>CAWUFW010007454.1:0-600000 GCA_963921515.1 Calotriton arnoldi | reverse complement strand
CAGCTCTGCAGTCGCACTGTCCGAGGACTGATCACACAGCTGGAGGAGCAACCGAATGATGCCTGGGGTGGTCTTGAGGGCCAGATGCTCCGGGTGCAGTGCCTGCAGGCGAAAAACACACGTTTAGTGCAGGCAGAAGTTGGAAAGATGGCAGCCAATATTGCAGAACTGACGGATTGCGTGAAAGAACTGACCAGGGTGATGCAGGAGGGACATGTGTCACAGAGGAGACACCATCGCTAACTGATGCAGCGCTTGGACGCGTATGCAAAATCCAATAATAGGGTGGCCACAACCACTGCACTGCTGGCACGTAGGTCTGTGACCATGCAAACTGAGATGTCACATTGGAGTGGGGATGTGGCAAAGGCACTGGGCCAGGTGACGAATGCAGTGGAAATGATGCATGCTGCCACAAGTGAGTCAAACAATGTCACGCTGGAAGAGGGTAGTGAGGAGGCCTCAAGCATGAGCAGTCTGTCTATGCCTGTTACCACTGCGGGAAGGCGCAAGACACGCAGCAGCACCCCTCCGCTGCCAACATGAGGGATGAAGAGGCAGCATCTGAAAGGCGTCTGGGTGTGCGTGGGAGGAAGCGATAGACTGCCATGTACACTGACATACAGACATGGTGAGGTAACCATGGACGGAGGAAACAGTTTTGACTGACTTTCAAGTCATGATTTGATTTCAAGACATCTATGTACATTACTGCTATTCCTGTGCTACTGGGCACATAAGATGTGTGCTTGAATACTCAAGTCATTATTATTTAAGATAAACATACTTTCACTGCAATATCCGTGTTTGGTCTCATCATTACTCACCTCAGAAATAATTCTGTGTCATTTCCATGCGTCTCCTGCGCCTTTCTGCTGCGCTTGCCCCATGTGCTGCACGGCGGTGTGGCCCTTGCCGGTTGTCGTCCTCCGAGTCGCTATCAGACACCTCTATTGCTAGGCCTCCCCTTGTGGCAATATTGTGTAGGATGGCACATGCTGCTACTATCTTGCAACATTGTTCAGGGTTGTATTGTAAGGCGCCACCGGTCTTATGGAGGCATCGGAAGCGGCTCTTCAACAGCCCAAACGTGCGCTCTATGATATTCCTGGTCGGTATATGTGCAGCATTATACCTCTGTTCATTGGCAGTTGTAGGATTGAGGTACGGCGTCATTATATAATTACGCAAGGCGTATGCGCTGTCACCTACATGGAAGTAAGCAAAGGGTCAGTGGCAGTATTACATTTGCATACGGACAATGTCTGTGAGCATTAATAACACATGTTTACCAAGCAGATGTCCCTCTCCAAATTCACCCCTGACAAGACGCAGTGTGTATGCCACTCTGGCGAAATATATATGAATCATGTGCACTCCTGGGTATTGCGCCACAATGTCAGTTATTATGTTTCTGGCATTGCATACTACTTGTATGTTGAGGGAATGGAAACATTTTCTATTCCTATATATGTATTCAGTTCCTGCAGGGGGACATATAGCCACATGGGTGCAATCAATGCAACCTAAGACTTGTGGGAAGCGGGCTATCTGGTAAAATTCCTGTTTAGTCTTGGTGAGGTCATGTGCGGTTGTGGGGAAGCTAATGTGTGAGTTGATCCGGGACATCATGGCATCAAGGAATGCTTTGAAGATTCTTGAAAGTGCGCTTTGTGACACACCTCCGGCTACTGCTCTGACCCCCTGGAAACTGCCTGACGCCAGTAGGTGCAGGCAACATAGGACCTGCACATGTGTGGGTATGGCATTGGTCCTTCGTGTCTGGCGCTGCAGAATGGGATCCAATTCATTGATTAAATCATGGATCATTGCTGCATTGAGCCTATACTTGTTGTATATCTCATCTTCTGTCTGTCCTAGCAAAGTAATGCGGACTCTGAAGATGCGTTCCTGTATCCTCCTCCTTCTGTGTGCTGGTGCCTCATCCTCCTCGCTATCAGGTAAATCCCTGCCATTCTGAAAAGTTCAGGCTCACTCTGTGTGTGTTTAAGTAAGTTTCTGTTGACTTTCAGCTGTATGTGATTTTCACTGATTATTACCACCTGGTCGTGATCCTTCTTATTTTGCACTTGCTATTTTGCGATTTTCATTGAAATCGCAATTAGCGAATTTTGATGCATTTATTTGCGAATCTTTATTTGCGAATCGCTATTTGGTAGACGCTAATAGAGATTCGCAAAGTTATTCTCAGATTCTATTGCGATTCTTTATTTTAGCGAAAACATTGGTTTTCGCTATGTTTGCGTTCATGCATTGCAGCAGGGTACTTTGCGATCGCAAATGGTATATTTTTGCGATTCGCAATTTTTGCGAATTATTTTTTGCTTGATGCATGTGCCTGTATCTCTCTTAACAAGAAGAGAGAATGGGGTGACATAATCGCTATCTAATCAGTGATTATAGAAGACACTATGCCACCAGGATTGAAAAGAAATTTGTGTGGATTGTTTCAAATTCTTGGAAATCAGTTGGAAGGCTACGGCAATTAACAAATCTAATTTAACAGTTTGATATGTATTATTTTGCCAAACATCTGAAAGGCTTCCAATAAAAAATAAGGGAAGGTGAATAGGGAATTTGTGTATTAAAAATAGTATTAATTTGAGACCACACTAATAACCAAAACTGATGAGTAGACGGACATAAAAAAAGAATGTGACATAAACCTGCAGAGGGAATATTGCAAGACCAACAATTTGATAAAGAATCAGGATTAAACTTGTGTAGAGTAGCTGGAGTAATCATGAGTCTGTTATAAATAAAAAAGAGGGTTCGAGTGGTGTTGGCAGATCTAGATGATTTTTGTATTTTCAGCCAAATTTATCCAAAGCATAGTGGACCATGAAATCTGGAAGTCACGCTCCACTTCTATTCAACTTCCAAATTATCTCTGTGCTCTGGAGTTTTAGTAATTATTTTATACATAGAAGAGGCATTTTTATGAGCGGATAATCCTGTAAGAAGTTGATTACGTTATGCGTGGACAGGAGTATGTGGAGTTAATAACACCAAAGTGGAGGTAATGCTGTGAATTAAAGTATTAAACTTAATGAATAGGGAAGATTGTATACTAATGTAATAAAAGAGTCATTTAAATAAGGTTGGTGTACCCAGAGCAAACCTTTATCCCTCTATGATTTCAAAAAAATAGGCCTATTAGTGATTGTTATAAGTTTATTGCGCCATATAGAGGATTGAAGAAATTGCTCTCTATCCGGAAGATGGGAGAAAGTATGGGTCTAAGAAGTTTACAAGTAGTATTATGAAAGGGGACAGTAAAAAACCTGTCTTTTAAGAAAATGAGAATAATACTTTAAAAAAAAATGGAAACGAAAATGATAATTCAGTGTCCTTCCAAAGAGGATTTATGTCTGTTGATGAGTCTAATAAATATTTGGAAGTTTGTATATGGAGAAACGCAGTATGATAACATTGGAAATCAGGGAAGTTTACGCCTCCATGATATTTATTGCGTTTAAGCTTGAGAAAGGACATACAAGGTTTTTTATGATTCCAAAGCAAGTAAGAGAGTGTAGAATTAATCTTCTTAAAAAAGTAAGCAGGAATAAGAGGAGGAATAGCGAAAATGGTATAAAAAATAATGGGCGCGAGCATCATTTTAATATTGTCAAGCCTACCCCACCAAAATAAGTGAAGAGGGTGCCATTTACCAGTTGAGCTGCACACAGTGGTAATGACCGTATTCAAGTTTAAAGATACTGTATTTATAGTCCGAGATATTTAATTTTGAGAGGCCTCTAAGGAAATGTGGAAGAAGAAAAGTCCTGTTTAAAACAAAGCATATAAACGGGGAAAATTTACATTTATCATGATTCAATTTATAACCACAAAGAGTAGAAAAGGACTTAACTTCTGTAAGGAATCGTGTTTGGAGAAAAACAAATGAACATCATCAGATTACACTGACATTTTAGTGTGATGATTACCATGCTGAATACCAAGTATATTAGAATTTTGTCTGATTTGTGCAAGAAAATGTTCCAAAGTAAGAGTAAAAAGAAGAGGGAAATGGGACAACCTTGTCTTACACCTCTCTTTAGAAGAAAAGGAGAGACAAGTCCATTCGCAAAAATGAAAGCCGCTGTTGCAGTGTACAACAAAGATATATAGGAAATAAATTTAGGTCCAAAACTAAACCAGGAGAGTATATGAAAAATAAATGACCAATCCGTGAGATCTAATGCTTTTTCTGCGTCAAGTGAAATAGCTGCTAGTGAATGAGGATATTCACTCGATGCATTTAATATATTAATGAAAACCCTGACATTATCAGAAATACATCTACCTTTAATAAAGCCTGATTGTTCTTTTCCAATAAGAAGGGGAAGAAAGGGATCTAAGCAAAGAGCAAGGATTTTAGGAAATATTTTATAATCAGAATTAATTAAATAAATCATCCTAAATTTCTTACATAAGTTTGGGTCTCGACCATCTTTAGGAAAGAGGCATATAAGTGCCTCTTAAAAAGTGTCATCGGATGTTTTAGTAGAAATAAAATGGGAGAAAAGAAGTTTTGGAAGCAAGAGTTTGGAAAAATGTGAGCAAAATTCAATGGGAAAACTATCTAGTCCCGGAGCTTTCCCTGTTTTAATTAATTTTAGTGCTTTGGAAATATCCTTAAGAGAGATATCTAGTTCTAATGATGAAAGATCTAAACTGGTTAAAGTACTTATGAATGGAGGGGAGGTATGTTTGTATGGCAGTTGGATCTGGGATAGATTCTGGAGAATAAAGTGTATTATAATAAGGTACAAGTGCAGCTCAAGGACCAACATCTAAGGGCTCAGGCACACAATAAGCTTAGACAAAGGCCAAGTTTGGTCAGGAGCTGCCTGAATAAATTCAAAACTTTTAACATGCACACCATCCACTGGTTATTGGGTGCAACAGGGAATGCATTACAGGCAAGCATTGGAATAAAGACTGCCAATTAACTGCTCTTCAAAATATTAACAGTGCTACACTTTTTGGCTACAGGGCAACTGCAATAGCCAGTGGGAAGGCCTCATGGCATGGCACAGGCTACTTTTCACAGGTGTTAAGCAGGTAATGGGTGCCTTACTGCAACTAGCTTCACAGTGCATCATTTTTCCAACAGATACAAAGCTAGTAAATGGTATGTGGGCTACGTTTTATGCCATTGGTTCTTTTCCAAAAGTAGTGGGTAACCTGGACTGTATGCACATGGCACTTGTAACACCCAGAGTAATTGAACAGATATCGGTATGTTGAAGTATACCACTAATGTTCAAATGGTACCTTTCTAGCAATTACTCATGTACTCATTTCCCAGGATCTGCACATGATTCAATGATTCTATGAAATAGCCAAGTATCACTTACTATGGCAATATATGACTCACAATGGGCAAGGTTGGCAGGTGAGTACAACCACCCCCAAATGAAATATTATCTCACTGCAGTGATGCTACATTGGTGGAGGCCACATAACTATGTAGATCATATGGCCCATTATTATATTATTTTGATTAATCCATGTGTATAATATCATATATTCAAATGTACACCCAAGACATGACAGGGAGGAACAATCTTGCTAGGAAGAACAGTATGCATCCGATTGCTGTCAAGCATTTAGTCAATGCATGACTCAAGTTAATAATATAAGTGTTGCTTCGGCCTGTGTACTGTAGACATGATGACACTCAAACATGCCCTACCTCAAGGATCCATGCAGGTGCCTAGTATTCATTGCATGAGTAGCTGATGACAACCGTCCAAGATCCTAAACTTCATCCCAATGTGCATACAATGAGGCACATTCCAGAAGAATGTGATTGCTCAAAGGTTGCTTCCGATGTCTCCACCAAAGTGATGGGGCACTAGCTTATGTTCTAGAGAAGGTGTGTCAAACCAAACTGCTGTGCTGCACAATGTAGCAATAAGGAATTGTGTACCCATGTGTGATGATTAAAGACAGGCAGATGAGGAGTCAAGTGATGAAGAGAAACATCCACAGGGTCCGCAATGCCCAACAGAAGCAGGACAGAAATGCTGCAGCCATCAGGAATATTTCCTGCTATTCATTCAATTTTTTGGACATTAGTTTCTTTAATTGTATGGGGCTGATGCATAATAAAAGACATATCACAATAGCTGACATATTTGAAAGTTTTATTACGTGAATAAACACCAATACTATATCTATGTCCTAAACATATCATTCTTTAAACACATACCCAGCACTATCACTAGCCTTGGCTAGCCTATCCTACCTTTGACCTTTAAGCTAGCTATTAGTATTCCTTTGCATCCCTAGCTTAACCCCACAACATCCTCAAAAGCTACATTTAACACAAACTCTCACCCACACACACACACGCATGCACGCACTCACACACACACACACACACACACACACTATAGCTGGACTAGTCCTACCTACCCAGTACCACACACCTACCCATCAACAAAGTTATCTATAACCTGACATAACTCCACATATAAAAATATATGACAGGCCTATCTTTTTATGTGGGGAGTTCTCCGCCCCAACAACAGAGTCTCTGCGGTCGTAAACTTACTATAAACTCGTAGTTTTTGAATTGCAAAAAAATATTAAACTTATGCAAAAGTGTTAAGTTTACTTTTGTGATTCAGGGCCATAGTGTTCCTCTTGTTGATGTACATGATGCAGGTTGTGTTGTGTTTTTTTTTAAAGCCAAGGGTGGATATGCAGCACTATAAAAGTAAAATATTTAAATTATTTCAGCTCAGGTGAACCATGTCACAAACATGAAAAAATGTACACCTTAAACAGCAGAGAAATAAGCTTTCTTTAAACAAAACCAAAATACAAAACATATGTAAATTTATAATGATATAAAACTAGGATAATGGATGCCTCAGGATCTCTGCACACAAAGCCTAATATGTTTCATTTATCAACCGAGGCAAATGACCCCGCAAAAACATTTCACTTTGTGCACCATATTTTCATAAATAGAAACGGTTCGCCCAAGGCCTCACAATACAGAAATTTTAAAATGGTTTGTCAACTGTATGCACACGGAAATCACAAACCACTTTATACTTTATATTCATTTACTTAATATTTCACACACACACACCGTGGTTTTTAAAATGTAATATACTTATTTAATCAGCAATTTTGTGGAAAAGATTTGCAGTCCACTAGGTTTGATGACTGCCAACTTGAACTTCTCCTGAGCTGTTTCGATAAAACCCTTCATTATTATTATTATTATTATTTGAAGTTTGTAGAGCGCACAGCTACCTCCAATGGAGGTGTCCCGGCGCTAATTGCGGAGAACAGAAGGCGGAAGCAGACTGCCAGGAGTTCCAGGTACTAGGGGAGGCTAAAAAAACAGGTTTTTAGGAGTTTGCGGAAGGCAGATTCCGAATTGGCCTTCCTTATGAACTCGGGTAAGGAGTTCCAAAGATGGGCAGTTCTTACCGTAAAAGACCGGCCACCTAATCTGGCTTTTTTGAAACGGGGAGTAGCAAGAAGTACTTGGTGATTAGATCTCAGAATCCTCGTCTGATGATATTTGCGGAGTCTTTTTCTCAGGTAGTGGGGGCCCGTTTCTTTAATTGCCCTGTAGGCGAGGGTTAGCGCCTTGAATTCTACCCTCCTTTTTACTGGCAGCCAATGTAGGCTCCGTAGATGGGGGGAGATGTGGTGTCGTGTTGGGATATTTCTGATGAGCCTAGCAGCCGCATTTTGTATAGTCTGCAACTTTCTTATCAGGTAGTCAGGCAGACCCAGGTAGAGACTGTTGGCATAGTCTAACTGAGACGTAATGAGTGCATGAACTACAGTCTTTCTGCAGTCCATGGGTAATAGATGGAGAAATCTCCGTAGGGACTTCAATTTCCAAAAGCATAAAGAGGAGACATGACTAATCTGAGTCTTGCAAGAGACATATATACAGTAACAAACCCTATTTCCTTTGTCCCCTAAACAATATGGGGCATATTTATGAGTCCCTTGCGCCACTGGAGAGTCACTTTTTGTGGCGCTCCGGCATCGCAAACTACAAAGTCATATTAATGAGGTCATGCAAAGCCATTTTGCATGGGTTTGAAAGGCCTCATAGATATGGAGTAAGACAAGGCAGCGCAATTTGCTGCATTGCCTTACTCTGTGCTAGGGAGGTGCTCCATGGGCATTGGGGTTGGTGTTCCCATGCAATACCCATGGATTTTGACGCTTCCCCAGATTTACATAACCATGTAAACCTGAGGATGCACCAAAACCTTGTGCCTCCCCATGGGAGGTGCAACGGGAAGAAATAACTTTACTTCTCTTCTTTTTTTCCTCTTTCTATGTGTGCTACATACTGCAGCATACGTGCAGAGTACTGGTGTTTTTCGCGATTCTCACTTCTGGGTTCCGGTAGAGGCGCAGACAGAGCACGCAAGGGGAGGGACCACGATGAAGAAGGAGCTGCGCCCACTCGGCTCCACGCCACGGTCTACCACCCCGGCACCCCCGCATCTTATCCCAGCGCCTACGAGAGACGACCACAGGCAAGCGGGCGGCGGCGGGTCATCTCGCCTCTGTGACTGCGGAGGGGCAATCTGGGCACACTACCCAGCGAGCCCAGCGAGTGCAGCTGCCGTCAGATGGCGGCTGCTGAGAGTGTGCCGCAGACGGTCGCGGAGGCGGCGTGGTTAGATCCGGGTGCAGCCTGCTTTCGCCTGTCAGGCCCCACTAATGCAGGCCCCTAACACTTTGCTGCCACGGAGCCAATTCCTGCTGTCTCTGCTGTTTCTGCTGATCCTGCTGCTCCTGCCCGATCCAACCTCTTCCATCCGCAACCTTTAAGGCACCAAGGACTGTCAGGTAAATACCGGCGGAGGCTAGGCTGGCAGAGGCTTGCCTCGGTGGGGGCTCCGCCTTGCGCATATTCCTGCAGCTGGCCATTGTGGCACTGTGGCCCCATGGCCTCCCCATCGGTGGCAAAGAGAGAACACAGGGAGACAAGGGGGAACCTCCATCCGCAAGCAAGGGGGGGCTCCCAGTTCCAGGGTGACCAGCTCAATCACCTCAATCACCTCCCCTCCAGCTGCCTTCCCCGCAGTCACTTTCCTATGGGCGCTACCCATGTTTTCATCTGCCCGCACCACCAGGCGGACCCCCAAGAGGCTCCACTTTGCTGCCATAAGTCAGAATCAGAGTCAGTTGGAGGGCAGACAAAGGTGAATAACTATATACTGGTCTAAGTCATTTAGCGGGACTGTGAGAGCAATCAAAAGCAATCAGACCTGCGGGATTAGAAAAATAAATAAACAAAGAGGCCCAGCTCAATCGCACCAAATGATATCAAATAATACCTGGAAAATTCCCTAAAATAGAGTAAACTGGAGCGGAGCAACTACTGACAAAGAACGCAAACATCCGGCACACAACTGGAAACTGGTCTACAAACTACCCTACAAGTTGGAGGATAGGACTGTACAAAAAAAACACAAACAAGCACGCGTGCTACAGGGGCGAAAAATGACAAAGAGGAGGCCAGGCACTAAAACTAGTAAAACAAGCAAAACTGGTACCATGAGAACGTCGTCCACTCAGACTCAAGCCCGGCTTGAGTCCACCCTCATTGTGCACTCAAACTCCAATGCTATGACAATCTGCAAATATTTTACCCCATGCCATCTGCACTGAGAGCACTAGTGAAAGGGGTGTCTCGCAGTAATGTAACAAACCAGGTGAAGCAACAACCAAATGACGGCCTGAGCCAGGAACTAAATTCACATCACCATGAGAAAATGGCCAACAGGAGTCTTTTCCTCCACTCGGACAATGGAGTAGATCACTCTCTGTCACAGGAACCCCCACAGGATGAGATTGGGCAAGGAAAACCTGAAGTCTTAGAAATATCATCAGCACTGGACTCTTCAAAAGGTGACATGCAAAATATGCTAGGGAAAAGTACGGCGACCCCGCAGGCAGGAGGCAGCGCCCCCAACACAAATTATCCCTATCACAGAGCTTGTCAGCAATGAAGCTTTACACTCTCAATCAAAGTTCATCTTTGTTGGGACTGGGAGACAATAGTCTCTTGGGGGAACAGAACTCTTTACCATTTATTAGCCGAGACAAAGCACACAACTCAAACCGGGTGCTTCAACCAAAACTCTTTGTTATCTTCAATAAACTCAACACTAACAACCGCTATTAACGCCCTCACATGGCAAACGCAAAAATTTGAAATTCAAATGGATACCATGCAGGCAATTGCAATAGCTATGACTAACATAGAAGCCAAAATCGATAACTTTGAAGGAAATTTGGAAATGCTGAAGACGCAGCAAACCGTGAGGTGCTCATGCCTTCCAATTGTCGAGAAGCTCAGCGCTCTCCCAGAAGTTCTAACATCAATAGTTACAGAATTAAAACAAAGACAACTAATGACCACAGACCATCTAGACCAATGCACAGCAGATAGAGCTCTATCTAATGCAAAAAATAATGGAAGCAACAAGATAGTTGGAGCAGAAATCTCCCCAACTTTGTTACAGTCGACAGCAACGAAGAGCTCTAGCCATGCCTTACAGAGCCCATGTATAGAAGCTAAGTCCCCTATTCACGTTAAGAATCAAGCTAGTAAACATAGCACAGGACCAGACACCCCTCCTGTAGTGTAGTTCCTATTTACCTAATAGGCTCTGCGCATTGGAATAATATACCCTATAGGTTTGACATAGGACTGAGTATGTCCAGTACAGTATGTCCCTATCGAGTATATTAAACTTAATTACTTTTTGCCAGCTAGCTCAGAGGCCACTAGAAACTCCTTGTAAACAAGAAGGGAGTAGTTTCTGGCAACCGCATAAACATGACAACTTTGTTTCCCTTTAGAATCGGAACACTCTCAGAATCGTGGAAACAATAGATAACAGTTTCACTCAGCTAATCGTGCATGCTTAGTTTCCTCAGAGTTACACAGAAAGAATAGACGGGCGTTTCAATAAAAGGATTTATTGAACAGTCATGTTTCTCGTGTAAGAGATATGAGCTGTTATGATCACAAGACAGTATGCAAGATATATAATGTACAGCGTAAGCAGTAGAAATAAATAATACTGCGCTAGCATTATCTTTTAGCATATATTCACATACATAAATAACGAGCTAAAAATGCGAGTACTCATATGATTTTTTTCATACGATTTGTACCTAACCTAGTCTAGGTGTAGAGCAAGGTAAGAAGTAGGTGAAGTATTCTGTAGTATGGTATACTAAGAGTATGTTAAGTCTAGTATGCCAAGAGTCCCTCTAGGTTCTAGTTAGCTCCATACCTTGAGAATGAGAGAGGTGGGAATCTCCTGCCGGATCTCAAACTCTAACACCCCGCGAAGGGAGTCAGAACACTGGCAGATGGATTCTCTGCGAGCAGGGATGACAGCGTCTTCTCAGTGCGTCAGGCCGGGATACGGGCTCCTCTGAAGTCGAGGTCTCCTCTAACTTGCTTGGGCAAGGGAAGGTATATTTATACCTGGTAGGTGCCTTGGAATGTAAGCATTGACGTGAAGTCGGACAGAGGAAGACGTCAGGAATGAACCCTTAAGGAATAGTGGTTCATGCATAATAGATGAGTTCTTGGACAAATCAATAATCCTGTGCTGGGCTTAGGGTTTTGTTTCTAAGAACTCGTTGTGACGTTAGGGTGGACGGATGTCGGTGACCATGCCTGTATTTGGAGTGCATGGCTAATGCCTAAATAAGGACTGGGATTCTATGCCTATATAAGGACATGTTTCAGGAAAACCTATATACGGACACCTAAAGCAGAATACAACACCCACTCCACTTTCGAATGAACGATAATACTAAATGCTAAACATTAAACTTGAGTACCACATATTGCTAAAAACATTTCTAAAAGCATAGTAAAAGAAGTTTTTAAAAGAACTGTTACTAAAACGTGTAATGCAATAGGTACTGTACATTTTAAAGCATTTTTTCATTCTAAGCATATATTGGAAATAAATGCAACATGAATGAATAAACAGAAATATATACATATGATGAAATGGTTGACAAGTTTTCAAAAATCAAAGCCATTGCATATCATGGTATTAAATGAAATTTTTAGACAAATAAGGTGATATTGTGTCACTGGAAGTATTCAAAGAAGTCCGTTTTATAAGAATAGTTCTACTGTAAGCAGATTGTTTTGCCATGTATTTTCCAAAAAATAAAGAAAATGAAAAAGTTCAATTTTAGGAAGAGTTCCAAGTTTTGAAAATATAAAGGCCAAATTCATTGCTTCCCTGGTACACTGTGAGCAGAATCAAAGTCAGTGTATGGGTCTGGTGTAAACATGATATCATCTATTTCTGTAGACAAAATATCGTCTACCGATGTTGGTGACATTTGGAACACCTCGTTCAGAAGGTTAATTGCACAGAGATGAGAAACCACGCCTTCAGCAGAAGATGCCGCAGAAATGTTCGCGTCCGTTGTTACCTGTGTGCCTGTTGATCCATCTCGTACCTCAGCAGCAGCAGGAAGCGTCTGTGAGATCTCAATGAATGCCGTCATCAGGATTGGTAGCCTCTGGGGACAACACAGAGCATGGGCCGTTACCGGGTCCAGCAGAGTATCGATATCCGTTGGCATGACTGATGGGAGTGTTAGACAGGTGTCTAGCATGCATTCTTCACCGCAAAGCAGGCAGCGTAGAACAGGTAAGATGCAATCTTGCCAGATTGGTCTGAATGACAGGAACCACATTGTATTAAGTTCCCGTAGACGAGGCATGCCCAAAAGCTGCACTATGCGCTCACGGCACTTCTGTTCTAGGAGAGCTTTCTCCACATCGCTCGGAGTGATGTTGGTGGATAGGCTTGCCAGAGCATAATAGTAGGAATAAAAATAGGATTCCTGCAACAAGTGCTAGAATTAGTGGCACACCACCAAACACCGAATGTGCGAAGTTTGGGATGATTCAGAGGACTGCCTGGAAGGGTGCTAACAGTCCTGAACAGATGGTCTTAAATACATGTACAATACCGCTCGTATCAGACATGTTAAAGATACGTCCCATCATTTCTGCGAAATGTATAGGGCAGTTTGTACGAATTAAAGCCTGTATCTCAGCCGAAGTCCTTGCAATTTGTAAATCATAGATTTCTTTGGCCGAGGTCAGAGGCACGGTCTGTTGCAAAAGCATGGCTTTCATTCTGCTTAAAGCATCAAAATGTATAAAAGAAACATTCAATGAAGGCCATAGAGGCGACTCCCTGACTGTGTCTATTGGGGGGAACAATACTTGCATACAGCAAGTAACCCTGGAGTTGACCGTTACCAGATATGGGATGCCTGGCAACATGCCACAGCAACTCTAATCATTCAACATGAGGTAACTCCCGTTAGAAAGTTGGCCAAACGTTGGGTTAATCACAGTAGCCGGTGTACCCTGCTGGTGGCAGGACAAGTTTGCCACAGAACCATTACAAGCCCCGTGTAAAGAAATGTCCTGACATATGTGTGAACCGCTTAGTGCATTTTCACAGTGTGTACCGCTTAGAAACACTTCACGATCCCCACTCCAACATCTGTATTCATAAGGTAAATCCCAGGATGTCTTAATGTATTCTTTACCCAACCTTTCATATTTGCCTGCTTGCATTTGTTTGAGGCAATACTGAAACTGAAAAGTAGTGACAGGCAGAGTGATTTTGCCATGGATAAGCCATTCTGTAGCTGGTTTTTCTGCTACTGTAAATGGTAATTTTTCCAGTTTTTCAATGCTCAGCACTGTATACTTTGCTCTCCTTTGTGGCAGTTCAATCTGTTTATCAGTTAGATTGTATTCTGCAAACAGAGCCCGCACGCAAAGATTGCAGCGTCCAGCTTAATAACATAATAGAACGTAACTGAGATTGGCCTTGTTGTAACATGGCTAAATCTTGTTCCAGTATGTCTATAGCAGAGGATACAATGTTGTCCAATGAATAAATTCTGGATGACAAAGTTGTTAACCCATTGTCGACCACAGAGAGAGTTTTCTCTAAGTTAATACGATCAAGTTCACGTATTCCTTCTGCGGCCTCTGCCTGTGAAACCTTCCATACTTTATTAAAAGCAGCATAAATGCCGGCATATATGAAACGTTTTTTGACGCGGTTGTCTTGGTCCTAGCAAGAATTCCCTAAGGTCTGAGTCTTCTTTAAGTAAAGATAAGTGTTGTTTCACATCCTCAAGTGTAGATATTTGTAGCCAGTCAAGGCACAATTTTCCTACACTGTATGTTGTTACTACCCCCGGATGTTGTCTTTGAACGTATCGTGGGTCTAGCCTATGGATAGTAAAGCCCTGTCTTCTATTCAGGAATCTTTCTTGACAGATGTTTGTGTCTGTAGGCCAGAGTAACCCGTTTTTCCAATCAGGATCTGTTCTGTTGGTTTGTAGTATTGTGTCAACTGTAACCGCTCCCTGTGTAGTGCTATTACTTGCAGGTGTTGGTACAGAAGGTGTTTTCATGTCTTTGATCTTGGCTAAACCAAGGCAAGACGTTTGTTGCACAGTGTCATTCAAAAACATTATTTGCTGAGGGATGATACATGCTCTAAACAAAGCTTCTATCCATTGTACTTGCCAATCTTTAGAACCCCAGACAGATTTCGTGTCTATTATGTCTTTCCACAAGTCAAATCCATGTCTAGACAGTTGGGTAATAAAGGCTGCAGAGTAAATCTGTTTTGTATTAGTTAACATAATTTTCTGTCCTGTTTTGTTTACATTTTTATAGTAAAATGTTTCTGGATCAGATGTATTGTACCCTGAAAAATAGGGAAACTTTTTAGCAAACATTTTTGAACTACCTTTTGGTGGTGTAGGACAATGTTCCCATTGGTTAAACATAAACACATTTCTAGGTGTTGCAGATTTATGCAAGAAATTATGACCATAGTGGTTGTAACAATAAAGCTGTTCATAGTCTGATGAACCCTCTAAGTATTCATTGTTAGAGAATGCAGCAGACTTTTCCAGATCAGACATCATATAATTTACAGTCTCAAAGTCCCAATCATCAGAATAGGTACTGGAGGTATTAAAGTCACTTAGTGAAATTTTAAATAAATGTGGAATGTTCAAAAGTTCCGTAGGGCCGAAGATATCGAAATCGGTTTTGTCCCACACTATACCATCCTGTATAGGAACGGCTGTGATGTTCACTGCTGATAAGTCTCTAGCTTCACGATGGGATGATTTGTGTGGTTTCAAAAGTAAGTTCACATTTTTACTTTCAGTGTCCAAACGGATGTATCTGCCATTTATAAGCACGCTGATAGTCATAACCAAAGCTAGCCAAAGCAGAAAGAAAAATATTCCAGAAATAATCCACAGTTCAATCCATGGTGAAACCAGATAAGTCTCTTTCAGGAAATGAAAAAGGTCTTGTACTTGCTGTTTGAAAGTTTTTGATGCTGGCGTCGTTTCAGGTTCACTCGGATCCTCAGAAAACGTATCAAAGTTAATGAAATAGCCAGAAGCAGTTCTGTCAATTGTTGGAATTGCATCAGGATTTGTTGAACTCGCTGGAACCAGTTGATCACTTGTTACGTTGGTGTAGACAGGTGTATTTGGACGAACTGTTACTTGAGTTTCAAGAGGGATGAGTTCCATAGCATTGTTGCTTAGTCCTTCATCTGTTACTGCTGAATTCTCGATGGTTATGAGTCTTTCAGTCTGAACCTCTTGGATAGTAGCGAGAGGATTGCGTCTGCTACTAGGTCGGAGTCCACGAGGCCTACTGTTTAGTATTGGCTAGGCCTGGGCAAAGCACTACGCTACGCTCGCGAAGTTTGCGTAGTTTGTGCAACTTCGCACTACGCGATTTGCACGTAGCACAGTGCGAACACGCGTAGCGCAGCGAAGCGTAGTGCAGCGGTCATTTTTTGCTTGCTCGCGGTCCTCAACGTCAAGTTGGCGACCGCGAGCAAGCCAAATGACATCCCGGCGAGACTTTTTCCTTGTTCGCGATCAGCAACATCAAGTTGCTGATCGCGAGCGAGGAAAATAAACCTCCCGGCGAGGATCTCAACGCGGGGAGGTCAGGTTTCTCATTGCGAGTGGTCGCGTATGCTCGCGACCGCTCGCGATGAGAAACTACCAGTCCGCGTTGAGAAAACTGCTGCTCGAGTAAAAATCTACTCGAGCAGCAGAAAACGACTGCTCGCACTGTGCGAGATGCCGTTCTCTCGCATTGCACAGTGCGAACAGCAAACTACGCAGTTCGCGTAGTGCTACGCGTAGCTCGCGTAGTGCAAACTGCACTTTGCGTAGCTACGCGTAGCGCGACTACGCGAACTACGCCCAGGGTTAGTATTGGCCACATACTGTGGTTTGATGAGGTCGATTGACACAAATCTTTTCTCCTTTTTTCCAGCAAGGGGCGGCAGAAGTACTGTTCTTGTTCGGTGAATGGCTAGGACAGGTACTGGTTGTCTGTAAGAAGGTCCAAATTCCTTCTTGTCCACAATCTTCTCTCTGACTAGATCCCCAACTTTTGGATCCAGACAGGCCTTGCTGGGACTGCCGGTTTTCCCCCAGTGGTGGTTGGCTTCAGGAACACGTTGCTTTGTTTCGATCTTAGTTCATTTAGATCCTGTAAAACAGCCAAACGATCTTTGATATCAAAGGGTTTATTTTCCACCACTGTGCCTTTGCATTCGAGATCAGGAACCCACATTCTTGTCCCAAATAGGACCTCATATGGAGTGACCCCCCCTAGAGAACTTCTTTTCAAATTATTTAATGAGCGTTGGACCCCATAAAGATGTTTGACCCACCCATCACCCGAACCTAATACCCTAGCTGTTATAGACTGCTTTATGTCCCTGTTTTTCCTTTCCACAACAGAATTTCCCTCAGGATGAAACGGAGAGGAGTACCGCAATGCTACGCCCAAACTGGCCATGGCTTCTTTGTAAGCCCGAGAGCTAAACGCAGGGCCCAGGTCAGAATGTAGTGTGCCAATTGCGTATGTGCCGAAAAAGGCTCGCAAATCTTTTATAACAGTTCGAGCATCAGCCGAGCGCTGAGGCCATATCCATAGGAACCTTGAGCACAAATCCACTGCGACCATTATATATTTATAGTTACCGTCCCTTTGCAAGGGACCGCAGTGGTCCAGGTAAACACAAGCTAATGGTTTGTCTGAAATCAACAGGGGTGTCTGCGCAGGACGTTTCACTGTGGAGACTTTCATCTGTTGGCATATTTCACATTCCAAAACATAGTTCTTGGTCTGTTTCCTAAGGCCAGGCCACCAATATCTTTGTTTAAGTAAAGATACTGTTGCAGAAACACCTGCATGGGCAGAAGCTATCCGTTCATGTGCTGCTAGGATCAGTCCTAATCTACGTTCCATGTTTGGAATTACCCTATCCCCCACTCCAGGGATTTGAGCAAAAGGAACATTGTTCGCATCAATTACATAAGAGTACTTGAGTGGAAATTTCTTTGGTAACGCTGCACCACTGCCTTTGCTTGAAGCATTGACAGCCAACAATATCTCACTGTCTATTCTCGTTTTTGAACGAGTGATCGCAGCTACGGAAGCCGTCTGAACAGCCCCCTTTGCGGCTTCGACAGCCAATGAATTCCCTGCAACGTGAACGCCATCACGTTGATGACTCAGCGTGTGTATTACGTGAGCCTTTGGTAGTTCGTTTCTCAACTGAACTACTTGTTCCCAAAGCGTTTTATGCTTTATTGTGCCACCTTTTCCATCTTTGAACCCGTTTTCAAGCCAATTCTGTATATATTCATTATACGACTGAACACACTAAAAAGAATCGCACACTATTAGTGTGGGGAATTCGCGATCTGTACTTTCAAGTGCCAGTTTGAATGCTTGTAGTTCAGCTCACTGAGCTGTACAATCTCCTAGAGATTGAGTTTTAGTGACCATTGGTCTGAAGTTACCATCGCGCATGCGACCTTTAACGATTGCGCACGCTGCACTGTAAGTTTGCTTACTCCCTGTAGCGGGATGTGCGGATCCGTCAGTGTAAATTATAAATTCATACTGATCTAGAGGCAGAATTTCAGTGGGCAGAGGACTTTCATGTTCATATTGCAGGAACGCTTGTGTTTTTAAATCAGGATCAAAAACATATTCAACTTCTGTTGCAGCAAGAGAATTAACCCATTGTATCCATCTAGGATGTAAAGCTTTTGCATTTGGGATGCTCGCTTTTGTGACCGCCTCTAAGGCTGGTACTGGAGTTACGACAATAATGCGTTTCCATTGGGCTAGAGCTCTTTCTTTTGCTACAGCGGTTTGAACTGCTGTCAGTATTTTTTCTGTTGAAGTGAAGCGCATTTCTGCTTGTGTATACAAATGTGATTTGTATGCTTTTGGTACTTTTTCACCCTCATTAAATGTTAAGTAGGTGAATCCGCATTGACCCAAAATTATTCGGATCACTAAATTGCGTTGACTTACGCATGTTTGTAAGTGATTTGTTGCTAACATGTTAGCTTGGAGTGAACGCAGGATTTCTGTGTGTTCCTGTGTCCAATGTTTTGTTGAAAAATCAGGTTTGATTAATTCGTAGAGAGGTTTAACCCTTTCTGCGTAATTTAGAATGTAAGTTCTCCCAAAATTTAGGAAACCCAAGATGGATTGTACGTTTTTCAGCGTTTTTGGAGGTTGGAGCAGCGCTCACTTTTCTAAAAAGTTTGCTGCCAGGCTTTTGCCTTCACTTGAAAGCTCATATCCTAGGAAAAAGACATTGAGATGGGCAATTCTAGATTTTTTAAAGTTGAATTTATAGCCCTCAGAGGCGAAGCCCAATATAATGGTACTCACCCTGTTCAAGTGCCTATCTAGGTCATCGTCTGTCAGATAGATATCATCGACATATGACAATGTCTCATTATCATAAATTTGTAGTAACTCTGTTACTCTTGCTGAGAATAACCCCGGGATGTTTTTGAACCCTTGTGGGAGTCTACAAAATTGTCGCTGGGTCCCTATTATTGAGAAAGCTGTTAAGTACCTGCTTTCAGGTGCTATGTTTTGACAAAAGAAACCATTTGAAATGCCTTATGTGGTTTTATATTTTTTACGCACAATATTATTCATTAATGCTGTACTATGTGCATTTTGCACTGCAAATGTTTTTGAACAAGTGTTCAAATGTCTGTAATCCAAAACTAGACGATATGTATTGTCTGGTTTGGATACAGGAAACAAAGGATTGTTCATTGAGGAGGTGCATGTTTCAATCACCCCTTGGTATTCAAGTTGATCTAAGAGCTCCCTGACCTGTTTTTTAGCTTCTTGCTTTATTGGGTACTGCCTTTGTGCAGTAGATTCATTTTTTAGATGTATTTTGTGGTGAGGTGAGTCCTCATCCCATCCTACATGATTTTTATTTAATGCTGGGGCCTGGGCAACTGCCCATTTCCTGGCATAAGTATATTTTAGGTGAACTGGAATATGGTTGGAGAAGGCAGGCATAATAATGTCCTCGCCATGTGGGCACTCCCTGACAAATTGTGGTGGCCAGTCTTTTTCTGCTAGAAGTATATCATAACCCCTTGAAAGTTTTTCCCAAAAGAGTATTTTCACTTTTCTTGGTATGTCTCCCTCCATTCGGAGTGTTATTTCATATAACTTTTGTGGAGTACTAACCCTGGTGTCTACAGTCTCTACTGTGATGTACTCATTCAAGTCCACTGTCTCCAGAAGTTCCTTCAGGTTCTGGCGAGCTATTGTGACTTCTGCTGCACAGTCCAGCATTGTCTGAGCCCATTCTCCGTTCTTGAGCTGTGTTCTCAGTATTCTCGGCATGTCTGATCTTCAGACCTGCTACCTTCTTTTTTGTGAATTGAAGTTTTGATTTATTTTTCTGAACGTGTTTATCGTCTTTCGATTTCACGCGTTCTTCTCTGTGTTCTGACCGTCCTCTTCTTTCCGATGTCTGTGACGATATCTGAAAGGTACGAGAGGAACGTGTATCAGTATCTTGATACCTGTCAGGTTTTCTTAAATTATCCCTATTCCTGAGCTTATACCTCCTTTCAGAGGGCTCCTTTTGAGGAGACCTACCTCGGGATTGAGAACGTGTCTCTTTTGAATTTTGTTTATTAGTTTCCCACTTCTTTTTAGAAGATGTAGGAGTTTGTTTAATAGAGTCCTTCTCAGGACTTTCAGATAGTTTTGGCTTCAAAGGTTTTCCACCCACACTATCTCTGCCTAATTCTGCATAAGATTGTTCTATTATTCTGGGTAGTTCATGTTGATGTTCTGTAACATCAAATTCCCTTAAGCGTTGGCGGATCGCCACTGATGCTGCCTCCCCTTTAATATTAGATAATATTATTGTTGAGACCTGGTCGAAGTTTTTCAGTAATTTCATACCTAAATTCAGAGCAGGTTCTGCCCCGTATTCGTTTTGAATTTGTTTCAGGACATCTGGTATTACTGCGATTGACGGAACACCATGTGTTTTAGTATAGATGGCAGCAAAGACTGCGCCCCAAGTGGTGCAGTCTTCCAGTTGTGGTGTGATCCCCATTGGTAAACAGATTGTTAGGATTCTGTGTTTCTCATAAGGGCTAGTATTTGGAAATACTGCTTCGTTTTGAGTAATTTTTTGAGCTATCCAGAATGGAATTTGCTCACGTTTTGTGGGCATTTTACCCATGACTGCGTATAAAGTCTGTGGAGTAAATTTTTGTGTATTCCCCTGATGAGGGGTTTGAATTGGAATGGTCATTGGTGGTTGGACTGTGAAAGTCTGCATGACATATTGGACTAGTTGTCTGTAAATATTTATTAACTCTTGTAGTTGAGTAAGTAATTCCTCGTCTGACATTACATCGATGTCAGGATGAGGTGTGTAGCCGGCTAGAATCGGCCATGTTGCTCCTGGTCTACCTAGTGGACCGAGCCTGGTAATGTTTTTGTGATGTTTTAGGGCGCCTTTAAACCAGAGATGATGCTCCTGGTATGTGAGTGGAATTTCAATATCCTCGAAAGGAATGTACTCCTCTGGTGGTTCATCTTCTTTAAAGAAGTCAAACACTTTTGTTACTGGATTTGATTCTGGGAATGCTATCCATGAATAGAATACCTCTGTCTGAAAGGATTCGTGTGCCTCTATCACGAAAACTGCTCTACCACCTCTTGGTGATAGGCCGTGTTTTATAATTTTAGAGTGATGGCTCTCCTTAAGTTTGGATGGATGTTTATAACACCCTCATCGGCTTAGTTTAAACCGGTAAAGTTAAAAGCTGTTACGACTGGGTCAGCCGTATTTACACCGTTCTCAGTGCCATTGTCCCCGTGTTCGGACATTTGTTTTTTGAAAAATGTAGTACAAGTTTCAAGGAAACAAAAGATAAGGTGCACAATATTTTGGAACACTGTATCCTTCAACGTTGATTAAACCAAACAGCTAATATATAGGGTTTTTTGTCCTATTTAGCTTTGGCGGATATTTAAACCTACCCACTCCAGACGTCTTATGGAGTATGTGAGTAGGGGTCTCTGAGAGAAAAGCACGACTGAGTTACTCAGAATCTAGCGTTAAATTAGTGCCTTACCAAACCGTTGGGCGCCATGTAGTGTAGTTCCTATTTCCCTAATAGGCTCTGCGCATTGGAATAATATACCCTATAGGTTTGACATAGGACTGAGGTCAGTATGTCCCTATCGAGTATATTAAACTTAATTACTTTTGCCAGCTAGCTCAGAGGCCACTAGAAACTCCTTGTAAACAAGAAGGGAGTAGTTTCTGGCAACCGCATAAACATGACAACTTTGTTTCCCTTTAGAATCGTAACACTCTCAGAATCGTGGAAACAATAGATAACAGTTTCACTCAGCTAATCGTGCATGCTTAGTTTCCTCAGAGTTACACAGAAAGAATAGACGGGCGTTTCAATAAAAAGGATTTATTGAACAGTCTTGTTTCTCGTGTAAGTGATATGAGCTGTTATGATCACAAGACAGTATGCAAGATATATAATGTACAGCGTAAGCAGTAGAAATAAATAATACTGCGCTAGCATTATCTTTTAGCATATATTCACATACATAAATAACGAGCTAAAAATGCGAGTTCTCATATGATTTTTTCCTAAGCTAGTTCTACCCCAGTGTACCTAACCTAGTCTAGGTGTAGGGCAAGGTAAGAAGTAGGTGAAGTATTCTGTAGTATGGTATACTAAGAGTATGTTAAGTCTAGTATGCCAAGAGTCCCTCTAGGTTCTAGTTAGCGCCATACCTTGAGAATGAGAGAGGTGGGAATCTCCTGCCGGATCTCAAATTCTAACACCCCGCGAAGGGAGTCAGAACACTGGAAGCTGGATTCTCTGCGAGCAGGGATGACAGCGTCTTCTCAGTGCGTCAGGCCGGGATACGGGCTCCTCTGAAGTCGGGGTCTCCTCTAACTTGCTTGGGCAAGGGAAGGTATATTTATACCTGGTAGGTGCCTTGGAATGTTAGCATTGACGTGAAGTCGGACAGAGGAAGACGTCAGGAATGAACCCTTAAGGAATAGTGGTTCATGCATAATAGATGAGTTCTTGGAGCAATCAATAATCCTGTGCTGGGCTTAGGGTTTGGTTTCTAAGAACTCGTTGTGACGTTAGGGTGGACGGATGTCGGTGACCATGTCTGTATTTGGAGTGCATGGCTAATGCCTAAATAAGGACTGGGATTCTATGCCTATATAAGGACATGTTTCAGGAAAACCTATATACGGACACCTAAAGCGGAATACAACACTCCAACATCCTCACAGCTGGCTTCAGCGACGAGCCAAAACAAAACCCACTATGATGAGACAGCAACGGGTAAAATTGCGTCCAGGAACACAGGCCCTATGGATAACCTTGAAGAGACCGCGGAACCTTGCAAACTGCTATCCAGAAGAGCAAAAAAACGCCTGAAGAAGCAAACAAAAACCATCAAACACCGGCGCTGTGCAAAGGAACTACGGTTGCGCCTGGATGCAGCAGATGGCAATCAGGGTCGTAAAACGAATTTAAAGGCGGACCAGCAACTAAAAGTCCTTGGGTCTCAGAATCTCTACCCAATGTTTCAAAAGGCTAGGCCCACTGTCAGGCCAGGGAATGATCAGTTAATCACAGCACCAGTACCACAACTACTTACAAAATCAAGCTGCAGGGACAGCCAGGCTGACGAAGGGAGGAAGCAGCACCTACAGGGGATTGAACTCCCACCACAAACTGACAGTAGAGGGAGCTATCATACAGCACGGCACCTAAACAGGCAGGAGCAAGATGCGCCGCCACCCAATATGGATAGAGTAAGGTCACCTCCCACTCAAACAAACAGCACTGGGATATGGGAGAACAACGCAGCTCAAAAACACATCATAGCAAATACAACGAACTGACACGGCTCGGAAACACCCGCTACCACCACAAGGCAAAGGGTTCACGCGCAAAGGGAATTGGAGGATAACATCACAGTCCTTACACCTGAATATACATCCCGTGGATGTTCTGATATATTAAATAGGGATAACATCTTACAAATCCTCCAATACATTCCAGAGTTATCACCCATTACAACAGAAGATCCAATTCAAATCCAATTCAAGGCCCTGAGCAGTAATACAACAAGAGAATCTACAATAGTAACATGGAAAAACAACACAATAGCCCAAATGATCAAGAAAGAAAAGGACCAATTTGCGAAATGAGGGATCAATGTACACGAACCAGAAGAGGAAAAATACCCACACATGTTAATGGGTAGACCCAGCAACAGAAATACACAGACGCTGAGAAAGTCCATCTTAAGAGGGACAAACCAAGCTCCTTGTCCCAAATCATGCCCTAATTTAAGAATACATTTGTCACCTAATTCTGTTGCAACAGGGCGTAAAATCACTGAAAGAGAAGAAATCGAGCCGTACAGATATGTCCAGGATGGAGCCGCAACCACTCGGTCAGGTCGACAATCAAACTGCTCCCTGCATAAAGAGAATCAACTGTCCTGTGAGCAGAATGAACAAGACCATAAAAGTAATTTCATGGAACATGTACGGACTAAAAACCACGCTACAGAACAGAGCTGCCTTTGAATTCTTACAGACTGGGGACCTGTGTGTCTCCAAGAAACTTGGCTGCTCACTCCATTGGTCATACCAGGATTCAAGGAATTTCAACACCCAGAAAAAAGCTCAATGTATTTGGAAGGCCATCAGGGGGCCTATCTATATACGTAAGCTTAGGCATTACCATAACATCAGCAAAATCTTCAATAAGCACGGACATGGTCCAAGCCTTTACTGAATACATTTTTAAACACTTACAGACTAAGGTCAGTACAAGAGATACAAGTCGTCAACCACGTTATGACTAAAGATTCCCAGGGAAAAAACAAATCAACAATTGATCATATTTTTATGTGCAATCGCTTGCATGAACAAGTGGTAGAATTCCTAAAACTAGTGCAGCAGACCAGTGATCATCTCCCACTGGCCACAGCTATTTCTCTGCAAACGGTTAGTCTTCCGCACATCACCCCCCTGGGTTCGTCTAATGGGGAGGAAATACACATGCTCCTGAGAAGACAACAATTATATTGAGGGGAATATACCCGAGAATTGGACAAAATTGGTGCCAGAGCTGTATTGCCTTCTGCTAGGCAAAAAACCAAACCATTGGCCTGACCGAAGAGAAAGGGTGTGCTGCCAATTTCAACCAAGGTGCAAAAAAATTCAACTAAGCAAGAAGGGTCTGAGACAAGCCAATCGCAACTACAAACGAGAGAGAGATGACAGAGCACTCCAAAATCGGCTGACAGCAAGGAAATTACACAGAAGAAACATATGGAACTTTAAAAGGCAACAAGAAGACTCCCAGTGACTGTACATCTTCAGTCTGTTAACCCCAAGCAGACAGGCTGAATTTTGGCTATACATCAATAGGTTGTCTGGGCACGGCCACGACCGGCGTAATGGAGTCGCAAGCCACACATGGATCAACCATGTGCACACGCTGTACTTCAAGTCTTATTATAACACCCTTACACACCATCAACGACCCTTCACATGCATTAGCATGCACAACGTCAATCATATAACCATGGAAGAAACAACTGAATCTCTCGACGTGCACAATCGTGTGCTATTAATATTAAAGAACATCAGAAGGGGCCTAATGGCCTACCTGGACACCTTTTTAAAGAAGATTGTGAATTTTGGGCAACTATATTCACTCCATTATACCAGTTCTGCATGGCTAACTCAACAATTCCTGAAGCCTGCAAAGGCTCCTTATTACAACCAATCCACAAAAAAGGTGACACTGGAGATCCAACCAACTACAGGTTGATAGCCCTTCTGGATATCGAGGCAAAGGAATACGCAAGCCTCCTCTTACAAGATCTACAAAACTGGGTGAACGAGGACGGATCCAACCAGTTTACCAATCTGGCTTCGGGGCAAGAGCATCAAAATGTGGATAACATTCTAGCCCTAGCGTACCTGGTAGAACAGTCTACCCAGAAAAAACAGCACCCTCTCTTCACATGCTTCATAGACTACTTTGCGGCGTTCGACTGTGTCAACAGGAATATGCTCTGGCAAAAATTACAAAACTGGGGGATCCCGACCATGCTGCTGAAAGCCATCATTGTCCTTTACACCGGATCCTGGATACGCATGAAATTAACCCAGAACACAGCAACAAAAAACGTGTACACGGACTGAGGGTTGAAACAAGGCTGCGTACTGGAGCCCCTGCTCTTCAATTTATATACTGCAGACCAAGGTAAATCAATATCAAAAGCCAACCTGTTAGCTCCTAAAATTGGGTCGACTAGACTGTTCCTAATGCAGTATGCAGACGATATGGTCTTAATGGACCACACTAAGATGGGTATGCAAAGAGCTCTGGACGCACTAAGCATTTATAACAACGAAAATGATTTAACAGCAAACGCAAGCAAAACAAAGGTAGTAATCTTTGGAAAATATGCTAACAAACTCAAACATCAATGGAGACTGGGCAACTTGAAAATAACAACAACATCTAAATATAACTATCTAGGGGTTTGGATTATGAGGAACGGCAAGCCCACTGCACATATCGCATCAAAAGCCAAGGTAGTGACGTACGCCCTTTGCAAACTCAACTCCAAACTGTGCAGCCCGACAACTGAGCCAATCCGAAAGGTCATACGAGCCAAGTTACTTCCCTCAATTTCCTATGGCAGATTAGTATTTCCTGTGGCACCAATTAACACCATGGAGTTTGCCACCTGCCGAGCATATAAACTGATTTTTCAGATACCCGCCCATGCCCGGAATGCCTTGGTATGGCTGGAATTTGTGTTAAATAAACAATCTTACGAACATTGGGCATCGATTATTCGATATTATCAAGGGGCATGCGCAGCCCCCCCAAATACAATGAAAGCAATTTTAAAGGAAATCTCCACGAAAGGTAAACATTTCTGGGCCGACGGCCTACTTACTGCCTGCACTGAACTGCACCTTGACCTGTCTAACTGGCGGGATTTTATTCACCAACCTGGAATTTTAAAAACCATTTTAAAGAAACAAGTAAGACTATTATCCAAGCAAGACGACATGAGGCTAAAAGAGTCCTCCAGCAGCAATATCGGGCTCTTAGCTAGCTCCTACAAGGATAAATTGAGACATTGGATAAATACTGTGCATTCCTGGCCTTTCACTTTGACGTAGGGCAGCGCAGCAAGGTGACTTGCTGCGCTGCCCTACGCCAAAACCCCATAAATTAAGCCCTAGGTATAACTTGTTTGTAATGTCAGCCTTCTTAAGTACCGTGCATGGTGCAACAACTACATAAAGCGGCGGGTGAAATGGCTCTGACCTCCCCCCTTTCATACCAAAAAGTGTGTATGATGCACACCCTATCAGTATCGGCCACTCCTGGATATGGATCACATGCATCGTGCATTAATATAACGCAGCTTAGTGTTAGTGACCACATCGCCACATTTAAATACTATGCCATGCCTAATAAAACTACTCTGACTTGCAGTGCGACAACTGAGGTCCTTTAGCGCACAGAGCAGACATATCATTGCGCACGCAGTTGGAGTCTCAGACGTGCCCAGGTCCAAGAGAGGTACCAAGTTGCCCTGGATATCAAGCCACTTCAGCCTGGGCCCAGCTCATAGGCGCTGAAAGGAGGGGTGGGGGGTGCTGCAGCACCTCCAAAATGACCACACTGGAGCTCAGAAGGTGAATGAGCAATAAAGATGCCTTTACATTTTGTTTTTATCTTCTAACAGGGGTCAAATGGCAAACCATGTTTTCCAAAAATCACTGCTTATTCTTTTAACATGGAGATTTGTGCTCACTTTTCTTTATCTGACTACATAGTTAGAGGATTTTATAAAGGGTACTATGTGAACATCTTGCAGTATGAAAGGAAAGGCTGTAGGATGTTTATTGTTTGATAACATATAACAAAACTCGAACGCTGCAAACATTTAAAAATATATCAACAGTTAGGAAAGCACAAACGAGTCACCTTCTTTCGTAATTCTTAAGTGTGATGGAGGAAAATACTTTAATAGAATCAAAACAAACCAAGACACTTTATTTGGTGATGTGCAAATGCTAATTATTCTCTGAAACCCAATTTCCACACATTATCATTTGTGCGCTTATAGTTTTATCATTAAAACTGCATGTCCATGCAAAATTTAGTGGACATTTCAATGGAAAATGTGTGTAAATGGCAGTGGGCCAGGGGCGGCTGGCATCAAATAAGATAAAACAAATTAATTAAATGGGCGCGCGTTCTCAAATATACATTTTTAAAATATTTATCTGACAACAGGACCTGCTGCTCCGGACTGCAGCTCGGCCACCAGGAAACTCCCTTGACCAATCAGGGCACTGCTCTCACCCGCATGAGAGCAGCACCCTGATTGGAGGGAGCAGCCTCACTAGGCGCTCCACAGCACTCTGGGCTTAGAGTTTTCAAACTGCGCATGTCTGGCCAAAAAGACATGCACACTTTGAAAAGTGCATATGCATCCCACCCTCCTCCCAGTTCCCAATGCTGTCATCCAGCAGCAGCCACGCCCCCCGTCCTGATGCTTGTTCAGGATGTGAGGATGTCAGGATGAAAAATAAAATATTAATGATGAATTACCATTTTATTTTTCATCTCGGGGCTAGGGGCATCTAAGTGGGGCAACGGTCTACCGCTCAAGTGGTGGGGCCGCCCCTGCGAGTGCGCTACCATACCATGCTTCTGTAATATATGTGACAGTGTGCTCCAAAATGCACCACCGGCTACATAACAGACCCTTTCCACTCTCCTGCTGAATGGGCTCAACTCATTTGCTTCACTTGCTCTTTGAGTGGTGCTTGAACTTTTACTAATCCCTATAACGTCAGTGGCATAACACTTATGGCAGCACCACCACTCCGAAAATCGACCCAGCACCACTGGCCCAGCTTGTTTACATTAGTGACTGACGCTGCCACACAAAGCATTAATTACACAGTATCGTAAAGGAGGTGCCTTGAAACTTCTTCTCCTCACATGATGTAGCAGCTAGTGTGCTGCAAGGTATTTGTCTGATGATGTTGTTTCTGTAGTATTTTCATGAAACATGAGTCTTCTACAGCGCATACTCGTCTATAGGTATAGTAAGTTCAAGCTATGGGTGGGCGTTTATGATGGGGCGCGACTGAGAACTTTGGAGCTAGATAGTGAGACTTTCTAACACTGCTTGTTGGTAGTTCATAAGTGTGTTCAGGCTACATACTCAACAAACCTTTGGCCACTATGCAGAGCGCACAGAATAATGTTCAAATATGTACCAATTGTATTTTCATTTTATGTGAAAGTGTGGGAAGGAGGTACCCACAGCTGTCGAAATACTGACAACACCAAAGGAAAAGAAAATGGCTTGTTTACAGGTGAAGAGGGAGTTAGAGTGGGTGAGAGTGAAAAGACAGCGATAAACAAGAAGAAGATAAAATGTCAGATATGCTGTTGGAGAATTTCAGAATGAAGTGAAGAGTGAAAAGGGTGCAACTGGCTAACAGTGAGAGACCTCAGGGGAAAGTGGTGCGAAGCGGAGAATGGGGGTAATCAGATTGAGAAATACCGAAGACCACTACCCCCTTCACAGATCTTAGTAATGATTAATTCACTGTCACTTTTTCAGAATTGAAACATTTTCAAATCTAATTATTCACAACAAAATCACTGTTTTTACTCTTTTATTCAATTTTGTTGACACTATTGGCAAAGACAATAGGTCTGGCTTGTTTTAGAAGTATACTTATTTTTGTGTGATATGTCAGGATTCAAAAATAAAAACTCACAGAGAGGTACTCAAATACTAGTCATTGCTTTGATTTACTTATCAGAAAGTGTCACTCAAGGTGTCACAAATATAACAGTAGAATGTCACTCATAAATACACTGAAACCTTAGAAATGTCACAAATAAGCAATCTGAAAACTTATCAGCTACATAATGTACTTATCCCTACTTCCCTAAAGAAATTGTTTAACAAGCAATGTCATGGTGTGTAAAGACATGGGCACCTTATAACAATATGTGCTAAAATTTTCATTCTGTATCAGACCACCTGCAAGTTTTGCCTGCTGCTGATAAGTTTCCCTTGCCTCATTCTGTATCTATATGTAGTTTTGTTTGCTGAAGTCTAAACCTTAGATATTTATCTCTAATTCTTAAAAATAGATTGCATATTTTAGCATACCTTTGTCCCTCTATGTTACCCAACTCAAAATGTTTTAGCAAACATTTTAGCTGTTGTTTAATACATGCAGATTTAACCAAGTGGAGGTTCATTTAATATTTTTCCAAACTCAGGGGTCCCTGTCCACATTGTGGGTATATCTATGCACAGAGTGCTTCACCAGTTGTAGCGGAGGCACTTTTGGCAGTAGTAAATTATGAGTGGGCACTGTGTGTTTTTTGGCACTGCTCAGCAAAATTCATCACTTTGACACACAGTGGAGGAGCATTCAGAGTAGGCACCATGTGTTTTTGTCACTGCTTAGCAAAATCCATTCCTCTGACCCGCAGCGATTTCTTCTCTGTGCATCAGGGCCAATGGTTCTCTTTCCTGCCTAGGACCACCATATTGGCAACGTGAATCTGGATAGGGAAAATCTGTGATGGATTCCTTGTCCTAGATCGTGTTGTGTCGCTGCCACTTTGATTGAGGATTATTTTACTAGACAGACTGTACGATCAAGAGTTCTGTCATTGGAGCCATTTTTTTCACCGACTCCAAATGTGGCATGAGACTGGGGGTCTGAGTGAATAGGAGAACCACCAGTCTATGGTGGATCTTGAAACCAGCCAAATCACATATTATCTTTATCAATGGATCGTCCAAAAACATTTCCCAAATATACAATAAAAACTGATTCTTACTATTGTCACCATCTGCTAAGGTCAACAGTTTGAAATTCAGTAGCGAGAAAAACTAACAATTTGACACCAAAAGGTTAAAAACATATTTTAAAATTAAATGTAACTAAATGTCCTTCATGCCAGCTCCCCCTGCTGCTTCTGCCTTGCTTATTTTCTTTTTTTGTTTTCTTCAACTCAACTGTTAATTTGCCTTTTGAATTAATATTGCCTAATTGTTCAGTTTCCCCAATTTACTGTTGCCACACTGTTTCATCTCATTCGTTTCACTGTCCACTGTTTAATTTGTGACTTTGAAATTTTGCACTGCACACTGTTTAGTCCTCTGTTTTAGTCTCTACTGTTTAGTTTAAGTTAATTTTAATTGTAGCCTGCATGTTGTGTTGCCTTGTTTCTCTGCCTGCTATTCGTCACCGCCCGCTTGTTTTTGCTGCTGGTTTTTTTTACCGATTTGCACTCTGCTTCCCACCTCACAGCAACCCTGCCCACCACCACCCAGCTTCCCTCCCTCCTCCCAGGACCTACTTAATGGAGGCCGCAGTTCACCAAAGGCAAGCCCGTCTGTGCCCGTCTGCCCCTGGACCATGCCCAGCGCCAGCAAATCCTGGTTTACCCACCACTCACAGATACACTGCCCCGAGCCCTGGACTCCAGACTTCACAACAGCAACTACTGCCTTACCTCTCCACGATCAATGGCAGGACTTTTTTCCTGCTGGCACTGTCTCTTCTCCTGCAATACCAGAGCACCTGCACACTTGACCATCACCAACACGCTGACCATGTCTGCTCCAGAACAACTCCACTGTCTCCTGTTCAATGCTCAATCACTCTGCAAGAATGCCACCGAGATCTAGGACATCATCACCTCCCTCACACCGACATCACAGAGACCTGGCTCTACCCCGCATCCGCGCCCGACATCGCCTCAGCAACGCCCCACGGTTACAACATGGTCACCAGGACCACATCAGCAAACACAGAGGCGGATCACCATTATCCTCAAAGAAAACATCCACTGTACCACCACCACCGCAGACGACACCACCCCGATCATGGAACTCCTCAACTTCTAACTCCAAATCGACGGCAAACCACCATCAGGGTCACTTTGCCTCCAGACCTCCAGAACCATGCTACAGCTTCTGCGACACCATACCTGAGTTCATCACCCCACTAACCATTGACTTCAAACACTACAGTTTCCTATGAAGACCTCAATTTTCACCTCAACAACCTTAATGACACCAACACCACCAACCTACTCAAAAGCTTGAACAAGCTCAGCCTCACCCAACTAGTCACCAGCCACACCCACATTGCAGGACACACACTTGACCCGATCTTCACGGCCAGCGACAGAGTCAAGTACAGCCATGTCACTGAGCTCACCTAGACAGACCATGCCATCGTCCACTTCACCATCACAGGATCCCCCGGTGCTGCCATCAAACTGCCCAGCACTTCACACGATAGTTGGAACAAAGTGTCAGGGAGCCAGTGAACTGATGTCCTCAACACCTCCTATCCAACACCGCAACCAACCTAGAACAGGCTGTCAAGTACTTCTCCACCTGAATCACCGATTATGCCGACAGAGTTGCACCGTCAAGCCCACTAAATTCAAGAGATCTTCCAAACAGGCCAGTTGGTACACCACTGAAGGGAGATCCACTAAACGCAACTGCAAGTGACTTGAAAGAAAATGGGGCACCAGCAAGGAGTTCACAGACCAAGCCACATTCAAGACATCCCTCAACCAATACTACCAACTCCTGAAAGATACAAAATGGAGCACCCTTGACCGCACTGAACCACAGCAAAGAACTCTTAAACATCGTCAGAGAGTTCTCTAGCCCAGTGGTTCTCAAACTTTTTTGACCCCCGGCTCCCTTGACCTGTTGGCCGTTGGCCACGGCTCCCCATTATGTTACTTTTTTTGGGCGGTTGGGGGGATGTAAGCCCAGCCTCGGGAGTACTTCCATTTTTCTCCCTGAAACTATTGGGGATGAAGCCGATGAAGGTATTATAATCATGGAGTCTGGGAAAGTGTGTCAGTGGTAGGCTTTGATGTGTGTGACAGGTCATGGTAAGACCTTTAGGTCAGTACTTCCATGTAGTCATTTCACTCACAAATGAGTTTTGAAGAACTATTGCTTTAACACCAGACTTTGCATGTATGCCTGCTTGTGCATGTGGTGCTCTGTCACTAACATATGTTGCTTTACGCTACAAACTGCAGTGTTTGCATAGATGGGGAAATGTGGCATTCCGGCTGCATAGTGTGATTGTACAGGTTGCATGATGTAGCATGTGAAATTCTGGAAGCATGGAATGGAGTGGTGGCAATCACAAAACTAGGCTAATGTGGTGTATGGCCCTTGATCCTGTCATCCAACCCCCCCCCCCCTCTCTCCCAGAGAGCCTTGCTAGTCTAGCAGGGAAGGAAAAGCAAACCACTTCACTGGTAGAGGTATGCCTCCTTCCATTCACCCTCAACTTGCAGGTACAGGGACACCTGGTATTTACAACACTAAAAAACACAAAATGCCAAAACTGAAGTAGCATGTGTTACAATTTACTATGTGCAGCATATTTCATGGTAAAGCTTCAGATACGATAACAGCCAATACGGAAAGGCACTGTCCAGTGCAGTGCATTACTCACTTTACCAGGATGCTGCCAGGACATATTCTCCGTAGTTTTCTTTATCTGGGTCAGGTCACTCACTTCCCTGTGGTGTTACTACAAGTGGATTGGTAGGACCAATACAGGGGCACTGTGGCCCCTACAGCAGAGAGAAGAAAAAGCCGTGAACCAGACACACACACAAAGTGATCCCCTGCAGAAACTGCTCAGGCGATAACGCAGAGCCCCAGCTCCAAGTAGGTTGAGCACACTACACAGGCACAAGTTTGGACCACAAATGAATGAGCATGCAATTACCAAATGTAACAGTAAGCAGTACAGTTTTTTAAAGTATAAGATTTTGAGCGTATTCATTTTAAAGGGAAAACTCTGTTTTAAAGTGCTGGTACGAATACAGCTTTTTTGTTAAATAGTGGGCATTTGCTTGATCTATATGTGACTGCTGCAACGCAATTGGCAACAAGAACATGTGGTAGTAAATATGTTCTTGCATGTTTAAATTTTGCAAATGGGCTGCAATTTAAAATAACATGAGGTTAAGGTGCCTGCAACCAAGATCTTTGTGTACCCAACAAGTTCTGTGGAGAGGGAAGGGACGTACCTGTCTGTCCTCTTCGAATCTGTGCACACAAAGTACTTTAGTCAGTGTGTTATTCCAGTTTTTATTGTCCTTAATACTTTGTGCTTATGTTATTTAATCTTGAAGCTTCACAGAATTCTTACCTCACAAAAACACAGGTCAAGAGTGTGCTGCTGTACACTGAAGGCTGCTTTAAAGGCAGGGTCTATTCGCCAGACACACTATTAAGTCTCTAGCTCTACCATAGCAGCCATCACTGTGTTCCCAACATGTAATCAACACTTCAGTAAAGGCTTCCACTAGTGGCGTCTGTGCCTTCTCCCTGCTCCCCTTACAAAGCCCCTCCTGTCAGCCCCTCTCTCCACCCAGGCTTCTTTCTCCTCCGTCTCAGCCTGTTCATTTAGCTCCGGCTTGCCTGGTTCAGCCCAGGTCTCTGCACAGCAGCTGCCACCGGAGCTTTATTTACAAACACTATGAGTGACTTTGGCCCGACCCCGACGGCTGCTGTAGGTACTGCGCCCCTTGGCAGTATTTCCCTGTTTGTGTGCAGGCGTGCACTGCTACTGTGGACTGCGGACTTTATAAGTAAATTTGTCTTTCTCTACAAGTACTGTCTTGAACTATTGATACGCCGGGATTAACAAATGAATTTGGTTCCCTAACTGTGCGTTTGGTGCGCGGCGCCCCTGGATAGTTTTTACGGCGCACTGGGGTGCCGCGGCGCACAGATTGGGAATCACTGCTCTAACCCCTCAGCCATTGAAAACATCATCACCCCTTCCCAGGAACTCTACAACACCCTGTCGAACTTCTTCCATGACAAGATCTCCACTATCTATTAAAACTTTTGTGCCCCAACCCACTGTTGCTCACATCCTCAGCCTCCTCACTCCCACAGATGTTAACTCACACCACCTGCTCACCACCTTGGACCAGCTCACCACATTAAGCATCACAGCCATCATGAACTTCGTCCACTCAGGAACATCCATGGACCCCTGTCCCCACCACTTTTTAACCTCGGGAGCAAGATCATCGGCAACGAGCTCACCTCCATTTTCAAAGCATCCATCACCACGGTCACCTTCCCCTAAGAATGGAAACAAGCAGAAGTTAAACCCCTCCTCAAGAAACTGGATGCTGACCCCAGTGAACTCAAGAGCTACTGCCAAATCTCCCTGCCCCCCTTCCCCGCCAAAGTCCTCGAAAAGGCCATCAACTGTCAACTCACGGAACACCTGGAGAACAACAAACTTGTGGACTCCTCCAAATCCGGTTTCTGCTCCAACCACAATACCGAAACTGCCCTTATCACTGGCACCAATGACATCGGAGCCCTTCTTGACAGGGGAGAAACGACGGCCCTGACTTGACATCTCAGCGGTGTTTGACACCATATCCCACCACACCTTTATCAAGAGGCTTCACCACATTGGAATCCAGGGGGATGCCCTTAAGGAGCACCCCCTTCCTCATCAGAAGAACCCAGAGAATCTGCCTACCACCTTTCACCTTGAAACCTAAGAACATCATCTGCGGCGTCCCTCAAGGTTCGTTCGTCAGCCCTACACCGTTCAACACCTAGAATAGCATAAGACAAAAAGCGGCTGACTACGGTGCAGCACCTCAAACCCAATCTTAGGAAAAATAATAGTTCTGTGCAAACGCTTCTGGAGCCTGCCGCAACTGGGCTCCTCTGAGTTCCATAAATACCAAGATTCTTTGCAAAATGAAGGTGCACCAGCATAGAAGTCCACAAGGATCCAAACGAGTCCAAACTAGTCTTCTTTATTCAATATCAAAATTATTTAAAATGGCAATCAGCCAACGCGTTTCGTTCCAGAATGGAACTTCATCAGGGCTTAAACGAATACAAAATCGTTGTTGTCAAAAGTGTAACCAAAGTCAGAATAACATTTCCATTGTCTAATGGGGCACACAGCCACTCTTCCTCAAGGATTGTGATACATATATTTTCATTTAAAGATATTTTCAAAGAGTAATCCAGAGCCCACAGTCAGGGCATATTGTTGAAGATTAACGCGTCCTCCAGCCGCGCTTCCTGTGCCGGAACTAGTTTGGCAAATCCCGCATAGGTGAGTAAATAATTTTGATATTGAATAAAGAAGACTAGTTTGGACTCGTTTGGATCCTTGTGGACTTCTATGCTGGTGCACCTTCATTTTGCAAAGAACCGTTCAACACCTACATGACCCCCTGGGCCAACATCGTCAGAACCCTTGGACTAAACATCATATCCTACACCAACGACACCAAGCTCATCCTCTCACTATCAGTGGTGGCTAAGGAATTCTACTCCTGCTCACGGAACTCCACAGAATTTGGCAGAGTTTTTCGGTAACTCCGCAGAATTCCACAGAGTGACACTCTGCATGCTTGGCCCAGGCCTAGTCCTTGGATGTCAGTCTCATGTAGGCACCTGATAAGGATGGCGATTGAGACCATCACAATTGCTGCAGAAGGTCTAGGAGAATGAGGGCTGTCATGCCTCCTCTGTCAAGGATCATGCAGATATCATCTGTGGCAGTGATGAGTGCTGCTTCTTTGCTGTGGGTACGCCTAAATATAGACTGCATGCCGTCAAGGAGCTGTTGGTTGCTGACATGGTCGGTGAGGCGTCAATGGATTCGTTTCTCTAAGGCCTTTACTGGGTATGGTAGGAGGGAAATGGGTCTGTAGTTGGATAGCGTGACTGGGTCAGTGGATGGTTTCTTGAGCAGGAGCATCGTGGTGGAATGTATCCAGGTGTCTGAGAATGTGGCTGAGTCAATAGAGTCATTAAAGATAGGTGTTAGTGCTTCCCTGATCAGTAGGAGTCCTTTGGTGAAGGTGTGGTTGGGGCAAGGGTCAGATGGGGCCCCTGAGTAAATAGTCTTCATTGTAGCAGCAGTTTCAAAGGTGATGATGGTGGGCCATGAAGTAACGGCCTGGTTGAGGGTAGAATTTGCCATATATGGAGGCAATTTTGTTGAAGAAGAATTCAGAGAGTTTTCTTGCAAAGGCCTTGCAAGTGGGTGATGTTACTGGAGATGGCAGGTGGCGCAGTGAAACTTTGATGATGGCAAAGATTTCTTTGCTGCTGTTAGTGCCAGTGTCACTGCGATCTGCAAGAGCTTTGCGCTTGGTGTTTCATATCTGCTGGTGGTAGCATCCTAGGGCGGAAGTTAAGATGTCCATATTTGTGGGGTCTTTACTTGTTCTTCATTTGTACTCCATTTGCTTGCAGTGGCATTCTGTTAGCCGGAGCTCTTTTGTGGACCAGCAGGTCTGCGGCCGGTCTCTGGTGATTGGGTTGCACTTGAGGGGAGCCAGGGTGTCAGCACATGTGGTGATCCAGCTCTTGAGGTTTTTGATGGCTTTCAGCAAGTTGCTGGTGTGCTCAGGTTGGTTGTGATGTTTTTCCAGTTGCCGCAAGTGAGTCCAGTTGTGGCAATCCGCAGTGGTGAGGAATGAGTATACCTAAACCAATAAGGGCATCGTCTGTTTAGGTCATAGTTGCTGGCTTGTCGACTGTGATGTTGCTGATCGAGAGGAAAATCTGGTCCAATAGGTGTCCAGTGGTGTGGGTGGATTCAATGATGTGCTTGGTGAGGTCGAGTTTTCTTAGGTTTCCTAGAAGGGCTTTGGAGTTTGGGTCGGTGCTGTGTTTTAGCTGAAAGTTAAGGTCTCAGAGGAGGATGAATGAGCTGGTAACAAAGTTCGTGATGGCGCTGGCAAAATTGGGGCGAGGTCCTGGTGGCCTGCATTCAAGGGTTCAGCTCAGGGAAAAGTTGGCTGTGATCTGCATCTTGAACATGAGGTGTTCCATATAGCTTGTGTAGGTGTCTGTGCAGGTGGTGCAACTGATGGTATCTTTGAATGGGATGGCTATTCCAGACTTGTACTGACAATCTTCCTTGGAGATCCTGTCACCGCTGGAATGACTGTAGCAACATCGGGTGCAGAGGTTGGGTTTAGCCATGTCTCTATGAGGAAGAGAAGGTTTGAAGTGCGGTCATGCCTTAGGTCCTATATCTCTGTGGCGTAATTAATGAGCAAGCAAGTGTTGAGGAGAATGCATGCAAGTGTGCCATTTTGTGTGTCATGGTGATTGGTCTGTGTGAGCGTGAGATGGTGGCTGGTTTGTTAGTTTGAGCGAGTAGGGTGCTGGCTGCTGTTGGTGTGGTATTGGTGGGTGTTACGTGTAGGATATAGGAGAGAATGTGAGAACTTGCAGGGGATGCATGTGAATGCTTGTTTCATGTTGTGTGATGTGGCAGCAGTACGGTGAGCAGAAGCTGTGGTTGAGAGCATGGACGAGTGCGGCAGAGTAGCAGTGAGTAGGGGAAGGATAAAGGTTCCTGGCACGGGATGCCATCCAGCCATGGACCGACACTGCTGGAAATGCCTTTGGTTTGCCCGCTGTGCATCCATGATGAAACTGCCATTATTTAGGTCCTGGGAGGGGGGAGGAGTACAGGCGGCAGGAAAATAGTGTTGTCACTTCCTGTGCAGATGGATGATAGGAAATCTATTGATGCCAATTCCTGTATAGATAGATGATGGGAAGTGCAGTGATGTCACTTGCTGTGCAGATGGGTGATGGAAAATGAAGCGCTCTTGGTTTCTTTTTTTAAAGACAGTTTTAGCAGGAAACTAGCGATGTCACTTCCTGTGCAGATGGATGATGAGAAATCCAGTGATGTCACCTTTTGTGCAGCTGTATGATGGAAAGTGCAGTGATGTAATTTCCTGTGCAGATGTATGGTGGGAAAACCAGTGATGTCAATATCAGTGCTGATGGATGATAGGAAGTGCAGTGATGCCACTTGCTGAGCAGGTGGATGATGGTAAATGAAGCCCTCTTGCTTGATTTCATCTTTTAAAGATGGTTTTGGTGAGAACCTAGCAATGTCACTTTCTTTGCAGATGGATGATGAGAAATCCAGTGACCTCACTTTCTGTGCAGTTGGATGATAGAAACTGTTATGACATATGTTAACTTAACCAAGTGTTAGGTTCACCCCGGTACATAGCGCTTTAGATATACCATTGTGCCGATGATGCTATGTCTGTTTTTGCTGATTCGGAAGTGTCCTTCGGGGTGGTGATTCCTTCTTTTAATCGTAAAGCATAACATGGACATGTTTGTTGAATATTCTACTTTTTCAATTTTGTCTAGTCTTGAATCATTCAAGTGAGTAGAGGGCTGGGGGAATAAGGCCTATGGGAAGAAAAAAAGTGAAGAAAAAGAGGAAGATGATAGGGGAGAGTGAAAGGGGTTCTTCTCTGCCACTGTTCAATTCTTTAGGTGCAAAGAAAGGAGGATGCGCTTTGCCTTAGTGTTTGGTGGTTAGCTTAAGCTCAAATAGTAATGTAGTGTGAGACCAGGAAATATTCATATGATTTCCTTTAGCGTTTATCATGAACCTTTTGAGTGCTTTGTTCAGTACAGTGCTTGCCTTCATAGTTTTGCAAGTTCCCATGTAAATCTCAGCTCATATGTACACTGACAATTTTTTTGTGCCTGAGCCATGTGAGTGTTAAGTGGAATGCAATCAATTTGAATCATTACAGCAGCCTTTGCCCACTTTGTCAATTAATGTGGACCATATCTCCAGAAAAGTAGTAACTTTAACTTTTAAATTTCCCCTTTTATCAATGTTTCCTATTGTAAAGTTTAACCTCCTATTCCGATATGTGTATTGTACCATAATGGTGAGTTAAAAATTATCATCTTTTGCGTGGTATTCCCCAGATTTTTGCCATCTGCAGCCCGTTTTGTTTGCCCATAGGACTCTGCACACTTTACTCCTGCTAACCACTAGTAAAGTGCTTGTGCTCTCCATTTTTAACATAATAAAATTGGCATATCCCCAATTGGGACATTTAATATACTTGTAGGTCCCTAATATTTGGTACAAACTGTACCCAGGGCCGTTAAATTAACTGCAACTAGTGGACTGCAGCACTTATTGTGGCACTCGCTATATTAGCACTGTAAAACAGGTCTACAGGTCTGCCATTGCAGCCTAGGTGGGCTATTTTGAACTGCTGCTCTGACCAGGCAAAACAAACCTTTTGCCACACCTTAGCCTTTCTTTTTAATACTTATAAGTTACCCCTAAGATAGGCCCTAAATGCCCATAGGGCAGGGCATTGTATTTAAAAAGAAGGACATGTAAATTTTAAGGTTTACATGTCCTGACAGTTAAGAACCTCCAAAGTCGTTTCTCATTGTATCAAGGCTTGCTCTCCAAAAGGGAAACACTGGGTTACATTATAGCAACTTATAATGCTTAATTTCCATTTGAGAGTAGCTAGAAAAATTATTTTGAAAATAACATTTCTAGAAAGTTGCCATTTTCCCGTCTAAGCCAAATGTGCCTATCTGCCAATGTCCAGGGTCACCTGACTGACAAAAAAATCCCCTGTGGTGAGATGTGCAGACAGTGGAAATAAGGCTTGGACATGGAAAGATATTTTAATTCCTTGAGCAAGGTTGCCTGGGAGGTTTTGCACAGCCCCTTCCTCAGCTTTAAAGGGTGCCTACCCTGTCACTGGCAGATGTAGCTCACACCTGGGCCTGCCTCCCTTTGTCTTCCGTGTCAGCTGAGCTTCAAACCCAGTGGGGAGGAGCTGCCCCAGAATCCGTTTGGAGTCATTTTCTCATTATCCGAGCGTCACTTCTGGCAGCACAGGGAGCTCTGACAAAGGGAAAGAAGGGTTCTGCCATTTTGGATTTAGTTGGAGAATGGCACTGCAGGTGCAGAGAGGAAGTGCTGGAAAAGGGGGTAGGGTCACACCGGGGAACCTTTACCCCAGTGATTAGGAATGGATAGACATTTCCCACATTCTCAGGTTGGCACTGGGCATAAAATTGCCATCCCCAATACCCCTCTCATAAAACTCCTTAACCTGTGAAGATTATAAGAAGGACTGCCCCGTAGCCTGAATCCCGAAGGAAGACTGGACCTGCTTGCCTTGAACCCAGAACCCCAGAAAAGACTCCAAAGGTCAGTTGGCTGGCCTCCTGTGTGACCTATGGGGACACAACAAGCTTTCACAGACCTTTCCTGCAAATGTCCAGCTGAACAATTCCAACTTCACCTGCCCTGGACTCTTCTGCTGGCCTCTTATGGAGTGATTCGTGACCCCCCAGGTGCTGTCCCTAATGTCCTGGACCCTTGGCTGGTGCCAAAGTGTACTCCTCCCAAAATTTCCTGACACTTGGGAATTAAACTTTTCACAAACCTTTTGCTCTGAGAAGCGACAGGGGACGGTGACCAACCTGCCAAGCCGATCCAACGAAGATGCCTCACCACTAGGCCAAAGATTCAGGTGGCTCCCACTATATTCTTCTTATTTGATCAAGTGGGAATTCAAGAAGAAGGTGTCTGACCTCATTGAGCCATTCTTCAGCTAGGGCCTGAAGCCATGCCCCGTTGGAAGAATCCGAGCTCCAAAAAAGTGACTAACTGTGAATGTAGAAATCTTCACGGGGTGAAGGTGCAAAAGCTATCCGGCGGGTGAGGGACCTTCTAGGGGTGGGAAATTCATATTCCTTCCACCTTGAGCTTTCATGCCAAAAGTCAACTGCTTCCTCAAGACCTCATTCAGCGGCTATCCTATGATGTGGAGCCCTCTTTTACACATAGCCTGCTGTATTACCCCTTTGAGCATTTCTGACTTCCATTTAGGAAACTAAGTTCAAAGGTAAAAGTTTTTACTGTGACAAACCTAGTCCGTATATCTGACCCTGGGTGCCAGGTGACCTACGATTACTAGTGTAAGATATCCAGTACCCAGATATATCAAAGGCAGTGCCCATATGTTTCAGCTATGGGAGAAAATGGAGGATTGCAGCCGGGTCCTGAGGGAAGATAGCGCCCACTGTGTGAAGGCAGAGTGTAGCGGGCCACCACTGGAGAAAGGCTCTCCTAGTATCAGGCAAGTCGGACACAATTAGTGAGGCAACGGGGTCGGACAAGGACAGGGAGCAGGTGGGCTGCACCAGGAGGACTGCAGAAAGGAGTGAATTGCGTGGAGCAGAGTGCCGGACAGTAGGGGCCCAACAGATCCGCTCCAAGACCTGCGATGGAGCAGCACCCTGGCTATGAACATGCCAGGACCTGCAGAGGAGCACATCTGGAAATTCCACCAGTAGGATCTGGGGCCAATGGGGGAAGGAGGAGAAGGCCTCAAATACAGTACTGGCTGAACTTTCTTGGGGAATGTAGGGGCATCAATGCACTGATTGCAATGGAGAGTGCAAGCAGCTGAGGGTGCTGCTCCTATGACACCAAACCAGCTGAGTGGCTAGTCTATGGACCTGTTGTCTCCTTGAGACAGGAAGGCCCCCTCATACCTAGTGTTGCCATAGGGATGAGTCTCAGGTAGGGGGTTGAAACCTTGGTGGAAGTAAGACAGAGCCATAGAGGAGATGTGGGGTCACCCCTAGATCTGATCTGAATGAAGGGTGAATCCCAGGAATAGACACAGAGAGAACTGTAGTGGGGCAATTGTGCTGCTCTCTGAACCCATGGTGAATGATAGCTTACTATCTGCCCTGTATATAGATTGGTCAATATGGGAAAACCAAAGGCAAGTATTGTCTGAATGCCCTGGGTGATCCCACCACACAGGAGAGGGGACCGTTGGAGGAAAAATTGGGTTCCCCCAGTGGCCCTCTAGCAGTAGGTGCCACCCTGCTAAATAAACTAAACAGAATACTGGAGTCAATATAAGCCTCCAGGGAATCATTGTAGTCTAAAATTCACATTGTGGTGGTCCACATCGGCATTCTGCGCAAAAATCAACATGGGTTTGCAGACAGGCTAAAAAACATGGAGGATGCAATGAAAGAATTTGCCTAAACTCAAAAATTTCCAGCAGCAGATTTCAGACCTCACTGACAGTTTGTTTCTTAGAATACCAGGCTAAGGACACAAGAGTCAGAAGCACAACAACATCAGAGAGGTGGATCTTTCGGGCAGAAAAGAAACTGATGTGGTCTTGTACATAGGACATTGGGTGGCAACAGAGAGCCCCCCCCCGAAGACTCTTGAAATTCTTTGCTATGAAAAGGGTGTGCACGGTTCCTGCCCGTCACTTTCCTCCGGGTGAGTCCCCTAGACTTGTGAGTGAATATATGATGTTACAAAGAACACAAATACAACGCATGCTTTTACTACGCAGTTTTTACAACGCAACTACCATTACATCGCAAGTTTTTCCAACACATGCAATTACAACGCATGTACATAGGAATACATTGAAACTACCATTAGAATGCAGACTACTACAATGCATGTTTTTATTACGCAAAATGGATAATAATTAAAAAAGTTATACCCTTTTTTTCTTTTGTCACCCACCCTCTGGGACGGGATGCTAGGGAAACAGAGGTTCTGGGTGGGGGAGTGTATTAATACCCGGGTATTAAATTTAATACCCAGGTAATAATTTAAATACTCGGGCACATTTTTTTAAACCAAGAATAATAAATATACATATATTTATTTAAAGTAGAATGAGTTAACCCAAAATAAAAGTATTATACCCTTTTTTTCTTTTGTCACCCACCCTCTGGGATGGGATGCTAGGGAAACAGGGGTTTTGGGTGGGGGAGTGTATTAAAACCTGGGTATTAAATTTAATATGCGCGTAATAATTTAAATACTCCTGCAAATTTTTGAAAACTAGAATACTAAATAATACATATATTTATTTGAAGTAGAATGAGTTAACCCAAAATAATAATATGATACCCTTTTTTTCTTTTGTCATCCACCCTCTGAGACGGGATGCTAGTGAAACAGGCATGTGAGAAGTTGGCCTGGTATATGCTGTCCACTAATTAAAGTGGGCACCTTGCACCAGTCCAAACAACCCTTATGGTGATTAGGTTAAAGATAACTTTTATAAAAAGCTATCCTAGTGGTAGCTATGGAGAGCAGCCTTCAGGCTAAGTCTTGAAGGAATGTTAAGCAGCTTGTTTTACCAGAATACAACCTTATTGTATTGGTTAAATGAAAGGTAGACCACACAGTAGTTATAAAAATATGTATTTATTATATATAACACTATCTAGCATCCTCTACACGAGGGTACGACCCAAATCAAGTAATACAGTTGCAAAGAAACAATCGTAAATAGCACAATGCACAGTGGGCTCCAGGGGGAGACCAAACTATATACTAAAATAGTGGTATAAGAACCACGACTTGGGACTAGACCTAGTCTAGGAGGTGTAGAAGTGCTGGGAATCCAAGGAACCACCCAAGGTGAGTAAGTAGGGTCGCCACGGATGACGGGTGCAGAGTGAGAACACAACCGCGTGCTCCGTACAATTCTATGGGGAAGTCGTAGTTGGAAAATTAACGATTCAGGACCCTTCCCAGTGGATGTCGAGGAATTCCTTTGGAACTTAAGAGGTTGGAGAGTCACCCCACCCGTGGATACCTTTGTATCAGGGTTACCTATCCCAGAGGAGCCGGGTGCATAGGTACAAAGTGGCGTCAGAAACCCTAGTCGTTTTCTATGGAAGACCTCAAAGAAATGCCACTGCTGGAAGTAAGAAGAATGTCCAGTGGAACCCAAACATGGATTCTAGATGAGAAGAACCTGAAAGCAGAGGGGACAGAGTCTGGGTCACTTTGGGGTGACCAGGGGCTCGGTAGACAAATGCCCACCGATGTCGGGTGCTTCAGGTGCGTTGGCAGGGATCTTGACTCTTCAGCTGCGAGGACCAGGAGATGGCTAGGATGACCAGGAGCCGGAGGCAAGCTGTCCCACAAAGGATATCGAGTGCTGAGGGGTCGGTGTCTGGCTGGAGCACCAACAAGCCTTGGCAGCGGCAACCCACAAAGATGGTCAAGTTCAGTGTTGATCTGGCCCAGCAAGGACCAGGAGACTCACCACAGCAAGGGGAGTCAGGGTAGGCCTGGAGCAACCAGGGGAGCCCAATTAAAGTAGTGTTGACCCTCAAGTGGACCCATAGGCCGGAGGCACAGGAGTTGCAAGGGGACCTCAGGCAGCTTCACAGAACAACAGCTAGCAGGGCACAGAGTGCAAAGAGGCCGGAGTCCTTTGTGGAAAAAGGTGCGCTGGGGTCAGGGCTACAATTAAGCCAATGCACGGAATTGTTGCATGACAACAAGCATGTGCTGCTACAAATGAACACGGTGCACAGAGGTACAGGTTTTGGGGTCCTCACAAGGGATACTGGCTTCAAACTTGGTGAGAGGGCAGCTCAACATCTGGGACCTTCAAAACCCACCTCCTGTGTTGCTGGAGCCTTCGGAGTCTGCAGGAGCTCAGGATCAGAAGACCAGTCAGATGCATTATGGTGCCTGCGAATGCAGGGGAGTGACCCCTTCACCCCAAGGGAGATTCTTCTGATGTCTTGGAGGTCCAGAGGGTCCTGCACAGACGCTGTATGGAGCACGGACACAAACGAGGCTTTGGACGGACAGGGAGACGAAGTCGAGCCCAATGGAGGTCCAGCAAAGTCCAGCGTGTCCAGACGGTCAAAGCTTAGTGGTTTCTTCTTGTAGAATCTTGTCCACGTAAAATCTAATGTCCTGTACTCAGGTAACCCATTTTATACCCAAGGGGAAGGGTTGGACAGATTCTAGGGACCCTCCTAGGGGAGGGACTGGACAGTGGGGAGGATACTCCCATGTCCTTTGTCCAGTTTCACACCAGAGCAGGAGCAAATGGCTCCCAGAACTGGTTTGAGCTGGACTATGCATGGGGACACCAAATGTGCCCCTCATGCAGACTTTCCGGCACTGAGACAGTGCACCCACCCAGCCCCAATACACTAAATCCTGTCTGGGAGGTGGTCACACCTCCCTGTGACAGGATGCCTATTGTGCTGCCTTCCCCTGCTCGAGCTTGGCTCAGCAGCAGGAGGGCAGAATGGTGTCTGTGGCTGGCAGCATCCATTTTGTGCTGTTCGGGTCGAGAAAGCTGGTACCGGTATACTAGGTACCCCCAGAAGCTTGGGTCTGAGGGGAGGAATCATACCTCCCACACCAGTTACAGGTGTGGAGGTATGATTCCAAGGTGTTTGATGCCAAACACAACATATTTTGTTGCAGTCATTGTCGAGATAGCATTTACCGCGAGGTTATATTGCACCTCTACCTATATGTCTGGCTGCATCACAGACAACCCGGGAGAATGGTCTCCGAAGGCTGCAGAGGGGTCTTGCTCATGCAGGAGCACCCTCTCACGTAAAACCCAGCACCCTGCCTTCAGGATTGGTAAGGCCTGCTGGAGGGGTGACTTATAAGTTTTAAGTGTAGTGCTTTATATAGATATAGTAAACCTATATCTCTCGCAAGTGGTGCAAGCACCAGCTTACACAGGTTGCAGTAGCACACCTGTAGTTCCATTTTGTATGGCCTCTCATGGGTGACATAATACATGCTTCAGCCCATGGGAGGCCTCTGGGGTACCTATGCCCTTGGTACATGTGTACCATATACTAGGGACTTATAAGGGTGCCAAAGTATCCAATCTGGAGTGTACCAAAGTACATGCATAGCAATTTAAAGGAGAAAGCAGATAGGCTGGGGTCCTGAATAGCAGGATCCCAGCCAGACTAGTCAAAACAGTGGGTGCAAAAAGCAAAAAGTGGGTGTAACCATAAGAAGGAGATCCTACTTTCCTACACAACCCCCCCGAATGAAAGGAGATGAGACTAACCTTGCCCAGTTGAGTCTTCATGTTCTAAGTGGAAATATCTGGAGAGTCCATCTGCATTGGCATGGTTACTCCCAGGTCTATGTTCCACTGTAGAGTCCATCCCCTGTAGGGAAATGGACCAACTCAAAAGTTTGGGGTTTTTACCCTTCATGTGTTTTAGCCACAAGAGGGGCTTGTGGTCAGTCTGAACAATGAAGTGAGTTCCAAATAAGTAGGGCCTCAACTTCTTCAGAGCCCAAACCACAGCAAAGGCTTCCCTCTCAATAGCTGGCCAACGTTTCTCTCTGGGGGTCAACCTTCTGCTAATAAAAGCTACTGGTTGATCCTGACCCTCTGCATTCAATTGTGATAACACAGCCCCTACCCCCAACTCAGATACATCAGTTTGAACAATGAATTTTTGGGAATAATCAGGACTTTGCAGAATGAAAGCAGTGCACATGGCCCGCTTGAGGTCATCAAATGCCTTCTGACAGCTAACTGTCCACTGAACTTTCTTGGGCATCCTTTTTGATGTTAGATCATTCAAGGTAGTCACTATAGACCCATAGTCCTTGACAAATCTTCAGTAATACCAAGTCAGGCCCAAGAAAGCTCTGACCTGAGTCTGGGTAGTTGGAGCAACCCAGTCCATGATGGTCTGGATTTTGCTCTGCAATGGTTGAACCTGGCCTCCACCCACAAGGTGGCCCAGGTACACAACCTGACTCTGCCCTATCTGGCACTTAGTAGCCTTGATAGTAAGGCCTGCCTTTTGCAAGGCCTCCAAAACATTCTTTAGGTGGACCAGGTGATCCTCCCAGGTGGAACTAAAGACAGCTATATCATCAAGATATGCTGCACTATGGTCTTCCAGGCCTGTAAGGACTTTGTTCACCAACCTTTGGAATGTGGCAGGTGCATTCTTCAAGCCAAAAGGCATTACCACAAATTGATAATGTCCACTAGGGGTTGAAAATGCTGTTTTTGGCTTGGCATCCTCAGCTAGTCTGATTTGCCAGTAGCCAGCAGTTAGGTCAAATGTACTTAAAAACTTGGCTGAGGCCAAAGTATCAATAAGTTCATCTGCCCTTGGAATTGGATGAGCATCAGTCCTAGTGACTGCATTGAGTCCCCTGTAGTCAACACAAAACCTCATCTCTCTTTCACCACCCTGGGTGTGAGGTTTAGGTACCAAGACTACTAGACTAGCCCAGGGGCTATCTGAGGGCCCAATGACTCCCAGTTCCAACATCTTTTGGACCTCAGTCCTGATGCAATCCCTGACATGGTCAGGTTGTCTGTAAATTTAGTTCTTTACAGGTAGGTTCTCACCTGTGTCCACTTCATTGGTACACCAGGTGGTCTGACTTGGAGTCAGGGAAAACATGTGCCTATACTGATTGAGGACCTTCCTGCAATCAGACTGTTGCTGCTCAGTGAGGCTGCTTGCCAAAGCTACACCATCTGCCGAGCCATCATCAGGGTTCTGTGAGATGAGATCAGGGAGTGGGCCACTCTCTTCCTCCTGTCCCTCATCAGTAGCCATGATCAAGCCCATGTCTTCCCTGTCAACATAAGGCTTGAGCCTGTTCACATGGAGCACCCTGTGGGTGTTCCTGGGAGTTCCAAGGTCCACCTAGTAGGTGACCTCTCCCTTCTGCTCAAGAATGGTATGGGGTCCACTCCATCTGTCTTGGAGAGCTGCTGGGGCCACAGGCTCCAACACCCATACCTTCTGCCTGGCTGATAAACAGTCAAGACAGCCTTTTGGTCATGCCAGGCCTTTTGCAATTCCTGGCTAGCCTCAAGGTTTTTATTGGCCTTCTTCATGTACTCAGCCATCCTGGAGCGGAGACCAAGTACATAGTTCACAATATCCTGTTTAGGTGGTTTGAGAGGTAACTCCCATCCCTCCTTAACTAGACACAATGGACCCCTAAGTGGGTGACCAAACAAAAGTTCAAAAGGGCTGTAGCCAACCCCCTTCTGTGGCCCCTCTCTGTAGGCAAAGAGAAGGCAGGGCAACAGAACATTCCATTTTCGCCTAAGCTTCTCTGGGAGTCCCATTATCATGCCCTTCAGGGTTTTGCTGAACCTTTCAACTAACCCATTGCATTGTGGGTGATAGGGTGTGGTAAATTTGTAATTTACACCACACTCCTTCCACATTACAGTAATGTAACTAAACATAAAGTTTGTACCTCTGTCTGTTAAGACCTCCTTAGGAAAACCCACCCTGGAGAAAATCCCCAGGAGGGCCCTAGCCACCACAGGTGCTGTGGTGGTCCTAAGGGGAATAGCTTCTGGATACCTAGTGGCAAGGTCCACCACCACTAAGATATAAGAATGTCCAGAAGCTGTTGGAGTGTTCGTGGGACCAATTATGTCAATCCCAACCCTCTCAAAGGGAACCCCCACCACAGGTAGTGGTATCAGGGGAGCCTTTGTAGTACCACCTGCCTTACCACTGGCTTGGCAAGTGATACAGGAGCAACAAAACTCCTTTGTGTCCTCTGACATGTGAGGCCAGTGAAAGTGAGGGACAAGCCTGTCCCAAGTCTTACTTTGCCCTAAGTAACCTGCTAGGGGAACGTCATGTGCTAGGGTGAGTAGGAAGCCCCTAAACTTCAGAGGTATAACCAACCTCCTGGTGGCACCAGGCTTGGGGTCTCTATCCTCTGAATATAGGAGTCCCTCATCCCAATAGATCCTTCGGGACCCACTGACATTCCCTGCAGCCTCAGCAGCAGCTTGCTGTCTGAGAGGTTCAAGAGAGGGGCAGGTTTGCTGCTCCTGACTCAGATCTGCCCTGGAAGGGCCCCCTGTCCCCAAAAACTCAACCTGATCAGGTTCAAGCTCATCTGGGACAGTTCCTTCACAAGGCCTGGGATCATCTTCCTCAAGAGACTGATCCTCACTCTGAGCCTGGGGGGAAGACACAGCCTTACCCCTCCTGCTCCTCTTCTTGGAAGGCACCTGGTCCATCTTTTCAGGATCCAGGGCCTGTTCAGTGGTCTTCAGTTTGGCTTGTGACCTAGTCATAGCAAAAACATCTGCAGTGATGCCCAACATTGCTGCATGTGTCCTGAGTTCCACTTCAGCCCAGGCTGACGTCTCCAAATCATTGCCCAACAAGCATTCCACAGGGAAGTCTGAGCTAACCACAACCTTTTTAGGGCCAGTTACCCCTCCCCAGCTGAAATTAATAACTGCCAAGGAATGGTCTGTCCTGACATTGTTAGCTTTGGTCACTTGGTACATTTCACCAAGTATGATCTGGTCAGGGCCCACAAGATCTTTTGTCACCATAGTGAGACTTGCTCCTGTGTCCCTGTATGCCATGGCCTCCTTACCATTTATCAAAGGCTGTTGCCTGTATTTGCCCAGGTTACTGGGACTGACAAATAAGGAGGCAATATCCATGCCTCCATCACAGACTAGAACAGCCTGAGCTGAAGTTCTGACTAGGCCAGAAGCACCCACCTCAGAGCCCAATGTTAACCCTACTACTCCCTTGTTCCCTGTACCACCATTTGAAACTGTACTAGGGGGAGCAGTTGCCTTAGGGGCAGTGGTGGTTGGAGTTGAATCCTTGGCCTTTGGACAAGTGGCATCTCTTGTCCAATGGGTTTTTTCTTTACATATGTAACACCAATGTTTTTTTTGCCTTTTCCCTTGTTGGATTGTGAATCCCTCCCAAATGCAGGTTTTTGGGGCCCTGATGAAGACTTTTGATCTTTATTTTTGTCCCCCCTTAACTGAGGTTTTAGAATCTGTTTTCTTCTGGTCACCACCATTGGTCTGCGTTTTCTGCTTTACCCTGGTTTTGACCCACTTATCTGCCTTCTTTCCCAATTCTTGGGGAGAAGTCAGATCAGAGTCAACCAGGTATTGATGCAACAACTGGTTTTGGCAATAATTAAGGATCTGCTCCCTCATAATCAAGCTATACAATCCCTTAAAATCATTTACCTTGCTGCCAAGCAACCAGCCTTCCAGAGGCTTAATGGCACAATCAACAAAGTCTACCCAGTCCTGAGTCTGTGTCTTCTGGGTGTCTCTGAACTTAATCCTGCACTGTTCAGTGGTTAAGCCAAACCCTTCAATGAGAGCACTCTTCAGGACTGAGTAATTGTCAGCATCCTCTTCTCTTACAGTGAGGAGATTATCTCTACCTTTGTCAGCAAAGGAGAGCCACAAGATAGCTGCCCACTACTCTTGAGGGACCCTCTGTACTTTGCAGGCCCTCTCTAAAGCAGTTTTCCATTTCTGGATGTCATCCCCTACATGGAAGGGAGGGACAATCTTGCTGAGATTCCTATGATCAAAGGTGTGTTCCCTACCTCTAGGGACACTATTGCTGCCACCATGGGACCATAGTCCCAATTTCTTTCTAGCTCTCTGGACTTCTAGGGACTCTTTATCCAGGGCCAATTGCTCTTGCCTGAGCCTAAGCCTAGCTTTCTCAAGCTCAAGAAATTGGTACTCCCTGTCATAAAAGTTGTCCCTCTTGCTGGATACAGAGGTCCCTATAGAATGTCTAGAGTGTGTTGACTCAGCAGACGGAGATCTAGATCTCCTTGGTAGACTCTGCACTCTCCCTGGGGGAATGAAGTGAGGGTCTTCATGACCCTCTCCATCTTCCTCCTGGAGATATGAGTTATTCAGGGGTGGATCATTTTGATCCTCCTGTGCAGGGTTTGAGTCTAGGTCATAGAAGGTTTCCCCTCCTGACCTGTCTTCATCCCCTGTCCCACCCACTCTGTACTGCTCACCTGACCCAGGAGTCTTCCTAAGGTAGTCTAACAGTAACACCTCAATGAGACGTTGAGTGTTGGCATTTCTCCCTGTCTTCGGCTTCCTTGATACACACATGGCTTTCAATTCTGTGAATGTAAAGTCATCGTATCTACTTGGCAGAGGACCACCAGTGGCACCTCCTTTAGAAGACATACTAAGTGTGGTGTGGTGTATGCACCTACCTAACCTAGTGGGAACTAAACTCTCTTAGGTTGGAGAAAGGGTGTGCTAGACCCTTGACTACCCAACCCCAAGTTCAATAGAACTTACTTATCTAAGCTAGTATTATATGTGCCTAGAGACTAGTGGTTTTTCAGTTAATCAATACAAAGATTTATCTGGTAAAACAATGCAGGCTTGACTCCCAACCGCTGCACACCAATGTGAGAAGTTGGCCTGGTATATGCTGTCCACTAATTAAAGAGGGCACCTTGCACCAGTCCAAACAACCCTTATGGTGATTAGGTTAAAGATAACCTTTATAGAAAGCTATCCTAGTGGTAGCTATGGAGAGCAGCCTTCAGGCTAAGTCTTGAAGGAATGTTAAGCAGCTTGTTTTACCAGAATGCAACATTATTGTATTGGTTAAATGAAAGGTAGACCACACAGTAGTTATAAAAATATGTATTTATTATATATAACACTCTCTAGTATCCTCTACACGAGGGTACGACACAAATCAAGTAATACATTTGCAAAGAAACAATCGTAAATAGCACAATACACAGTGGGCTCCAGGGTGAGACCAAACCATATACTAAAATATTGGTATAAGAACCATGACTCGGGACTAGACCTAGCCTAGGAGGTGTAGAATTGCTGGGACCCCAAGGAACCACCCAAGGTGAGTAAGTAGGGACCCCACGGAGGACGGGTGCAGAGTGAGAACACGACCGCGTGCTCCGTACAATTCTATGGGGAAGTTGCGGTTGGAAAATTAACGATTCAGGATCCTTCCCAGTGGATATCGAGGAATTCCCTTGGAACTTAAGAGGTTGGAGAGCCACCCCACCCGTGGATACCTTTGTATCAGGGTTACCTATCCCAGAGGAGCCGGGTGCATAGATACGAAGTGGAGTCGGAAACCCTCGTCGTTTTCTATGGAAGACCTCAAAGAAATGCACTGCTGGAAGTAAGAAGAATGTCCGGTGGAATCCAAATGTAGATTCTAGATGAGAGGAACCTCAAAGCAGAGGGGACAGAGTCTGGGTCACTTTGGAGTGACCAGGGGCTCGGTAGACGAATGCCCACCGATGTCGGGTGATTCAGGTGCGTTGACGGGGATCTTGACTCTTCAGCTGCGAGGACCAGGAGATGTCTAGGATGACCAAGAGCCGGAGGCAAGCTGTCCCACGAAGGATGTCGAGTGCTGAGGGGTCAGTGTCTGGCTGGAGCACCAACAAGCCTTGGCAGTGGCAACACACGAAGATGGTCAAGTTCAGTGTTGATCTGGCCAAGCAAGGACCAGGAGACTCACCACAGCAAGGGGAGCAACCAGGGGAGCCCAATTAAAGCAGTGTTGACCCTCAAGTGGACCCACAGGCCGGAGGCACAGGAGTCGCGAGGGTACCTCAGGCAGCTTCACAGAACAACAGCTAGCAGGGCACAGAGTGTGAAGAGGCCGGAGTCCTTTGTGGAAAAAGGTGCGCTGTGGTCAGGGCTACAATTAGCCCAATGCACAGAATTGTTGCACAACAACAAGCATGTGCTGCTGCAAATGAACGCGGTGCACAGAGGTACAGGTTATGCTGTCCCCACGAGGGATACTAGCCTCAAACTTGGTGAGAGGGCAGCTCAACCTCAGAGACTTTCGGAACCCACATCCTGTGTTGCTGGAGCCTTCGGAGTCCGCAGGAGCTCAGGATCAGCAGACCAGTCAGATGCGTTATGGTGCCTGTGAATGCAGGGGAGTGACTCCTTCACCCAAAGGGACATTCTTCTGATGTCTTGGAGGTCCACAGGGTCCTGCACGGAGCCTGTATGGAGCACAGATGAGGCTTTGGACGGACAGGGAGACGAAGTTGAGCCCAATGGAGGTCCAGCGAAGTCCAGCGTGCCCAGATGGTCGAAGCTTAGTGGTTTCTTCTTGTAGAATCTTGTCCACGTAAAATCTAATGTCCTGTACTTAGGTAACACATTTTATACCCACGGGGAAGGGTTGGACAGATTCTAGGGACCCTCCTAAGGGAGGGTCTGGACAGTGGGGAGGATACTCCCATGTCCTTTGTCCAGTTTCGCGCCAGAGCAGGAGCACATGGCTCCCAGACCTGGTTTGAGCTGGACTATGCACGGGGACACCAAATGTGCCCCTCATGCAGACTTTCTGGCACTAAGACAGTGCACCCACCCAGCCCCAATACACAAAATCCTGCCTGGGAGGTGGTCCACCTCCCTGCGACAGGATGCCTATTGTGCTGCCTTCCCCTGCTCGAGCTTGGCTCAGCAGCAGGAGGGCAGAATTGTGTCTATGGCTGACAGCATCCATTTTGTGCTGTTCGGGTCGAGAAAGCTGGTACCGGTATACTATGTACCCCCAGAAGCTTGGTTCTGAGGGGAGAAATCATACCTCACACAGCAGTTACTGATGTGGAGGTATGATTCCAAGGTGTTTGATACCAAACATGACATATTTTGTTGCAGTCATTTTTGAGATAGCATTTACCGTGAGGTTATAATGCACCTCTACCTATGTGTCTGGCTGCATCACAGACAACCCGGGAGAATGGTCTCCGAAGGCTGCAGAGGGGTCCTGCTCATGCAGGAGCACCCTTTCACGTAAAACCCAGCACCCTGCCTTCAGGATTGGTAAGGCCTGCTATAGGGGTGACTTATAAGTTTTAAGTGTAGTGATATATATAGATATAGTGAACCTATATCTCTCGTAAGTGGTGCAAGCACCAGCTTACACAGGTTGCAGTAGCACACCTGTAGTTCCATTTTGTATGGCCTCTCATGGGTAGCATAATACATGCTTCAGCCCATGGGAGGCCTCTGGGGTACCTATGCCCTGGGTCAATGTGTACCATATACTAGGGACTTATAAGGGTGCCCCAGTATCCAATCTGGAGTGTACCAAAGTACATGCATTGCAATTTAAAGGAGAAAGCAGACAGGCTGGGGTCCTGAATAGCAGGATCCCAGCCAGACTAGTCAAAACAGGGGGTGCAAAAAGCAAAAAAGTGGGGGTAACCATAAGAAGCAGATCCTACTTTCCTACACAGGGGTTTTGGGTGGGGGAGTGTATTAATAGCCGGGTATTAAATTAAATTCCCGGGTAATAATTTAAATACTCGGGCAATTTTTTAAAAGCAAGAAAAATACATATATTTATTTAAAGTAGAAAGAGTTAACCCAAAATAAAATGCACATTGATGAAGATCTGACATACAAGGCATTGACAACATACAAAGCAAGAGAAAAAATATGTCCTACCACTATTTCTACAACATCAGGCAAGCCATCCTGTACACAAAATGGATGCCATTCTAAGACGGAACGTTAAAAGCAAACCTTCACACACAAAATTAAAAAAATACCTTCAGTCAGCTTCTGAATCACGCGGAAAAATCGTTTAAGAAATATATTTTCGTTTAAATTTTCGTTTACCCATTCTAAACGTATAAATGAAGCTGACCACCATTTTGTCCTCAGTGTTGCTCAGACTTTCCTGACAACCAGACGCATCTGGAGTAGGAGGAGAAAACTGCCACTTTCTACCAGAAAACACTGCCATCTATTGACTAAAGTAAGTGAATGTCTAACATGAAGCACAAATAGTTAAAAAATATTAAAATGCTAAAAGTGAAATTACATTTTTTTAATTAATTTTTTCACAGATTTTGGAAAATCATCCAGCGATATTTTCCACCCAAAAAAATAAAAGTAAGTGTATAATTCAAATAAGAAATGGTGGTTAATTAAATGGGAAAAAAATAAAAGTCTAATTTTTATTTTTTATTTTACTTAATCAATTTTAAACATAGAATATTTATTAAAAAATTAAAATCCCAGAAAACATAAAGAGGCAGCTGGTCAGTGATAGGGGGCAAACATAGTATTCCAACTCTGCAGGGTGCTTGCCTCAGGGAAAGTGATGGTCAGTGATGATGGGCAAAATTACTATTCTAACACCACAGGGTGCTTGTCTCAGGGAAGGTGCTGGTCAGTGGTGGCGGGCAAAATTACTATTCTAACACCACAGGATGCTTGCCTCAGGGAAGGTGCTGGTCAGTGGTGGGGAGCAAAATTAGTATTCTAACACCACAGGGTGCTTGCATCAGGGAAGGTGCTGGTCAGTGGTGGGGGGCAAAATTACTATTCTAACACCATAGGGTGCTTACCTCAGGGAAGGTGCTGGTCAGTGGTGAGGGGCAATATTTATATTCTAACACCACAGGGTGCTTGCCTCAGGGAAGGAGCTGGTCAGTGGTGGGCGCAAAAAAAGGTATTGTACCTCCACAGGGTACATGACTCAGGGAAGGTGCAGGTCAGGTACACTATGGAATGTAAACAATTTAGAAGAAACACATAAAGTACTTTTTTTTAAACACAAGTTAATTCCTTTAACATTGAAAAACATTGGATTGAAAACCATCCACAGGACAGGAAACCATGTACCAAACAGAGGTTAAACAAACTGACGGCCTCTCACAGGTATAATTGTTCAAATCCTTATGTTGTAACCAAAACAAAGCAAAACATTTCTTCTAACCAAGCAGGAAGTGAAACGAACAACATTCTGTAACTGAAATCCAAATTTAATTTGTCAAACTGAAGCAAAAGTGATGATTTCTAAAACATCTGTTTAAAAATCCACTTTACATTTCAGACCATCTCAAACTCGCACCAAAGAAAAAGAATTAAAACAGCTGAATCAGTTTGAAGAAAACACTCAAAATCTGCAAAAGAACAGACAAGCAAACCAAACAAGTTTACTAAGATGAGGCAAACTACATTTGCAATTAAAAATGCATATTTCTCTTTTTAAAGGACCCAACTATAAACCATAGCAGACAATCAAACCAACGAAAAGTGAAAAACGTGACAAAATATATTCAGCATGTTCTTAGTGCACTCAATAGGCAACCTAAAAAATTAATAACCAGTTTTTTTACTGGTTGTAAACAAAAAACAATGCCAAACTAGATAAGCTCCATACATATAAAAATAACAAGAATTTTCTTTGCAAGCTAAAAATTCTTTTAAAAAGCAATAACTCCAAAACTCTTTTTCAAATTTATTTTACAGAAAAATCCATAATGACATCAAAAAGACAAGCCAGCTATCTTATGTCCCAAAGAGGAAATCGTCTCCCAAAATATGGTGGCTATCTTTATTGTAAGGAGAGACTAACTGAGCCCAGGAGTCATTGGAGGCGTGTGAAATATAACTCATCCCATTGCACAGGCAGAGTGGTTACTCTTGGAGATAGTGTTGAAAGAACCACAGAACATAACCACTCTGCCTTTACAATGGAGATTGAGGTAAGAGAAAACATTAATCAAATGAAAGACCTTGCATGCACCTCCAATGAACCCTGTGGCTCAGTTCTGAGGGAGGTATCCCAAAACATTCCTATGCATGTAGCTAGTTCTATGCCCACAATTCTTAACTTAAGAAGAATTATTCAAAGGAAAAAACAGGCAACTAACCCACAACGTGTAACACCTCAAACATTCTCTGATAATAACATTCCTCCCGAACTATCTGTGACTGTTACTAATGAAACCTTTCTATTGCACGACAACAAAAACCCTCAAAAGAGAATACTAATGGTTAGCACACCCCGTAACCTTTTAAAATGAGAGAGTAGTGATATTTGGATGATGGATGGGACATTTAAATCCACACCTCATCCATCCTCCCAAACATACACTATTCATGCCTACATTAATAACACTGTAGTTCCCTTAGTATGATGTTTACTCCCTGATAAACAATCCTCAACATACAGTGAACTTTCATCAGTGGTAAAATTTGAAACTCAAAACAAAAGTCCTAGAAAAGTGATAATTGACTTCGAATTATCAATGATTAACACCATTTCTAAAACCTACCCAGAAACCAAAATTCAAGGATGTGTTTTTTACTTTTCACTGCATATTGGCGAAAAGTTAAAAAAACATCCTTAGTTGAGGATTACATATCAGACAGTAAATTGCAATTCGAATTTAAAAAACTGACAGTATTGTGCTTTGTTCCCCCTGACAGTGTGGGTGAATACTACACGTCAATTACTGAATCAGAGTATTTTACAGCAAAGGAAGAAAAATTGGGCACCCTACGAAATTACTTCGAGGAAACATGGATTGGCCATCTAAGCAGGTCGGGTCGCAGAAGGAATCCGAGGTTTCCTGTCAAATGGTGGAACTGTTACACGACCTGCTGAGAGGGAGGAGCAAAGACCAATAATGCCATAGAGGGATGGCACAACTCCTTCAATAAATCAATTGGCAAACCTCACCCTAACGTTTATCATTTTTTGGAAATTTTGAAGAAGGCGCCAAGTTTCCAAGAAATGAGAATAGCGCAGTCATTGACTGGTAGTCTGAAACCACTAAAAAAACAAAGGAAATGTCTGAGAGACTATTGGGACAAATTCAACAGTTTACGTTGATGGTGGTTTAGACTACGTAGACAATATTGCTCACATTTCTAAATATGACTAACACCTGTTCTATCTTACTTGCCTGTTTTGCATTTTTTTAAAATAATTGTAATTGGATTTCATTTTTAAAAACATTGTTTTTATTCAAAGATTAGAAAAACGGGTTCCTACCTTCAGTCGTCTTCTTCTTTCTTCGACTCTTGGTCCTCTCAAAAAATCCACTTTCCTGCAAGAGTCTGCAGCTCCCCAAATGTCCAAAGTGTGTAACCATAATCCACAATACGATTCGAAGCCCGCGTTTAAGTTTTTAAAAAAGGCACAGATTGACATAGGCTTTTGTATTTGCTGCAAAGTAATCTGTGTTCCCTTCAAAAAACGCATCTCCAAAAAAAATCACGGAAATTTGGAGAGAACTGACAAAAAACGCAACAAGAAATCCAGCGTAGCAATCGTCTTTTGATCTTTTTCCCATCCAGGATGTCTCCGATGTCCAAAACCCAATGATAATATGGATCAAAATCAATCCTTTTACAAAAAAAAAGATTTTCAAAAATACTCAAAAATTTTTTAAAAATTTTGTATCAGCGAACAAACCCACCGGCGTAGTCCAAAAATCCACGTGGTTGAAGATCCTTTAAAACGTATCTCTTTTTAGAAAAGTTGCAACGTCAAAATAAACTTTAAAAATAAAAACATTACTACTATAACACTTTGGTTTAAAAAAAAAAAGAAATTCTTCCCAATACAGAGTTGCTTTTTTTTTTAAACCAACAAAATAAAATTCACAATCGAAAACCCCTTCGTGAGCGTACCACTGCTACATGCATAGGAATCAAATTTGTGTTAAAAACATTTAAAAAACACAACTACATACATACATGCATCTAACTACCTGCCTCTACTCTCCTTACAATAAAGTATGTCTGCCACAATGTCTAATAAAAAAGTAAATTTTCACTTACCTGACTGCAGCTCTTCCTTGCATCTGATCTTCACTGTGACACTCCATCAACTGTAGAAACTTACGCTCAACCGCATACGTCATCTCAAAAAGTAAAGACGAAAAAAGGACAATTTAACCTATTGAATACAATTGAAAACCGTGGGAAAAATGTTTAAAACATGTTTTAAAAATGTAAATGTACATCTTTTTTTCACAATAAATTATTTTACAAATATATGTATGTGTATGTGTATGTGCAATAACAAAATTTGGAGTGTTAATTTTGTATTTTTCCAAATAAAAGATTATTAAAAATAAATTATTTAATGTGTTCAATTTATTGTCTTTTATATTAAAAAGTATTATAAATGTGTATTAATTGTTATATGTTAATCTATATTAAATGAAAAAGTTTTCCAGTACATATATACTTTTTTTTTAAATAATATTTTATTTCTTTAAAATGTAATGTATTTTAAATTTATTGTTTAAATAAAACTACTGCCCTTGTATTTATTAATTAATAAACTAGTTTCTAATATACTACATTACTAGGTTTTAGTTACATTTTTAAACCATTCTTACTTTTTATTTTTAAATTAAAGAATTACAAATTACTGTTTATTGTAAAAAAAATAACACTTTTCAAAAAATTAATACTTGGGTATTTAAAAAAATACCCAGGTATTAAAACACTTCCCCACCCAAAACCCCTATTTCCCTGGCATCCTCTGCCAGAGAAAATGTGTCAAAACCCTATTAACATATTAATAGTTATTTTTTATTACTTTAATTAAAAAGGTATTAAATGTTAAAAGATTAATAACTGGGTATTTAAACAAAAAATACTCAACTATTAAAACACTTCCCCCCCAAAACCCCTGTTTCCCTGGCATCCTGTGTAGAGAAAAGGTGTCAAAACCCTATTAACATATTAATTAATTTGTATTACTTTAATTAAAAAGGCATTAAATATTAAAACAATTAATACCTGTGTATTTAAAAAAAGTGCCCAAGTATTAAAACACTTCCCCACCCAAAACCCCAATTTCCCTGGCATCCTGTGCCAGAGAAAAGGTGTAAATTTTTTTAAAGATATTAATAATTATATGTTATATTTTTGGGGAAGAAAAGTATTAAAAGTTATAGAATTAATACCTGGGTATTTAAAAACATATAAAATTTAAGACTTAAAGAAAAAAATAAAAAAAATAAAAAAAACTCACCTTATAAAAATAAAACACTTACCTTAAAAATGCGTTGTAAAAGCATGCGATGTAAATGTACATGCGTTGTAATGGCATGCGTAGTAATGGCAAGCGTTGTAATGGGACTAACGATGTAATGCCTGCGTTGTAAAGCCTGCATTGTTATGGATGTTTCCCCTTGTGAGTTGCCATTTTCTTGTTTTAACCATTCTGTGCCTTCTGCCTGTCTCTGAATACACATCTGGAGTGGATGGCAGCAGGGCCTTGTGCATTCAATCTAGAGAGCCACACAGAATGGGAGCTTAGGTGTGGTTTGATGGGCCTTAATGAGCCATTAACTGGCTTCATGGGGGCGGAGCTAAGCACAGCCCACCTTGCATCTGAATAGGCTGTGCCTAACAACCCTGTATTGTCATTCCAGCCAGCTTGGAGCCAGGGCAGGGGAGGAAGCACTTCAAAGCCACTGTCTAGAAGCTTCTCCCACCTTCCACAACCAGGGCACCAAAGTATAAATACAGGACCTCAGACACCACCACTTCAGTACACTTCTGAACCTGTGAATGCTCTGCCAGGAAGAAGGACTGCTGTGCTGCTGACAGAACTGTCACTCTGCTAGACTACTGCTCTGCTGTGCTGACCTGTTGTCCTCCTTGCCAGGTAGTGAGGAGGACTGGACCTACATCTCTCAAACCCAGAACCAAAGTGACTCCAAGGGCTTGCTGGCTTACCTCCTGTTTTCTGTAGTCTCGGGGATATAAAAGACTTCCAAATCACCTGCTACAGCATCTGGACTCTGCCATCTGTGAGTCTACCCTGCCAAGCGGTGCCACCCCAGTCCTGGACCCTATTGTGCTCTGCCTTCTGTGGTCCTTCTCTGATCCGATGCCAGCCGATGCAAAGCCGTGCAAAGCAATGCCACGCAGACCATGCACCAGGATTTACGGTACTGGGTTCAGCAGGCACAGGTGGGTTCCTGTAGCCAGCCCACTCTCTATCGCAGTTGGCCTGAACTTGTGACTTTGTTCCGGTCTGGCGTGACCAGATAACCACAGCTGGTGCTTTGCACTTTAATGCGCGCTATTTTCACCTAAATCATTAAACTGCAAATCCCAGGATCTACCTATTGGATGTTTTGTTGTTTTGGTCTTGTTGTGTTCATTAAATTAACCTCTATTTTTATAACCATGTGTGGATTATATTTGTGTAGTGTTTTCACTGTTTTACTGTCTTAAGTGTTGAACAAATACTCATTGCCTCTAAAGTTAACCTTGACTGCTCTGTGACAAGCTACCAGAGGGTGAGCACAGGTCAATTTAGGGTGTGTATCTGACTTACCCTGACTAGGATTGTGGTCCCTACTGGACATGGTGCAGACCTTGAACATAATGAATTGTCAAAAGGAAAGCTTATAAAGGGCTAAGGCTTCCAGTTCTGAAGCTGCCCTTTCAAATAAGGCCTGTTTTACCCAAGGGATGTCCTTGTTGGTTATTCCTTCAGGATTAGAAAACAGCTCAGGTCGACCCAAAGACTTAAAAGCAAGCTTGATATGGGCTAGCCAAGAAATACTCATCGCTCCTTCCAACACCATACAGTCATGTATTATGAGCCTATTAAGCGAGAGATCTTCTTTCAACCAGACTGATAGATCAAGGGATGAAGGGCAATCCAGTCTGTTATATAGCCAATGCCAATGCCTACTTCCTTGTGCAACATTTCTGAAGGCATATATATATTAGCATTTAAAAAACCTTAGAAATTCACTGAAAAAACCATAGGTTTTAGGAAAAGTTATAGTTAGTTGGACATTTCACTCATACAAAACCAGAGAAATTCCCCCGTTATATTTAGTTCAGCTAACTATAACTCGCGCCCCCGCAATGCACTGCTGACGACGTCACATATTACATCACTCATGACATGGTCAGTGACATCACTGATGACATCACTGAGAACATCTCAAATGACATCACTGATGACATCACTGATGACATCATCCAAGTGATAATTTGATGTATCTTCTCACACCCTAATATAACCTTTGATACACCCACTCTAAATTACAGACTGCCATTCTCAAAACCATAGACACTCCAACACCAATAACTACATACCCACTCACTGATTCTTAGGTCTACACACACATCCACTCACTCACCCGTACAGTCACTCATACTTACGGTCACTCAGTACAGGACTATCATATGCACTCATACACCTATATAGACACTCACACACCGCCACTCATCCATAGAGGTACTCACACACCTAGTCAGTTATGCAAATAATTAATCACACTGCCATTTACTCACCTATACAGTTATACACACACCAGTTCACTTACTCATACAAATACTAGCACATGCTTATGCTCTTATACAATCACTGATACAAGCACACACTCATCCATACAGCCACTCTCACAATCACACACTCTCACTTATAGCCATTTATATACTCCAACACACATATATACTGCCTTTCACATATGTAGTTACTCACACATGTACCACTGAGATATACATTCACTCACTAACACACCCATACACACACTCACCCACCCATACAGTCCATCACAGATGCACTCTTGAAACCATGCACCCAGTGAATCACCCACTCACACATCTATGCACAGTCACACACACCCCACCCACACAAACACTCAGGCACCCATACAGATACTCAGACAACCAATCAATAACCCATATAGACACTCATGTTGCTATTCACAAACCCATGCAGCCGCTTACACACCAACAGACAGACGGATACAGACATTCACACAGTTTAGTCACTAACCCATGCATTCAGTAAGATACGTTTAATCACTAACTTATAGAGTCAGTCACGCACATACTAAATCATCCATTCAGACACTTATACACCCACTCATTCTTCAATACGCCTTTCCCTATATATATTAAACATATTTAAACTTGACAGAAACACACAGTCACTGGATGATGTCATCAGTGATGTCATCAGTGATGTCATTTGAGATGTCATCAGTGATGTCATCAGTGATGTCACTGACCATGTCATGAGTGATGTAATATGTGACGTCATCAGCAGTGCATTGCGGGGGCGCGAGTTATAGTTAGATGAACTAACTATAACGGGGGAATTTCTCTGGTTTTGTACGAATGAAATGTCCAACTAACTATAACTTTCCCTAAAACCTATGGTTTTTTCAGTGAATTTCTAAGGTTTTTTAAATGCTAATTTCTAACTATAACGTGCCTGACACCTATGGTTTTTTAAGAGAATTTCAAAGGTTTTTTAAATGCTAGTTTCTAACTATGCCTACAGAGGTAGGACATGTCAAGAAAGAAGAAAAAACGCACAGAAAGAAGCAAAAGAAATGCAGAAAGAAGCAACAGAAGTCCACAAAGACGAAGAAAAGTGCAGGAAGAAGCAAGACATGTGCAGAAAGAACCAACAGAGGAGCAGAAAGAGGCCTTGTTGCAAAATCATCCTGTGCCCACAACTTTTTCAGACGGGTACTGGTGGTAACTGACTCTGACTAACCAGGCCTAGAGCCAGTGCTATGCTAAAAGACACTTAGAATACAATGAAAACACCTACATACACTAGGGAACACTATGCCTTGGGGTACCCCTGTGATTAGCATGACCTCCTCTGTAAGGCTCTAGTACATAATAGGGCAGGGGGATTAAAACTACCTCTAAGTCCGAGGTGCAGAAATATGCTACTTTAACTAGTAGTCGCGTTTGCAGAGTGGTGCAGAAAGGGTGCTGGGCGTCCAACCAATGCTCAGGAATTCCGCTGCGTAGGACTTACAGGAGGTACCAGGAGGGATTATTGGCCCCCAAGCTCCCTCAGGACTAAATCGGACTTCATCCCCCATCCCGTAGTCTGCCACGAGGCACGTTTGCAGAGTGGTAGAGAAAGGGGGCCATGGCCTCCGAAGACATTTTAGCAATCCCACTGTGTGGGACTTACTGGAGGTAACAAGAGGGGTAGTTGGCCCCCGAGGACATCCTTGGGGGGCCAACTTCCCAAACTACTACCTCCAGTCAGTCCCACACAGCAGCATTGGTAAGTACTCGTACCAGGCCACGCCCACTTTGCCCGCCACTCTACAAACGCGCTCCCTGGCACGCTCTTGGAGGGGGATTGAAGTCCCCTTCACTGCTGGGGGTCCTTTAGGGGCCAACTAGCCTACCTTTTACCTCCAGTAAGCCCCACGCAGTGGGATTGGTGAGAGGTAGACAAAGGCCATGCCCCCTTTCTCCACCACTCTGCAAACGCGCCCCCTGGCACGTTGTAAGTTGGGGGATTAAGTCCCCTTGAATCCTGAGGGTCCCTGGGGTCCAACTAGCCCACCAGGTACCTCCAGTAAGCGCCACAGAGCTTCGTTGCAGAGAGGTGTAAAAAGGGGCGTGGCCTGGACCACCTCTCTGCAACGCAGGTCTGTGGCGCTTACTGGCGGTACCTGGTGGGCTAGTTGGCCCCCAGGGGCCCTCAGGATTGAAGGGGAATTAATTCCCCAACTTAAAACGCGCCACAGGGCCTGTTTGCACACATGTCACCTCAGGCCCCGCCCCCTCCCTTCACCACTGTGCAAACGCGCCACGTGGCGTGTTTTAAGTTGGGGGATTAAGTCCCCTTGAATCCTGAGGGTCCCTGGGGTCCAACTAGCCTACCAGGTACCTCCAGTAAGCGCCACAGAGCTGCATTGCAGAGAGGTGTAAAAAGGGGCGTGGCCTGGACCACCTCTCTGCAACGCAGCCCTGTGGCGCTTACTGGAGGTACCTGGTGGGCTAGTTGGCCCCCAGGGACCCCCAGTATTGAAGGGGAATTAATTCCCCAATTTAAAACGCGCCACAGGGCGCGTTTGCAGAGTGTTGGTGGGAGGGGGCGGGGCCTCCAGCACGATCGCAGTGTTTTTTTTAATTATTTTTTTTAGACGGGGCTGTGTGGCCCCCTTCTTTTTACTTTTTTTGGGCCCTGGGGACCCCATCCCCTAGGGCCTGACCCCCATTTAAAAAAAAATATATATATGAACGGGAAGGGGGCCGCGTGGGCCCCCCTCCCGTGGCCAATTCCGGCCCCGGGGACTCCATGGCCACATATATATTTTTTTTTATGGAGGGGGGCTGCGTGGCCCCCCTCCTGAGGCCTCTATTGGCCCCGGGGACCCCATCCCCCGGGGCCGGACTTTATTTATTTATTTATTTTGGGAGGGGGGTTGCGTGGCCCCCCCTGGGCCACTTCTAGCCCTGGGGACCCCATCCCCCGGGGCAGGCCCTATCCGTTGGGGACCGTGGGGGGAGCCCCAATGCCCCCACGGTCCCGCCGGCTCCCCGCATCCTGCAGGAGCCGGCATTGCTTTTCCACACAGGGAGCTGCTGACATGCAGCTTCCCGTGTGGAAAAGCAATCTGCTTTGCTTCATTGAAGCGAGAGCAGGTTTCCCTGCTCTCGCTTCAATGAAGCAAAGCAGTTTGCAACAACAGGGCGGGAGCCGCGCAGCTCCCGCCCTGTCATTGCAAACAGCAGTGTCCCAGGGGTGGGCACCCCGGGACACTGCAGGAGCCGGACCTGGGGGGTGGCGGTCCCCAGGGCCATCAAGGGCTTCAGGAGGGGGGCCGGGCGGCCCCCATCCCTCCTATTGCACAGCCCCGGGGAGGTGGTGGTCCCCGGGGCTCGGGGGTCCGTAACGGACCCCGCATTTGAATATTAGTGCCCCAGGGAGGTAGCGGTCCCCGGGGCATGTGGGGGGCTCAAGTCCCCCCACACAGGTGTATTTTTAAAAAAAATAAAAGCCCCGGGGGGTGGCGGTCCCCGGGGCAGCGAGGGGCCGTGTGCCCCCACAAAATAATTAATAAAAGCCCCAGGGGTGGCGGTCCCTGGAGCTTGGGGGGCCTTGGAGGCCCCCCCCACACATTAAAAATAAGAAGCCCCAGGGGGTGGCAGTCCCCGGGGCTGCGGGGGGGTCGTGTGCCCCCGCAAATATTTTTGGAAAGCTCCGGGGGGTGGCAGTCCCCAGTGCTGCGGGGGCCTCCCTGGGCCCCCGCAATTACTTTATTGCATGCCCCCAGGACATGGCCCACCTGGGGGCTAAATAATAATGAAGCGCGGGAGCCCGCACTTCAGTTTTTTAAAATTTTCATCCGAAATTCGCGCTGGGTGAGCGAATCTCGGCTTTTTTTTTTTTTTAATGCTTTTTTGGGCCCTGGGGGTCCTTGTGGGACCCCCTGAGCAGGCCTAGGGGGTCAGGGTGTTTCTACCCTGCCCCCTTTTCTTGTTTTTCACGTTTCTTTTTCTCTTTTCTTGTGACTCGGTTCTACCGAGTCACAAGATGGCTGCCAACACTTCCTGGTTTGGAGTGTTGACAGCCAATTAGAATAAAGCTTGTGGTCGGGAGGGTCCGCGGATCCTCCGTGCCTCTAAATATCAAAACTTTTATTTTTTGATTTTCTCAGCAACTACTGAATGGATTTACACCATTCAAAAAAAAGGGCGCTTTCTGAACCAAGCACTACCTTTTTGCCAAATTTGGTGTAATTCCGTTCAGCAGTTCGAGCTGTAGCCGTGTCTAAAGTTTCCTATGGGAAATTCATTTTTTGCCCTCTTTTTTTTTAATTTCTCAGGAACTACTGAACGGATTTACACCATTTAACAAAAAGAGTTCTTTCTGAAACAAGGGCTACCTTTTTGCCAAATTTGGTGTAATTCCGTTGAGCAGTTCGGGCTGTAGCCGTGTCTAAAGTTTCCTATGGAAATTACCATGGAGAAAACACGTTTTGGGATCCCCCTTTCTTCTCGGCCCCCGCTTGGCAAATCACCGCAAAACTTTCAAGACAGGAGCTGACCGGAGAGCCCCACTAGTTTTGAAAATTTCGCGAAGATTCGTCAAACGACGCTAAAGTTATTGGGAAAACAAAAAATGCTTTTCCTATGGAAAATAGGTTCTAACTATAACTACCTACTGGCGACCGCCAGTAGGTAATATATATATATATATATATATATATATATATATATATATATATATATATATATATATATATATATATATATATATATATTCACTGAAAAAACCATAGGTTTCAGGCACGTTATAGTTAGAAATTAGCATTTATAAAACCATAGAAATTCACTGAAAAAACCATAGGTTTCAGGAACGTTATAGTTAGTTGGACATTTCACTCGTACAAAACCATACAAATTCCGGCGTTATAGTTAGTTCAGCTAACTATAACTCGCGCCCCACAATGCACTGCTGATGACGTCACATATTACATCATTCATGACATGGTCAGTGACATCACTTATGACATTACTGATGACATCTCAAATGACATCACTGATGACATCACTGATGACATCATCCAGTGACTGTGTGTTTCTGTAAAGTTTAATTTTGTTTTATATATATGCCAAGCTGTATTGAGGAATGAGTGGGTGTATAAGTGTCTGTATGGAGGATTTAGTAGGTACGTGACTGACTGTATAAGTGAGTGTTTAAATGTGTCTTACTGAATGCATAGGTTAGTGACTAAACTGTGTGAAAGTCTGTATCAGTCTGTCTGTTGTTGTGTAAGCTGCTGCATGGGTTGGTGAGTAGCTGCATGAGTGTCTATATGGGTTATTGATTGCTTGCCTGAGTATTTGTATGGCTGCCTGAGTGTGTGTGTGGGTGGGTGGGAGGTGTGTGACTCTGTGCATAGATGTGTGAGTGGTTGATTCACTGGGTGTATGGGTTCAAGAGTGCATGTGGAAACAGCTGTATGGGTGGGTGAGTGTGTGTATGGGTGTGTTGGTGAGTGAATGGATGTCTCAGTGGTACATGTGCAAGTAACTACATATGTAAAAGGCAGTTATGTGAGTGATGGTGTATATAAATAACTATATGTGAGAGTCAGTAATTGTGAGAGTGGCTGCATGGATGAGTGTGTATTTGTATCAGTGATTCTATAAGAGAGTAATTATGTGTTAGTATCTGTATGAATAAGTGAGGTTGTGTCTGTATAACTGTATAGGTGAGTAAATGGAAGTATGATTGATTCTTTGCATGACTGACTAAGTGTGTGAGTAACTCTGGATATGTGGCAGTGTGTGAGTGTCTGTATAGGTGTATGAGTGCATATGATAGTGTTGTATTGATGAGTGACTGCATGTATGAGTGACTGTATGGGTGAATGAGTGGATGTGTGTGTAGACCTAGGAATCAGTCAGTGCGTATTTAGTAACTGGTATTGATGTGTCTATTTTTTCGAAAATGGTAGTCTGTATTTTAGAGTGGGTGTATCAAAGGTTCAGGTGTGAGGAGGTGCATCACATTTTCACGTGGATGATGTCATCAGTGATGTCATCAGTGATGTCATTTGAGATGTCATCAGTGATGTCATCAGTGATGTCACTGACCATGTCATGAATGATGTAATATGTGACGTCATCAGCAGTGCATTGCGGGGGCGCGAGTTATAGTTAGCTGAACTAACTATAATGCCGGAATTTCTATGGTTTTGTACGAGTGAAATGTCCAACTAACTATAACGTTCCTGAAACTTATGGTTTTTTCAGTGAATTTCTATGGTTTTTTAAATGCTAATTTCTAACTATAATGTGCCTGAAACCTATGGTTTTTCCAGTGAATTTCAAAGGTTTTTTAAATGAAAATTTGTAAGTCTAATGTACCTCAATCCTATGGTTTTTTATTTTCTATATATATATATATATATATACATACATATATATACATTTAAAAAATTGTGAATAATTTTTAGTTAGGAAAACTATATTCATTCTTTTTTTTTTTTAAATATTATACAGAAGTTGCGCACCCTTCGCGCACCCTACACGATGGCTGCGCGCATTCCGGTAGCCATTTTGAAAAGTCGCGCTGGGGTCCCGACTTCGGCGTAATTTGTAAAGTATGAAATATCTTTAAATTAATTATAAATAAAAGTTTTCCTTTAAGTGTTTGTCTAAATATATTAATAAAAGTATTTTTAAAGTATTATTTTCAATATAATTTCGACTAAAATTTATTCGATTATTATTGGATTCGGAGGGTAGGAGGGATGGCCATTTTGCTCGATCTATTTGGCAAGATTTTTTGGTCTAGTCAGGTGGACACCCTCCTCCGGGTGAGGTACGGCTTGAGGATTCTATTCAAGAGGTGAGGAATCAACAGGCAGAAGTATCCATCAGAAGAGTGGTGTTCGGTAACGCTTTTTCTGGTGGATACAGTATCTGCCTGTGGATTCCTCACTGTCCCACCCGCCTCCCCGTTGTCCACCTGTTTCTACCAAAAAGATGCTTTTACTGTTTGGCATGAATGTTTTTAATATGTCTTAATCATGCTTATGTTTTAATAGTGAGAAATGCTTGATCTGTTGCTATTTCTTTATGCCTTTATTGGTTATGCATTTGTATATATATATATATATATATATATATATTTTGTATACTATGTATACATGTGAAAATGTGTCGGTCCACCTGTTTACCTCGGTGGCACGGAAAAAATGGGTGGAACTGACGTCAGCACGCCGACGAGGCCCTCTTATGGCTCCTATGATGTCATACGGTGTCGCGAGCGGAGCCGTGCTATTATGACATCGTCGTCGACGTGGGAGAGCTAGGAAAGAATTTCCGCGGAATGCTGGCGCAGGGGATATTCACCTAAGTGTTCAGGCTAGTCCCTTGGGAGCAACTGTTTATGTTGCCACTCCAGAAACCGAAACCAGTGATCCGAGGGCAGATGCCCTGCAGATGGCACACGAGGTGGGGAGCCAAGTCGTGTGCACCGGCGGGGCAGCGAAGTGACAAGCACCACTACCCACAGAAAAGGTAACGAGGGCACTGAATAACACAGGATCTTCTCTTTGTATCTGGCAGGAACAACAAGGTTAAAATGCCCTAGTTCCAAAATGTAGAATTAGTGCTACAACGGTCTTCAAGAGGACCTACGATGGATGCCGCTTCTGCCTTCTGTACACTGGAGGTGGCACATGGGTCACGCGGTACGGTCATACTGCGGTGGGACGCACACTCGTTGACCTCTCATGGCACTACTCCACACTTCGGGGACAACGCTTTCCACTAGCTGTGTTTTCTGATGACGTGTCGCGTTGGCCCCGTCCAACAGCAGAACCCCTTTAGATCCAAACAGACTCTTCCACTCTCTCACCGGAAGTGAAACCAGGCAACGCGGACACTTTCACAATACAACAGCCGGGAATGCACTTTTCGGTAAAAAAAACACATTCCTTCCTCCTAATTTATCAAATAAACGACTCACTGAAGAACAGGGGCCAGCTTCGATCGGTAAACAGCCGTTACAACGACTTTTTACTTCGCGATACCATTACAACGCATGCATTACCACGCATGCGTTGTACATCGTGAAGTCATTACTACGCATTTTTTAGAACGCATGGTCATTTACCACGCATGCCTTTACAACAAATTTTGTTGTAGAGGTATGAATGGTAAATGACCATGAGTTCTAAAACAAATGTAGCCGATCCACGTCGTTGTAAGGAAACAGAGGCTGTTCCGTTTCCTCACAATGACGTGCACCGCCCCTCAGAGACGACATGAAGCAGGAACCACGAGGAGAGAGGAACCACGAGGAGTGAGAGGTAAGGGGATTGGGCATGGGGTGGTGGTTACATTTCTAGGGTTTAGGGTAGTGCAGTGGTGTTTGGGTAGTGTAGTGGGTCGTGCTGAGGGTAGTGTTTTAGGGTTTAGGGTAGTGCAGTGGTGTTTTTGTAGTGTAGGGGGTCGTGCTGGGGATAGTGTTTTAGGGTTTAGGGTAGTGTAATGGTGTTTGTGTAGTGTAGGGGGTCATGCTGGTGGTAGTGTTTTAGGGTTTAGGGTAGTGCAGTGATGTTTGTGTAGTGTAGGGAGTCATGCTTGGGGTAGATTTAGGGTTTAGGGTAGTGCAGTGGTGTTTGTTTACTGTAGGGGGTCGTGCTGGGGGTAGTGTTTTAGGGTTTAGGGCAGTGCAGTGGTGTTTGTGTAGTGTAGGGGGTGGTGATGGGGTAGTGTTTTAGGGTTTAGGGCAGTGCAGTGGTGTTTGTGTAGTGTAGGGGGTCGTGCTGGGGGTCATGTTTTAGGGTTTAGGGTAGTGCAGTAGTGTTTGGGTAGTGTAGGGGGTCGTGCTGGGGGTAGTGTTTTAGGGTTTAGGGTAGTGCAGTGGTGTTTGGGTAGTGTAGGGGGTCATGCTAGGGTAGTGTTTTAGGGTTTAGGGTAGTGCAGTGGTGTTGGTGTAGTGTAGGGGGTCATGCTGGGGGTAGTGTTTCAGGGTTTAGGGTAGTGCAGTGGTGTTTGGGTAGTGTAGGGGGTCGTGCTGAGGGTAGATTTAGGATTTAGGCTAGTGCAGTGGTGTTTGGGTAGTGTAGGGGGTCATGCTGGGGGTAGATTTAGGGTTTAGGGTAGTGCAGTGGTGTTTGGGTAGTGTAGGGGGTCGTGCTGGGGGTAAATTTAGGGTTTAGGGTAGTGCAGTGGTGTTTGGGTAGTGTAGGGAGTCGTGCTGGGGGTAGTGTTTTAGGGTTTAGGGTAGTGCAGGGGTGTTTGGGTAGTGTAGGGGGTCGTGCTGGGGGTAGTGTTTTAGGGCTTAGGGTAGTGCAGTGGTGTTTGGGTAGTGTAGGGGGTCGTGCTGGGGGTAGTGGTTTAGGGTTTAGGGTCGTGCAGTGGTATTTGGGTAGTGTAGGTGGTACTGCTGGGGGTAGTGTTTTGAGGGTTTAGGGTAGTGCAATGGTGTTTGGGTAGTGTAGGGGGTACTGCTGGGGGTAGTGTTTTAGGGTTTAGGGTAGTGCAGTGGTGTTTGGGTAGTGTAGGGGGTCGTGCTGGGGTAGTGTTTTAGGGTTTAGGGTAGTGCAGTGGTGTTGGTGTAGGGTAGGGGGTCGTGCTGGGGGTAGTGTTTTAGGGTTTAGGGTAGTGCAGTGGTGTTTGGGTAGTGTAGGGGGTCGTGCTGAGGGTAGATTTAGGGTTTAGGGTAGTGCAGTGGTGTTTGGGTAGTGTAGGGGGTCGTGCTGGGGGTAGATTTAGGGTTTAGGGTAGTGCAGTGGTGTTTGGGTAGTGTAGGGGGTCGTGATGGGGGTAGATTTAGGGTTTAGGGTAGTGCAGTGGTATTTGGGTAGTGTAGGGAGTCGTGCTGGGGGGAGTGTTTTAGGGTTTAGGGTAGTGCAGTGGTGTTTGGGTAGTGTAGGGGGTCGTGCTGGGGGGTAGTGTTTTAGGGCTTAGGGCAGTGCAGTGGTGTTTGGGTAGTGTATGGGGTCGTGCTGGGGGTAGTGGTTTAGGGTTTAGGGCAGTGCAGTGGTGTTTGTGTAGTGTAGGGGGTCGTGCTGGGGGTAGTGTTTTAGGGTTTAGGGCAGTGCAGTGGTGTTTGTGTAGTGTAGGGGTCGTGCTGGGGGTAGTGTTTTAGGGTTTAGGGTAGTGCACTGGTGTTTGGGTAGTGTAGGGGGTCGTGCTAGGGGTAGTGTTTTAGGGTTTAGGGTAGTGCAGTGGTGTTGGTGTAGTGTAGGGGGTCGTGCTGGGGGTAGTGTTTCAGGGTTTAGGGTATTGCAGTGGTGTTTGGGTAGTGTAGGGGGTCGTGCTGAGGGTAGATTTAGTGTTTAGGCTAGTGCAGTGGTGTTTGGGTAGTGTAGGGGGTCGTGCTGGGGGTAGATTTAGGGTTTAGGGTAGTGCAGTGGTGTTTGGGTAGTGTAGGGGGTCGTGCTGGGGGTAGATTTAGGGTTTAGGGTAGTGCAGTGGTGTTTGGGTAGTGTAGGGAGTCGTGCTGGGGGGAGTGTTTTAGGGTTTAGGGTAGTGCAGTGGTGTTTTGGTAGTGTAGGGAGTCATGCTGGGGGGAGTGTTTTGGGGTTTAGGGTAGTGCAGTGGTGTTTGGGTAGTGTAGGGGGTCGTGCTGGGGGTAGTGTTTTAGGGCTTAGGGTAGTGCAGTGGTGTTTGGGTAGTGTAGGGGGTCGTGCTGGGGGTAGTGGTTTAGGGTTTAGGGTCGTGCAGTGGTATTTGGGTAGTGTAGGGGGTACTGCTGGGGGTAGTGTTTTAGGGTTTAGGGTAGTGCAATGGTGTTTGGGTAGTGTAGGGGGTACTGCTGGGGGTAGTGTTTTAGGGTTTAGGGTAATACAGTGGTGTTTGGGTAGTGTAGGGGGTCGTGCTGGGGTAGTGTTTTAGGGTTTAGGGTAGTGCAGTGGTGTTGGTGTAGGGTAGGGGGTCGTGCTGGGGGTAGTGTTTTAGGGTTTAGGGTAGTGCAGTGGTGTTTGGGTAGTGTAGGGGGTCGTGCTGAGGGTAGATTTAGGGTTTAGGGTAGTGCAGTGGTGTTTGGGTAGTGTAGGGGGTCGTGCTGGGGGTAGATTTAGGGTTTAGGGTAGTGCAGTGGTGTTTGGGTAGTGTAGGGGGTCGTGCTGGGGGTAGAGTTTAGGGTTTAGAGTAGTGCAGTGGTGTTTGGGTAGTGTAGGGAGTCGTGCTGGGTGAAGTGTTTTAGGGTTTAGGGTAGTGCAGTGGTGTTTGGGTAGTGTAGGGGGTCGTGCTGGGGGTAGTGTTTTAGGGCTTAGGGTAGTGCAGTGGTGTTTGGGTAGTGTAGGGGGTTGTGCTGGGGGTAGTGGTTTAGGGTTTAGGGTCGTGTAGTGGTGTTTGGGTAATGTAGGGGGTACTGCTGGGGGTAGTGTTTTAGGGTTTAGGGTAGTGCAATGGTGTTTGGGCAGTGTAGGGGGTACTGCTGGGGGTAGTGTTTTAGAGTTTAGGGTAGTGCAGTGGTGTTTGGGTAGTGTAGGGGGTACTGCTGGGGGTAGTGTTTTAGGGTTTAGGGTAGTGCAGTGGTGTTTGTGTAGTGTAGGGGCAGTGTTTTAGGGTTTAGGGTAGTGCAGTGGTGTTTGTGTAGTGTAGGGGGTCGTGCTGGGGGTAGTGTTTTAGGGTTTAGGGTAGTGCAGCGGTGTTTGTGTAGTGTAGGGGGTCATGTTTTAGGGTTTAGGGTAGTGCAGTGGTCTTTGGGTAGTGTAGGGGTCCTGCGGGGGGTCGTGTTTTAGGATTTTGGTAAGTGCAGTGGTCTTTGGGTAGTGAAGGGGGTCGTGCGGGGGTTGTGTTTTAGGGTTTAGGGCAGTGCATTGGTGTTCGGGCAGTGTAGGGGATCGTGCTGGGGGGGTGTTTTAGGGTTTAGGGCAGTGCAGTGGTGTTCGGGCAGTGTAGGGGGTCGTGCTGGGGGGGGGGTGTTTTAGGGCTTAGGGCAGTGCAGTGGTGTTCGGGCAGTGTAGGATGTCGTGCAGGGGGTGGTGTTTTAGGTTTAGTGCAGTGCAGTGGTGTTCGGGCAGTGTAGGGGGTCATGCAGGGGGTGGTGTTTCAGGGTTTAGGGCAGTGCAGTGGTGTTCGGGCAGTGTAGGGGGTCGTGCTGGGGGTGGTGTTTCAGGGTTTAGGGCAGTGCAGTGGTGTTCGGGCAGTGTAGGGGGTCTTGCAGGGGGTGGTGTTTCAGGGTTTAGGGCAGTGCAGTGGTGTTGGGGCAGTGTAGGGGGTCATGCTGGGGGTGGTGTTTCAGTGTTTAGGGCAGTGCAGTGGTGTTCGGGCAGTGTAGGGGGTCGTGCTGGGGGTGGTGTTTCAGGGTTAAGGGCAGTGCAGTGGTGTTCGGGCAGTGTAGGGGGTCGTGCGGGGTGGTGTTTCAGGGTTTAGGGCAGTGCAGTGGTGTTTGGGCAGTGTAGGGGGTCGTGCGGGGGCTGGTGTTTCAGGGTTTAGGGCAGTGCAGTGGTGTTCGGGCAGTGTAGGGGGTCGTGCGGGGGCTGGTGTTTCAGGGTTTAGGGCAGTGCAGTGGTGTTCGGGCAGTGTAGGGGGTCGTGCTGGGGCTGGTGTTTCAGGCTTTAGGGCAGTGCAGTGGTGTTCGGGCAGTGTAGGGGGTCGTGCTGGGGCTGGTGTTTCAGGGTTTAGGGCAGTGCAGTGGTGTTCGGGCAGTGTAGGGGGTCGTGCTGGGGCTGGTGTTTCAGGGTTTAGGGCAGTGCAGTGGTGTTCGGGCAATGTAGGGGGTTGTGCTGGGGCTGGTGTTTCAGGGTTTAGGGCAGTGCAGTGGTGTTCGGGCAGTGTAGGGGGTCGTGCTGGGGCAGGTGTTTCAGGGTTTAGGGCAGTGCAGTGGTGTTCGGGCAGAGTAGGGGGTCGTGCTGGGGGTGGTGTTTAGGGCAGTGCAGTGATGTTCGGGCAGTGTAGGGGGTTGTGGTGTTTCAGGGTTTAGGGCAGGGCAGTGGTGTTCGGGCAGTGTAGGGGTCGTGCAGGGGGTGGTGTTTTAGGGTTTAGGACAGGGCAGTGGTGTTCAGGTAGTGTAGGGGGTCATGCTGGGGGTAGTGTTTTAGGGTTTAGGGCAGTGCAGTGGTGTTTGGGTAGTGTAGGGGGTCGTGCTGGGGGTAGTGTTTTAGGGTTTAGGGTAGTGCAGTGGTGTCTGGGTAGTGTAGGGGGTCGTGCTAGGGTAGTGTTTTAGGGTTTAGGGTAGTGCAGTGGTGTTGGTGTAGTGTAGGGGGTCGTGCTGGGGGTAGTGTTTCAGGGTTTAGGGTATTGCAGTGGTGTTTGGGTGGTGTAGGGGGTCGTGCTGAGGGTAGATTTAGTGTTTAGGCTAGTGCAGTGGTGTTTGGGTAGTGTAGGGGGTCGTGCTGGGGGTAGTATTTCAGGGTTTAGGGTAGTGCAGTGGTGTTTGGGTAGTGTAGGGGGTCGTGCTGGGGGTAGATTTCAGGGTTTAGGGTAGTGCAGTGGTGTTTGGGTAGTGTAGGGAGTCGTGCTGGGGGAGTGTTTTAGGGTTTAGGGTAGTGCAGTGGTGTTTGGGTAGTGTAGGGAGTCGTGCTGGGGGAGTGTTTTAGGGTTTAGGGTAGTGCAGTGGTGTTTGGGTAGTGTAGGGGGTCGTACTGGGGGTAGTGTTTTAGGGCTTAGGGTAGTGCAGTGGTGTTTGGGTAGTGTAGGGGGTCGTGCTGGGGGTAGTGGTTTAGGGTTTAGGGCAGTGCAGTGGTGTTTGTGTAGTGTAGGGGGTCGTGCTGGGGGTAGTGTTTTAGGGTTTAGGGCAGTGCAGTGGTGTTTGGGTAGTGTAGGGGGTCGTGCTGGGGGTAGTGTTTTAGGGTTTAGGGTAGTGCAGTGGTGTTTGGGTAGTGTAGGGTGTCATGCTAGGGTAGTGTTTTAGGGTTTAGGGTAGTGCAGTGGTGTTGGTGTAGTGTAGGGGGTCGTGCTGGGGGTAGTGTTTCAGGGTTTAGGGTATTGCAGTGGTATTTGGGTAGTGTAGGGGGTCGTGCTGGGGTAGATTTAGGGTTTAGGGTAGTGCAGTGGTGTTTGGGTAGTGTAGGGGGTCGTGCAGGGGGTAGATTTAGGGTTTAGGGTAGTGCAGTGGTGTTTGGGTAGTGTAGGGAGTCGTGCTGGGGGAGTGTTTTAGGGTTTAGGGTAGTGCAGTGGTGTTTGGGTAGTGTAGGGAGTCATGCTGGGGGGAGTGTTTTAGGGTTTAGGGTAGTGCAGTGGTGTTTGGGTAGTGTAGGGGGTCGTGCTGGGGGTAGTGTTTTAGGGCTTAGGTAGTGCAGTAGTGTTTGGGTAGTGTAGGGGGTCGTGCTGGGGGTAGTGGTTTAGGGTTTAGGGTCGTGCATTGGTATTTGGGTAGTGTAGGGGGTACTGCTGGGGGTAGTGTTTTAGGGTTTAGGGTAGTGCAGTGGTGTTTGGGTAGTGTAGGGGTACTGCTGGGGGTAGTGTTTTAGGGTTTAGGGTAGTGCAGTGGTGTTGGTGTAGGGTAGGGGGTTGTGCTGGGGGTAGTGTTTTAGGGTTTTGGGTAGTGCAGTGGTGTTTGGGTAGTGTAGGGGGTCGTGCTGAGGGTAGATTTAGGGTTTAGGGTAGTGCAGTGGTGTTTGGGTAGTGTAGGGGGTCGTGCTGGGGGTAGATTTAGGGTTTAGGGTAGTGCAGTGGTGTTTGGGTAGTGTAGGGGGTCGTGCTGGGGGTAGATTTAGGGTTTAGAGTAGTGCAGTGGTGTTTGGGTAGTGTAGGGAGTCGTGCTGGGTGAAGTGTTTTAGGGTTTAGGGTAGTGCAGTGGTGTTTGGGTAGTGTAGGGGGTCGTGCTGGGGGTAGTGTTTTAGGGCTTAGGGTAGTGCAGTGGTGTTTGGGTAGTGTAGGGGTTGTGCTGGGGGTAGTGGTTTAGGGTTTAGGGTCAGTGTAGTGGTGTTTGGGTAGTGTAGGGGTACTGCTGGGGGTAGTGTTTTAGGGTTTAGGGTAGTGCAATGGTGTTTGGGCAGTGTAGGGGGTACTGCTGGGGGTAGTGTTTTAGAGTTTAGGGTAGTGCAGTGGTGTTTGGGTAGTGTAGGGGGTACTGCTGGGGGTAGTGTTTTAGGGTTTAGGGTAGTGCAGTGGTGTTTGTGTAGTGTAGGGGCTGCTAGTGTTTTAGGGTTTAGGGTAGTGCAGTGGTGTTTGTGTAGTGTAGGGGGTTGTGCTGGGGGTAGTGTTTTAGGGTTTAGGGTAGTGCAGCAGTGTTTGTGTAGTGTAGGGGGTCATGTTTTAGGGTTTAGGGTAGTGCAGTGGTCTTTGGGTAGTGTAGGGGTCCTGCGGGGGTCGTGTTTTAGGATTTTGGTAAGTGCAGTGGTCTTTGGGTAGTGTAGGGGGTCCTGCGGGGGTCGTGTTTTAGGGTTTAGGGCAGTGCATTGGTGTTCGGGCAGTGTAGGGGATCGTGCTGGTGTGGTGTTTTAGGGTTTAGGGCAGTACAGTGGTGTTCGGGCAGTGTAGGGGGTCGTGCTGGGGGGTGTTTTAGGGCTTAGGGCAGTGCAGTGGTGTTCGGGCAGTGTAGGGGGTCGTGCAGGGGGTGATGTTTTAGGTTTAGTGCAGTGCAGTGGTGTTCGGGCAGTGTAGGGGGTCATGCAGGGGGTGGTGTTTCAGGGTTTAGGGCAGTGCAGTGGTGTTCGGGCAGTGTAGGGGGTCGTGCTGGGGGTGGTGTTTCAGGGTTTAGGGCAGTGCAGTGGTGTTCGGGCAGTGTAGGGGGTCTTGCAGGGGGTGGTGTTTCAGGGTTTAGGGCAGTGCAGTGGTGTTGGGGCAGTGTAGGGGGTCATGCTGGGGGTGGTGTTTCAGTGTTTAGGGCAGTGCAGTGGTGTTCGGGCAGTGTAGGGGGTCGTGCTTGGGGTGGTGTTTCAGGGTTTAGGGCAGTGCAGTGGTGTTCGGGCAGTGTAGGGGGTCATGCGGGGTGGTGTTTCAGGGTTTAGGGCAGTGCAGTGGTGTTCGGGCAGTGTAGGGGGTCGTGCAGGGGCTGGTGTTTCAGGGTTTAGGGCAGTGCAGTGGTGTTCGGGCAGTGTAGGGGGTCGTGCGGGGGCTGGTGTTTCAAGGTATAGGGCAGTGCAGCAGTGTTCGGGCAGTGTAGGGGGTCGTGCGGGGGCTGGTGTTTCAGGGTTTAGGGCAGTGCAGTGGTGTTCGGGCAGTGTAGGGGGTCGTGCTGGGGCTGGTGTTTCAGGGTTTAGGGCAGTGCAGTGGTGTTCGGGCAGTGTAGGGGGTCGTGCTGGGGTTGGTGTTTCAGGGTTTAGGGCAGTGCAGTGGTGTTCGGGCAATGTAGGGGGTCGTGCTGGGGCTGGTGTTTCAGGGTTTAGGGCAGTGCAGTGGTGTTCGGGCAGTGTAGGGGGTCGTGCTGGGGCTGGTGTTTCAGGGTTTAGGGCAGTGCAGTGGTGTTCGGGCAGAGTAGGGGGTCGTGCTGGGGGTGGTGTTTCAGGGTTTAGGGCAGTGCAGTGGTCTTCGGGCAGTGTAGGGGGTTGCTGGGGTGGTGTTTCAGGGTTTAGGGCAGGGCAGTGGTGTTCGGGCAGTGTAGGGGTCATGCAGGGGGTGGTGTTTTAGGGTTTAGGACAGGGCAGTGGTGTTCAGGTAGTGTAGGGGGTCTTGCTGGGGGTGGTGTTTCAGGGTTTAGGGCAGTGGTATTCGGGCATTGTAGGGGGTCTGGCTGGGGCTGGTGTTTCAGGGTTTAGGGCAGTGCAGTGGTGTTTGGGCAGTGTAGGGGGTCTTGCTGGGGCTGGTGTTTCAGGGTTTAGGGCAGTGCAGTGGTGTTCGGGCAGTGTAGGGGGTCGTGCTGGGGCTGGTGTTTCTGGGTTTTGGGCAGTGCAGTGGTGTTCGGGCCATGTAGGAGGTCGTGCTGGGGCTGGTGTTTCAGGGTTTAGGGCAGAGCAGTGGTGTTCGGGCAGTGTAGGGGGTCCTGCTGGGGGTGGTGTTTCAGGGTTTAGGGCAGTGCAGTGGTGTTCGGGCAGTGTAGGGGGTCGTGCTGGGGCTGGTGTTTCAGGGTTTAGGGCAGTGCAGTGGTGTTCGGGCAGTGTAGGGGGTCATGCTGGGGGTGATGTTTCAGGGTTTAGGGCAGTGCAGTGGTGTTCGGGCAGTGTAGGGGGTCTTGCTGGGGGTAGTGTTTCAGGGTTTAGGGCAGTGCAGTGGTGTTCGGGCAGTGTAGGGGGTTTGTGCTGGGGGTGTGTTTAGGGTTTAGGGCAGTGCAGTGGTGTTCGGGCAGTGTAGGGGGTCGTGCTGGGGGTGGTGTTTCAGAGTTTAGGGCAGTGCAGTGGTGTTCGGGCAGTGTAGGGGGTCGTGCAGGGGGTGGTGTTTCAGGGTTTAGGGCAGTGCAGTGGTGTTCGGGCAGTGTAGGGGGTCGTGCTGGGGGTGGTGTTTCAGGGTTTAGGGCAGTGCAGTGGTGTTCGAGGCAGTGTAGGGGGTCGTGCTGGGGGTGGTGTTTCAGAGTTTAGGCAGTGCAGTGGTCTTCGGGCAGTGTAGGGGGTTGTGCAGGGAGTGGTGTTTCAGGGTTTAGGGCAGTGCAGTGGTGTTCGGGCAGTGTAGGGGGTCGTGCAGGAGCTGGTGTTTCAGGGTTTAGGGCAGTGCAGTGGTGTTCGGGCAGTGTAGGGGGTCGTGCAGGGGCTGGTGTTTCAGGGTTTAGGGCAGTGCAGTGGTGTTCGGGCAGTGTAGGGGGTCGTGCTGGGGCTGGTGTTTCAGGGTTTAGGGCAGTGCAGTGGTGTTTGGGCAGTGTAGGGGGTCTTGCTGGGGCTGGTGTTTCAGGGTTTAGGGCAGTGCAGTGGTGTTCGGGCAGTGTAGGGGGTCGTGCTGGGGCCGGTGTTTCTGGGTTTTGGGCAGTGCAGTGGTGTTCGGGCCATGTAGGAGATCGTGCTGGGGCTGGTGTTTCAGGGTTTAGGGCAGAGCAGTGGTGTTCGGGCAGTGTAGGGGGTCGTGCTGGGGGTGGTGTTTCAGGGTTTAGGGCAGTGCAGTGGTGTTCGGGCAGTGTAGGGGGTTGTGCAGGGAGTGGTGTTTCAGGGTTTAGGGCAGTGCAGTGGTGTTCGGGCAGTGTAGGGGGTCGTGCTGGGGCTGGTGTTTCAGGGTTTAGGGCAGTGCAGTGGTGTTTGGGCAGTGTAGGGGTCTTGCTGGGGCTGGTGTTTCAGGGTTTAGGGCAGTGCAGTGGTGTTCGGGCAGTGTAGGGGGTCGTGCTGGGGCTGGTGTTTCAGGGTTTAGGGCAGTGGTGTTCGGGCAGTGTAGGGGGTCATGCTGGGGGTGATGTTTCAGGGTTTAGGGCAGTGCAGAGGTGTTCGGGCAGTGTAGGGGGTCTTGCTGGGGGTAGTGTTTCAGGGTTTAGGGCAGTGCAGTGGTGTTCGGGCAGTGTAGGTGGTTTGTGCTGGGGGTGGTGGGTTTAGGGCAGTGCAGTGGTGTTCGGGCAGTGTAGGGGGTCGTGCTGGGGGTGGTGTTTCAGAGTTTAGGGCAGTGCAGTGGTGTTCGGCAGTGTAGGGGGTCGTGCTGGGGGTAGTGTTTCAGGGTTTAGGGCAGTGCAGTGGTGTTCGGGCAGTGTAGGGGGTCGTGCTGGGAGTGGTGTTTCAGGGTTTAGGGCAATGCAGTGGTGTTCGAGGCAGTGTAGGGGGTCGTGCTGGGGGTGGTGTTTCAGAGTTTAGGGCAGTGCAGTGGTCTTCGGGCAGTGTAGGGGGTCGTGCTGGGAGTGGTGTTTCAGGGTTTAGGGCAGTGCAGTGGTGTTCGGGCAGTGTAGGGGGTCGTGCAGGAGTTGGTGTTTCAGGGTTTAGGGCAGTGTAGCGGTGTTCGGGCAGTGTAGGGGGTCGTGCAGGGGCTGGTGTTTCAGGGTTTAGGGCAGTGCAGTGGTGTTCGGGCAGTGTAGGGGGTCGTGCTGGGGCTGGTGTTTCAGGGTTTTGGGCAGAGCAGTGGTGTTCGGGCAGTGTAGGGGGTCGTGCTGGTGCTGGTGTTTCAGGGTTTAGGGCAGTGGTGTTCAGGCAGTGTAGGGGGTCTTGCTGGGGTGATGTTTCAGGGTTTAGGGCAGTGCAGTGGTGTTCGGGCAGTGTAGGGGGTCTTGCTGGAGGTAGTGTTTCAGGGTTTAGGGCAGTGCAGTGGTGTTCGGGCAGTGTAGGGGGTCGTGCTGGGGGTGGTGTTTCAGGGTTTAGGGCAGTGCAGTGGTGTTCGGGCAGTGTAGGGGGTCATGCTGGGGGTGGTGTTTCAGGGTTTAGGGCAGTGCAGTGGTGTTTGGGCAGTGTAGGGGGTCGTTCTGGGGTAGTGTTTTAGGGTTTAGGGCAGTGCAGTGGTGTTCGTGCAGTGTAGGGGGTCATGCTGGGGGTGGTGTTTCAGGGTTTAGGGCAGGGCAGTGGTGTTCGGACAGTGTAGGGGGTCGTGCAGGGGGTGGTGTTTCAGGGTTTTGGGCAGGACAGTGGTGTTCGGGCAGTGTAGGGGGTCTTGCTGGGGGTGGTGTTTCAGGGTTTAGGGCAGTGCAGTGGTGTTCGGGCAGTGTAGGGGGTCTTGCTGGGGCTGGTGTTTCAGGGTTTAAGGCAGTGCAGTGGTGTTCGGGCAGTGTAGGGGGTCGTGCTGGGGCTGATGTTAAAGGGTTTAGGGCAGTGCAGTGTTGTTCAGGCAGTGTAGGGGGTCATGCTGGGGCTGGTGTTTCAGGGTTTAGGGCAGTGCACTGGTGTTCGGGCAGTGTAGGTGGTCATGCTGGGGCTGGTGTTTCAGGGTTTAGGGCAGTGGTGTTCGGGCAATGTAGGGGGTCGTGCTGGGGGTGATGTTTCAGGGTTTAGGGCAGTGCAGTGGTGTTCGGGCAGTGTAGGGGGTCTTGCTGGGGGTAGTGTTTCAGGGTTTAGGGCAGTGCAGTGGTGTTCGGGCAGTGTAGGGGGTTGTGCTGGGGGTGGTGTTTCAGGGTTTAGGGCAGTGCAGTGGTGTTCGGGCAGTGTAGGGGGTCATGCAGGGGGTGGTGTTTCAGGGTTTAGGGCAGTGCAGTTGTGTTCGGGCAGTGTAGGGGGTGTGCTGGGGGTGGTGTTTCAGGGTTTAGGGCAGTGCAGTGGTGTTTGGGCAGTATAGGGGGTCGTGCTGGGGTAGTGTTTTAGGGTTTAGGGCAGTGCAGTGGTGTTCGGGCTGTATAGGGGGTCGTGCTGGGGGTGGTGTTTCAGGGTTTAGGGCAGGGCAGTGGTGTTCGGGCAGTGTAGGGGGTCGTGCTGGGGGTGGTGTTTCAGGGTTTAGGGCAGTGCAGTGGTGTTCGGGCAGTGTAGGGGGTCATGCTGGGGAAGTGTTTTAGGGTTTAGGGCAGTGCAGTGGTGTTCGTGCAGTGTAGGGGGTCATGCAGGGGGTGGTGTTTCAGAGTTTAGGGCAGTGGTGTTCGGGCAGTGTAGGGGGTCTTGCTGGGGGTGGTGTTTCAGGGTTTAGGGCAGTGGTGTTCGGGCAGTGTAGGGGGTCTTGCTGGGGCTGGTGTTTCAGGGTTTAGGGCAGTGCAGTGGTGTTCGGGCAGTGTAGGGGGTCGTGCTGGGGCTGATGTTTCAGGGTTTAGGGCAGTGCAGTGGTGTTCAGGCAGTGTAGGAGGTCGTACTGGGGCTGGTGTTTCAGGGTTTAGGGCAGTGCACTGGTGTTCGGGCAGTGTAGGGGGTCGTGCTGGGGCTGGTGTTTCAGGGTTTAGGGCAGTGGTGTTCGGGCAGTATAGGGGGTCTTGCTGTGGGTGGTGTTTCAGGGTTTAGGGCAGTGGTGTTCGGGCAGTGTAGGGGGTCGTGCTGGGGGTGATGTTTCAGGGTTTAGGGCAGTGCAGTGGTGTTCGGGCAGTGTAGGGGGTCTTGCTGGGGGTAGTGTTTCAGGGTTTAGGGCAGTGCAGTGCAGTGGTGTTCGGGCAGTGTAGGGGGTCGTGCTGGGTGTGGTGTTTCAGGGTTTAGGGCAGTGCAGTGGTGATCAGGCAGTGTAGGGGGTCATGCAGGGGGTGGTGTTTCAGGGTTTAGGGCAGTGCAGTGGTGTTCGGGCAGTGTAGGGGGTCGTGCTGGGGGTGGTGTTTCAGGGTTTAGGGCAGTGCAGTGGTGTTTGGGCAGTGTAGGGGGTCGTGCTGGGGTAGTGTTTTAGGGTTTAGGGCAGTGCAGTGGTGTTCGGGCAGTATAGGGGGTCGTGCTGGGGGTGGTGTTTCAGGGTTTAGGGCAGGGCAGTGGTGTTCGGGCAGTGTAGGGGGTCGTGCAGGGGGTGGTGTTTCTGGGCTTAGGGCAGGGCAGTGGTGTTCGGGCAGTATAGGGGGTCTTGCTGGGGGTGGTGTTTCAGGGTTTAGGGCAGTGGTGTTCGGGCAGTGTAGGGGGTCTTGCTGGGGCTGGTGTTTCAGGGTTTAGGGCAGTGCAGTGGTGTTCGGGCAGTGTAGGGGGTCTTGCTGGGGCTGGTGTTTTAGGGTTTAAGGCAGTGCACTGGTGTTCGGGCAGTGTAGGGGGTCGTGCTGGGGCTGGTGTTTCAGGGTTTAGGGCAGTGCAGTGGTGTTCGGGCAGTGTAGGGGGTCTTGCTGGGGGTGGTGTTTCAGGGTTTAGGGCAGTGGTGTTCGGGCAGTGTAGGGGGTCGTGCTGGGGGTGATGTTTCAGGGTTTAGGGCAGTGCAGTGGTGTTCGGGCAGTGTAGGGGGTCTTGCTGGGGGTAGTGTTTCAGGGTTTAGGGCAGTGCAGTGGTGTTCGGGCAGTGTAGGGGGTCGTGCTGGGGGTGGTGTTTCAGGGTTTAGGGCAGTGCAGTGGTGTTCGGGCAGTGTAGGGGGTCGTGCAGGGGGTGGTGTTTCAGGGTTTAGGGCAGTGCAGTGGTGTTCGGGCAGTGTAGGGGGTCGTGCTGGGGGTGGTGTTTCAGGGTTTAGGGCAGTGCAGTGGTGTTCGGGCAGTGTAGGGGGTCGTGCTGGGGGTGGTGTTTCAGAGTTTAGGGCAGTGCAGTGGTGTTTGGGCAGTGTAGGGGGTCATGCAGGGGTAGTGTTTCAGGGTTTAGGGCAGTACAGTGGTGTTCGGGCAGTGTAGGGGGTCGTGCTGGGGCTGGTGTTTCAGTGTTTAGGGCAGTGCAGTGGTGTTCGGGCAGTGTAAGTGGTCGTGCTGGGGCTAGTGTTTTAGGGTTTAGGGCAGTTCAGTGGTGTTCAGGCAGTGTAGGGGGTCATGCTGTGGCTAGTGTTTCAGGGTTTAGGGCAGTGCAGTGGTGTTCGGGCAGTGTAGGGGGTCGTGCTGGGGCTGGTGTTTCAGGGTTTTGGGCAGAGCAGTGGTGTCCGGGCAGTGTAGGGGGTCGTGCTGGGGCTGGTGTTTCAGCGTTTAGGGCAGTGGTGTTCAGGCAGTGTAGGGGGTCTTGCTGGAGGTGATGTTTCAGGGTTTAGGGCAGTGCAGTGGTGTTCGGGCAGTGTAGGGGTCTTGCTGGGGGTAGTGTTTCAGGATTTAGGGCAGTGCAGTGGTGTTCGGGCAGTGTAGGGGGTCATGCTGGGGGTAGTGTTTCAGGGTTTAGGGCAGTGCAGTGGTGTTCGGGCAGTGTAGGGGGTCGTGCTGGAGGTGGTGTTTCAGGGTTTAGGGCAGTGCAGTGGTGTTCGGGCAGTGTAGGGGGTCGTGCTGGGGTTGGTGTTTCAGGGTTTAGGGCAGTGCAGTGGTGTTCGTGCAGTGTAGGGGGTCGTGCTGGGGTAGTGTTTTAGGGTTTAGGGCAGTGCAGTGGTGTTTGTGTAGTGAGCAGCGCATGCGCTGCGTCGCTAGGCAAGACCTAAAAAGCATTGCACCAAGATGGCTGCCAACACTTCCTGGATTGAAGTGTTGGCAGCCAATTAGAGCCAAGCTCGTGCTTGTGTAGTTAGGTCCCGCCCAGATATAGAAAGATTTTTTGTCCTTTAATATCTCAAAAACTACTGAATGGATTTACACCATTTAAAAAAAAGGGTGCTTTCTGAACCAAGCACTACCTTTTTGCCAAATTTGGTGTAACTCCGTTCAGCAGTTTTGGCTGTAACCGTGTCTAAAGTTTCCTATGGGAAATTGATTTTTTGACCTCTATTTTTTGAATTTCTCAGGAACTACTGAACGGATTTACACCATTTAAAAAAAAGGGCGCTTTCTGAACCAAGGGCTACCTTTCTGCCAAATTTGGTGTAATTCCGTTCAGCAGTTCGGGCTGTAGCCGTGTCTAAATTTTCCTATGGGAAATAACAAGGGGAAAACGCGTTTAGGGACCCCCCTTTTTCTCGTCCCCCGCTTGACGAATCACCCCAAAACTTTCAGGATAGGAGCTGACCAGAGAGCCCCACTAGTTTTAAAAATTTCACGAAGATTCGTCATCCGGCGCCAAAGTTATTGGGAAAAGAAAAAACGCTTTTCCTATGGAAACTAGGTCCTAACTATAACTATCTACTGGCGACCGCCAGTAGATAATATATATATATACGGGTGTGTTTATATATACGGGTGTGTATATATATATCTGTGTATTTATGTATATATATATATATATGTGTATATATATGCATATTTATATGAATATGTGTGTATATGTATAAAAGCAGACATTTGAGGTGAGCAAATTTAGAGTGTCGCTGGTGTTGAGAGTGCTCTTACTGGAGCTGCTTTTCACCTAAACTTGAGAACTACCCAGAGTTTTCTGCTTCTGTTTTTGCATGTATGTATATATGTGTATATATATATATGGATAAACATATGTATGTATATATTCACTGAAAAAACCATAGGTTTTAGGGACAGTTATAGTTACTTGGACATTGCACTCGTACAAAACCCGTGAAATTCCCCCGTTATAGTTAGTTCAGCTAACTATAACTCGCGCCCCCGCAATGCACTGCTGATGACGTCACATATTACATCACTCATGACATGGTCAGTGACATCACTGATGACATCACTGATGACATCTCAAATGACATCACTGATGACATCATCCAGTGACTGTGTGTTTCTGTAAAGTTTAAATATTTTTAAAATATATAGGAAAAGACGTATTGAAGAATGAGTGGGTGTCTAAGTGTCTGTATGGATGATTTAGTAGGTGCGTGACTGACTCTATAAGTGAGTGATTTAACGTATCTTACTGAATGCATGGGTTAGTGACTAAACTGGGTGTATGTCTGTATCCGTCTGTCTGTTGCTGTGTAAGTGGCTGCATGTGTTTGTGAATAGCTAAATGATTTTCTATATGAGTTATTGAATGCTTGTCTGAGTATCTGTATGGGTGCCTGAGTGTTTGTGTGGGAGGGGTGTGTGCAACTCTGTGCATAGATGTGTGAGTGGGTGATTCACTGGGTGGATGGTTTCAAGAGTGCATCTGTGATAGACTGTATGGGTGGGTAAGTGTGTGTAAGAGTGTGTTAGTGAGTGAATGTATGTCCCAGTGGTACATGTGTGAGTAACTACATATGTGAAAGGCAGTATATATGTGTGTTGGAGTATATAAATAGCTATAAGCAAGAGTGAGTGATTGTGATAGTGGCTGTATGGATGATTGTGTGCTTGTATCAGTGATTGTATAAGAGCGTAACAATGTGCTACTATTTGTATGAGTAAGTGAGCTGGTGTGTGTATAACTGTATAGGTGAGTAAATGGCAGTGTGTTTAATTATTTGCATGACTGACTAGGTGTGTGAGTATCTCTATGGATGAGTGGCGTTGTTTGAGTGTCTATATAGGAGTAAGAGTGCATATGATAGTCCTGTACTGAGTGACCGTAAGTATGAGTGACTGTACGGGTGAGTGAGTGGATGTGTGTGTGTAGACCTAAGAATCAGTGAGTGGGTATGTAGTTATTGGTGTTGGAGTGTCTATGGTTTTGCGAATGGCAGTCTGTAATTTAGAGTGGGTGTATCAAAGATTATATTAGGGTGTGAGGAGGTGCATCAGATTATCACGTGGATGATGTCATCAGTGATGTCATTTGAGATGTCATCAATGATGTCATCAGTGATGTCACTGACCATGTCATGAGTGATGTAATATGTGACGTCATCAGCAGTGCATTGCGGGGCGCGAGTTATAGTTAGCTGAACTAACTATAACGGGGGAATTTCACGGGTTTTGTACGAGTGCAATGTCCAAGTAACTATAACTGTCCCTAAAACCTATGGTTTTTTCAGTGAATTTCAAAGGTTTTTAAATGCTAATTTGTAACTATAACGTGTCTGAAACCTATGGTTTTTTCAGTGAATTTCAAAGGTTTTTTAAATGCTAATTTGTAACTATAACGTGTCTGAAACCTATGGTTTTTTCAGTGAATTTCAAAGGTTTTTTAAATGCTAATTTCTAACTATAACGTGCCTGAAACCTACGGTTTTTTCAGTGAATTTCAAAGGTTTTGTAAATGACAATTTTTAAATGTATTAATTGTTATATTAATTTTTTTCATACTGATTTACTACATTTTTAGAAACAATTTTTTTTTTACATATTTTATTTGTCAAATTACATTGTAATTACATTATACATTACATTACAAAAAATACTTTCTCAGAATGAATTACTTTAGTTTAAATACTTTGCAGATAGGCAATAGACTTTTAAGTACAGTAGTTACAGTTGTTGCAATGGGCAACACATTTTCAAACACAATGCAACATTCAGCTCAATGTGAATTTCTAGTTAAATGCAATTAGTTACTTTATGGATTACTTTTGTAACCACAGGACTGGATCCTAGATTCAGTCCTGGTACATCTCCTGTAAACAGTTGAGTAAAAGCGTTTTGGTTACAGTCGTGATTTTTAAGGAATATTATTGTATTTTAAAAGTTGACACTTTGAAACTTTTTCTCATAGAATCACCAATGTTATCCTATGGAAGGAAATTCACTTAGCAGGTAAAAACTGTTATCGTTACTTTTTCTTACTCAGTGTTGGATCCTGGATCCAGCACTGGTGCATCTCCTGTAAACAGTTGAAAGAATGCGTTTAAGTCATACTGTCGATTTTTAAGGAATATTTGTAGTTTGTGAAAATCAACACTTTGAAACTTTTTTGCTGAAAACCAGTCAATGTTAGCCTGAGAAGGAAATTCAAGTTACCGGTAAGTACGGTTAAAATTACTTTTGAGGATCAGTACTGGGCTGAAACATGCAGCACTGAGGTCTCTCCTGATAACAGGTGAGTAAATCGGAATTCGTATTTCGGCTGATTTTAGAGGAATATTTTAAAGTTCCAAAACTCCACACTTAGAAGAATTTCCAAGTGAAACCAGTCAATGTTAGCCTATGGAAGGAAATTCAAGTTACTGGTAAGTACGGTTAAAATTACTTTTCAGGACCAGTACTGGGCTGAAAGATGCAGCACTGAGGTCTCTCCTGATAACAGGTGAGTAAATCAGAATTCGGATTTCGGCTGATTTTAGAGGAATATTTGTATGTTTCAAAAATCAACACTTAGAAGAATTTCCAAGTGAAACCAGTCAATGTTAGCCTATGAAGGAAATTCAAGTTACCGGTAAGTACGGTTAAAATTACTTTTCAGGATCAGTACTGGGCTGAAAGATGCAGCACTGAGGTCTCTCCTGATAACAGGTGAGTAAATCGGAATTCGTATTTCGGCTGATTTTAGAGGAATATTTTAAAGTTCCAAAACTCCACACTTAGAAGAATTTCCAAGTGAAACCAGTCAATGTTAGCCTATGAAGGAAATTCAAATTACCGGTAAGTACGGTTAAAATTACTTTTGAGGATCAGTACTGGGCTGAAAGATGCAGCACTGAGGTCTCTCCTGATAACAGGTGAGTAAATCAGAATTCGTATTTCGGCTGATTTTAGAGGAATATTTTAAAGTTCCAAAACTCCACACTTAGAAGAATTTCCAAGTGAAACCAGTCAATGTTAGCCTATGAAGGAAATTCAAGTTACCGGTAAGTACGGTTAAAATTACTTTTCAGGACCAGTACTGGGCTGAAAGATACAGCACTGAGGTCTCTCCTTATAACAGGTGAGTAAATCGGAATTCCTATTTCGGCTGATTTTAGAGGAATATTTGCACAATGGTGAAGGGAGGGGGCGGGGCCTGAGGTGACATCTTTGCAAACGCGCCCCGTGGCGCGTTTTAAGTTGGGGGATTAAGTTCCCTTGAATCCTGAGGGTCCCTAGGGGCCAACTAGACCACCAGGAACCTCCAATATGCGCCAGGGGCTGCGTTGCAGAGACGTGTAGAGAGGCCACACCCCTTTTACACCTCTCTGCAACGCAGCTCTGTGGCGCTTTCTGGATGTACCTGTTGGGCTAGTTGGCCCAGAGACCCTCAGGATTGAAGGGGATTTAATTCCCCATCTTAAAACGCGCCACGGGGCCTGTTTGCACACATGTCACCTCAAGCCCCGCCCTCCCTTCACCACTGTGCAAACGCGCCCCGTGGCGCGTTTTAAGTTGGGGGATTAAGTCCCTTGAATCCTGAGGGTCCCCGGAGTCCAACTAGCCCACCATATACCTCCAAAAAGCGCCATAGAGCTGCGTTGCAGAGAGGTGTAAAGGGGCGTGGCCTCTGTACACCTCTCTGCAAGGCAGACCCCTGGCATACTGGAGGTTCCTGGTGGGCTAGTTGGCCCCCAGGGACCCCCAGTATTCAAGGGGAATCGTTCCCTCTCTGCAAACGCGCCAGGGGCGCGTTTGCAGAGTGGTGAAGGAAGGGGCGGGGCCTGTGGGCCTGATCGTTTTGTTTTTTTGGGGGAGGGGGCCGCGTGGCCCCCTCCCGGGCCACTACTTGCCCCGGGGACCCCATCCCCGGGGCTGGCCCTCTCGTTGGGGACTGTGGGGGGTCCCCAATCCCCCACAGTCCCGCCGGCTCCCCGTGTCCTACGGGAGCCGGCATAGCTAGCACATGGGGAGCTGCTAAGATGCAGCTCCCCATGTGGAAAGCAATCGGCTTTGGATATTGGAAGAGAGAGCAGGTTTCCTGCTCTCTCTTCCAATATCCAAAGCAAGTTTGTAATGACAGGACGGGAGCCGCGAGGCTCCGTCCTGTCATTGCAAACAGCAGTGTCCCGGGGTAGGCACCCCGGGACACTGCAGGAGCCGGCCCTGGGGGTGGTGGTCCCCAGGGCCATCAAGGGGCTCCAGGAGGGGGCCGCGCGGCCCCCTCCCATTCAGTGCACAGCCCCGGGAGGTGGTGGTCCCCGGGCTCTGGGAGTCCAAAACGGACCCCCATTGTAATTTTCTTAGTGCCCCGGGAGGTGGTGGGCCTCGGGCGTGTGAGGGCTGGAGCCCCCACACAGGTTTTTAATAAAAAAAGAAGCCCCGGGGAGGTGGTGGTCCCCGGGCTTGGGAGCCCTTAGAGGCCCCCACACATAAAATTAACCCCTCAGCATGCCCCCGGGACTTGGGCCACCCGGGGCCAATTACCATCGAAGCGCGGGAGGCCGCGCTTCGATTTTTTTCGGCAGGATTCGCGCACCCTGAGCGCATCCTGCCGATTTTTAAAAAAATTTTTTTTTTGCCCAGGGGTCCTTGTGGGATTCCCTGAGCAAACCTAGGGGTCAGGGTGTTTCTACCCTCCCCTTTGTGCGCTTTGCGCACTTGTTTCTGTCCCTCGGTTCTACCGAGGACAAAATGGCTGCCAACATTTCCTGAATCGGAATGTTGACAGCCAGCTGACAGCCAATTAACATGCAGCTCGTGATCGGGACGGTGCGCGCAGGGTGCGCTCAGGGTGCGCGAATCCTCCGTGCCCATAGATATATATGTACTTTTACTTTTGATTTTCTCAGCAACTACTGAACGGATTTACACCATTTAACAAAAGGGTTCTTTCTGAACCAAGAACTACCTCTTTGCCAAATTTGGTGTAATTCCGTTCAGCAGTTCGGGCTGTAGCCGTGTCTAAAGTTTCCTATGGGAAAATGCATGGGGAAAACGCGTTTTGGGACCCCCCTTTTCTCGGCCCCCGCTTGACGTATCACCCCGAGACTTTCAGGGTAGGAGCGGACCGGAGCGCCCCACGAAGTTTGAAAATTTCGCGAAGATACGTCAACCGGCAAGAGAGTTATTTCAAATAGAATGTCGCGGATTTCCTATGGATAATAGGTTGTAACTATAACTATCTACTGGCGACCGCCAGTAGATAATATAATGTGTATATATATGTATATATGTGTGTATATATATGTGTGTATATATATATATATGTATATATATATATGTGTGTGTGTGTATATATATATATACATATATATATACATTTATGTACATATTACCTACTGGCGGTCGCCAGTAGGAAGCTATAGTTAGGACCTTGTTTCTATTCAAAAAGAGTTTTTTTTTTGCCAATATCTTTGCCGTTGTCTGACAAATCTTCGCGACATTTTCAAAACTAATATGCCACTCACTTCAGCTGCTGTGTTGAAAGTTTCAGTGTGATTCGTCAAGCGGGAGCCGAAAAAATGGGGGGTCCCAAATCGCATTTCTCCATGTTAATTTCCATAGGAAACTATAGACACGGCTACTGCACGAACTTCTAAACGGAATTACACCAAATTTGGCAAAAAGGTAGCTCTTGGTTCAGAAAGCACTCTTTTTCTTAAATGGTGTAAATCCGTTGAGTAGTTCATGAGAAATTTAAATATTTCTCAGATATCCAAGTGGGGACGCGAAGGTTCCACAAACACTCCCGATCTCGTGCCTGCATTCTGATTGGCTGCCAACACTTCAAACCAGGAAGTGTTGGCAGCCATCTTGTGACTCGGTTAAACGGAGTCACAAGAAAAAATTAAAAAAAGGTTTAAAAAACTAGAAAAGGGGGCAGGTTAGAAACACCCTGACCCCCTAAGCCTGCTCACAAAAAGCATTTTTTTTAAACATTTCGGCGGGATTCGCGTTGGAACCGCAAATCTGGTCGGAAAAAAAAAAAAAAAACGAAGCGCAGACTCCCGCGCTTCATTTTCTTTACGCACCCGGGTGACGGGTCCAGGGGGCAATGAAAAAATGTGATGCAGGGACCTGCACCGGCCCCCGCAACCCCGAGGACCACCACCTCCCGGGCGTGTTTTTACTTTCGCGAAGAAATTCGATACCGCCAAAAGACAATCAGTAGCAAACAAAGTAGCAGCTTTACAAACAACACCACAGACAGTCAATGCAGTGGTCAATCTTGACTCTGATGTGAGTTCTCTCACCAGCAACAGTGACTGAAGATGGTTTGGCTTCCTCCTCCAACATGCAGGCTATAGGGACTACTAGCCTGACACCAGTAGAGGAGTTGAATTTTTTGCGCGAGGACCGACGCCAAACCCTACGACCTCGGAATCCTCAATTAAAAACCGGCGAAGAAGGAATCAACGCAGGAGGCAGAGGAGGAGGTGCAAACAACAACAGTTCAAACAGAGGAATTCGAGCCAAGAAGTGGAAACGGTAAAAGATGACATGGACAATACTGTCATCAACCTTACGGATACCATACTGACAGCAGCTGAATTACAATTGCTTTCCTTGGGACTCACCTACTGCCCGGAAAGTAATTTTAGTTACAACCAGTCACGTGTGGACATTTTAAAATTTATCCGTAAGCTAAAATTGATCAAATTTCACCAATTAAAAGACTGTACATCCAGCACAAAATCTGACCTTATACCTGGCACACATACTTCGAATTTACTAGCCACAGATGTTAGTACCTTAAGACTATTACATTCTCAGGCCAATGATGAGGATCTAACCATTTCTACACAAGTGGATCTTGCTGGCTCAGACATTTCTATCAACAAACCAGCCAGTAGTCCTTTTCGTCCTCCTTCCAAATTTGTCCCAATGATGCCAAAAGATGCCATTGATGTTTTCAGTGATATGGTAATTGAAGATCTTAAAAAATTGAATATCACCATCAACCACAAAAGACAACGAATCAAGCATCTACATCGTCAATATCTAGATCTGATGAAAAAATTAGGTGACAACCATGAAATCATCATAAACAAGACAGACAAAGGAGGGAACATTGTTCTTTGGCCAAAGCAACAATACTTGGAAGAGGCAAATAGACATTTAGGAGACAACCTGTGTTATCGGAAAACATCAATATCTGATTTACGGAAGACTAAGGAAAAGGTGGTTGAACAGCGGAACCATTGGAAGCGATCTGGACTTCTAACTAAAAATTAGGCAAATTTCCTTAAAAACGACTACCCGATCACGCCAATTCTATACTTCTTCCCAAAAGTGCATAAAGGGATCACTCCTATCCCTGGGAGGTCTATCATATCGGCTAGAAAAAGCTTGTTGGAGTTTATGTCGAAATATGTTGATTATTTTTTACAGGAATTTGTCCTCAAACTGCCGTCTTTTATCAAAGACACTAGTGATTTCATCAGGAAGCTAAAAGAGGTAGTACGGAAATATGATTACCTTTTTTTAGTGATGGATATTTTATCCTTGTACACTAGTATCAATCATGCAGATGGGATCGCAGCTGTTCAATTTTTTCTTGCTCAAAGATCAATTCACCTGTACGAACACAACCGTATGTTAGTATCTATGATTGAATTATGCTTGAACAACAATTTATTTTTGTTCAATAAAGATTTATATCATCAACTGAGAGGCGTGGCTATGGGGGCATGCTTCTCCCCCAGTTATGCGTGCTTACACGTTGGCTGGTGGGAGGAACATGTCCTCCGAGCCCAACACAAAGCAATATGGGAAGCTCACATTGTACATTGGTGGCGTTACATCGATGATGTGTTCACAATTTTGAAAGGCACTAGAAAAGAGGCAGAACAGTTTGTAGCGTCCATCAATGTCAACAACCTTAATTTGAATTTCACGGCTTCTATCAGTGACCAGTGTGTTGAGTTTTTGGACGTACAGATTTACACTGATCAGGGTGATATTCAAACAAAACTCCACCGTAAAACAATGGCTGGTAATTCAATACTGCACGCCAAGAGTGCTCATCCCCACCATTTAATAAGCAGTATTCCCTATGGGGAATTTCTTAGAATTCGGCGTATTTGCAGTTTGGATTCTGATCTTGATCAGTGTCAATCCGAAGCAGTTAATCGCTTCATTGCTCGAGGGTACAATCGCTGCACTGTTATGAATGCCTTATCTAGAGCCAATTCTCACACTAGAGAAGATTGTCTGTCATCTAGTAACACAACGAGAATAAGTCCCACCATAACACATAGTGCTATTTCCTGTTCTAATAATACCCTTGGGGTTAGACTCATCACTACTTTCAGCAAGCAGGAAAGACACATATGGAGCATCGTCAATTCTCATTGGCCAATTATCTTGACTGACATCACCTTAGGCCAAATCCTCCCTAAATTACCGTCTATCACTTTCAGGCGTGCAATCTCCATGAGAGATTCATTAGTCAAATCTAGCCCTAAGTTCACCCCTACTTCAACTTGGTTATCTAACAAAACAGGATTTTTAAATGTAATTCCTGTCGCGCTTGCAGATTCGGCATTAACACCGCCGAATATACAACTGCATTTGACTCGAGACCTACTAAAATCAGAAGACATTTTACGTGTCGCTCTGAATTTGTAGTGTACGTTTTAGAATGTTCCTCCGGTCTCAAGTATGTAGGCAGCACCAAGTTCCAAGCGTTCAATCGCATTTTGCAACACTTGAGAGCAGTGGTGAACTCAGACCCCAACTACCCGGTGGCCCGCCACTTCAAGTTAGTTCATAATAACAATCTGAATGAACTCAAATATTTTGTTATTGGGGGGGTACCTATATCACGCAGAGGAGGCAATCGGAAAAGCACCTTAGACAACTTGAGTCCCATTTTATCTTGGCACTTGACACCAAAATGCCCAATGGACTCAACACAAGTGAGGATTTGCACAATATTTTATGAAAACTGTTTTTATCAACCGTTTTTATATTTGTCGCTACTCAGGTGATGTTGTCTCTGTATCTCTCCGTAACGGCTTTCTCTCTGGATCTTTCTCTGTGTCTTTCTCCCTCATTGGGTTAGCAGTTCACAAGTACTGTATAAGAGATGTTTACATCTATTATCAAGTATTTTTAGTCTATTCAATGAATCGGTTTGCCGTTTGTGATGTAATATGAGGATTCATTTTTAAGCTTCTGGGCAGCTTCATGACATCATTTTTTTAATTCAACTATAGCTTAGCACTTTAGAAAACTATTTGCACTTTAAGGTTTCTTGCACTAGCACTTTATTCTTAGGCTCATCGGCTATCAGTGGGAAAGGGGTCGTCTAATGTTGGTATCAGATTGTAGATGACTATGTCCTTTCGTTATTGATGGTGATTACGCTCACATCAGAATCTGTCATGAATTTCATAACAGCTTGTGGTCTTGATACATTTGGAAATTTATACCAATCTGCCATGTTTTTCTCTTTGCATTAGCACTTTCAGAATCTAGCACTTGCATTTTTATATCATTTTCGAATGAAGAGGGGGACTTTTCCCATTTATTAGCATTTTTATGCTGTTATGAATATAATGGATTGTTTTACCATTATAATGTGATTGTATCTACCTCAGGACAATGGAATTATTCCTTTTCATTACTGAAATTGTGATCGATTTTGTCACACTTGCATTCGTGACCCATAGTATTTGTACTATGTCTATGAGCCTTTTTTTGTTGTGATGCACTATTGGTTGGTTTGGTTGCACTATTTAAATGATGGCATTACTAGCAGCGAGTTATGTGAACAAGACCGTGTGTCTAACGGTCGAAACGCGTCATGCAGGCACTGGCCTGAATAACAACGATGTGCCGTGATTTCATTAAAGCACTTCATGACAATTGATACTCGACGTGTTGGTGGTCCGTACCTTGCTTGTCCCACCGCATCCAGGGTGGGCTAGGATTGCTCTTCGCATATATATATATATTCACTGAAAAAACCATAGGTTTCAGACACGTTATAGTTACAAATTAGCATTTAAAAAACCTTTGAAATTCACTGAAAAAACCATAGGTTTCAGACACGTTATAGTTACAAATTAGCATTTAAAAAACCTTTAAAATTCACTGAAAAAACCATAGGTTTTAGGGACAGTTATAGTTACTTGGACATTGCACTCGTACAAAACCCGTGAAATTCCCCGTTATAGTTAGTTCAGCTAACTATAACTCGCGCCCCGCAATGCACTGCTGATGACGTCACATATGACATCACTCATGACATGGTCAGTGACATCACTGATGACATCACTGATGACATCACTGATGACATCTCAAATGACATCACTGATGACATCATCCAGTGACTGTGTGTTTCTGTAAAGTTTAAATATTTTTTATATATATAGGAAAAGACGTATTGAAGAATGAGTGGGTGTGTAAGTGTCTGTATGGATGATTTAGTAGGTGCGTGACTGACTCTATAAGTGAGTGATTTAACGTATCTTACTGAATGCATGGGTTAGTGACTAAACTGGATGAATGTCTGTATCCGTCTGTCTGTTGCTGTGTAAGTGGCTGCATGTGTTTATGAATAGCTACATGAGTGTCTATATGAGTTATTGAATGCTTGTCTGAGTATCTGTATGGGTGCCTGAGTGTTTGTGTGGGAGGGGTGTGTGCAACTCTGTGCATAGATGTGTGAGTGGGTGATTCACTGGGTGGATGGTTTCAAGAGTGCATCTGTGATAGACTGTATGGGTGGGTAAGTGTGTGTAAGAGTGTGTTAGTGAGTGAATGTATGTCCCAGTGGTACATGTGTGAGTAACTACATATGTGAAAGGCAGTATATATGTGTGTTGGAGTATATAAATAGCTATAAGCAAGAGTGAGTGATTGTGATAGTGGCTGTATGGATGAGTGTGTGCTTGTATCAGTGATTGTATAAGAGCGTAACAATGTACTACTATTTGTATGAGTAAGTGAGCTGGTGTGTGTATAACTGTATAGGTGAGTAAATGGCAGTGTGTTTAATTATTTGCATGACTGACTAGGTGTGTGAGTATCTCTATGGATGAGTGGCGTTGTTTGAGTGTCTATATAGGAGTAAGAGTGCATATGATAGTCCTGTACTGAGTGACCGTAAGTATGAGTGACTGTACGGGTGAGTGAGTGGATGTGTGTGTGTGTAGACCTAAGAATCAGTGAGTGGGTATGTAGTTATTGGTGTTGGAGTGTCTATGGTTTTGCGAATGGCAGTCTGTAATTTAGAGTGGGTGTATCAAAGGTTATATTAGGGTGTGAGGAGGTGCATCAGATTATCACGTGGATGATGTCATCAGTGATGTCATTTGAGATGTCATCAGTGATGTCATCAGTGATGTCACTGACCATGTCATGAGTGATGTAATATGTGACGTCATCAGCAGTGCATTGCGGGGCGCGAGTTATAGTTAGCTGAACTAACTATAACGGGGAATTTCACGGGTTTTGTACGAGTGCAATGTCCAAGTAACTATAACTGTCCCTAAAACCTATGGTTTTTTCAGTGAATTTCAAAGGTTTTTTAAATGCTAATTTGTAACTATAACGTGTCTGAAACCTATGGTTTTTTCAGTGAATTTCAAAGGTTTTTTAAATGCTAATTTGTAACTATAACGTGTCTGAAACCTATGGTTTTTCAGTGAATTTCAAAGGTTTTTTAAATGCTAATTTCTAACTATAACGTGCCTGAAACCTATGGTTTTTTCAGTGAATTTCAAAGGTTTTGTAAATGACAATTTTTAATTGTATTAATTGTTATATTAATTTTTTTCATACTGATTTACTACATTTTTAGAAACAATTTTTTTACATATTTTATTTTTTAAATTACATTGTAATTACATTATACATTACATTACAAAAATACTTTCTCAGAATGAATTACTTTAGTTTAAATACTTTGCAGATAGGCAATAGACTTTTAAGTACACTAGTTACAGTTGTTGCAATGGGCAACACATTTTCAAACACAATGCAACATTCAGCTCAATGTGAATTTCTAGTTAAATGCAATTAGTTACTTTATGGATTACTTTTGTAACCACAGGACTGGATCCTAGATTCAGTCCTGGTACATCTCCTGTAAACAGTTGAGTAAAAGCGTTTTGGTTACAGTCGTGATTTTTAAGGAATATTATTGTATTTTAAAAGTTGACACTTAGAAACCTTTTCTCATAGAATCACCAATGTTATCCTATGGAAGGAAATTCACTTAGCAGGTAAAAACTGTTATCGTTACTTTTTCTTACTCAGTGTTGGATCCTGGATCCAGCACTGGTGCATCTCCTGTAAACAGTTTAAAGAATGCGTTTAAGTCATACAGGCGATTTTTAAGGAATATTTGTAGTTTGTGAAAATCAACACTTTGAAACTTTTTGCTGAAAACCAGTCAATCTTAGCCTATGAAGGAAATTCAAGTTACCGGTAAGTACGGTTAAAATTACTTTTGAGGATCAGTACTGGGCTGAAAGATGCAGCACTGAGGTCTCTCCTGATAACAGGTGAGTAAATCGGAATCCGTATTTCGGCTGATTTTAGAGGAATATTTTAAAGTTCCAAAACTCCACACTTAGAAGAATTTCCAAGTGAAACCAGTCAATGTTAGCCTATGGAAGGAAATTCAAGTTACTGGTAAGTACGGTTAAAATTACTTTTCAGGACCAGTACTGGGCTGAAAGATGCAGCACTGAGGTCTCTCCTGATAACAGGTGAGTAAATCAGAATTCGGATTTCGGCTGATTTTAGAGGAATATTTGTATGTTTCAAAAATCAACACTTAGAAACTTTTTCAGCAAAAAGCAGGCAATGATATCCTATGGAAGGAAATTCAAGTTACTGGTAAGTACGGTTAAAATTACTTTTGAGGATCAGTACTGGGCTGAAAGATGCAGCACTGAGGTCTCTCCTGATAACAGGTGAGTAAATCGGAATTCGTATTTCGGCTGATTTTAGAGGAATATTTTAAAGTTCCAAAACTCCACACTTAGAAGAATTTCCAAGTGAAACCAGTCAATGTTAGCCTATGAAGGAAATTCAAGTTACCGGTAAGTACGGTTAAAATTACTTTTCAGGACCAGTACTGGGCTGAAAGATACAGCACTGAGGTCTCTCCTGATAACAGGTGAGTAAATCGGAATTCGTATTTCGGCTGATTTTACAGGAATATTTGTATGTTTCAAAAATCAACACTTAGAAACTTTTTCAGCAAAAAGCAGGCAATGATATCCTATGGAAGGAAATTCAAGTTACTGGTAAGTACGGTTAAAATTACTTTTGAGGATCAGTACTAGGCTGAAAGATGCAGCACTGAGGTCTCTCCTGATAACAGGTGAGTAAATCGGAATTCGTATTTCGGCTGATTTTAGAGGAATATTTTAAAGTTCCAAAACTCCACACTTAGAAGAATTTCCAAGTGAAACCAGTCAATGTTAGCCTATGAAGGAAATTCAAGTTACCGGTAAGTACGGTTAAAATTACTTTTCAGGACCAGTACTGGGCTGAAAGATGCAGCACTGAGGTCTCTCCTGATAACAGGTGAGTAAATCGGAATTCGTATTTCGGCTGATTTTAGAGGAATATTTTAAAGTTCCAAAACTCCACACTTAGAAGAATTTCCAAGTGAAACCAGTCAATGTTAGCCTATGGAAGGAAATTCAAGTTACTGGTAAGTATGGTTAGAATTACTTTTCAGGACCAGTACTGGGCTGAAAGATGCAGCACTGAGGTCTCTCCTGATAACAGGTGAGTAAATCGGAATTCGTATTTCGGCTGATTTTAGAGGAATATTTGCACAATGGTGAAGGGAGGGGCGGGGCCTGAGGTGACATCTGTGCAAACGCGCCCCGTTGCGCGTTTTAAGTTGGGGATTAAGTCCCCTTGAATCCTGAGGGTCCCTAGGGGCCAACTAGCCCACCAGGAACCTCCAATATGCGCCAGGGGCTGCGTTGCAGAGACGTGTAGAGAGGCCACACCCCTTTTACACCTCTCTGCAACGCAGCTCTGTGGCGCTTTCTGGATGTACCTGTTGGGCTAGTTGGCCCCAGGGACCCTCAGGATTGAAGGGATTTAATTCCCCATCTTAAAACGCGCCACGGGGCCTGTTTGCACACATGTCACCTGAAGCCCCGCCCCTCCCTTCACCACTGTGCAAACGCGCCCGTGGCGCGTTTTAAGTTGGGGATTAAGTCCCCTTGAATCCTGAGGGTCCCCGGAGTCCAACTAGCCCACCATATACCTCCAAAAGCGCCACAGAGCTGCGTTGCAGAGAGGTGTAAAGGGGTGTGGCCTCTCTACACGTCTCTGCAACGCAGCCCCTGGCGCATATTGGAGGTTCCTGGTGGGATAGTTGGCCCTCAGGGACCCCCAGTATTCAAGGGAATTCGTTCCCCCTCTGCAAACGCGCCAGGGCGCGTTTGCAGAGTGGTGAAGGAAGGGGCGGGGCCTGCGGGCCCGATCGTTTAAATTATTTTTTGTCCCCTGAAGGGGGCTGTGTGGCCCCCTTCCTTTTTCCTGTTTTTATGCCCTGGGGACCCCATCCCCCAGGGCCTTACCCCTTTTTTAATTTTTAATTAAAAAAAAAAACGGGAAGGGGCCGCGTGGCCCCCTTCCCTGGGCCTGTATTGGCCCGGGGACCCCATCCCCCGGGGCATGGCCTTTATTTTTATTCTTTGGAGGGGGCTGCGTGGCCCCCTCCTCTGGCCATTTAAGGCCCGGGGACCCCATCCCCCGGGGCCAGCCTTTCCATTTTTTAAAATTTTTCTTTTTTTGGGGAGGGGCCGCGTGGTCCCCTCCTGGGCCACTACTTGCCCCGGGGACCCCATCCCCCGGGGCCTGGCCTCTCGTTGGGGACTGTGGGGGTCCCCAATCCCCCACAGTCCCGCCGGCTCCACGTGTCCCTACGGGAGCCGGCATTGCTTTACACATGGGGAGCAGCTGACATGCTGCTCCCCATGTGGAAAAGCTATCGGCTTGGATATTGGAAGAGAGGCAGGTTTCCTGCTCTCTCTTCCAATATCCAAAGCAGTTTGCTATGGCAGGACGGGAGCCGCGAGGCTCCCGTCCTGCCATAGCAAACTACAGTGTCCCGGGGTAGGCACCCGGGACACTTCAGGAGCCGGCCCTGGGGGTGGTGGTCCCCAGGGCCATCAAGGGCTCCAGGAGGGGGCCGCGCGGTCCCCCTCCCTACATCAGCACAGCCCCGGGGAGGTGGTGGTCCCGGGGCTTCGGGGGTCCAAAACGGACCCCCATTTTAATTTGTTAGTGCCCGGGAGGTGGCGGTCCCGAGGCGTGTGGGGGCTGGAGCCCCCACACAGGTTGTTAAATTAATTTAAAAAAGCCCCGGGAGGTGGTGGTCCCGGGGCTGCGGGAGGGCTCAGAGCCCTCCCGCACCATTTTAAAAAGCCCCGGGGGTGGCGGTCCCGGGGCTTGGAGGCCCTTGAGGCCCCCACACATTAAATTATCCCCCCACCATGCCCCCGGGACTTGGGCCACCCGAGGGCCAATTAACATCGCGCAGACCGCTTTTTTTCCGGCAGGATTCGCGCACCCTGAGCGCATCCTGCCGATTTAAAAAAAAAAATGCTTTTTGCCCAGGGGTCCTTGTGGGACCCCCTGAGCAGGCCTAGGGGTTAGGGTGTTTCTACCCTGCCCCCTTTGTGCGTTTGCGCACTTGTTTCTTTTTTTCTCGGCGGGATATGCGCACCCTAAGCGCATCCCGCCGATTTAAAAAAAAAAATCTTTTTCTGCCCAGGGGTCCTTGTGGGACCCCTGAGCAGACCTAGGGGTCAGGGTGTTTCTACCCTGCCCCCTTTGCGCTTTGCGCACTTGTTTCTGTCCTCGGTTCTACCGAGGACAAAATGGCTGCCAACACTTCTTGATTTGGAGTGTTGACAGCCAATTAGCATGCAGCCTCGTGATCGGGAGGGTACGCGAATCCGACGCGCCCATAGATATATATGTGATTTTAATTGTGAATTTCTCAGGAACTACTGAACGGATTTACACCATTTTAGCAAAAGGCACCAGTCTGAACCAAGGGCTACCTCTTTGCCAAATTTGGGGTAATTCCGTTCAGCAGTTCGAGCTGTAGCTGCGACTAAAGGTTCCTATGGAAAAATGAATGGGGAAAACGCGTTTTGGGACCCCCTTTTTCTCGGCCCCCGCTTCACGTATCACCCCGAGACTTTCAGGGTAGGAGCGGAGCGGAGCGCCTCAACAAGTTGGAAACTTTCACGAAGATTCGTCAACCGGCGCCAACGTTATTTCAAATAGAATGTCGCGGATTTCCTATGGATAATAGGTTGTAACTATAACTATCTACTGGCGACCGCCAGTAGATAATATATATATATATATATATATATATTTTTTTTTTTTTTTCTCCAAAGGCCCTCGCTTTCAGAAGGCACTCGACAGCTCCCCCATTCCTCGGCAGTACAATATCTGTTGGTCAGCCCTACGCGTTTCGAGGCCTTCCGCCTCTCTTCAGGGGCTTGCTTCACAGTTCTGGCACTTGTGACGTCTCTGTGGTGCATGCAATTTATTTAAATGATGGCGTTAGTATGCTGTAAATTGCAACTGCATGCTGGGACATGTGGTCCCTTAGAGCTATAGTGTTACCCGTAGTGGGCTCCATGCGCCAAACATAGTTGAAGTCATTTTCTTCCTATGTAGGAAATCGTCTGCCGGGACACTTTCCTTTAGTAGTTGGGCTCACTGTGCTGTTCGGTCGGGCTTAGTTACCAGCCTCAGCCTCCAGCGCGGCACACCAGGGTGCAATCAATTAACTATGCACGCTCATAAGAGACTTCCGTGCGCCAGAGAGAACAGCAGCCGGCCCCCGATGAGAGGCAAATCGGCCTCGAAATGCGTAGGGCTACCACAATGATTCTCGTAATGTAGAGGAGACAGGAAAGCTGTCGAGTGACTCCTAAAGCTCGGACCATTGAAAAAAATGTTGAACACGCCTGCCCCGGCGTGAGGAGAGCACCATTGCTAATAAAGACAAGGCTGAAGGTTGGGACTATGCCCAGCACGAACAGCACAGCAGACCCAGTACCTACCAAGGAATGCCTCTACATCGCGATCCTACTAAGGAATAATATGCTTTTAATTCTAGCGCCTGGAGCCCACTAATGGTGAAAAGTAATTCTCTAAAGACTACATGTCCCAGCGTGCCTCTACTTCCACAGCGCGCTTAGCGTGGCACACCAGGGTGCAATAAATTAACTATGCACGCTCATAAGAGACTTCCGTGCGCCAGAGAGAACAGCAGCCAGCCCCTGATGAGAGGCAAATCGGCCTCGAAACGCGTAGGGCTACCACAATGATTCTCGTAATGTAGAGGAGACGGGAAAGCTGTCGAGTGACTCCTAAAGCTCGGACCATTGAAAAAAATGTTGAACACGCCTGCCCCGGCGTGAGGAGAGCACCATTGCTAATAAAGACAAGGCTGAAGGTTGGGACTATGCCCAGCACGAACAGCACAGCAGACCCAGTATCTACCAAGGAATGCCTCTACATCGCGATCCTACTAAGGAATAATATGCTTTTAATTCTGGCGCCTGGAGCCCACTAATGGCGAAAAGTAATTCTCTAAAGACTACATGTCCCAGCGTGCATCTACTTCCACAGCGCGCTTAGCGTGGCACACCAGGGTGCAATCAATTAACTATGCACGCTCATAAGAGACTTCCGTGCGCCAGAGAGAACAGCAGCCAGCCCCTGATGAGAGGCAAATCGGCCTCGAAACGCGTAGGGCTACCACAATGATTCTCGTAATGTAGAGGAGACGGGAAAGCTGTCGAGTGACTCCTAAAGCTCGGACCATTGAAAAAAATGTTGAACACGCCTGCCCCGGCGTGAGGAGAGCACCATTGCTAATAAAGACAAGGCTGAAGGTTGGGACTATGCCCAGCATGAACAGCACAGCAGACCCAGTACCTACCAAGGAATGCCTCTACATCGCGATCCTACTAAGGAATAATATGCTTTTAATTCTGGCGCCTGGAGCCCACTAATGGCGAAAAGTAATTCTCTAAAGACTACATGTCCCAGCGTGCATCTACTTCCACAGCGCGCTTAGCGCGGCACACCAGGGTGCAATCAATTAACTATGCACGCTCATAAGAGACTTCCGTGCGCCAGAGAGAACAGCAGCCAGCCCCTGATGAGAGGCAAATCGGCCTCGAAACGCGTAGGGCTACCACAATGATTCTCGAAATGTAGAGGAGACGGGAAAGCTGTCGAGTGACTCCTAAAGCTCGGACCATTGAAAAAAATATATATATATATATATATATATATATATATATATATATATATATATATATATATATATATATATATATATATATATATATATGTCATTCAAAAAGTTGCCTTTGCGCGGAGGTCACTCCCAACAAGCCTTTAATATCTGGTGTCAGAACAATTGCGGTGAGTGAAATACTGAGAAACATGCCTTGCCTGACGCGTTTCAAACATAAATGTCCTTTTTCAAAGTCAGCATGTCTTCGGCAATGTTCTTTCCGTTATTCTCCAATTCAAAATGTCCCGTTTAGATAGCTTCCCTTGTGGGCCTTTTTATACTGCATCTCGGAATTGGAGTCCACATCCTGCCTAAATAGGTCGGAAAATTATGAACTTGCTCATTTCTAAACTTTCAAGGTTATTAGTTTTCCCCTCAGCTTTCCAATGTTAATAAACTCCGCAGCTGTTCCGAAATTCAAACCAACTTGTTGCTCCGATCGTAGCTGCCTTTCTTCTGCAGCCTCGGACTTGCTTGTTGTGCAATGGTACTCCTCCCCATCCAAGCCGGCCGGAATATATCATTCAAAAAGTTGCCTTTGCGCGGAGGTCACTCCCAACAAGCCTTTAATATCTGGTGACAGAACAATTGCGGTGAGTGAAATACTGTGAAACATGCCTTGCCTGAAGCGTTTCAAACATAATGTCAGGATGTGGACTCCAATTCCCGAGATGCAGTATAAAAAGGCCCACAAGGGAAGCTATCTAAACGGTACATTTTGAATTGGAGAATAACGGAAAGAACATTGCCGAAGACATGCTGCCTTTGAAAAAGGACATTTATGTTTGAAACGCGTCAGGCATTGCCGAAGACATGCTGCCTTTGAAAAAGGACATTTATGTTTGAAACGCGTCAGGTAAGGCATGTTTCTCAGTATTTCACTCACCGCAATTGTTCTGTCACCAGATATTAAAGGCTTGTTGGGAGTGACCTCCGCGCAAATGCAACTTTTTTGAATGATATATTCCGGCCGGTTTGGTCGGAGAGGAGCACCATTGCACAACAAAGCAAGTCCGAGGCTGCAGAAGAAAGGCAGCTACAATCGGAGCAACAAGTTGGTTTGAATTTCGGAACAGCTGCGGAGTTTATTAACATCGGAAAGCTGAGGGGAAAACTAATAACCTTGAAAGTTTAGAAATGAGCAAGTTCATAATTTTCCGACCTATTTAGGCAGGATGTGGACTCCAATTCCCGAGATGCAGTATAAAAAGGCCCACAAGGAAAGCTATCTAAACGGGACATTTTGAATTGGAGAATAACGGAAAGAACATTGCCGAAGACATGCTGCCTTTGAAAAAGGACATTTATGTTTGAAACGCGTCAGGTAAGGCATGTTTCTCAGTATTTCACTCACCGCAATTGTTCTGTCACCACATATTAAAGGCTTGTTGGGAGTGACCTCCGCGCAAAGGCAACTTTTTTGAATGATATATATATATGTATATATATATATATATATATATATAGGATTGCTTTACGCTCATATATATATCAGAAAAAAGTAAAAAAAATGTTAAAAAAAACTAGAAAAGCCTGCTCACAAAAAGCATTTTTTTTAAACATTTCAGCGGGATTCGCGTTGGATCCGCAAATCCGGTCGGAAATAAAAAAAAAAAAACGAAACCCCCGGGTGACGGGTCCCGGGGTCAATGAAAAAATGTGATGCAGGGACCTGCGCCGGCCCCCGCAACTCCGAGGACCACCACCTCCCTGGGGCTTATTTATTCCATACGGGGGGTGCTACGACACCCCCGCAGCCTCCAGGACCACCACCTCCCTGGGGCTATAAATACAAAAATGAATGCACGCAGCCCTGGGGACTGCCACCTCCCCAGGGCTATGTTTGTCAAATGGGGGCTGCACGCGTCCCCTCCGCAGCCCCGGGGACCACCACCGTCCCGGGGCTAAGTATATAATTAGGCATGGGGGGGCTCCTTCCCCCCACCCAGCCCCAGGGACCACCACCTCCCCCGGGGCTACTTACAAATGAGAGGGGGTGGGGCGGCCCCCCTGGAGTCATAAATGGCCCTGGGGACCACCACCTGCCAGGTCCAGCTCCAGCAATGTCCCGGGGTGCCAACTCCCGGGACATTGCAGTTTGCTATGGGATGACGGGAGCAGTGCCAATGCCATCCCATAGCAGACAATGTGCTCGATTTGAACATTTGTTCAAAGCAAGCACACTTTGCTTTTTACCCCCAGGAAGCTGCATGTCAGCAGCTCCCTGGGGGCAAATGCCATGCCGGCTCCTGCAGGAGGCGGGAGCCGGCCGGGACCGCGGGATGCTTCAGGATCCCCCGTGGCCCCCAACCAGCTGGCCATGCCCCGAAAGATGGGGTCTCCGGTGCCAAAAATAGCTCAGCAGGGGGCCACTCGCCCCCCTCCCTTTTTTTATTTTAAAAAAATGGCCAGGCCCCGGGGGATGGGGTCCCCGGGGCTGAAATTGGCCTGGGGAAAGGGCCGCGCACCCCCCTTCCTTAAAAAATAAAAATATAAAAATGAAAATTATATTGCCTGACCCTGAGGGATGGGGTCCCCGGGGCCGAAAACGGACTGAGAGGGTGGCCGCACGGTCCCCCTCCCTTTGAAATGAAAAAAAAGGCCATGCCCCAGGGAATTGGGGCCCCGAGGCCAAAATCGGCCTCAGGAGGGGGCCACTTGGCCCCTCTCCTTTTTTTATTTGTAAATAAACAATATAGGTCAGGCCCCGGGGATGGGGTCCCCGGGGCTCAAAAGCATCAAGGGAAGGGAAGGCTTGCTTCCTTAAAAACAAAATCAAAAGCCGGCAACTCGCCAGAGGCCCCGCCCCCTTTTCCCACTACTCTGCAAACTCACCTCCTGGGGGATGAAGTTCCCTTCGCTCTTGAGGGTCCTTTCGGGCCAACTAGCCCACCTGTTACCTCCAGTAAGCCCCACATGGATGATCTATGCATTTCTGCGTTTGCCTGCTACAGGACCATGAACTATATATATTATCTACTGGCGGTCGCCAGTAGATAGTTATAGTTACAACCTATTATCCATAGGAAATCCGTGACATTCTATTTGAAATAACTCTCTTGCCGGTTGACGTATCTTCGCGAAATTTTCAAACTTTGTGGCCCGCTCCGGTCCGCTCCTACCCTGAAAGTCTCGGGGGATTCGTCAGCGGGGGCCGAGAAAAAGGGGGTCCCAAAACGTGTTTTCCCCATGCACTTTTCCATAGGAAACTTTAGACACGGCTACAGCCCGAACTGCTGAACGGAATTACACCAAATTTGGCAAAGAGGTAGTTCTTGGTTCAGAAAGAACCCTTTTTGTTAAATGGTGTAAATCCGTTCAGTAGTTGCTGAGAAAATGAAAAGTAAAAAGTTAGTGATATCTATGGCCGAGTAGGGTCCGCGTACCCTCAGCGCACCCTGCGCGCACCGTCCCGATCACGAGCTGCATGTTAATTGGCTGTCAGCTGGCTGTCAACATTCCGATTCAGGAAATGTTGGCAGCCATTTTGTCCCTCGGTAGAACCGAGGGACAGAAACTAAGTGCGCAAAGCGCACAAAGGGGGCAGGGTAGAAACACCCTGACCCCTAGGTTTGCTCAGGGGTCCCACAAGGACCCCTGGGCAAAAAAAAAATTTTTTTAAAAATCGGCAGGATGCGCTCAGGGTGCGCGAATCCTGCCGAGAAATCGAAGCGCGGTCTCCGCGCTTCGATTGTATTTGCCCCGGGTGGCCCAAGTCCCGGGGGCATGGTGGGGGTTTAATTTTATGTGTGGGGGCCTCAAGGGCCCCAAGCCCGGGGACCGCCACCCCCGGGCTTTTTTAAAAATGGTGCGGGAGGGCTCTGAGCCCTCCAGCAGCCCCGGGGACCACCACCTCCCGGGGCTTTTTTTATTATTGAACAACCTGTGTGGGGGGCTCCAGCCCCCACACGCCCGGGACCGCCACCTCCCGGGCACTAACAAATTAAAATGGGGGTCCGTTTTGGACCCCCGAAGCCCGGGGACCACCACCTCCCCGGGGCTGTGCTGATGTAGGGAGGGGGCCGCGCGGCCCCCTCCTGGAGCCCTTGATGGCCCTGGGGACCGCCACCCCCAGGGCCGGCTTCTGCAGTGTCCCGGGGTGCCTACCCCGGGACACTGTAGTTTGCTATGGCAGGACGGGAGCCTCGCGGCTCCCGTCCTGCCATAGCAAACTGCTTTGGATATTGGAAGAGAGCAGGGAAACCTGCTCTCTATTCCAATATCCAAAGCACATTGCTTTTCCACATGGGGAGCAGCATGTCAGCTGCTCCCCATGTGGAACAGCAATGCCGGCTCCCACGGGACGTGGGAGCCGGCGGGACTGTGGGGGATTGGGGACCCCCACAGTCCCCAACGGAGAGGAGCCAGCCCCGGGGATGGGGTCCCCGGGGCAAGTAGTGGCCCAGGAGGGGGCCACGCGGCCCCCCTCCCCAAAATTTTTTTTTTAAAAAAATGGAAAGGCCGGCCCCGGGGGATGGGGTCCCCGGGGCCTTAAATGGCCAGAGGAGGGGGCCACGCAGCCCCTCCCAAGAAAATAAAAAAGGCCATGCCCCGGGGGATGGGGTCCCCGGGGCCAATACAGGCCCAGGGAAGGGGGCCACGCGGCCCCTCCGTTTTCGTTTTTTTTAAATTAAATTTAAAAAAGGGGAAAGGCCCTGGGGGATGGGGTCCCCAGGGCCAAAAACAGGAAAAAGGAAGGGGGCCACACAGCCCCCTTCAGGGACAAAAAAAAATTTAAAAACGATCGGGCCCGCAGGCCCCGCCCCCTTCCTTCACCAGAGGGGGAACGAATTCCCCTTGAATACTGGGGGTCCCTGGGGGCCAACTAGCCCACCAGGAACCTCCAATATGCGCCAGGGGCTGCGTTGCAGAGACGTGTAGAGAGGCCACACCCCTTTTACACCTCTCTGCAACGCAGCTCTGTGGCGCTTTGGAGGTATATGGTGGGCTAGTTGGACTCCGGGGACCCTCAGGATTCAAGGGGACTTAATCCCCAGCTTAAAACGCGCCACGGGGCGCGTTTGCACAGTGGTGAAGGGAGGGCGGGGCTTCAGGTGACATGTGTGCAAACAGGCCCCGTGGCGCGTTTTAAGATGGGGAATTAAATCCCCTTCAATCCTGAGGGTCCCTGAGGCCAACTAGCCCAACAGGTACATCCAGAAAGCGCCACAGAGCTGCGTTGCAGAGAGGTGTAAAAAGGGGTGTGGCCTCTCTACACGTCTCTGCAACGCAGCCCCTGGCGCATATTGGAGGTTCCTGGTGGGCTAGTTGGCCCCTAGGGACCCTCAGGATTCAAGGGGACTTAATCCCCCAACTTAAAACGCGCCACGGGGCGCGTTTGCACAGATGTCACCTCAGGCCCCGCCCCTCCCTTCACCATTGTGCAAATATTCTTCTAAAATCATCCGAAATACGAATTCCGATTTACTCACCTGTTATCAGGAGAGACCTCAGTGCTGTATCTTTCAGCCCAGTACTGGTCCTGAAAAGTAATTTTAACCGTACTTACCAGTAACTTGAATTTCCTTCCATAGGCTAACATTGACTGGTTTCACTTGGAAATTCTTCTAAGTGTGGAGTTTTGGAACTTTAAAATATTCCTCTAAAATCAGCCGAAATACGAATTCCGATTTACTCACCTGTTATCAGGAGAGACCTCAGTGCTGCATCTTTCAGCCCAGTACTGGTCCTGAAAAGTAATTTTAACCGTACTTACCGGTAACTTGAATTTCCTTCATAGGCTAACATTGACTGGTTTCACTTGGAAATTCTTCTAAGTGTGGAGTTATGGAACTTTAAAATATTCCTCTAAAATCAGCCGAAATACGAATTCCGATTTACTCACCTGTTATAAGGAGAGACCTCAGTGCTGTATCTTTCAGCCCAGTACTGGTCCTGAAAAGTAATTTTAACCGTACTTACCAGTAACTTGAATTTCCTTCCATAGGATATCATTGCCTGCTTTTTGCTGAAAAAGTTTCTAAGTGTTGATTTTTGAAACATACAGATATTCCTCTAAAATCAGCCGAAATACGAATTCCGATTTACTCACCTGTTATAAGGAGAGACCTCAGTGCTGTATCTTTCAGCCCAGTACTGGTCCTGAAAAGTAATTTTAACCGTACTTACCAGTAACTTGAATTTCCTTCCATAGGCTAACATTGACTGGTTTCACTTGGAAATTCTTCTAAGTGTGGAGTTTTGGAACTTTAAAATATTCCTCTAAAATCAGCCGAAATACGAATTCCGATTTACTCACCTGTTATCAGGAGAGACCTCAGTGCTGCATCTTTCAGCCCAGTACTAATCCTGAAAAGTAATTTTAACCGTACTTACCAGTAACTTATATTTTCTTCCATAGGAATCCATTGTCTGGTTTTCAGCAAAAAGTTTCAAAGTGTTGATTTTTACAAACTACAAATATTCCTTAAAAATCACCTGTATGACTTAAACGCATTCTTTCAACTGTTTACAGGAGATGCACCAGTGCTGGATCCAGGATCCAACACTGAGTAAGAAAAAGTAACGATAACAGTTTTTACCTGCTAAGTGAATTTCCTTCCATAGGATAACATTGGTGATTCTATGAGAAAAAGTTTCTGTGTCAACTTTTAAAATACAATAATATTCCTTAAAAATCACGACTGTAACCAAAACGCTTTTACTCAACTGTTTACAGGAGATGTACCAGGACTGAATCTAGGATCCAGTCCTGTGGTTAGAAAAGTAATCCATAAAGTAACTAATTGCATTTAACTAGAAATTCACATTGAGCTGAATGTTGCATTGTGTTTGAAAATGTGTTGCCCATTGCAACAACTGTAACTACTGTACTTAAAAGTCTATTGCCTATGTGCAAAGTATTTAAACTAAAGTAATTCATTCTGAGAAAGTATTTTTTGTAATGTAATGTATAATGTAATTACAATGTAATTTAAAAAATAAAATATGTAAAAAAAATTGTTTCTAAAAATGTAGTAAATCAGTATGAAAAAAATTAGTATAACAATTAATACATTTAAAAATTGTCATTTACAAAACCTTTGAAATTCACTGAAAAAACCGTAGGTTTCAGGCACGTTATAGTTAGAAATTAGCATTTAAAAAACCTTTGAAATTCACTGAAAAAACCATAGGTTTCAGACACGTTATAGTTACAAATTAGCATTTAAAAAACCTTTGAAATTCACTGAAAAAACCATAGGTTTCAGACACGTTATAGTTACAAATTAGCATTTAAAAAACCTTTGAAATTCACTGAAAAAACCATAGGTTTTAGGGACAGTTATAGTTACTTGGACATTGCACTCGTACAAAACCCGTGAAATTCCCCGTTATAGTTAGTTCAGCTAACTATAACTCGCGCCCGCAATGCACTGCTGATGACGTCACATATTACATCACTCATGACATGGTCAGTGACATCACTGATGACATCACTGATGACATCTCAAATGACATCACTGATGACATCATCCACGTGATAATCTGATGCACCTCCTCACACCCTAATATAATCTTTGATACACCCACTCTAAATTACAGACTGCCATTCGCAAAACCATAGACACTCCAACACCAATAACTACATACCCACTCACTGATTCTTAGGTCTACACACACACATCCACTCACTCACCCGTACAGTCACTCATACTTACGGTCACTCAGTACAGGACTATCATATGCACTCTTACTCCTATATAGACACTCAAACAACGCCACTCATCCATAGAGATACTCAGACACCTAGTCAGTCATGCAAATAATTAAACACACTGCCATTTACTCACCTATACAGTTATACACACACCAGCTCACTTACTCATACAAATAGTAGCACATTGTTACGCTCTTATACAATCACTGATACAAGCACACACTCATCCATACAGCCACTATCACAATCACTCACTCTTGCTTATAGCTATTTATATACTCCAACACACATATATACTGCCTTTCACATATGTAGTTACTCACACATGTACCACTGGGACATACATTCACTCACTAACACACTCTTACACACACTTACCCACCCATACAGTCTATCACAGATGCACTCTTGAAACCATCCACCCAGTGAATCACCCACTCACACATCTATGCACAGAGTTGCACACACCCCTCCCACACAAACACTCAGGCACCCATACAGATACTCAGACAAGCATTCAATAACTCATATAGACACTCATTTAGCTATTCACAAACACATGCAGCCACTTACACAGCAACAGACAGATGGATACAGACATTCACCCAGTTTAGTCACTAACCCATGCATTCAGTAAGATACGTTAAATCACTCACTTATAGAGTCAGTCACGCACCTACTAAATCATCCATACAGACACTTACACACCCACTCATTCTTCAGTACGTCTTTTCCTATATATATTAAAAATATTTAAACTTTACAGAAACACACAGTCACTGGATGATGTCATCAGTGATGTCATTTGAGATGTCATCAGTGATGTCATCAGTGATGTCACTGACCATGTCATGAGTGATGTAATATGTGACGTCATCAGCAGTGCATTGCGGGGCGCGAGTTATAGTTAGCTGAACTAACTATAACGGGGGAATTTCACGGGTTTTGTACGAGTGCAATGTCCAAGTAACTATAACTGTCCCTAAAACCTATGGTTTTTTCAGTGAATTTCAAAGGTTTTTTAAATGCTAATTTGTAACTATAACGTGTCTGAAACCTATGGTTTTTTCAGTGAATTTCAAAGGTTTTTTAAATGCTAATTTGTAACTATAACGTGTCTGAAACCTATGGTTTTTCAGTGAATAAATATATATATATATATATATATATATATATATATATATATATATATATATCGTGGATGCAGTCCAGACTTTCTTCCGATCGCATCCACCAATTGGAGTTGGTGCAGACAGGCGGGCGCTGGACCCGCTAAAATATCATTAAATCCTCACAATCACGCAAGGAAAAGTCGCACTCAGGATTCTTAATGGAGTTACAAAGTATTTATTGACTTGACGCGTTTCGACACAACGGTCTTTGTCAAAAAGTCATACAATGACCCAGAAGTGGCAATTCATTATAAAGCATTTCCTGTGTTACAATAAACATAAAAGAGGTATGCACAATAACAAAGTCATGATAGAAACTAGAAAACAGACTTTGGACACCTGATTAATGTGTATAAATGGATACGCAAAAATTGGTGAAAAACATACTATAATTGTGCATAAATATTTACAAGTGAAAAACACCCAAAATAAATAACTTGGTCTTAGTGCAAGCAAGTGCTGCAGCCTATAGCGAGCAGAGAGTAAGCATCGTGCAAGATTAAAAATAGCGCGGCGCTGGTGGCTGGAGAGTCAGGGTCAAGTGACCTGGTAATGAATCGTCTAGCCAAAGTACTCATGCTATCGGTTTCAAAGCCTGTAAGACCAATAAGGGCTAAAAGAACAAAAGGAAATGCCCTAAAGAGGGATGGATGCCAGATAGGGGCCATTCCAGGGAAGGGAGAGTAATAAGGGATAATGGGGAGGAGAGTAGGCTATAACAAGGTGTCAGAGCAGCCGCTCTAGACATAAAGACTGTTCCCTGAGTGTCACTGGATCACAAGGACAAAAGGGCGCAAGAGAGCGCAGGCTGGGACAGATTAAAAAAGGGGGGTTACAGAAGCAGAAAGTACAAGGGCATGGATTGCAGAATACTGCATTTCTCATCCAATTTCCTAACCCAAATGTACATGAAGATCTTCCTCACAGTTGAGGCCACCAGGTGTTTTGCTTTGGAGCTTAATGATATATTCAGATTCCAGGCGTCGCAGATGACGTTCCCGATCTCCTCCGCGCTTTGAGACTGGAACTCTGTCAATGCCAAAGTACAACATTTTAGTGCTGATATTGGATACATTTCTATGCACAGCATTACAGTGTTTTGCCAAGGTATAGGACATGTCTCCATTTCTGATCGCTCGCAAGTGCTCTAGAATGCGTTTTTTCACGGGAAAGATGGTGCTCCCCACGTATCGTAAGCCACATACACATGTTATCACATACACAGCAAAATCTGTGTTACAATTAATGAAGCAGTGAATCTTCCCAGATTTGCCATTTGGGAGATCATACGTTTTCACATTAACACTGCTACTGCATGCTTTGCAATGTCCGCATTTATGAAAACCTGGGAGTTCCCTCAACCAGTTGCCCTGTGTTTTACTTCTCTCAGTGAGGTGGCTGTGTACTAGCATGTCTTTGAGGGAAGTACATTTCCTATATGTGACATGTGGTGTTGGACTGACCAGTTGGCCAATGATTCTATCATTCCTCACTAAGTGCCAATGTTTACGCACTATCTTATGTACTGCCTGCAGGCGTTGTTATAAGTGGTTATTAGCCTGACTTGTTGTTTAGTGTCATCTTTAACTTTAGGGACAAGGAGGCTGTTGCGTTCTCTAGTGGCTGCTTTCTCTGAGGCTAATCTGATGGTTTTACTAGAATATCCCCTTGTTTTAAAACGGCCCTGCATCCTAGATCTTTCTTTCTCATATGTTACCGTGGAGCTGCAGTTCCGTTTAGCCCTGAGAAGTTCACCATAAGGGATACTCCTCTTGAGCCCGTCAGGATGGTGGCTGCGGGCATGGAGTATGCTATTGCCAGACGTGGGTTTTGTAAATAGACTTGTGTGCAGTGTCTCACCTTTGGCTTCGACCAGGACGTCGAGGAATTCAATAGTGTTCCTATGTGTCTTACTGGTGAATGTGAGATTGAGGTTGTTTTCAGCTAACCCTGTGATGAAGCTCAGTAAATCCCCTTGTGGCCCGTCCCAAATTAAGAAAATGTCATCAATATAACGGGTCCATAGGATGAGATTGTCACTAAAGGCTTCATTCCCACTGTGCCACAGGTGCTCCGCCTCCCACCACCCCATAAACAAACAGGCGTAGCTGGGAGCGAAGCAACTTCCCATGGCAGTCCCAGTGTATTGCTCATACCACTGGTCCTCGAACAGGAAACAGTTATTGTGCAGACAAAAATGTAACATATCAATCAACATCATAGTGTGGTCGTACATGGATAAAGGTCTATCTCTCAGATAGTATTTGCAAGCCTCCAGACCCAAACTGTGTTCTATACACGTATACAGGGATATCACATCCACGGTAGCCAAAACATATGTATCCTTCCAGGGGATCTCCTCTGCTCGCTATAGGCTGCAGCACTTGCTTGCACTAAGACCAAGTTATTTATTTTGGGTGTTTTTCACTTGTAAATATTTATGCACAATTATAGTATGTTTTGCACCAATTTTTGCGTATCCATTTATACACATTAATCAGGTGTCCAAAGTCTGTTTTCTAGTTTCTATCATGACTTTGTTATTGTGCATACCTCTTTTATGTTTATTGTAACACAGGAAATGCTTTATAATGAATTGCCACTTCCGGGTCATTGTATGACTTTTTGACAAAGACCGTTGTGTCGAAACGCGTCAAGTCAATAAATACTTTGTAACTCCATTAAGAATCCTGAGTGCGACTTTTCCTCGCGTGATTGTGAGGATTTAATGATATATATATATATATATATATATATATATATATATATATATATATACTATGTTATGTTATTGCAACTTATATAGCCCACTTATACCCGTGGGTGTCTTGGCGCTTTCAGGTTCAACATACTATGCCAAGAAAGCTAGTTTCTGAAAAGCCACGTCTTAAGTTGTTCTCTAAAGTCAAAGAGGGTGGGAATTATCCTGAGATGTAATGGGAGGGAGTTCCACTGCTTGATGGTATTATAGCCGAAGCTCTTACCACCCCAATTCGTCATTTTGATTCTAACAGTGTTCATCAAACTGGCGTTAGCCGATCGCAGGGGTCTATTTGGAGAGTACCAGCTGAAAATATTCCAGAGAAATTTCGGACCTTCTCTATGCAGTGCCTTGTGGGCAATGCAGAGTGCCTTGAATTTAACACGCTGGCAGACGGGAAGCCAATGCAGGTCCTGGATACCTGTCCTAATAGATTGATATTTAGGAATGTCCAGGACTAATCTAGCGGTGGCATTTTGTACCACCTGCAGCCTCCTAAGTAGTCTGGCATGGAGGTTCATATATAGACCATTGCAATAGTCTAATTTGGATAAAACTAGCGAGGTCACAACCGTCTTTCTGGTGTTTTTGGGATGAATGGAAGGATTTTTCTTAAGGTTTTGATGGTGAGATACGAAGAGGACACAACCTTGGAAACCTGGGACTTAAAGTTAAGTTTTTCATCTATAATAACACCAAGATTCTTGGCTTTAACTACTGGTGTAGGAGGAGGGCCCAGGTTGTCTGGCCACCAAGACGGAGACCAAGGTGGAAAGAGGTTACCAAACAATACCACTTCAGTATTGCTTGAATTCAACTTCAAGCAATGCCTACTCATCCAGCTGCTCAATGCGATCATACAATGATGTAATTTGAGGGAGTTGTTAACATCCTTATCCACTGTCGAGATAACCAGCTGGGTATCGTTGGCATAGGAGGTTGGAGTCAAATTAAAACTTCAGTAGAGCAAGTTCAGAAACATATATGTTAAAGAGCGTTGGGCTCAACGAGGAGCCCTGAGGAACCCGACAGGGCAGGACGAAGGGCGATGACTTAAATTTTCCTAGATGTACCGTTTGGGATCTGCCTGATAAGAATGATGTTAAAAGAGAAAGGGCCTTTCCTTATATATATATATATATATATATATATATATATATATATATATATACTTGAAGATGGAGGATCACAAGAAAACAACAGCCAGCCAGGGCAAAAATCTGGATCCCAAAGGATACAATGAGTCACAAAGAAATAAAATATCCAAGAAAGAAGCGACTCAAACAGATAGATTCACCAAAGAACAAAAATATATTTCCACTACAACGTTTCAGCTTCCGCCTTCCTCAGGTAGTACAAGATGGTTTGCTCAGTGGCTGCACAGATGACACAGCTGAATTTTCAAAAAGCATCATGAGTGAAGATTCCATTTGGAATGTGGAATCAATGCAGTCCTGAGAGCTCTTGAGATATGCAGTAATCAGGTTGTATTATCAGTAATGTTCAGTCCATCTGGATGCAGTGATTTTAAACGGTACATCCAGAAGTTTTCTCTGGTGTCCAGTAGTTCTTCCTTTGAGACATGTTCCACGGGGAAAATCTTCAAATCTGATAGTAAATGATCCACAAGGTTAAAATGATTGGCTACAGGCTGGTCAATTTTCTTATTAATTATTGCCGATTTGTGGTTCCTGAATCGTGTACGGAGGTCATTCACTGTTTGGCCTACATATTGTTTTTTACAGCTTTGCCGTTGGCACTGAATCACATAAATAATGCATGTTGAGCGACATGTAAGATGCTGTCTTATTCCATAGGTCCTTCTTGTAACAGAACTAGTTACTGATGATGTTTGTAAAAGGTATTCACACGTGATGCACCTTTTAGAGTCACAACAATGAACCCCTGCATTTGTTACAACTTGCTTGAGTTCAGCTCTCACAATAAGAGATCGTAAATTTGGAGCTCTGCGGTAAGCAATGACTGGCGGTTTTGGAAAAACCTTTTGCAATTTTTCACAAGTAGACAGTAAGGAAATGTTTTTGCATTATATTTCTGTAGTTCGGAGCTGATGGATGATAGTCAACCACAAATGGAGTTCTGTCACTTTTGTTTCTGCCGTTGGTATTCCAAATAAGTGCTTCTCTGGGTAACTGCAAAGACTTGTCAATTTGTTGCTGTATGATATGCAGAGGATAGCCTCGTCTTTTTGCTTTCTGCAATTAATTTATTTTGTGCTCCAAACGGTTACAAAGCCCAATGCATTTCGGTCTCCTCCTGAGACCTTGATCACGGGATGATCCGCACTTCCAAACAGGACTTCTTTTATTTCTATGACTTATTTTAAACATTGTAATCACATGAGAGCACTTTTTGCACTACTGTACACTTTAGTATTGCACTGGCACTTTAATAAGCACAAAATCACTTTTATCTATGTGGGACTACATATCCCAAAATTCCTGTTTTGAAACAGGAAATGCAATAAGTCATAGAAATAAAAAGAAGTCCTGTTTGAAAGTGCGGATCATCCCGTGATCGAGGTCTCAGGAGGAGACCGAAACGCGTTGGGCTTTGTAACCGTTTGGAGCACGAAATAAATTAATTGCAGAAAGCTACCTGTGAGTGCGTTCTTCTTCGCAAGGAGTGAGAAACCTTGGAGTTCAATATATATAATTGCCAGTTTTAAGGACAAGCCATTTGATGCCCCTGATGGACTACAGAGTTTCTCTACAGTGGACCCCCAGTAATAGATGGGTCTCCCCAGGGCCAGTAGCGCTGCCTCCTTATGATTCATGAGGACCATTTGGGTGAATACTTGGACTCCCCTGCTCCCTAGATGCCCTGCAAGACGGCCAGGAGGCCATTGGGTCTGTGGTGGGCAAAGCAGAGAAGAAGGCTGGCGTAGGGAGAAAGTGAAAACAGCTCCCTGTATGTTGTACCCCTTTTGATGCCAGAAGGCCTGTTGAAATGGCTCTTGGTAGCTAGAGTTTGCCACCAAAATGAGCCCAATATTGAGGAAATAGGCCTGAGTGTTTTACATCTGAAGACTTGCCCATTTAAAAAAGCTAAACACCGAAAACGACAAATCTTCACAAAACTTTCCAAAAAAGAAGTTTGTCTATCTCAGCTCCTTCCTGGAAAATGTTGGTTATCTCTCAAGTAGGTGCCGAGAAAAGGGGGGGCGCAAAAAGCAGTTTCCCCAGTTAATTTCGTATGGATTTTCAAACAGCAATAAAGAGAAAACGGTTGAAGAGAATTACACCAAAATTGCCAGAAAGCTAAACATTTACTCGGAAAGCGTTCTTTTTGCGATTTGATGTAAATCTGTTAAGCCTAGGAAATCAAGGTAAAACATAGAGATATTTGTGCTGTGGGACACCAGAGGAAGTCCCACGGGACAAAATGACAATTAAGGATTCTAATTGGCTGGACCTCTGGGATGGAGACCAGTCCAGCGGGAAAGATGGCTGTGATTGGCTGCCTCAGCACGAAGACAAATGTTGCAGCTGCCATTACAGGACTCAAGGACTCAGTCTCTGAGTCCTGAGTTTACTTAAAAATAAGGTAGAAGGGGCAAGGTAGTCCTTGTGGGTTGGTGCAAGAGGGATCCTACATGAGGACAAAATTAAATATTAAAATATTTTTGGGTCATCACAATTCTGTGGGACTCCCTCTGGATGCAACACAATACTTATTCAATATATCATGAAATAAAGATAAATAATGCTGATGCCTGACTTTTAGACGTGAGCTAATACTCACTACTTAACATAGGATGTGTATTTGTAAAGCGCATATTCACCCTGAAGGGCCTCCTGGCGCTGAATATCAGATGTTTATTGTTACCCAACTCAATGGTACTCATTTTTTCGACCTCAGAAGGATGAAAGGCTGAGTGGACCCACAGGGATTTGAACCTGATGTCGAACACAGGCTCCTATACTGGACGCATTAGCCCACTTAGCCCCCAGACCCAGCCTACTTAGTTGTAGAGGTGTCAATTTACTCAATGTAGTCCTGGCTGAGAGTATATATATATATATTTTTTTTTTTAATCTTTTTATTAACGAAAAAACAAACGCTTCAGTTGGAAACAGCATGAGTATACATATCAGATGGTGTAGCATGGGCAGGTACATAGATATATTCATTGTGAACAGTCCCACAAGCTCCTCCTTTCCTCTCAGGATGTCAGGGATACCACCAATCACATGAACCCCGGTCAGTGTCCCTCCGCACATCACTAGCCGTGGTCCCTATAGTTCGCCCATGCCCCCCATATCTTTTCCCATTTGCGTGGGCACCCTCTGCTCTGGTAAATAGTCTGTTCGGCTCGTTGACACCAGTCCAAGTCTTTTCCCCAGGACGCCACCGTTGGTACCTCCCCTGCCCCCCATAGCCGGGCAATGCTCCTTTTGGCCACCGCGCTCGCCAATGCGAGCCAAATTTTGGCCCATTTGGGCCAAGCTGTCTCTCCCGTCACCCCGAGGATGTGCCACCTCGCATCTGTCGGGTTCGGAGAGCCAACCACCGTGGACATCACGTGGGCCACAGTATATGAAAGAATGTTCCTGCCTGCCCAGAACCCCTGGCACACTCGTCAGACACACATCTTCCGCTACGATATAGCACTGTCCTGGCGGCGTATGACCGGCTGAGAGTATATTTAAGTCTCCAAGGGTGGGGTTTTAGTGTCTATCATAGAAAGCAAAGGTTGCCTTGAGTTCGGCTCTGATGGCATCTGAATACTCCTAATCAAGTTATTTGATACATTGAATATATGTTATTATTTATGTTGTAACTGTATCGGTTTTAATGTTTTTTTCATGTTTATTCTTGTGCAATTTTCCACATACAAGCGTCGCACCCTGAGAATAAGTTTGATGGAAAGTATTATAATAATCAATTTTTCCAAAAATTACAAGCAAAACGATATGATGAATAAAGTCTGTATGTCACATATCTAAGAGCAAACACATAATATATGGTTATTGAAGGTGCATATATTTGGAGAAAATCTAGATAGCCAGCGCCTCCACTCTGACACTCAGGTCTGGGATCCAAGGCATTGGTGTAGTTCTCTTATGAACAAATTGTGCTACTATGCCCCTGAACATCACACTATCTTCTTCAGATGCTGAGTGACTCACGCTAGAGAGAAAAGACTCAATTTTCTTGGTACTGTACATTGGCACAATACCTCTGTCTATTGCCTTGACCACAGCACTAGCAGGAGAGTCACCCTCTTCTCAGGTCACTCCATGCCATAAAATATGCGGAATTCCTTTAACAAGCACTCTCAGAGTTCACTCGCTGTCCTCCTCAAACCCGGTCTGGTCTCATAGTCTCACGAGGGTTCTTGATTGTCAAGCAGCACACGCCCCTCTAACAAAGCAGCTGGCTCATGAGTGGCTTATGAGACCAGAACATGTAATACTTGAATTCAAATGGATCTGTGTGCAACTGTGAGAGTACACTAACACCAGTTGGGCATACAGGACCCTCCAAAGGTAGAGACTTACCACCTTAATTGAGAAAACATTCTGCACAGTCATTAGCGCTTCTTCTAACAACACCGTCACTGTTGAATGTATTACTGCCTGATGCTCCATGAGTCATTTCCCAGTTACACTTATTGTAAAGAGATTCCTTCCCTTTTCTGCTGACTCCACAGCACTGTTTCCATAAGACCACATCTGTAATGCTTTCTCCCCTGCAAAGTCCTTAAACTTAGGTCTAAATGCTGGAGCACATCACCTCAGGTTTTCACTCCCCTCAGCTCCTTCTACTTGCAAAACATTGCCCATCCTCCTCAATTGGCTCTTCATGCCCAGCAGTCTGAGGTGACACAACTTGCCAGTGCATTGGAGGGTGGGTGGGCCCAAACTAATCCTCCATGGTCACAGGCAATCTTACGTCCCATGACAAAACTCCCCCTCTGCAAGAAATGGCTTTTAACTGTTAGCACAATCTTGATGCATCTTCATGGGGGTCCTCAAAAATGTCATAGTTTTACGCAGGTGAGCTTCGTCCTGGGCCGCTCCTCTAGGAACCATCTCTGCACCCTCACCCATACCCTATGGGCAGCCTAAGACATGCCGGACGAAGCGGTGGCCCTCTCCCTAGATGCTGAATGGTGTTACCTCTTCGCAAACTATGAAAAGGTTCGACATCGGAGACCAATTCATAGCCAAGGTGTGCCTGCTGTATGACTGCTGAACGGCCCACGTCAACTTTGGGGGTTTTCTTTATGACCCCTTCCAGATCCAGAGTGGCAGAGGTCAGGGGTGCCTGCTCTCTCCCCTCCTGTTTCTCCTGGCCATGGAGCCCCTAGCATCCACCATACTTCATTCACCCCACATCACAGGCATCCCCCTCGTTGGCGGGCTCTCCAAAGTCTACCTATATGCGGACAATGTCCCTTTCACCCTTACGAACCTATGCTGCACCTTACCAGCCCTACAGTCATCGACAGCTTCGCAGCCCTGTCTGGTTACAAAGTAAACTAGGACAAGAGCGATGCCCTGCCTCTCTCAACCGGTACCACGAAAGCGGCTATCCACGGATTTCCTTTTCACTGGAAGTCCTCATGCCTCATATATCTGGGATCCTAGTCAATAGGGGAATAGAGAGGATGGTCGCGACCAACTTAGACCCCCTGATTGCCCAGATGAAACTAAACTAGGGTTCTCTATGTGGGGCAGGGTACAGGCAGTGAGGATGGTCATGCTACCGTGCTTCACATATGCGCTAGGCATGCTCCCCGTAACAATGTCTCGGGTCACTTTACGCCTCATAGACTCCCAGGTCCAGTCCTTTGTGTGGGGCTCCTCACGGCCCCATCTGGCTGCGGCCAAACTCACGGCACAGCGCTCATATGGGGGCCTGGGCCTCCCATCTGTAGAACATTATGCCCTAGCCCTCCATCTCTTGCAACTAGCATACCTGCTCCCCGGTACTCTGGATCCAGCGCAATGCGTCCACACAGAACGCTTACTGCTTTCTGGAGGCCAGGGACTCGGCCTCCTTTACAGGAGCCACTCCCTTCAGCCGTGTCCTCCACTCCCTGTGCTACAGGCCAGCCAAAAGGCTTGGCAACATGCACACCGCATATTTAAGGTGGACCCGTGCCTCCATGATAAGGCGCCCTTATGGGACAAAGACAGCTTACGCATTGATGGTTGAGTCCTCCACTGGAACCTATGGATAGAGGTGGGCATACGCAACCTGGACCACGTCCTGGATGACTGGGACCTGAAACCTTTCGACCACCTGAGGGAGGAATTTGGTCTTCACCCACAACAAGCATGGCGCCATTCGCAGTTGCAACACTGCTTGAGATGCTGGCTGGTCCCACGCACATGGTCCCTACAGACTTTGCCAGTGGTGTCTTACCTCGCAATGTGGGGTCATCATAAGGGAGAGTTGTTGGGAATTTACAGTACACTCACACGTCACCTCTTCTCCCAACCTCTCCTACACAGCCATCACACCAAATGGCAGGCCCACCTACAGATAACAGTTGAGGAGGATGATTGGGCTGACACCCTGGAAGCCCTGGACTAGGGAAACCAGGAGGCCTGCTTGAAATTCTGCCTCTTCAAGATGCTTCACGAATAGCACTAGACCTTGTTGAGATTGAACAGGGTGGGACTCCTACCTCATGCCAATTGCTGGAGATGCACGGCCACCCACTGCGACCATCCTCACATCCTATGCTCCTCGGTGCTGCCCTTCTAGATAGCTGTCAGGAATACCCTGGGGACGTCCATACCACTATGACTCCCCCTCACCTCTGTGATCCTCCTTCATGATGTTGGGGACTCCCAAGACCTCTCCTGTCCACACTGCCGCCTCTTCCACACGACGTTAGCCATGGCCAAGATATGTATACTCTGCCTGTGGAGGTCACTCACGCCCCCATCGTAGGAGGAATGGACAGTAGAAATGATACAGACAGCGACACACAAACATGTTATATACAACATGCAGGACCAGGCAGAGGTGTTCATGCAAACATCATGCAAACATGGGCACCCTTCCTACAAGAAGATCTCTGAGATTTGTTACCTCCACATGCCCCACTCCCCGTGTGCTGAGACACGCTTGCCCGCGGGCCCTGTTGGAACTCCTTGCCATGAAATCGGGAGGCCCTGTGCCGAACCAGTCGAACCACCCACACTATGCCTCTCCCCTCTCCATCTCCTCTATCCTCCCTGCCCATACCCCTCCCGCAACACCCCCCTCGTTTCCTTCCTCACCTCTTCCTGTATCTCCCCTTCCAGCATACCTTGACTCTCCTCGCCTCGTCCTCTCACCCTCTCCTTTTTGCCGTCCCTGCCCCCACCCCTCCCCCTTGGACACATATGTGTGTGGACCACCTCTGCCCTTGTCATCCCGACTCCACTTAATGCGTACAAATGGGGAAGACGCCCCCCACTGGAACGCATTAGCCCGATGGCACGGAGCCCCTTTCAACTGCTAGCGCTCGATCCCTCTCCCATTTCCGTTGTCCACGTCACTCTGCCACCAGGGGCACGCCTTCCCTTACCTTCTTCTTAAGGCCGACTGACCGGGCCCTCATCTCCACCCCATCCCCCCTCGTGGAGCACTGGCTCAATGGCTCACTGACATCTGACACCTGAAGGTACATGAAGCACATGGAACATCAGCATTGTGTGCACCATGTGATCTCCCCGCCTTTCCCCCCCCTTTCCTCCCCCCTCCTCTCCATTGAAATGTACTGCATATAGTATTCTGTTCCAACCTGTGTACATGTTATCTGATCCCGTTCTCAATAAAAAAATTAGAACACAAAAATAAATGCCATAGATTGAGGGCAGGATCTTCATACAAGAAAGACTCTCTAGCCCCTCAAGAAGCCGCTGGTGCTCGGCGCAAGTGTTCCGCGGCGCCCTCCTAATATTTTGAGTAATGGGGATGGGAATTTCAAAGAGCAATTACCATGAACATTTAATTTGAAAGAATGCCTGGGCTTCATGACTGTATTACGCTTTCTACCAGTAACAAGTCAGTCAGTTTTAGGAGGCATATGCGCTATTGCGCATGTGCTGCCCGATCGTTGGTGAATCTAGCATACAAAAGGCTGGCATGGTACCAGCACTGGCCTGCAATACACGGGGGTCCTCAGGGACCACCCACTGATGATTGTGAAGCAGCGTCATATTTTAAAGCAGCCCGGGCAGGTATGGCGTCAGCTTTGTACTCCAGGGGCTGCTTGTCAATCTCTTGATGCTACTGAGCATGTGGCCTCAGGTCACAGAGTCCCAAGGCTCACAACTCATGATTCTGTGACATCAGGTCACATGGATCTGGAGCATACTGTGAACAGATACACAGCTAATGCTTCTGTGTGCCTCGTGTGTCTGTTATTGTATTTACAGAATGTTAGAGCACTTGGGGACTGGTGGTGTGCACTGCAGTCCCCCGGCATGTGTGTCACACATAGTGCTTAGAGAGTGGCAGCAGACCAAGGGCACAGGTAAGCAGTGGGGGCCTGGGGCTGTCAAAAATAGTTAGCATTTTTTGGAGAGAAGATTGTGGTATGCCGCATTACAGCCAGAGTGGTTCTCCTCTTCAAAAAAGGAAACCTGCTCGGGCCCAGAGCTGATAACTTTGGAGCAAAAAGCCAGGATCAAGGACCAGCATTTGCACAACATCCTGTGATTATTCTGGGCATGGCGCAGCAACAAAACGCGTGTGTCAAGTAGGAGGTACGTTTTTTATTTCATGTTAGGCCCATAGGCTGCAGCAACTGCAGGTAGGTCTTGTCAGGGCTCCATCCTCCCTTTATCTGTATCAATGTCCTAGCTTCCATTGCAGGCCACACACTAAGAACATTCTATTACATAATTCACTCTCAGCATTTCAGACACCAGATCAGTTTTGGGGATTGGAAGTGGGTGTTGTTTAATTAATCTGCATGAAATCAGGTAGGCAATTAACAAATTAACCCTGGTGCATAAATATCAGGGTCCAATAAGATCAGACATGTGGGGCTAAAATTAAAGAGGATGGTCAAAAAAGCTAGGGCCCCTTGCCACCCCTTCCCCCGTGCATGGTTGAAGGCCTTTTGCAGCAGGGATTGTCTGTCTGTGGGCTTTGAGGACATGAACTGGCCTTAGTCCAGGCTCTATGGCCATCTCCTGCTGTATACAGCTCTACGATGTTTGTGGCAGGGTTTGTCTGCCCATAAAGACTGGCATGTGACTAGCCCCTGCTGTGTGTGGCCCAAGGCTGTGCGCACCATGGAAAGGATACAAGCCAGGTTAATATGGTACACCATTAAACTGAAAATTCACTGAAAAACATATTTAAAGGCTAGGTATGAATCAGAGAATGCTAAACTGAACGTCCCAAAATTCACCCGGTTATGGCATACAAAGCAGGAAGCACACACCTCACACCATCTGCCATGCTCAGCACATCCTCACTTTGTTGGTGACACGGAACACAAAATGAAGGCAAACCCAAAGAAAAACTTGGTGGATGCAAGTGTTAGGGTAGCATCGTGCATTACATACCATAACTGCTGAATTTCATAGTCCTTTTCTTTTGTATGTATAGATATATTTATTTAAACATGTATTTATAAAAATGTATATATTTACATTCATTCAATATTTAAAGAAATGAAACAAAGTTTACACTTGTTAGAAATGGGGGTCTCTAGTTGGCAGAGGTAGGTACCTTTGTCCAAATAGGGACCCTTGCTTCTAGTCAGGGTAAGGGGGATACACTTCTAAAATAACCCCTGCTCACCCCCTTTGTAGCTTGGCACAAGCAGACAGGCTTATCTCAGAGGCAGTGTGTTAAGCATTTGTGAACATATACAGTAAGACAGTGAAAACACCACAAATGGACACCACACCAGTTTAGAAAAATAGTAAATCTTTATCTAAACCAACAAGACCAAATACGATAAAAATCCAACCTACAATGCTCGTGAAAAATAGTTCTTGTGCAAAATAACCTTTAAATTGCAGGAAAATCAATAAAACACAGTTCCTCCGACTCAGTAGCTCCTCCTGGGGCTACTGCGATACTGAATACGACAGAGTCTAACAATTCCAGCCGACCACGTCAATACGGGCCAGCTAAAGCGTCAACAGACTCGGACACAGTACCTTTCTTGTTGCGACCAACACGTCGGTGCGAGTCGGTCGGGGGAAACGTCACGGTTGCGTTGTGAAGCGGAGCGTTGTGGCGGGCGGTGTCCTCACTATGCGGTGCAGGCAGCGGCTCAATTGGTGGTCAGCGGTGAGGATCCTGGACTTGCATTTGTCATTCACATACAGTGATTGGTGTACACTACTAGCATAGTGCAGACCATTACGTGACCACATACCTTTACTTAACTTGTTTCCTGGGATTGTTTTTTCTGCAAAGTAAAGAACTGCCAATTTTGTCATCATGACCAAGCCAGCATCCATTGCATCCATTGATATCGAATTGGAGGAGGATAGGGTGGAAACCTACACTGTGTCTCAACTGAAAGCTATCTGCAAAAAAATTAAAGTCTCTGTGAAAAGCTTTGTCCAAATAGGGACCCTTGCTTCTAGTCAGGGTAAGGGGGATACACTTCTAAAATAACCCCTGCTCACCCCCTTGGTAGCTTGGCACGAGCAGACAGGCTTATCTCAGAGGCAGTGTGTTAAGCATTTGTGAACACATACAGTAATACATAATACATACAGTAATACAGTGAAAACTACAAATGGACACCACACCTGTTTAGTAGTAAATCTTTATCTAAACCAACAAGGCCAAATACGATAAAAATCCAACCTACAATACTCGTGAAAAATAGTGCAAAATAACCTTTAAATTGCAGGAAAATCAATAAACCACAGTTCCGCCGACTCGGTAGCTCCTCCTGGGGCTACCGCGATTCTGAATACGACAGAGTCTAACAATTCCAGCCGACCGCGTCGATACGGGCCAGCTAAAACGTCGACAGACTCGGACACAGTTCCTTTCTTGTTGCGACCAACACGTCGGTGTGAGTCAGTCGGGGCAAACGTCGCAGTTGCGTTGTGAAGTGTCGTGTCCTTAGCAGTTGCGTGTCCTAAGCCCCACAGACACACGGGAGACAGGTAACGGATCTGCAATTCTTTATTGATATATAATATGCTGTGCTGTGCCCACGCAAGTCTGCCCACGCTTTCTCCTCGCTCTGCAGTGCCCCTCTCCACCCCTTGACCGGATGTGGTGTCCGGTTCCCTCGGTGTCCCCACAGTCCACTGCAGGGTCCTAGTGCCCTGCCCCAGGTCACTACACCTCCCCCCTTTGTCACGAAGAAGTGACGAGAAAAGTGAAACACAGAGATCTGTTGATAGAGATAGATGCAAGTCTGCCCTGGCACAGGTCGGTGTGCTTCCCATCATTAAATTTCTTCTATTAGTCTTTTTGGCCGTCTGCATGCTCTTCTCGGGCCGGCCTCCGTCTGTTGCTCTTCTGCTGGTCCCTCACCATTGTCTCTTTCCTTCCTGTTGTGCTCCTGCTCTTCTTGTTCTGCTGTTTCCTTATCTTGGTCTTCCTCTTTCTTCTCCTTCAGTTCTTTGAAGTGTGAGCTGTTCCGTGTTATCCTCTGATGTTCTGACTCTGCCGTGATCATTGGGCCCTTCACTTTAGTTACTATTAGCGGGTCTTTGGAGAACATGCTGTCAGATTTCCTTTGTTGTCGCTGATGCACTACCACCGTGTCTCCTTCCTTTAGGTCTGACGAGCTGGCGTGCCGCTTGGCGTCTGCATATCTTTTCATTTTTTCTTTCTCCTCTCTGTCTTTCGCTGCAATGCTGCTGTGATCTGTCACCATAGTTACTTCTATTTGTGGTAGCCTCGTTCTACTTGTTCTTCCCAGTACTAGCTCTGCTGGGCACCTTCCTGTGGAGTTGTGGGGTGTGTTTCTGTAGTCACGTAGTACCTGGCACAGAGCTTGGCTAAGTGATATCTGCGCTAGCTTCGCCCTTTGAACTGCCTTTTTGATGTTCCCCCTTGAACCTCTCCACCATTCCATTCGCTTGAGGCCACAGCGGAGTTATCTTCCTGTGGTTTATCCCTAGATAGGTCATGAATCTGCGGAAGTCTTCTCCTGAGAATGGAGGACCATTGTCTGTTTTTAGTGTTTCTGGTGAACCCCATGCTGAAAATATGTAATCTAATATCGGTAGTGTTGCTGTTGCCGATGTCGATGGGACGTGTCGCACTATTGGAAATCGTGAGCATTCATCTATGACCACAAGCAGGTAGTTGCCTGTGTCCAGTGGCCCAAAGAAATCAGCTGCTAGTGTTGGCCACACTGCTCTTGGAAGTTCTGACATTTGTAGTGGTTCGTGCCTAGCCGGTGGTCCTGTCACTTGAAAGAGGTGGCATGTCGTTATGGTGTCTTCTACCATGCGATCTAGGCCAGGGAACCATACTTTCTCTCTTAGCAGTTTCTTTGTTGCTACTACGCCTCGGTGTGACTCATGAGCCAGATTTATCAGTTGCCTCCTGAGTGAACTTGGTATCACTATTCTTGTCACTCTCATCATTATTCCTGTGTCTGTCTCCGACAGTTCTTCATGTATCTTCTTTAGAGCTAGCACTTCTTCCTTGCATACTCCTGCTCCCCAGGTGTAATTATTGTTAATGTGCCTCCATGGCCATTTGCAGCGTGGCATCTTCCTTGGTCTCCCTTGCTAGCTCCGTGAGTGTTATCGGTGCTGGGGTGTTTTGCTTTAGTACGAAGTTTAGATATTCTTCTGCCATCGATGTCGTCTCGTGAGCTGCCGATGAAATTCCGAAGCTCAGTCGCTTGTATCTAAACAGGCCCAGGTGTGTGGAGAATGTCGTGATGTACCAGGACTGGTGGTCCAATTCTAATTGATGGTACCCTTTGCATAAGTCCAGCTTCGAGAATCGGCAGGCCCCAGTGAGGCAGCTGATCATGTCATTTAGGTGTGGCCCCGGGTGACGTTCCCTTGCGATTGCGGTATTTGGGATCCTCATGTCCACGCAGATGCGGATCTTTGAGGTGTTCTTCTTTGGAACTGCCACAATCAGAGACACCCAAGGTGTTGGCCCTTCGGCAGGTTCGATTATATCTTGTGCCAGTAAGCTAGTTATTTCCTCTTCCACTTGTGGTTGTAGGTGAATTGGTACTCGTCTATGATGTTGGGCCACCGGCTTGATTGCTTCATTGATGTGTAATGTTATCTGTTTTCCTTTCAGCTTACCAAGACCTTTCAGTATAGCTGGGTATTCTTGTAGGATGTTCTCCGTTTCCGACATGTGGTATGTCATCGCCAGTAGCCCCATCACCTGTGCCGTCACATTGCTTAGCAGGCATGGCGCTGGGATGTCACCCTTGAGCACATGTATTTCTTCTTGGTAGGACCTGCCTTTGTACGTTAAGGTCTCTGTAAATTTTCCCATGTTTTCTACCGGGCTTTTGGAGCCCCACGTGAACACATCCACGGTCGAAGGTGATAGCTGTGGTTTCACTCTCATCTTCTTGTATTCTGACATGCACATGATGTTGCATGTTGCTCCACTGTCAAGCACGAACTTAGCTTGGTGGTCCCCTACGCCGATGTCCACAGTGGCGGTTTTCTTTATTTGTTGCTTATCCACAAGATGAACGTGCTCTGTCCCATTGGCTTCTCTGGGCGCGTCCGACATTAGATATAGTCTCGCCTCCCTCACAGGTGCTGCCGTTTCTTCTGACTCGTCGGAGGAGCTGCGATTGGCCGTTTCCATATGTCGGGCGTACCTGTTGCTGGTCATCCGTGGTCTCATTGTTCTGCCTCTCTCACTTCTGAATTGTCTGGTCATGCACGTGCTTGAAAAATGATTGTCCCTGTTGCACTTCCTGCACTTCTGGCCCATTACTGGGCAGGCACCGATGTGTGGGAATTCGAGGCCGCATCGGTAGCATGTTTGTTCGCCCTTCTTTGGTAGGACCGACGCCTGGAATTCTTTCTTTTTTAAATTCCCAGTGATGCGATGCGCTAGCGCCACTCTCTTCTCCTTTGCCATCTCCATCTGCTTGGCGTGCTCTATGGCCCGTGCTTCCGTGCGAGCCATCGTCAGTATCTTTTCCAGCGTCGTTGGTTCCTTCAGAATGCGTGCTCGGAACTCCACTGATTGACAACCTTCGATGATGCGCAATTTTATTGCTTGCTCATTCTCAAATTTGTCAAACTCGCAGTATGCAACCAGTTTTCTCAGTCTCGTTGCAAAATCGTCTAGGCTCTCTTCTCCTTGCTGGCATGCCGTGTTGAATGTGTATCTCTCAAAGTCAACGTTTCGTTGGGGGTCAAATTTCTGTGTGAGACACTGTATCACTCTCTTATAATCCGCTGTTTGATCAGCGGGGAATGTTAACAACAGATCTTCTATTTCATCCCCTGCGAGATTCAAAAGCAGGTGCAGTTGCTTGCTATCCGGGACGTCCGTGGCACTCATGTAGCGCTCAAATTTTCTGATCCATCTTTCCCACCGGATGCCTGCCTGCGGCTCCGATAGGCTGAATGGTAAATGTGAGAAGTTGGCCTGGTATATGCTGTTCACTAATTAAAGTGGACACCTTGCACCAGGGCAAATCGACTCTTATGGTAGATAGGTTTAAGACAACCTTTTAAAGAAAGCTATCCTAGTGGTAGCTGTGGAGAGCAGCCTTCAGGCTAAGTCTCGGAGGAATGTAAAGCAGCTTGTTTTACCATATAATCTCTTGAATCACCAAATGAAAAGACACCACACAGGTATATATATCAAATATATATGTATTTATTTCTAAATAACTCTCTACTAATCTCTTTATGAGATTAGAAGACAAACATATGCACAAATCAACGTTTCACAATAAGTTAAGCACAAAATATGGCTGGGGCCCTAGGGGCGTACCAGACCATATACTAAGTAAGAGACTTAGGGACAACGACTTGCAGGGAGACAAGGCCTAGGGCCTTCAGAAGTGCAGGGGCCTCACGAAACCACCCAAGGCAGGTAAGTAAAGGACCCACGGGGGACGCGTGCAGTGTGGATACACAGGCGCGGATCGCCGTTAACTTCAATGGGGCAAGTCGCGGTTGGAAATAAAGAGTTTTAGGATACTTCGGGAGAACCTACAAGCAAGTCACTTACAGGGTAAGTAGTTCTAGGGCCCACACCCACAGGAGCACCGTAGTGCTGGAGTTACCTCACCCAGGGAAGCCGGGTGCATAGGTGTCCTTTGGTGTCGGGTCGCGGCGTCGTTTTCAATGGCGAACAAAGAAGACTTGCTGCTTGCGGGAGCTGAAGAAGTGTCCGGTGGAATCCAAGCCTGGATTCTGAAGAAGGATGACCTGAAAGCAGAGGGGACAGTGTTCAAAGTCACTTGGCAGTGACCCGGGGCAAGGAAGATGGATGCCCACCGTCGTCGGTTGATTCAGGTCGGTTGCAGGTGCCTTGACTCTTCAGCCGCGTGATCCAGGAGGTGTCGACGACAACCAGGAGCTGGATTCGGTGGGTCCCTCAACGTCTGCAGCTGACTGCGGTGTCGGCAACTCGATTGGAGCCAACAAGCCTTGGCAGCAGCAAGTCTTGGGGAGATGAAGAAAAGTCGATGGCGCAGACCAGCAAGGTCTGAGGGACTCACCCAGCGAGGGTAAGTCAGGGCAGGCTTGGAGCAACCAGGGGAGCCCTTTGGTTTCTTTAAGAAGTCTTCTGGGGACCCACAAGCCGGCGGGCAAGGGATCGCAAAGACACCTCGGGCGGAATCACTCAACAGGGGCCCACGGTCACTCGGGATGGTGTAGGCCTCTGATCTTCGGAGGGATTCCTGCTGGAGGTCGGGACCACACGTGGTCCAAAGCACAAGTTCGTAGAACGTTGTGAAGGGGTTGCACTTGACAATAGTGCACGGTACCCAGGGGTCGCGGTTCCTCGTTACTCGTGGGGTCCACTTGCCTCAGCTTCGCTGGGGACTCACGATGGCCTGGGAGAGGTCAGGAAATCCACTTCTTGGGCTGCAGGGACTTCGGACTCCGGCGGGAGCGGCGTAGTTTGCGACCGTCGTTGTCGTTTTTGGTGCCTGCCAAGCAGGGGAGTCACTCCTTGACTCCAAGGGAGATTCTTCTGTCTTCCAAAGGTAGTGGAACGTCGAAGGGCCAGGATTCTTCTGTAGAGCGTCGTCCAGGGGTTATCTGCTTTGCAATGGCAAGGTTCCCCCTCTTATACTAAAAAGAGGGGATGGACTAGCTCTATGACCCCACCTATGGGAGGGTCAAGGGAGGGGGTGGCTACACCCACTTCCCTTTGTCCAGTTTCACGCCAGAGCAGGGGCAGGTAGCCCCTGAGCTGGTTTGAACTGGCATATGCACAGAGGAGCCTTCTGCTCCCCCAGTGCAGGACTTCAAAGCACTCTAAGAGTGCACCCACCCAGCCCCAATACACTAAGCCCTGTCTGGAAGGTGGTTACACCTCCCTGTGACAGGATGCCTATTGTTGGGCTTCCTCCACTGCGAGTTTCGGTCATCAGCAGGAGGGCAGCCCAGTGTCTGTGACTGGTGGCATCCATTTTGTGATGCCAGGGCTCTTTAGGATTCTACCGCGTTTCCACAGCAGGTACATGTCTGATCCCTCTAGAAGGGTGGAATGCTACCCCCGCCGCCAATATTGGCGGGGGGGTAGTATTCCAAGATGTTTGACACCAAACACGACATGTTTTGATGCAGCCATTCCAAAGTTAGCATTTACCGCGAGGATATAATGCACTTAATAGTATATGGTTTAACCGCATCCACAAACAGCACCAGAGAATAGACTCTGAGAGCTGCAGAGGGGCCCTGCTCAGGCAGAGGCACCCCCTCACATAGAAGCCAAGCACCCTGCCCTCAGGATTGATAGGGCCTGCCTTAGGGGTGACTGATAGGTTTATATGTGTGTGCAGGAGAGATATAGGAAACCTATATCTCAGTGAGGGGTGCTAGCACCACCTCACCCAGGCTGCAGTAGCAGGCCTGTGGTGTCAGATTTAGACTGCTTCCCAGGGGTGGCATAACACATGCTGCAGCCCCTGGGAGGCCTGTGAAGTACCTATGCCCTTGGCACCTAAGGTACCATATACTAGGGACTCATAAGGCACCACAGTATCCAATCACTAGTGCACCTAGAGTGCACTCCATGTCGTTTAGAGAGAACTGAGAGGCTGGGGCCCTGATTGGCAGGGACCCAGCCAGACTATAGCCAGAAACCAGTGCTAACATCAGAAAAAAAGTGGGGGCAACATAAGAGGCAGATCCTACTCTCCTACAGTAAAGGCCTGCGGAAGACTGCTTGCGTGCTTTGCTTCTCATCATTGTCGCTCATTTTCCTTCCTTGGCACTCCTCTACTCTTCTTCCTCTTTTATTTTCTTTATTTCTTTATTTGTCCCTTTGTTTCCTCTTTATTGTGCTTTATTTCCACTGTTTTCTTCTTCTTTTTGAGTCTTTTCGCTCTGTTTTTCTGTTTCCATATCTATTTCACTGGCCGCCTGACTTCAAAATGGCCGCCGCGCTGTACTTTGTTCTTATTGGCTTAGTTGCCTGACTCCAAAATGGCCGCTGTAGTCTCGCGAGGTTTCTTTGTCCCTCTCGCTTTGCCTGACCTCTCAAAATGGCCGCCACTTGTTTCTGGCTTCTGATTGGCCTGCTCTGCCTGTCCTCAAAATGGCCGCCGCTCTCGCGATAGTTCGTTTGAACTAACGCGCGTCTTTCTGCTTTAATTCTCTATGAGCACTCTCGGGTGCTGACGCTTGCCGGCTCTTCGGTTCGCTGGCAGATGCCTTATTTCTTTCCTCTTCCGTGCAGCCTCACAGCGCTCTTACCGTTCTTTCGGCGGCCGGGGTGGGCTCCCGCGTCGCTGCTTCTTGGCTGCTTGACTCGGACCAGGGTGGGCTCCTGGCTCCGCTTCTTCTTCTTCACCGTCGCGCCAATCGCCACGATGTTCCTTGTGTTGGCCAGCGGACCAGGGTAGGCTCCTGGTTCCGTCGCGCTTTTCTCGGGGAAACAACGATCCGATCCACTTCTGCTCTTCTGTGGGTGGTGGACGATCCCGCCTTCGTTCGCCAGTTGTCGTGTCCTTAGCCCCACAGACACACGGGAGACAGGTAACGGATCTGCAATTCTTTATTGATATATAATATGCTGTGCTGTGCCCACGCACGTCTGCCCACGCTTTCTCCTCGCTCTGCAGTGCCCCTCTCCACCCCTTGACCGGATGTGGTGTCCGGTTCCCTCGGTGTCCCCACAGTCCACTGCAGGGTCCTAGTGCCCTGCCCCAGGTCACTACATGAAGCAGGCTGTGTCCTCACAATGTGGTGCAGGTAGCGGCTCGTTGACGGAGTCCGGGAGATCAGGGCTTGCGTTGAAGGGTGAGACGGTGCTCGTTGCGGTGCTGGCAGGTCACGGTGCGGCGACGTAGCCGGTCGATGTTCCGGTCACGCAGCGATGGAGTCGTGACGTCCTTGCAGCGTGTAGCGAAGCGTTGCGGAGTGCGGTGCCCTCAGGACGCGGTGCAAGCAGCGGCTTCTTGACGGAGTTGGTGAGACCAGGGTTGCATTGCGAAGCGAGGCGTTCCTCTCGGCAGTGCTTTCAGCACTTCGGCACTGAACAGCAGCGGCAAAGTGCCCAAAGCATCTAGACCAGCAAAACGAAGTCCAACACACAGCAAAAACACAGGAGGCAAAAGCAAAAAATGCAGGGGAGACCCACGCCAATGGTGCCAGGTCTAACAACACTGAATACAGAAATATACAGAAATATAAAATAGATACAAGGCTTAAATGTAATGTGATGACTCTTACAATGTAAATGAACTCCTGGTGGCGTAGTTACTCCTAGAGGTCTGATTCAGTGACTCCTGATGTAGTTAGTGACTGCTATTGTGTCACAATATTGAAAATCAAAAGTTGCTCCTCCTGGTTGTGCCTTTGCATCAGAAGCTCTTACTTCACCAGTCTTTCTGCACCTCCATTTGGTCTCCAAATGTCTGGGCCAAGTTCATGGCTCATGATGGCGGCCTGGTCTATCTCCCACCCGTAGACCTAGGGAAGGTTGTGAAATGAGAGTAATGCCGTCACTTGTAATGACAACAGCCTTTCCACTGTCAACCTTTGGCCTGAGTAGCCTCAGACCCTTGGCTGACAGGAGAACACCAAACCCTGATGTCATGAATGCCTATTCTATGCTCTCTAAGTAAGAGCACAGAGTATGGTATTCAGGAGACGGCTGGTCCACAGACCGCGGAGTCGAGTATAGGAGGATGTCAGGAGAGAATGCCTAGTCATGCCAGGCTTTTAAATCTGAGAAAATATTTTGAAGGTTGAGATGGGGATTCCACCTGTGGCATGTCGCTTTCATCTGTGCAATCAATCCAAGGGTTCGTTGGTTCTACGTAACATCAGCACCACTTGGGGAGGGTTCTCTAAAATGTCATATTCCGCTTCAAGTTTAGGCGATCTGAGGAATCACTCCTCCTCAAGCCTACACAAGCATGGCTGTGTGAGTGGAACACTCAGGGTTCATCAGGACCAGTGCCTTTACAAGGGTGCCATGAGCTCTAAAGCAAGCAAAGAAAATGTGCCTCTTACCCGCAATTAAGTAAAGAAAAACAGCCATAAAGGAGGTCCTGAGGGCCCCTCACACCATTGGGCTCTGGTGCCAATGCACCTTCTGCGCTATTGAAAGCTATGCCCTGCCATGCCTGTCCGCCTCTTATCAACCATGTGCCAGCAGCAGGGTCGGATTGGGACAGAGAAAAGGCCTGGACACAAAAATATGCCTCCCCATTAGTGAATCAGAAAGCTAGTAAAGTGGTACCCATTCTGGAAATTTGAGCTGTTATGAACTTGTGAAGACACGATGGAGCATATTCCCAAGGAGCTATTGCCGAATTAACTGCACTTTATCGCAGCCAAAGTCGTGATAAATTTATCCCCCCATTCACAAGCCAGTGTTAACAGCCCTCAGCACCAGTTTACCCGCGATAGCAGCCGCAAAAAACATCGCCACAGAGGACCCTCGCAAATATCGCTAATGAGAGGCAGAGTAGGCGTTCCCGTGACTAAAGCCGAGACAACAGCACACCTCAACATTCATAACGACCAGCCACATCGGCGATAAAAACACAAAACAGGCAATAAGGCGCGTTAGCACCAGTAAATCTACACCAGCTCTGACCTGGTGTAAAGTTGGACGGCAGCCAGCACCACAAAAGGGAGCATAGCCCAGGGCCAAATCCGAAGGGCAACAGATGCCATGGAGCCACACATCATGCGGCCCGGACACCCAAGAGGGCTACAACACCCAGCGCCACCACCCCAGGACCACCCCTCCCTGGCACCCCCCCGACCAAAGACATGCCACATCAGCCACACCTAAACATGTACAAAATATTCCGCCTGATGCCGCACAATCACAACTGGTGACATGGATGTGTCGTCACAGAAATGACCAGCACACATTCACTTTCAAAGCAACAAATGAAACTTTATTAAAATGAACAACGAAATGAAATGAAGACACATGGCCGCTCCCCTCCGGACAATACGTAGGTCACAGCCTGTAAGACAAAAAACATGATGAGAAGGTGTGTCCTGCGCACATCAGAGGACAGAGAGAGAGCGAAGGAGAGAGAGAGGAAGAGAGGGAGGGAGAGAGAGAGAGGAAGAGAGGGAGAGAGAGAGAGAGAGAAGAGGTGAGAGAGAGGAAGAGAGAGGGAGAGAGAGAGAGGAAGAGAGGGAGAGAGAGAGAGGAAGAGAGGGAGAGAGAGAGAGAGGAAGAGAGGGAGAGAGAGAGAGGAGAGAGAGAGGAAGAGAGGGAGAGAGAGAGAGAGAGAGAAGAGGAGAGAGAGAGGGAAGAGGAGAGAGAGAGGAAGAGAGGGAGAGAGAGAGAGAGAGAAGAGGAGAGAGAGAGGAAGAGAGGGAGAGAGAGAGAGAGAGTGCCGCCTCTGCGCACCCAGGCCACACTGCTCACCTGCTGTCACAGGTGTGTCTCCAACCACGTGCCGGTATGTAGGGCAGTTCACCAGGTCACACATCTCATTCAGAGCCGTCAGCTGAAACAGAGCCCAGATACATGACTGGCACAGTACACACACTTGCACAAGACAACATCGCCTGCCCGCCCACGCACACCCAGGCAGAGGCACCCCAACCCCTCCCGCCGCCCATCGGAGCATGCCCGCCCATGCATACCCAGGCCTCAATGCTCACCTTCCGCCACCGGCGCGTAGACAGGAGGTCCCACCATGTACCGCTGCAAGCCACAAGCCCCGGGCCCACGGACATGGCACCCTCCACATCATGCAGCCCCGCTCCGCAGGCCACCAGGTCTCACGTTTGGTGCTGGGTCTTGATTACTCCATGGCAGAGGACATACCAGTGCACCCGGCATCATCGCAGGCTGCACACCTTCTCAACCCAATGGGTGCCACCAACTCTAGCATCCCGGAGGCGACGCCGCGGGGCGGTAGGCGCGCGCTGCCCACTGGCTCTGGCCTACACTGCGGTCCAGCAGGGCACACAAAATCTGAGCTGTCCGGACCACCGGGACGGGGCATCATCGCAGGCTGCACACCCACTCAGCAGCTCAAGGTGCCACTGACTCAGTGCACCCAAAGTCACCGTCCTGTAGCGGGGTGCCTGTGCCGTCTGCAAGGCCTCGGATGCCACTAACCCTGTGCAACCCCAGTCTGCGCCACGTGGTGGTAGGCCCATGCCGTACTCCAGGCCTCGGATGCCACTAACCCTGTGCAACCCCAGTCTGCGCCACGTGGTGGTAGGCCCGTGCCGTACTCCAGGCCTCGGATGCCACTAACCCTGTGCGCAGCAACTCATGGGCCCTATATGAGTGCGAACTGTGGGGCGTCCGTCATCCAGTCACCACCGGAAGAGGGGAATGTGACGTCGTCGGACCCTTATGTTGGCGGAGTCACATGGCCTGTGACGCCTGTGCCGGATGGGTGTGGTGTGTGTGAAAACCATGCCCTCAGGGAGTGGCCGTGACATGCTGACAACTAGACCAGTGACCCGCACACCACCAGCGAGTACGGCTGTGACGGGTAGCAATGAGGGCCCCCCTCGGTGCGTAAGCGGAGTGGACTGGCCTGCCATACGCCGGACCAGCGCAGGGCCTGCAACAATGACTCGTGGGCTCTGGGCGTGGTCCAGTCCATGTCCGGACAAGGAAGTGACTGATGCGTGTGTCCCTGCTGCAGTGTTCACAGACCCCGATACACAAGATGCAATGTCGTACCCCCTTACTGGCATCCCACAGGATGAACATCATTGACGCAAGGGAAGGCACTGTCCCCACATTCATCCACACATCCACACAGGAATGACGTAAGACATCACACAGCAGTGCGTCACTGGATGTTTATTTGCACATCCAGTGCAGTCATGCAGCTGGAGCGGTACAGGGCAATGCCAAGCACACCACACAATATGGGCCCGTGGAGGGCCAGCCAGTGTCCATCCCGGGATGACCTGTACTGCGGAAGAGGAAGGGTACAGTCCGCAGTCTGTCCGCTGTGTCATTGGTTGTCAAACAGCATGTGGCAGTCCATGTCGCTGTCCAAGGTGAGTGCCTCGGAGTGTATCAGGGGTCAGTGGTAGGTCTTGAGGCCATGTGCGGCACCAAGCAGAAACAGGCAAGGTGGCTGTAATGGATGCTAGTGGCTGACCCTCCTGACCACAGTCCCATCCACGTCCTCGTCCCCGGGTGTGTGCCCTGCCCCACCTGTGGGTGTTGCAGTGCCGGCTGTGGCACTGTGTGCCACTGACTCATCAGGGGCCGGAGGAGGATTGTCAGCCGCACTGTGTGGCAGTGACACATCAGGTGCCGGAGCGGATACGCCTGCCGCACTGGGAGGCACTGACACACCAGGGGGGGGAGATGTGGATGGTGTGGGGGCAGCAGCATTCATCATCGCCACGCCTTGTGGCAGCAATGCCATGACGAGGACATGCAGGGCACGGTAGATCCCAGCTACATTACGCTGATGTGCAGTGGAGGCTGTCATCCTTTCCGCCTCCATCCGCACCATGTCCTCCATGAGCCTCCGCATGTGTGCCAGCTCAAGGCTGGCATCGCTGGGGCCACTGTGAGCGGACAGGTATTCTTCCCTCCACATCATGACTCCAGAGATGTCAGTCAGGGCTCGGTGGAGACCATGGGGCGGACATAGACACCCAAGGATGGCGTCCAGTTTGTTTGCCATGAGCTCGAACCCCACCCGGACCTGCTCGGCCGTCTCCCTCTGGCCCTCCAGCACACGGCATTGGAAGGCCATTTGTTGTTCCTGGGGGTCTTGGGAGGGTGCCGGGGCTGTGGGTGCCTCCTGCTGGGTGGTTTGGGTGGTGGGTGGGGTCTCATGGATGTAGCTGGGCTTCCCTGATCCTGGAGGTGAGTTGCGGAGGTGGTCAATGAGGTCTTGGATGGTTTGGATGTCGATGCTGGTGGTGTCCTCCTCCTTGTCATCAGTGAAGAGTGGCTGTGACTGCTCTGCTGGAGGTGTTGAAGATGCCCCTGCGATGTGAAGGGGAGATGGTGTATTACAATTTGTCCGCATGTATGTAGCCGCATGGTACAGGTTGACATTCAGACAGCATGGCATTGTACATTGTGACAGTGTGTGGGTCTGGACGAGGACCCAGAGTGATTGTGGGTGTGCACTGTGCCCTGCTTGCTTGTGCATGTGTGCCATTGTGGCCATCTCCCCCCGTCCCCCCAGTACCTGGTGGTCACTCACCCTGTTGCGGTTGTGATGTGTCCTGTCGAACAGTGTCCGGTCCCCCGACTCCGACCACAGTCTCCACACTGATGACTGTCGACACCAGCTCCTCCATGTCATCCAGCTCCAGCTGTGGCGCTGGGCCCCCACCTCCGGTCTGCGTTGCTGCCTTCAGGTTGGCGGAGAGTTTATCCTTGGTCTTCCGCTTGATGTCATTCCATCGCCTCTTGACCTCGTCCATTGTCCGCTTGTGCTCTCCGACGGCATTCACCTTGTCGACGATGTCCCGCCATATTCCATTTTTGGTGCCCAATGACACGTTGGAGGTGAAGAAGAGTTGTTGATGGTGTTCCATCACCTCCGTGACTATGATCCTGTTCGCCTGCTGACTGAACTTGGTCTTCCTGGTCTTCTTGTCCCTGCCCTTCCCTGTCCCCGAGGTCCCAGGCTGGTCATCCGGGGTGCTTGTGGGGTTGCGCTGCTTTTATGGAGGTTTCTGACGCCTGCCAGGTGTGTGTTGCAGGCCTGGCACTGCTTGTCGATGGTTTCCTCTTCGCGCTTTGGCCCATTGCGTGTTTTTTGGTGTTGTTTGTGTTTTTATCTTCATCGTGGTGGTTGTATCGCGGACTTCGTCCGCGGTTTCGGCAGGCTATCGCATGGTACCGCCTTGTTGTGAATTCCACGTTGACACAGGGTTATTTTCCGTGATGGGCTGTGTTATTGAAAGTTGGTTACGCTACTCTTGCGGTAGTTATCACACGTTCTTGTGAATATACCCCAATGTGTAGGTATTGCGCGAGCTAAAGGAGAATGTATACATTTCACTTTGTTGCTGGCAATATTTGTGGTAATATCAGGGGAACCAACATTAAAAACCGGCCCATCAGATCATAAAACATGTCCCGAAACAGCCCAAAATCTGACCAACTCTGACTTATCAGTCCAGCACTTCTGGCACTGCCAGATTGCCCTTCAGGTCTGTCCACCCTGGCTAAACACACTCTAGGTGTAACTGTGACAGAGAAGTGGCAGGACTTAGAGGGATACGCATGGCTTCTCTCAGACTTAAAATGGCTCTGGGTGAGCAGCATCACACGCGTGAAATTCACTCTACATGTGAAGAATGCTGAGGACCTCATTACAACTGGCCCGGGTAATTGTGATATATGCGATATATATGATTGTGATTTATTTACTGAACCCTCCTAATGAGTGCCTGATTTTTGGACTCACCTTGTTTATGTGGTAGTGACACAGAAGAACTCTTTGTCTAATAACTTCGCTCTGCATTTCAACATGCACTCAACGCAGGTGCTGCATTTTTATAAGTTCGTACTCAGAAATTAAACAACCGTACAGCAGTAGCTCTAGGTATCACATCAAAATATTTTAGAAATGCTAGAACAGTTTTAAAAATTGCTGAAAATACAAGCTTTCGCATTATCACGGTTACGCACTTGATCCAGTTTTAAAGTGTCAAGCCCTTGCTTCAGAAAGTTCCCTAATTGCCGAGTCTCAAGGCAATTCTAATGTGATTGACTTTCTTTGGAAGTCACTGTATCTTGCTGGCTTACAATGCATTTTAAATTGGATATCTTTGCAGAACAAATGGCAATCGCTTTACCAGCTGTTTAGAGGTTTAAATTAAATGAACGATAGCATTTCTGCTTGACTTCACAGCCTGTCTCCTCGTTAATATCAAGATAAGGTGAGTCAAGATTATCCTCCTGATGAAGCAAGGCATCATCAGACATTCTCTTCAAGTAATATGAGGCTTCGACATTGTGTGGATTTTAATTTAGCCCCTAGCAACAGAGATTCAAATAAAAGGAGCGCTCTAATGTGAACCCTGCACTTATTTCTGACATTTGTAGCACCCAACCTGTAATTTATGCTAATGGACAACGACACTTGGTTATCTCACAAAATATTACTTCTGATGGTATGTGACAAGAAATGCAAATGCAAATGTTTCAAACAGAATTAAAAGATGACTGATTTGAAACCAGACTGCAAATATTGTATTTAAATGTCGTTTAATGCGTTAGTTGTTTAATATATACCCTGCAGAGAAATATCTGTGTGTAGAAGGAAGGAGGGAACCTTGCACCCCAGCAGGACGAATTTTATCCTTTTGCAGATGATAAAATAAGTTCTATTGATCGTGGCGTTAGTACAAGAAATCTAATAGAAGTGGCATATCCTTATCAGCCTAAATGGTTACTAGAAGTCTGAAATGGTATGAAACTTCTGCAATGCCACAATATGCAATAAATCAATCAAACAAATGGCATTTGTTCACATCAACACTGTTAACCCTAGGGGTATCTGGGCGCTGTGTCTGCATTGTAGAGCCAGGTCTTTAGTCTCTTTCTGAAGTTTGCCAGCAAAGGGGTTGTACGGAGCTGGAAGGGAAGGTTGTTCCAGGTCTTGGCAGCGATGTAGGAGAAGGACCGGCCACCGCTGCGGCCGCGACAGATGCAGGGTGTGTGTGAGGGCGAGTGAGGAGGAGCGCAGGTGTCTAGAGTGTTGGTGGAAATTCAGTCGCTGGTTGAGGTAGGCTGGTCCTAGGTCATGTATAGCTTTGTAGGCCTGCGTGAGGATCTTGAACTGGCATCTCTTCTGGATGGGGAGCCAGTGGAGGTCTCTCAAGTGGGGGGCAATGTGGGTTCACTTGGGAAGGTCCAGGATGAGTTTGGCTGCAGTGTTCTGTGTGGTTTGTAGTCTTCTGGGGAGCTGGGTGCAAGAGGTGTATTGTTGTCACATGAACAAAACAGTTATTGTGGATTATTGTTGCTTCCTTTCAGTGGCAGCAGAATAAAAGTTTTTTATGTTTGCAATTTTATATAGCATCAACATAGTTCACAGGAGTTAACGCACTATACAATGAGATTGAACAATGTATTTCCTTGTTAGATGATCGACAGCTAATCTCTTCATTCTCGTTCCAGTGGTTATACAGGATTTGCAAAGGTACCTGAGCCTTCTCTGTTCTCATGGCTCCGGCATGACACAGTCTTCTTCAGACACTCAAAGCCAATAAGATGCTCTCTTTTCAAAGGCAGAGAAGTAGTGGGCTCTTTCCCTACTTACAATATTCCCAATATCTCAGGTATCTTCCCAAGATGCATTTCGGGTCATGCCATTCAATCAGGCCACATTCTCGTAGGTAGTTTTCCATGGGGTGATGATTTAGCATGATGACCTTGATTCCCAGGCCCTCTACAGTGAGAAAGTACAACAGTTCTTCTTATAGGCGTTAGCTCCCAATGTATCCTCTTCTCTCCTTGCCTAACTCCTAAAACAAAGACATTATTCTAACTAACAAGGCCACTTCTTCCACCTGCAACATAAACGTGCGAAAGACCAGAATCTAACATGCACACGGAATTCAACCATTATTTTCTAATGCGAGAGCTTCCAGGGGAAATGCATTTCAGGCCTACGATATTCAGCTAACATAAGAGAAATGAGCATGAGTTTTACGAAGTTCCATAGAAATTAAACACATGCAGTTAATATTTTCATCTACGTATAAAATGACATGATTAATAAACACGTGCAATAATAAAGCTATTGTCAGTTGCACAACACAAGTGCTTTCTGTTAGTGTTCTCTGCTGTTTACATTTGATTTTTTACAGAATTCTTCATAAATTCTACGTTTTGGCCTACACACGTCACATTCACATTATTACATTACGAAATCCTAACACTCAGGTTAACACGACAAAGGATTATATGCGGATGCAGTCTGCGCATGTGATTATAATGCACCTCTACAATGGTAATTGGATTTTGCGCTACATCAATCCCCACCCCCGATGGCCTATATCATCACAACATTCTCTAACTCCCTGTAGAGTAGACCGACCTAAACTGATATTGTAGCTAATTCCCTCTGTCTAAATTGTTTCAAACGCTTAAGATTCTCATAATGTCTGTCCTGCAGTCTTTCCATCCTCCTCTCTCTCTCTCTCTCTCTGATGGAATTTTCCAATTGCCTCGACTTGTGCCATTTGTATGCCCTCACTATGCCCAACAAGATGATAACACAGACCACAACAGTTATTATCAGCTTCAAGATATATCCAAGAATTCCCTTTCTGAGGTTTGCAAACTAACTTCCAACTTTTCCAAATATTTCCCAACCTTATCCCAAATTCCCTCAGCTGCCAGATCATGTATCTCATGGTGTATCTCAATAATGTTACTTGTATACTTCCTCAGGTCCTTACTGTTATTCGGTATGTAGGAGCCACACTGTTGGGCCTTCAACATTTTACATACTCCGCCCTCTTTTGCCAGTAACACATCTAAAGCAAGATGGTTTTGCATTACCATAGCTTTTATCGAAACAATCTCTCCATCTACAAGCAATAGGGACTGAGCTGTATTAACTGACAACTTATCCACAATAGTTGATAGCCTCCTAATCTTGATGTCAATCAAAACCACACCCAAACTAGGTATCATTGCTCCAAATATATCCCCACTATTTCACCAGCTCTTGTTCCACGTTTTTAGGTCTCGCCTGGCGTTAGCAGCGCGCATGCGCTGTTCTGGCCATGCGAGGGCTTCTTGGAATCAATACGGTTCCAGAAGTCGTGTCGCTGCTCCGCCTGCAATTTTGATTTGTGCGCGTCGTTTTGCGTCATGGATTATGCCAAACACAGTGTAATGATTGCACCGGAGGCAATCATTACACTGAGGGTTGCCACCCTGTCCGCTTTTGGCCCCACCCACCGGGATTGGATCGTTTACTTGCGGAGGGACACGGCCTCCTTCAATTACTCAGTAAGCACTATATTTGTTATTTTTTGTAAGTTACATGCGCGGTCCGCTTTCATTTTCGGGACCGCGAGCACTATATTTGTTATTTTTTTAAAGTTTCAGCGCGTGTTGTGTGAAAGACTTCCTGAATTAAATTTGCAGGGTTTGGTCAGAGGCTCGGGACCGCGAGCACTATATTTGTTATTTTTTTAAGTTTCAGCGCGTGTTGTGTGAAAGACTTCCTGAATTAAATTCGCAGGGTTTGGTCAGCGGCTCGGGACCGCGAGCACTATATTTGTTATTTTTTTAAGTTTCAGCGCGTGTTGTGTGAAAGACTTCCTGAATTAAATTCGCAGGGTTTGGTCAGCGGCTCGGGACCGCGAGCACTAGATTTGGTATTTTTTTTAAGTTTCAGCACGTGTTGTGTTGCGTTCCAAAATCCTAGGCCGAAAAGCATGTCGGTGGGGTCGGGTAGGGAGGGGCAGCGGAAAGGGGTCACGGCTGCACTTCTCCTGACGGCCCACGGTGGGAGTCTGGCTCCAAGGGTCCGCTCTTGGAGCTGAGAGAGCGTGAGCTCTTTCCTCGCCGTTACTGCACTCCAGGCGGCAGCTGCGAAGGGTTATGCAAGGACAGTGTCTGGGGCTGCTGCTGACACCGCTGCACGGGCTGCCGCTTCAGCTCTGTCAGATCCTGCTTCATGGATTGAAAACAGGGGTCTGCAAAGCCTTGTGGTGTTCTGCTATGTATGTCTCGCCGCTGCTGCTGCAGTTACTGACTGCCATGCCATCAGTGCAACACGCAGATATGTCTGCTGATGAACAGATGTCTCATGGACGTTAAAGCTCAAAGGTCAGTTACTTATGCCCTGATAAGCATTTCCTTCGATGTCATCCGGGTCAGACACCACATGGTTATTTTCTCTGACGTAAGACCCCTATTGTAATTTCCTGTGAAGTCATCACGGGGTCGACAGTCCAGTGATGTCATTTCCAATGACATCATCATCCTATTAGTCCGTGGATTTAAAACTTGTAAACCAGCTAAATTATTCTGGCCACACGACGGTGGCAAGTGTGCGACTATGGGACTGAGAGCTGTCAGAGAGCAAGCACTGACTGGCAGGGCTTGGGTTCATGCCTTCCATCAATCCTTGTCTGTCCTTACTTCATATGTAACCTTCCCGGATGCAATCACTCTCCGCGCCGCTGACCCAAGGAAAGGCCCCGGGGGAGACACTTAACCTAGATCTCAGGCTAATTCGTGAGCACAGACAGCACTCTGCCAAGCCAGACCCGTCTCTCACCTCCCCTCCCTCCCTCCCCATGCCACCTGCGCCTCCTCTGCCCCCAGGTCCATGGGGGCTGCATAATCCTAAACAAACACACAGCTCACTGACAACGGAGTGCATAATTCAGCAGTGGCATCCATGCATTATTCACAGGCAAGGGCAGCATATACGGGGGCAGCGAAATATATGGAATTATGGAAAGGGTTGATATATAGGGGAACAGGGGAAATGTGAAGACAAGGGGGATAATGTGGGGGGAGATAAAGAGAAGGAATAGAGAGACAGAAAGGGGAGTTGAGAGGCGAAAGAGGAGGGGGCGGTGCGAAAAAGAGAGGAAGAGGCCGAATGAGGTGCAGAGAGGGAAGGGAGAGAGAGGCAGAGTGGGAGAGGGGCACAGAGGCGAGAAAAATACGGAGATTGGCGGGAGATGCAGGGGTGGGGGATGGGCAGAGAGGAGGGAGGCGCAAAAATAGGGGAGACTGTAGACAGAAGTTGAAAGGTGGGGAGTGGGTGATGAAGAGAGGAGCACGAGAGAGTGGCATGGTATAGGAAGGTCGATAATGTCAGAAACAAAGCAGAACAAGCATTGAAAATGCAATAGGTCTCGCCTTTCATTAAGTTAAAGCCATTTGCTTTGCTAATGGTATTGTATAGCAAAGCAAATGGCTTTAACTTAATGAAAGGCGAGACCTATTGCATTTTTAATGCTTGTTCTCTATGAGCTGGCTTTCCTTCCAAACTCTCCAAATCTTCCCCATGGTATATCTTTGGAAACACAACAGCCACATAACAAGTACCATACCTTTTATTTGGAAACCGAACATATGCATTTCTCCCACACACAAAGTACACACTTGGCACCACTTGACTAGCTTCATGTAAGATTTTCTTCGAAAAAGCATCAATCAGAAATGTGTGTTTGCATGCACTCGGTCCCACAAATATGGAGTCATAACGTGTCTGTACTTGTCGAATGCAAAGCTTGCCTCGTTGTTCCCAATCTAGAGCTATAGGACCATAACTTTCCTTAGCCTTATGAGCTAATTCTTCCTTGGTCCATTCAAAGGTTTCCTCCCTACTATTAAGTTTAACTGTTAGTCCCCTATGTCTATCTTCTACTTGCTCTACGAACTTTTTCTCTATATCTGTTAATGTACAAGTTAAATTGTGTCTACGCCCATAAGTTTTGTCTAGTGTGACTGTGGGTACAAAACACTTTTCCATTCTCTCTTCTTGCTTGTAGTAGACATACTTGTCCAGATGTTTAGAAACTGGAACCTCTGAAAGCACCCAATCATAATTTGAGAAATAGTACTCGTAGTGACTCTTTCCATAAAACATGTCAAGAAGCAGACTGCAACTAATTCCATACGTCAAGGGCAGATGGTGATACCTTATACCTTCCTTAACCGAAGCAGGCAATTGCATACACACATAAAAGTCTCTCACATCCATAGTGTCCACATACTCCTACAATAATTTCCCATAAGCATTCAGCATATATTCACCTTTAGACAAATCTACAAGTAGCAAGCTACTAGTTTGCTCTATTAAGACTCTATCAGATCCTAATATACCCTCTTTTATGGTGGTAGTGGTAGGTGTGGATTTCCCATGTACCCCCACTCCCTTAACCTCATATTTATGTGCGTTTATAATGGACTCAGCAACGACTACAGCTATCACTATGATTACTCCTACAAAAAGTGTACATTTATGCGTACTGTTTGAATTTCCAGACTCCATTTTCAAATCTGCTTGGATTGTAGCTGGAAGAGGATCAACACAATCACAATGTCTCTTTCTTTCGCCTCTTATTTCTGTACAACAAAGTCCTTGAACAGCTTATTTTTTATTTTTTTTTGGGATCGTGGACATTTTTTAACAGTCTTTGGTACAATATTTACACAGCCTGGAAGACTTCCCTAGCCCTCTTTCTTCTTCTAAGAAAAAATCCCTATTTTTATTTCTCTTCCACTCGGGCCTAGGCTATTTTCTTTTCAAACAAGGATTTTTATTTACAGTTCAAAGTTCAGTTTACATCTCTTATGAGGTCAGAGCCAGTTTTGTCAATGATTCCCTGTTACAGTTCAGCTCAAAATGCTGCGATCTCCTGAGGCGGTGGCTGATTTCCAAAGCTCGGAAGTTTGATGTCTTCCAGAATCAGAGTCCGTAAGCCACTCAACCTTGGTGGATAAGACACAGTCAATGACAGAATTGCAGTAGCCTTTATTTCAGGAACTGTCAGCTGAATCTCGATAATCAGTATCGCTGTCTCGGATCTCACTCTCCCCGGCATTTGTAGCTAGATAGGTCCACTCAGGAGAGGCGTAACTCCGACACAGCACTCTTGCTCTCCTTGATCTCCTCACACTCCCTTGAGCTTGCTCTGACTCGCTTTGATCAGATTCAGATGATTCAGTTATCGGTGCAAGATGTTTCTCAGCTGCAAGTCTCAAACTTTGTCTTTTCTGCCCCACTGGCCACAACTCGGTTGTTACCTCTTTCTTCCTTGACCGTACACAACCAATTTCCTCACCAGTCTCTTCTGCTGAGTCAGACTCTATACTACTCGTAATGTTACCATCTCCCTCAGAGTCAATATCTGGGCCTTGTGTAGCTTGACCCCCCTCAGCTCGACTTGGTGAGTATCCAGCCTCTTCAGGAACCCCCACAGCTTGACTTGTCCTCTCTGGTGATCTTGCGACCACGGCTGGAGTTACTTCTGGGAGAGGAGCTGTTTCCTTCGAGGGCCCTGAGACTCAACGGGTGTGCGAGGCATGTATCCAGTTCGGCAGGGCTCCACACTTCACAGCAGTATCGTCAACAAGATCACCTGGTACGGACCACACCACCGTGAGTCAAGACAGTTCTTTCTGATCTGCTTTCGGACCAACACACAATATCCTGGGCCTAAGTGTGGTAGAGGTCTTTCGAGGTCGGTGCAGTCACACCTTCAACCTGGTGACACAGAATGAACCACATCAGCCAATCCTTTACAGTAATCAAGGACCAAATCATCAGTGATGTTAATTAATGCTGTAGACGGCACTGCAGGTAAGCGCATCTCTCTCCCCAGGAGAATCTTGTGCGGGGATAGCCCAGTCCTCCTGTCAGGAATGCTGCGCAAACTCATTAGAACCAAAGGTAATGCATCAGGCCATTCGAAAGATGTCGAAGCACACACTTTTGCTATTCTCATCTTTAGCGTCCCATTAATCTGTTCCACAATTTCTGATGCCTCTGGCCTGTCGCTACAACGCAGTGTCTGATCCACATTTAAGGCGATACACAGCCGCTTTATGATCTCGCTTTTGAAGTGAGTTCCTCTATTCGACTCCATTGTAGTTGGAAATCTGAAGCGTGGGATAAGCTCCCTTGACAATAACTTTGCTAATGTGAGGCTATCACACCTTCTAGTCGGATAAGCTTCCACCCACCGTGAAAAGCTGCACACAACAACCAAAATGTACCTCAATCTATTACACACTGGCATTTAAACAAAGTCCAACTGAATTCAGTTGAAAGAGCCCTCCGATCTACCAATGTGACTCAGGGCAACCGCAGTTTTCTTTTCAGCATTGATTTGTTGACATGTGACACTCCAATAACACACTGCGTCAGCAATCATATAAAACCTCTGGTTGAACCAAGTCTGTCTGAACAGCTTCACCATTGCGACTCTCCCTATGTGAGCTGCTCAATGAATCTGTCTCGCCTGTGGACTCAACAAACAATCCGGTAGCTCTGCTCTACCATCGGTTGAAACCCAAATGTCGTTTTCCCCTTTTTTACAACCTGCTGTCATCCAACTGGCTTGTTCCTGATCTCTTGCTTCCAGTTGTAACCACCTGACTTCATCCCAAGTATCTGCAACAGCTAGCATCATGCTAAGTTCAGTCTTCTCTGTGCTCTCGCCAACATATTCCCCATTAAAGATGCATGCATGTGTAGCAGAAAAGCGGGTGACTTTGTCAGTGTAGCGGTTACCCACCGTAACATAATCATCCCCCCTCCCATGGGCAGCACATTTCACAACTGCTATTTCCTTTGCAAAGCTTCCAACAATTGTCTCACATATTCCCCATTTCTTATGGGGAATCCTGATGACATTAAGAAACCTCTCTGCAACCATAGCTGTCCAAAGTCATGAACTACATCAAAACTGTACTGGCTATCGGTATAGATGGTGACTCGAATTTGCTCAGAAACAAGGCATGCACAGGTCAAGGCAATGATCTCAGCTACTTGTGAGGAGTATACTCCCTGTAGACAAGCAGCTTCCAAAGCTGCAGAAACGGTAGAGACAGCAAATGCTGCTCTCAAATTTCCCTCATTGTCCCTTAAGCATGAACCATCAACAAAAAGGACTTGGTCAGGATCAGACAATGGTTCATCGACAATGTCAGGTCTCGGTTTAGTGCAAAGTTCAGTAACATCCAGACAGTCATCTTCTTTACAATCTTCCCCTTCAACATTTGGAACAGTTAACAAGGTAACAGGATTTAACATGGAGCATCGCTTCAAGGTGACATTTTCCGCAGTCAACAAAATCTGTTCATAACTTGTCAACCTGTTATTCGTCAAATGCTGCATTTTGGTTCTCGTCATCAGAAGCTCAACAGAGTGTGGAACATATACAGTAAGTGGGTGACCCATCACAATGCTTTCACACCTTTCAATGCTGACACCTGTTGCAGCAATGGATTGAGACACACGGGCAATGCTGAAGCTACAGGATCTAATGTAGCTGAGAAATAAGCCACTGGTCTATGGACACCCCCATGTGTCTGGGTGAGTACAGAAAGAGCACAACCCTCCTGTTCACAGCAGATCAGCGAAAATGCTTTGTTGTAATCAGGCATTCCTAGAGCTGGAGCACGACAAAGGCACTCTCTCAGCTCCAAGAAGGCAATCAAGCAGTCATTATTCCAGGGTTCCGGATCACTCACATCTTTGTGGGTTAGCGTTTGCAAAGGCTTCGCCATCAAGGAGAGGTCGGGGTCCATTGTCGGCAGTAGCCAAGCATTCCCAAAAACATACTGACTTCCTTTTGTGTAGTAGGCGGATTCATTTTCATGATAGCCTCTACTCACTCTGGTGACACCTTCCTCTTGTCCTTCTCAATGCGATGACCCAAGTACTGAACTTCAGCAAACAGTACTGAAGTTTGTACGGTGACACCTTGTGTCCCTTTTTCAGCCAAATGATTCAGTAAGGCAATGGTGTTATCCCTGCAAGCCTCTCGTGTCTCAGATGCAATTAGGAGATCGCCTATATACTGGACTAGCACGGTATTCTGGGGCAAAATCAAGCTCTCATGGTTCTTTTTCAAGACTTGATTAAAGATGGATGGATTTTCAGTATAACCTTGAGGGATACGATACCACGTTAAGACACGGTTCTCCAGACACAGAGCAAATCAAAATTGCCTTTCCTCATGCAATGGAATGGAGAAGAATGCTTGACACAAATCAATCACAGTAAACCAAACAGCTTCGCAAGGGATCTGAAACAGGATTATAGATGGATTCGGTACCACGAGACAACATGGAATCACAATAGCATTTATTTTCCTAAGATCCTGAACTATGCGATATTTTCCGCTTGGCTTCTGCAATCCCATGATAGGCAAATTGCACGAACTTCCTATGATGTCCTTCAGTGTACCCTGCACAATCATCAAATCAATTACTGGAGTAATCCCTTCCACCGTTTCCAGGGTCAAGTTGTACTGAGGCGTTCTCGGAAATTCTGCACTTGGTTTGATCTGTATACGGACTGGCTTAACTCCTCAAATCAGTCCTATCTCTTCTCCTGTGAAATCCCACACCGCTGGAGAGACAGTATCTCTCAAGTTTAGCGGCATGTCTTCCACTGTCAGTAAAGGAAACAGGTCTGTGCAATGGGTTCTGGTTCGCTAACTTAAAAGTGATGTCATCATCGATAGTCTGAAGCTCAATTCCCTTTGGCATACAATAGATGGTACAGTTCAGTTTACACAAGAGATCACGCCCTAATATACAGACTGGTCTCGAATCACACACCACAAACTGGTGATGATCCTGAAAGGTTCCAATTTCCACCAGCACCTCTTCCGTCAAAGGGTTTGTTATTCTTTTGTTGGCAACTCCTACGACTTGGATTGACTTTCCGGAGAGGGGTAGGTTTGGGACTACTGCAAATTTCACATTAGAATGGGTAGCACCAGTATCAATCAAGTATGCATTTTGGTGACCACCTACATCTGCCTCCACATACGGTTCACTCTGGTCTACCTCTAAGACTGCTCCAAGTGTACAGTCTTCCTCCCCCCTCAGGCACTGTCATTGGGACGGGTCCTGATCGAATCCATCTAGCGCTTCCATAAGGGGCATCTGATGGTATGTTCGATTATTTTGCGGAATCCTCAGAGGTTGGGGCACTTGCACTAACTGATTTTGATTCACCCCTTTGTAAGATCTTGGCCTTGTCACAGTATTTACCACATCTGGCACTTGCACTGAATCTCCCTCCTGTATTTGATTCACTAGATTCAATTGACACTCGTGCTTCCAATGCCCGATTGTGTGGTAGAAATGCCCGTCTTTTGAAGCTTGGCGGTGTCTACTCCTGTTTTGGGATCTATGGGGACACCTCTCCCTCTTCCCAGTCCAGCTGTACCTGGAGTTTTCTGAATCCCTCCTTGGGTATTCCCCTAATTTCGACCCAATTGTAGGAGAGTAGGATCTGCTTCACATGGGTACCCCCACTTTTTGCTGATGCTTCACTGTTTTTCGACATTAGTCTGGCTGGGGCCCTGCTAATCAGAACCCCAGCCTAGCTGCTTCCTCTCTAAAATGGTTTCCATGTGCCTTAGGCACATCACTGATTGGGATCTGGAGTGCCCTTATAAGTCCCTAGTATATGGTATACTATGTACCAAGGGCATAGGTACCTCAGAGGCCTGCCAGGGGCTGCAGCATGTATTATGCCACCCCTGGAAGGCCATCCAAACTGACACCACAGGTCTGCTACTGCAGCCTGGGTAAGGTGGTGCATGCACCCCTTACTGTGATATAGGTTACCTATATCACGAAATACATACACACATATAAACCTATAAGTCACTCCTAAGGCAGGCCTTATCAATCCTAAAGGCAGAGTGCATGGTTCCTATGTGAGAGGGTGCCCCTGCATGAGCAGGGCCCCTCTGCAGCGTTCGGAGACCATCTCTGATGCTGTTTGTAGTGCAGCCTGACCATATACTCTTAAGCGCATTATATCCTCGCGGTAAAATGCTAACTTTGGAATGGCTGCACCTAAACATGTCGTGTTTGGTGTCAAACATCTTGGAATACTACCCCCCGCCAATCCTGGCGGCGGGGGTAACATTCCACCCTTCTAGAGGGAAAGACATGTTAACTCTGACGAGTCCGGTAACTTCTTTCCAGAGCCCTGGCATCACAAAATGGATGCTGCTGCCACAGACACGAGTCTGGCCTCCTGCTGCTGGACGAAACTCCGGCAGGGGAGGCCTGGACAATAGGTTTCCTGTCCCAGGGAGGTGTGACCACCTCCCCAGACAGGATAATGTGTATTGGGGCTGGGCGGGAGCACTTTCGGGTGCTTTGAAGTCCTGCACTGGGGGCACATTTGGTGTCCCTGTGCATACCCCAGTTCAAACCGGATCAGGGGCTTGCAGCCCCTGCTTTGGCGCGAACTGGACAAAGGGAAAGGGTGTAGCCACCCCTCTGCCCTGACCCACCCATAGGTGGGGCCACAGAGTTGTCCAACCCCTATTTTTAGAATAAAGGTAGGAACCCAGTCCTTAGGACTTTAGATTATACCTGGACGAAACTCTGAAACTGAATCCTGGACCTTCGACGCTCTACGACAAGATTAGAGGACTGAAGAATCTCCCTTGGGGTCAAGGAGTGACTCCCCTGCTTGGCAGGCACCAAAGAAGCATCTGTCCAGTTTGCATTTCTGAAGCTCCCGTCGGACGCCGAAGTCATCGCATCACCAGAGGTGGATTCTCAGACTTCCCCGAGGCTACCCTGAGTCCCCAGCAAAGCTGAGGTCCGTGGCTATCGTGGGTGACTTGAGACCGTGACCCCTGGACACCGAGCACATTTGCAAGTGCATCCTCTTCTGGGTCTCCCAAGAAGTCGTGCTTTGGGCTCCGAGTAGCCCTAGCCTCCAGCACCACCTGCACCGAAGATCATTGGCCCCCACTCCACGAGTGTCCTGTAAGCCAGATCCACATGCGGCGTCACGAGGCTCCTTTGCGGTCGCTAGCCCGTTGGCTAGTAGCCCTTAACGAAGGCCAATCCTTTTCTTACTTGGCATCCTGGTTGCTCCAGGCTTGCCCTCACTTACCCTCACTGGGTGCGTTCCACAGACCTTGCTGGTCTGCACCATCGATGATCTACATCTTCACCGAGACTTGGCGTTGCCAAGGCTTGTTGGGTCCAATCTGGTCGCCGACACCTCAGCACTCGACAAACATCGTGTACCAGCCCGAATCCTGCTCCTGGTCACCAACAACGCCTCCTGGACCTCGTGGCTGAAGAGTCAAGACGACTGTCAATGCACCTGAAGCACTCGACATCGGTGGGCATCTGTCCATCGCCTTCCTGGTCACTGGCTAGTGACCCAGACTCTGTCCCCTCTGCTTTCAGGTTCTTCAGAACTCCGATCCACTCTTGGATCCACCCGGACACTTTTCTCTTGGCCGCCAGCAGCACTTTGCAGCAGATCGGCATTCGAATCGACGACGAAACCCGACCCCGAAAGGCACCTATGCACCCGGCTTCCCTGGGTGAGGTAACACGAGTACTCCAGTTCTCCCGTGGGTAGAGACTCTTCAAAGTCCTAGATCTCAAAAGGTTTTGTCCTAGTCCTCTTTTAAGTGTCCCTTTTCTCTATTTTCCCGATCCCGACTTTCTCCATAGAAGTTAACGGCGTATCGCGGTTGTGTATTTACACTGCACGCGTCTCCCGTGGGTCCCCTGTGTCACTACCTTGGGTGGTTCCTTGTGGTCCAAGCACTTCTAGAGGCTCTAGGCCTAGTGTCTAGTTCAGTCGTGGTTCGCATACCACTTTATTGGTATATGGTTTGGTACGCCCCTAGGGCCCAAACGTGTATTTGTGCTATTACTGTGAATTAATAACTTATAACTTATGTACTTCGAACTCTAGCCTCATAAAGAGACTAGAGGGGTGTGTTTAGCAATAAATACATATATTTTGAATATATACCTGGTGTGGTGCTCTTTCATTTGGTCACTCAAGAGATTATAGACTGGTAAAACAAGCTGCTTTACATTCCTTCAAGACTTAGCCTGAAGGCTGCTCTCCATAGCTACCACTAGGATAGCTTTCAATAAGGTTGTCTTTAACCTATCTCCAATAAGGGGTTGTTTGGACTGGTGCAAGGTGCCCACTATAATTAGTGGACAGCATATGCCAGGCCAACTTCTCACATTGGTGTGCAGCGTGTGGGATTCCAGCTTGCTATTGTTTTACCAGATAATCTCAATTGAATTGATCAACTGAAAACCACTAAAGGTACCTAAGGTACATATAATTTAAGCTTAGAATACAGTAAGTTCTACTGAACTTAGAGTTGTGTGTTAAGGGATAGCACAACCCTTTCTACAACTCAAGAGAGTTTAGTAGGCCACACTAGAGTAGGTAGTGCATACACCACACCACACTAGTAATGTCTTTAAGGGCAGGATCCAAAGAATCCTTGCAGGAAGCCATTGAGCTTCCACCCTCCAAGTATGATACACTCCCATTCTTGGAATTGAGAGCTTTATGTAACTTGAGAAAAATAAGGACAGGCCAAAGCCCCACCACCCAACACCTCAAGGAGTTGTTGGTGGCTTATGACCTTAGTAAGCCTGTAGGGACTGAAGGGGTAGGAGCTGAGGGTGGGGCAGACGAAGAGGACGAGGCCAGGGGTACCAGTACCCCCAGCCCCCCCTCTGAAACTGGCCAGGAGGGTGACAATGACCCTGACCTGGAAAACCCAATCCCTCCTCTGGATGATGATGAGGATGATCAAGATGATGCCCTCTTTGTCCCCCCAGGAAGGATTAAGAGTGTGCCCAGGAAGTCTAGATCTCCTTCGCAGGAGTCTAACCACTCTGGCACCTCTATAGGGAGCTCTGTCTCTTCTCACAGGAGGACTCCTCTCATGAGAGGAGAACCAGACTGGTCCAGTATGAGGAAACTCAGCTGGAGATCAGAAAAAAGCAATTGGCTTTAGATAGGGAATCCCTAGATCTCCTTAGAGAGAGAAGAAAATTGGGACTAGAGTCCCATGGTGGCAGCCATGTCCCTAGAGACAGGGAAAGGTCCTATGACCATAGGAACCTGAGCAAGATTGTCCCTCCCTACCAGAGTGGGGATGATATCCACAAATGGATAACTGCCTTAGAGAGGGCCTGTAAAGTACAGAAGGTCCCTCAGGAGCAGTGGGCAGCAATCTTGTGGCTCTCCTTTGCTGACAAAGGTAGAGATAAGCTCCTCACTGTTAGAGAGGAGGATGCTGATAATTACAAGGTCTTGAAGAGTGCTCTTATTGATGGGTTTGGCCTAACCACTGAACAGTACAGGTTGAAGTTCAGAGACACCCAAAAAGCACAGACTCAAGACTGGGTAGACTATGTGGATTGTTCTGCCAAGGCTCTGGAAGGCTGGTTGATGGGCAGTAAGGTGTGTGACTTCTCAGGATTGTACAATCTGATAATGAGGGAGCAGATTCTTAATAACTGTCAAAATCAGCTGTTGCATCAATACCTGGTAGACTCTGATCTGACCTCTCCCCAAGAATTGGGAAAGAAGGCAGACAAATGGGTCAGAACCAGGTTGAAGCAGAAGGTACAGAACCAAGGTGGGGAAACCAAGAAGCAAGATGCTAAAAACTCTGACAAGGGTGGGGAGAAGGGTAAAGATCAAAAGTCTTCATCAGGCCCCCAAAAATCTTCTTCTGGTGGGGATTCACAGTCTACCAAAGGGAAAGGCCAAAGAAAACCATGGTGCAAGGTCTGTAAGCAAAAGACCCACTGGACCAGTGATTGCACCAAGTCCAAAGACTCCAGTCCAGCACCCACCAATGCCCCTAAGGCACCTGTTCCCCCTAGTACAGTTGGTGGAAGTGCTCCAGCAAAGGGTTTAGTAGGGTTCACCCTGGGAACTGAGTTGGGCTCTGACTTAGTCAGAGAACTGACTCAGGCTGTGTTAGTCTGTGATGGAGGCATGGATGTGACCTCCACTGTGAGTCCCAGTAATCTGGGCAAGTACAGACAACAGCCTTTAATTAATGGACGTGAGGCTTTGGCATTTAGGGACACAGGGGCAAGTGTCACAATGGTGACACAAGACCTTGTGCTACCTGGGCAAGTTATGCTTGGTGAGATGTACCAAGTGACCAATGCTAGCAATGTCAGAACAGACCATACTCTGGCAGTTGTTAACTTCTCCTGGGGAGGGGTAACTGGCCTTAAGAAGGTTGTGGTAAGTGCAAACCTACCAGTCGAATGCTTGCTTGGCAATGACTTAGAGACTTCTGCTTGGGCAGAAGTGGAGCTCAGGACCCATGCAGAAATGCTGGGGATCCCTGCAGATGTGTTTGCTGTGACCATGTCACAAGCCAAAATGTCTAGCACTGAACAGGCCTTGGATTCTGGAAGAATGGACCAAGTGCCTTCCAAGAGGAGGAGGAGTAGGGTTAAGGCAGTGCCTTCCCCCTTGGCTCAGGAGGAAGATCAGACCCTTGAGGGGGATGATCTCAGCCCTGAAGAAGGAACAGTCCCAGAGGAACTTGAACCTGACCAGGTTGAGTTCTTGGGGACAGGGGGACCTTCTAGGGCAGATCTGAGCCAGGAGCAGCAGAGCTGCCCCTCCCTTGAACCCCTCAGACAGCAAGCTGCTGCTGAGACTGCTGGGAAAGCTAGTGGTCCCCATACAGTGTATTGGGATGATGGACTCCTGTACTCAGAGAGTAGAGACCCCAAGCCTGGTGCTACCAGGAGGTTGGTAATACCTTTGAAGTTCAGGGGCTTCCTATTGACCCTAGCCCATGATATTCCCTTAGCAGGTCACCTGGGCCAGAACAAGACTTGGGACAGAATTGTCCCTCACTTTCACTGGCCCCACATGTCTGAAGACAGTAAGGAGTTTTGTCGCTCCTGTGTAACCTGCCAAGCCAGTGGCAAAGCAGGTGGCACTACAAAGGCCCCCTGATACCACTACCTGTGGTGGGGGTGCCCTTTGAAAGGGTAGGGATTGACATTGTTGGTCCCATGGATCCCCAAACAGCCTCTGGGCACAGGTTTATCCTGGTGGTAGTGGATCATGCCACCAGGTACCCAGAAGCTGTTCCCCTCAGGACCACTACAGCACCTGTGGTGGCAAGGGCCCTCCTGGGAATCTTCTCAAGAGTGGGCTTTCCTAAGGAGGTAGTATCAGACAGGGGTGCTAACTTCATGTCTGGGTACTTGAAAGCAATGTGGAAGGAGTGTGGAGTGACTTATAAGTTCACCACACCCTATCACCCACAATGCAATGGTTTAGTTGAGAGATTCAACAAAACCTTGAAGGGCATGATTAAAGGGCTCCCAGAAAAGCTTAGGCGTAGATGGGACATACTCTTGCCCTGCCTTTTATTCGCATATAGGGAGGTGCCTCAGAAGGGGTTGGTTACAGCCCTTTTGAACTTCTGTTTGGCCACCCTGTGAGGGGTCCACTGTGCTTGGTGAAGGAAGGATGGGAGTTACCTCTCAAGCCCCCAAAGCAAGATATAGTGGACTATGTACTTGGTCTCCGCTCCAGGATGGCTGAGTACATGAAAAAGGCAACCAAAAACCTTGAGGCTAGCCAGGAACTTCAGAAGGCCTGGCATGACCAAAAGGCTGTTCTGACTGTTTACCAGCCAGGACAGAAGGTGTGGGTGTTGGAGCCAGTGGCCCCAGCAGCTCTCCAAGATAAATGGAGTGGACCCCACACTATTGTTGAGCAGAAGGGTGAGGTCACTTATTTAGTAGACCTAGGAACACCCAGGAGTCCCCACAGGGTTCTCCATGTCAACAGGTTAAAACCATATGTGGACAGGGCAGACATGGGCTTGCTCATGGCTACTGATGAAGGGCAGGAGGAAGAGAGTGACCCACTCCCTGACCTGCTCTCACAGAACCCTGACGATGGGTCAGTTGATGGTGTAGCCTTGGCAGGCAGCCTCACTACCCAGCAACAAACTGATTGCAGGCAAGTCCTCAATCAGTTTCGACATATGTTTTCACTGACACCCAGTCAGACCACCTGGTGCACTCATGAAGTGGACACTGGGGACAGACTGCCTATTAAAAATAAGATTTATAGGCAACCTGACCATGTCAGGGACTGTATCAGGACTGAAGTCCAGAAAATGTTGGAATTGGGAGTTATTGAACCCTCAGATAGCCCTTGGGCTAGTCCAGTAGTCCTTGTACCGAAACCTCACACCAGTGGTGGAAAAAGAGAGATGAGGTTTTGTGTAGACTACAGGGGTCTCAATGCAGTCACTAGGACTGATGCCCATCCAATACCCAGGGCAGATGAGCTCATAGATACTTTGGCCTCTGCCAAATATCTCAGCACATTTGACCTAACAGCTGGCTACTGGCAGATCAGACTAGCTGATACTGCAAAGCCCAAAACAGCATTCTCAACCCCTAGTGGGCATTATCAATTTGTGGTGATGCCCTTTGGTCTGAAGAATGCACCTGCCACTTTCCAGAGGTTGGTGAATACAGTTCTCACAGGACTGGAAGCCTATAGTGCAGCTTATCTAGATGATATTGCTGTCTTTAGCTCCACCTGGGAGGATCACCTGGTCCACCTCAGGAATGTTTTACAGGCCCTGCAAAGGCAGGCCTGACTATCAAGGCCACTAAGTGCCAGATAGGGCAGAGTCAGGTTGTGTACCTGGGCCACCTTGTGGGTGGAGGCCAGGTTCAACCTTTGCAGAGCAAGATCCAGACCATCATGGACTGGACTGCTCCCACTACCCAGACTCAGGTGAGAGCCTTCTTAGGCCTGACTGGGTACTATAGGAGATTTGTCAAGGGGTATGGATCAATAGTGACACCCCTGAATGACTTAACTTCCAAGAAAATGCCCAAAAGGTTCAGTGGACAGTTAGCTGTCAAAAGGCATTTGATGACCTCAAGCAGGCCATGTGCACTGCTCCAATTCTGCAGAGTCCTGATTACTCCAAGAAGTTCATTGTTCAAACTGATGCATCTGAATTGGGGGTAGGGGCTGTACTGTCACAATTGAATGAAGAAGGTCAGGATCAGCCAGTAGCTTTTATTAGCAGAAGGCTGACCCCTAGAGAAACGTTGGTCAGCCATAGAGAGGGAGGCCTTTGCTGTGGTCTGGGCTCTGAAGAAGTTGAGGCCATACTTGTTTGGTACACACTTCCTGGTTCAGACAGACCATAAGCCCCTCTTATGGCTAAAACAAATGAAGGGTGAAAACCCCAAACTGCTTAGGTGGTCCATTTCCCTACAGGGGATGGACTTTACAGTGGAACATAGGCCTGGGAGTAACCATGCGAATGCAGATGGACTCTCTAGGTATTTCCACTTAGAACATGAAGACTTAACTGGGCAAGGTTAGTTTAATGTCCCTACGTTTGGGGGGGGTTGTGTAGGAGAGTAGGATCTGCTTCACATGGGTACCCCCACTTTTTGCTGATGTTTCACTGTTTTTCGACATTAGTCTGGCTGGGGCCCTGCTAATCAGAACCCCAGCCTAGCTGCTTCCTCTCTAAAATGGTTTCCATGTGCCTTAGGCACATCACTGATTGGGATCTGGAGTGCCCTTATAAGTCCCTAGTATATGGTATACTATGTACCAAGGGCATAGGTACCTCAGAGGCCTGCCAGGGGCTGCAGCATGTATTATGCCACCCCTGGAAGGCCATCCAAACTGACACCACAGGTCTGCTACTGCAGCCTGGGTAAGGTGGTGCATGCACCCCTTACTGTGATATAGGTTACCTATATCACGAAATACATACACACATATAAACCTATAAGTCACTCCTAAGGCAGGCCTTATCAATCCTAAAGGCAGAGTGCATGGTTCCTATGTGAGAGGGTGCCCTGCATGAGCAGGGCCCCTCTGCAGCGTTCGGAGACCAGCTCTGATGCTGTTTGTAGTGCAGCCTGACCATATACTCTTAAGCGCATTATATCCTCGCGGTAAAATGCTAACTTTGGAATGGCTGCACCTAAACATGTCGTGTTTGGTGTCAAACATCTTGGAATACTACCCCCCCGCCAATCCTGGTGGCGGGGGTAGCATTCCACCCTTCTAGAGGAAAGACATGTTAACTCTGACGAGTCCGGTAACTTCTTTCCAGAGCCCTGGCATCACAAAATGGATGCTGCTGCCACAGACACGAGTCTGGCCTCCTGCTGCTGGACGAAACTCCGGCAGGGGAGGCCTGGACAATAGGTTTCCTGTCCCAGGGAGGTGTGACCACCTCCCCAGACAGGATAATGTGTATTGGGGCTGGGCGGGAGCACTTTCGGGTGCTTTGAAGTCCTGCACTGGGGGCACATTTGGTGTCCCTGTGCATACCCCAGTTCAAACCGGATCAGGGGCTTGCAGCCCCTGCTTTGGTGCGAACTGGACAAAGGAAAGGGTGTAGCCACCCCTCTGCCCTGACCCACCCATAGGTGGGGCCACAGAGTAGTCCAACCCCTATTTTTAGAATAAAGGTAGGAACCCAGTCCTTAGGACTTTAGATTATACCTGGACGAAACTCTGAAACTGAATCCTGGACCTTCGACGGCTCTACGACAAGATTAGAGGACTGAAGAATCTCCCTTGGGGTCAAGGAGTGACTCCCCTGCTTGGCAGGCACCAAGAAGCATCTGTCCGGTTCGCATTTCTGAAGCTCCCGTCGGACGCCGAAGTCATCGCATCACCAGAGGTGGATTCTCAGACTTCCCCGAGGCTACCCTGAGTCCCCAGCAAAGCTGAGGCCCGTGGCTATCGTGGGTGACTTGAGACCGTGACCCCTGGACACCGAGCACATTTGCAAGTGCATCCTCTTCTGGGTCTCCCAAGAAGTCGTACTTTGGGCTTCGAGTAGCCCTAGCCTCCAGCACCACCTGCACCGAAGATCACTGGCCCCCACTCCACGAGTGTCCTGTAAGCCAGATCCACGTGCGGCGTCACGAGGCTCCTTCGCAGTTGCTAGCCCGTTGGCTAGTAGCCCTTAACGAAGGCCAATCCTTTTCTTACTTGGCATCCTGGTTGCTCCAGGCCTGCCCTCACTTACCCTCGCTGGGTGAGTTCCACAGACCTTGCTGGTCTGCACCATCGACGATCTACATCTTCACCGAGACTTGCCGTTGCCAAGGCTTGTTGGGTCCAATCCGGTCGCCGACACCTCAGCACTCGACAGACATCGTGTCCCAGCCCGAATCCTGCTCCTGGTCGCCGACAACACCTCCTGGACCTCGTGGCTGAAGAGTCAAGACGACCATCAACGCACCTGAAGCACTCGACATCGGTGGGCATCTGTCCATCGCCTTCCTGGTCACTGGCTAGTGACCCAGACTCTGTCCCCTCTGCTTTCAGGTTCTTCAGAACTCCGATCCACTCTTGGATCCACCCGGACACTTTTCTCTTGGCCGCCAGCAGCACTTTGCAGCAGATCGCCATTCGAATCGACGACGAAACCCGACCCCGAAAGGCACCTATGCACCCGGCTTCCCTGGGTGAGGTAACTACGAGTACTCCAGTGCTCCCGTGGGTAGAGACTCTTCAAAGTCCTAGATCTCAAAGGGTTTTGTCCTAGTCCTCTTTTAAGTGTCCCTTTTCTCTATTTTCCCGATCCCGACTTTCTCCATAGAAGTTAACGGCGTATCGCGGTTGTGTATTTACACTGCACGCGTCTCCCGTGGGTCCCCTGTGTCACTACCTTGGGTGGTTCCTTGTGGTCCAAGCACTTCTAGAGGCTCTAGGCCTAGTGTCTAGTTCAGTCGTGGTTCGCATACCACTTTATTGGTATATGGTTTGGTACACCCCTAGGGCCCAAACGTGTATTTGTGCTATTACTGTGAATTAATAACTTATAACTTATGTACTTCGAACTCTAGCCTCATAAAGAGACTAGAGGGTGTGTTTAGCAATAAATACATATATTTTGAATATATACCTGGTGTGGTGCTCTTTCATTTGGTCACTCAAGAGATTATAGACTGGTAAAACAAGCTGCTTTACATTCCTTCAAGACTTAGCCTGAAGGCTGCTCTCCATAGCTACCACTAGGATAGCTTTCAATAAGGTTGTCTTTAACCTATCTCCAATAAGGGGTTGTTTGGACTGGTGCAAGGTGCCCACTATAATTAGTGGACAGGATATGCCAGGCCAACTTCTCACACCAATGTTCCTCCATTTACCTGTGCCTGGTCTACCCTCTGCGCATTCAGAATTTGAACCAGCATCAACTTGTCTTTTATCCTCCTATGCTTGGAATCCACCTCATCACTACAATATCTGGCATATCGTAGAATTTCATCCACTGACTTATTCTGCCAGCAGATCAAATGCTGTTGGATCATGAGGCTAATCTCCGGCCTTAATACCATCACAAATTTTGAAACAAATTGGCCATATCTTTGGGGTCGAGTGTATCCAGTCCACTATACTGCTAAAGGCTTGCAAAAGCCTTTTGTAATAGGCATGTACTGACTCATTAGGCTCCTGGGTCGTTCGATCTATTTTAACCCAATCGATGTCTTGTGGAGCTTTTTGGACTGCAACCATGCAATCACCTGTTCAACACTTTTCATGACTAAGGGCGATGGACCATGAGTTACAGGATCCCTCTCTGGCTCAGCAGCAGGCCAATCAATAGCACTTTTACATGTAGACCATAAGTCACTAGGAACTACAATTTCAAACACTGTATTTAGCTCAATCCACAACACCTTCGAGATCTTAATAAAGCGATCGACTTGCTTATACCATTCAGCAGGCTTCTCCCTCAATCTAGGGAAGTCATTCGTGAATGCAGCTAGATCACCCCTACTCCAAGGAACATGCACATATCCTCCACTAGGTACTTCTCGCAATGGATAAGCCTCAACTCCCGGTGTTCTCCCTCCTGGAGGTGGCGTTTCCCCACTGGCTCTCCTAACGCTTTTCTTTTTCTACCATCTTTCCTCCCACTTATCAAGCATACTCCAAGCCCATATTCCTAAAATCAGTTCCCGGAAGTGTGTTTTCAAGCCTGTTACTCTCTGCTCCTCTATCTCCTGGTCACTGTAGTTAAGCCTATGATTTCCCTGCAGCATTTTCGTCCGAGACAAGTCTACATCATGTCTCTGAGCCTATTCTGATACCTTCTTATGAGCTCGTCTCGCCTAGCGGGTGACAGCCTTTGCTACAAATAACAGTTCGCCTGGCTCATATGTCTCTATTCTTTCCAAAGGCAGGTCCCCAAGAATTATTTAGTCTACCTCAGCCTTTAACCTCATCACATCCAACAACTTTGCCTTTACCACAGTCTTGAGCATTCCCTGACTCGACGTACTGCTCTGTCCTTCTATTGTATTGACCTCTCAGCCAAGTCTCTAAATCTGTGGCATCTAGGACATGCTGGGTTCCAGGGATTCCCTGACTGGTACTTGCTTCCAATGTCACACCTACTGGTCCCCTCACTGGAGTTTCCCACATCCTCAAGTCTGAGCTCGTGTTCACTATGGGTATAGATTGACAGTACTGGAACCAATGTGTATTCCCGAAGGGTCAGCTGTCGCTAGTAAAGGGGTATTAGACTCCACAGGCACTAAGAACTGACCATTTCTGCTCATGTTCCCAGCTCCTCCCAATCCAGCTCCCTCCGCCAATACTGGCTGTCACTGACTAGAATTTTCCAATGAGCTCGGGTCATACACAGAGACAACAGGACCAGTGGTGACCGGTACTGTGAGAGCTTCCAGTAACCGTGAAGCGGCGCTGACTCCACTTGTCTCTGCGCCTCTCAAAACAGACACACCTGTCCCCCCTCCACTTGCTGAGATCCTTCCCACTACCCCTGCAGTAGGACCTGCCTGAGATACAGCCACACCTTCCATGTTCCCTGGGTTCGCCAGTTCTCCCATTCCCTCCTCTGAATGTGGGTTGTAAGGTGGAGGACGCTCCGATAACAACCTGTCCAACCAACAAGCTGTCATCTGTATCACTCCCATCATTTCCATTAGCCCCTGCACTCCTATTCTGAGAATTTCCATCTCTCACCAACATTGGATACAACCTGTCTCCCTCTATTGTGTCTACTCTCCATCTCTTGAGGTATGCATGCCATTGTGCTTCCTGACATGCCCCCATAGCCTTCTTCATCTTCCCTTGGAATCTCTCACTCTTCTTTGCATGTGCTGCCTGCATCCATGTGTCTAATGCCTCAAACTATGTTGGTCTAGGCAAAGGCAGCAGCGCAAACATCACTCCTCTCACCTGATGCAACACCTCCAACTGAAATGACCCATAGCGTGGAAATGCCAAATCCCCTTCCTTTTCAGTGTTCTAATGCCAATTCTGAAGCCAAATTATAGTATGGAGTCCTACGTTTGTGGCCATATAATGTTCTGGAGTATCCTCAGGTGGCGCTTCTATGCCCACTCAAGTAACAACTCCCTGATCTCCCCTGAACAGATCCCGGAACACCCTAAAACATCGCATGATTTATTCATAATTTTTCCTCTCGACGGACAAGATTTCCTTAATCACAACTTCCTGATGACTACCAACCAATCCCAGCGTGGCGTTACACCAACCAACCTATTGCAGCGCTGCACACTCTGACGTCACCTTTACTCCTCACAGCGGCTCACCATCCTTCACAATTTCTTCGTCCACGTTCACGCATACAATCGTCTTAAACTCCGCAATTGTCTGCCATCTACAAGATCGATAGAATTCACTCATTCAAGAACAATCACATACGGCAACCCTTGACCTGCGTTGGTCACCCAAATCCATATGGTTCACCCCTTTACACAAGGTTTACCAAACGATTCCCAGACGTACCATTCACATAAAGTTCCCTGCCTTAGGTGGAACTGCCGATGATGTCTCGACAACTCCTCAAATCTCCAGACAGACAATCACAATAACTCTGTGTCTTCTACACCATTTAATATATCCTGGGATCTTAGAGCACTTCGGGACCTGAATCTCAAACCTCAATCCTTGGACCACGTCCGGCCTGAAACCACATTCACACGGCTCTCACGCAAACTCCGCCAAACATTATAAAATCACTTAATTCCTGCAATCTATCACATGAAGCATCCCTATTGATACCCACTCCTCCGTTCGCCGCTGTTCTCGCTGCACCATCAAGCTCCGTCAGTCCCTGCCAAACGTCCGTCACTCTATGTTCTCGACCATGGGGCTCTATTTTGGGGCTCCGGTGTTCTAAGTCTCTTTTCTAGATTTTTCTGGATTCTGCCCCCGCTTCATGTGAGAGACATCCTCTGCTGTCAACTGAAGGAGCTGAATAGACATGTTCTAGATTGGCTCTAGAACCCTGAGTCGATGGTACTTTTTCTCAGCATGAAAGGGTAGGGGGGAGAGAAATCGTTAATAATGTCAATCAATCTAATTGCAGTTCTCCAGGGCCATTAAGAATCACAGACTACCGAATACAGTTAGTTAACTTATTATGAAGACCAAACTAGATATCCAGCACCTCAAGACGAGGTTGTAGAAATACATTGGGACTAGAACAAGCCGAATCTGTGAATAAAGTTAAGGTGATGTAGCATACACAAGACGGTTAATTCAAGAATCAGGGTACAAAATATCATGAAACAAGAGTCCAAATTCCCCTGCATCAAAGGTTCATGGAAATAAAGCATTAATCTTTCCCTACACTAGCACTAACATGACATCCCTAGTTAAGTAATTTACGGGCACGATCAGTTAAGGTGTCAGCGTGTGGAGTCTTCCTTAGAAGTCTCTGGACTCTATTGGGTAAAGTGGCATTAAGCTACAGAGACAGAGCTCTTCTAAGATGCTTTCTCTCCAAATGCAGAGTATAAGTGGACTACTTACAATATTCCCAATATCTCAGGTATCTTCCCACGGTGCATTTCGGGTCATGCCATCTGATCAGGTAACATTCTCGTAGGTAGTTTTCCATGGACGATGACCTTGATTCCCAGGCCCTCTCCGGTGAGAAGGTACAACAGTTCTCCTTATCGGCATTAGCTCCCAATGTATCTTCTTCTCTCCCTGCCTAACTGCTAAAACAAAGACATTATTCTAACTAACAAGGGCACTTCTTCCACCTGCAACATAAACGTGAGAAAGAACAGAATCTAAAATGCATATGGAATTCAACCATTATTTTCTAATGCGACAGCTTCCAGGGGAAATGCATTTCAGGCCTACGATATTCAGCTAACATAAGAGAAATGAGCATGAGCTTTACGAAGTTAGCATAGAAATTAAACACATGCAGTTGATAATTTTATCTACGTATAAAATTACATGATTAATAAACACATTCAATAATAAATTGATTGTCAGTTGCACAACACAAGTGCTTTCTGTTAGTGTTCTCTGCTTTTTACATTTGATTTTCTACAGAATTCTTCATATATTCTACGTTTTGGCCTTCACACGTCACATTCATGTTATTACATTACGAGATCCTAACACTCAGGTTAACACGACAAAAGATTATATGCGGATGCAGTCTACGTGTGTGATTATAATGCACCCCTACAATGGAAATTGGATTTTGCACTACATCAGTCTCAACACAACTGAAAAATTAGATTTATAATGTGTGACTGGGGGTGAATGTTTGATGTGTTCAGCATTCCGCTTCTCATCTTTTCTTTTTGCTATTTTGTTGCCTTAAGTGGGAGGGGTATGCCCAGACGTGGGTCCCTTGCTCATATTGCCACTGGTTTTAAGCTAGCCTGGCTGATGAGGAGTGATACCCCAAAACCGGTCCCAGGATGCTTATTTCTAGTTTAGGGAGGACCTGGCCTTGCAGTTCGGGCTGGACTGTTGCCATCGGGAGCAGGGTCAAGATTGATTTGCATATGGCTGGGTCCAAACTGGGGTGGTGTGATGAGCAAAAAACCGATGGATTAGACCCAAATCTGTGACTGGGGGTGAACGTTTGATCTGTTCAGCATTCCGTCCATCATCTGTTCTTTTTACTTTTAGGAAGTTGTTATTTTCTTGTTCTAACCATTTGTGCCTTCTGCTACTGTCCTGGGTCATATGACTGTTAATGGCCCTGCTGTTGAGGTTTGTGTATTCCTTCCAGACAGTGACACGAAAGTGACTTGCAGTTGGACAGAATGGGCCATCCTGCCAAGATGGTTGGGGACGGAGCTGTGCCCTGCCCTATTTACATTTCAAGGAGCTTTGCCTCCTGCGCACACAAAGGAATCTGATACTAGGCATTCCCTGTCTTTTTTTCTACCCCAGACTTCATGGTGCCTTGAGAGGTGAAAGGAAAAGCCTTCTGAGACAAGAAGTGGGGGTAGTATGGGGAATCCCCCCACTTCAAAGGCTGGCACAATGTATAAATATTGAACCTATTGAGCCGCTCATCAGTACACTTCTGGACCATTGGACATTGCAGAAGAAGGACTGCCTTGCTCCCCAGAACACTGCCATGCTGCTTGAGACCTACCTTCCCCCCAGAGGACTGCCCTGCTGCTACAAGAGGACAGTCCTGCTGCTTGAGGATTACCTTGACGCTCAGAGGACTGCCCTGCTCCCTGACAAGGAAAACTGGACCTGCTCTCTTCATCCCAAGCTACCTGAGTAACTCCTAGGGTCAGTTGGCAGACCTCCTATCTGAGCTATAGGGACACAACAAGCTCCAGAGGCCTCCCTGCAGGTGCCCAGTTGACCTGCGAGACTGGACCTGTCTTGACCTGCAACTAAACCTGCCTGAGTCCTGCTGGCCTCTGCTGGAGTGGTTCTTGATCGCCAAGAGTCCTGGACCCTTGGCTGGCATTAGTTGAGCTCCTTCTAAGAAGAAAAGTGAAGTTCTTAAATTGTGTGGGCTCTTCGTGAATGGGCCAGTTTGCACTGCCACTCATGACAACTGCCAAAGCGAAGCTCGGGTGAACCAGTCTCTTAGCGCTACAGTGACCACCAGCTATGACTTGCAACGCAAGGTCTGTACTTTGCTCTACAGCAATGACATCCCGTGGTGAAGGCCAATGAGAAGACCCAGCAACAACCACCTGCAACACCCGACCGGATCTTTGGGCTACAGCAATTGCCATCCGTGATACCAGGCCTACTCTTCTAGCTAGAGCGTCGACCAGCCGTAGCACCCTCCTCACTCCTTGGAGCCTTCTCCACCACAAATATAATTCTTCACGCTGCAAGCTAACTTTTTCAGCAGGACTAACCTGGTCTCTGTATCTGGACCACTCTCCTTCACGGTTGGCCTGAACTTGTGCCTTTACCCTGGTCTAGCACAACCAGGTGACCATGAGAGGCTTTGTTCTTTTAGGTGCTATACCTGCCTAAAACGTTAAAATTTAATATATGCAGTTCTACTGATTGGATTTTTGTTGTTCTGGTAAAATTTTATTTATAAAAATTTACACTATTTCTCTAAATTTGTTTGGGGTTTTTCTTGTGTTGTGTTTTCACTCTATTTGTGTGCTGCATAAATACTTTACACTTTACATCTCAGTCTAACCTGACTGCTTTGTGTCAAGCTGCCAGAGGGTTAAGCACAGTTTAATTTAGTGACTTTTATGGTTCACCCACACCAGGATTGTGGTTGTTGCCTTGAGTGGGGCTTTCATCTCCCTCAAACAATAACGCAATTTCTTGCAGTCTTTATCTCAATATACTAAAGTCTCTCTTGCATTATTTACAATTCATCCAAAACGAGACAAGCAGACTAGTGGTTGCAGCTCCTAAGTTAAGCTCTACTATCTCAATTTGTAAAGTGCTTCACTGGCTCCAAATTCAATATTGCATCGTCGACCTGGTCCCTCGACAAAAGCTATGACATGTACTCCATGATATGAGGATGCCCTCTGACATTCTATCTCTAGTTGTTCGCCTCCAGGAGGGCAATTATGCTAAAATCTGCTGGGGAGAGCAATGTCAGCTCACAGACCAAACCCCGTTAACAAGGGTGTTTTTCAAGGATGTGTGCTAGCTCCTACATTGTTTTCCCTATATCTGAAAGATGTAGTACACTTTCTTTCCCATCATCCTGCCGATGCCCCTTCGTTTGCCAAGATAAAAATATCCACACTTCTCTTTGCTGTCAACACCTTATTAGTGTCTGAAACCCCGGGCGGGCTTTAACGTTTGTTGAACCGCTTTGAGGAATGTTGCTGCATTTGCGGGATGGAGATCAATACAGCAAAGAGATATCTAACCCTCAACCAGCACAAAACCTACAGAGGAAGGCTATCACTGAGTGGTGCGGCACTTAAAAGGGTGGATGTTTTTGACTATTTGGGCATAAAATTAACTGCTTGTGTGACATGAAGTCCCACAAAGAAAAAATGACCATGAAACACAGGCCAATTTTAGATGCTATCTTGAAAGAGAACTGTGCATCATACCACAAACCAGTAGCACCTGCACTACAGATCTATGAAGCAAAGGCTGTGGCCTCGGCCCTTTACGGAGCCGAACTCTGGTGAAAAAAATTCTTAACAAATCTAGTCCTCCTGTCGCCTAGCACCCCACTATATCCTTTGAAACTTGATATAGGAAGGAAATCGATTGGAAATTGAACTAGGCTGGGACAACTTCTGTTTACAAGGCGATGATGATCTATACCCGAATTAACCACCAGTGTTGAAGCTTTACAGGAAGTAAATCTGGATAGATTGCACAAAATAGCTTGGCTTATAAACATAAAAAAGTTGCTCTACTCTCTGGGCATTAAAGAGGTTTGGGACACTCCTACTCAACAGTGTATTCCCTCAAAAGAGCAACACAAAAAATGCTTTTGGTCATCATGATGAGAGCAGAATAACTTCCAAGCTGCATCAGAGGCACACTGGCTAGGGAATCTGTTGAATTTTTCCACTAGCTCCTTTGAAGAATAGTTGGACATCATCACAGACCCTTTGGACAGGAAGCTTTATTTTCAATTTAGGGTAGGCTCACTAGGAGCTCCATTCTCATAGGTACAGAGGTATTCATTTTGCAAACTCCAAAGGGACCTGCAAAATGAATTTTCACATTGTTCGAGTCTCAGGGGTATACGGTTTCTTAATACTGAGACACACTTCGCATTTTTACTGAAAGAAAATTCAAGATTTCTTCCTATTAAAATCCACAAATCTTTTATAAAGTTCTTTGGCTTTTTGTAAATGTTCAAATGCTTCCCTTTAAACTTGTTGCAATTGCTGACCCATATGTTCATATTGTAATTAGCAATGGAAGACACCGGATGCTGTGCTTGTTATCAAATGAATGGAAACACCACACCGGATGAATGGGTTTCAGTAAGACAATCAATGTCAACCAACATGTATCAACCTCAAAAACTCCGCTCAATTAGCTTCACATTCATAATTAAAGTTTTGCAGATACGGGTCCAATTGTTAACACATGCCTCGAAGCTCTAAAAAAGTATGAAAGGGGATTGATGACATTGATCACTTACAATCACATAAGGCATTCCGTGTATCTTTAGCTAGTATGTGTATTTCAAGAATATCTTTACCAGGTAAATTGCAGGAAGAAGTTTCTGAAATACGAATAATAAGCAATTCGAGGCCTGCATTAAATTCAGAGGGTAGTTTAGCTAAATTCTGGTAAACATTCAGGAACCTAGAACCTGTCTTAAGAACTAACCTGAGAGGGGTTCCACATAGGTTTTTATTTTGAATGAACCTGTACCCTGGGAGCACCTCTCATGCTGCATCTTCAAGAGACTCAGTGAAAAAGCTCCCTCCAGACTTCATCTCAAACCCAATATCTCTCTCTCCAGCTGCCTCACACACCAGCTTCCTGGCAGCTCTAGTCTCATCCTTAATTAACATTTCAGTCGCACTGCAGCACTGGCTGGCTCTAGTATAGACCCGGGTGAATATTTTTTATGTAAATCTCATAAAATTCCCACATTTGGGGTTTTGCGTATTACAACTAATGTCTGCTTTTCTGCCGGTCATGCATGTTTGTATAATTTTCAGCTTTAGGAGTCTGGTTCACACAGAATATGCCTTGTGGGAACTCTGAAATTGACTTCTGCCACTACCACAGGACATGTTCTGGCTGATCAGGTGTCCCATCGGTATCTTCTGACATTTGTTGTATACTTAATTTATGCACCCCCATATATAATTTTGATACAGATAACTCACCGAATCGGTTTCAGATAGTAAAATAAATATACATATATTACAGGAGGAAAGGTTTGCAGCTTCACCTTACAAGAATGTTTCATCTTCCCAGAGTGAAGGCACACAGAACATTTACACATGGCGAGTCCGGTACCAGAGTAAACACCAGAACATACTTATCAGCTATCTGATTTGAAAATATACCCAGTTTAAAGTAAACAAAGGGCAACGCCCTGCTACAGTTCCAATTTCACTTCTGCAGTACAGATCTCAGACACACACTACCCAACTACATACTTTATAACGCTATATAAAGAGCGTGATGTATGAAGCCATTTAACGTTTAACCCTGTGATTCTCTAAATCACAGGGTTTCCGATAGCTAAATGGCTTTTTAGTTTTCACTAAACCCATTTAGCTATTTGGTAATTGCTTGTAGTATGGCAAAATTGGTTTCCGAATGAATACCGAATTGCAATTTGGAAATGGCATGTTTATGGAGCCCCTTGCAAATTGGAAATCGGATTGCTATGTATCATGGTTTTCAATTAAAATGTCCACCTAAAACCATTGATATGTTACGACTCCTCAAAGGATATACTAATCCATTCACAAAGGGGAAGCCATCCATGTGTGTGAAAAAAAGTTTATTTATGAGTGGGCAGTGGTCAATTCGACCACTGCCAACTCTTAAACAAACTTTTAAGGAAAATGGGCTGCATTTTAAAAAAAAATTACTTTATTTAAATGCAGTCAAGGACACGATCTTCTACTGACCCTAGCACGCCATCATCCCTCTGATGGCATCCAATCACAGTTAGTTGCAATCACTTTATGAATACTGATGAAATAGGTTGAATTGCGGCCCACTCCAAATGGTGATTTTGCAAACCGACATAGTTCGGGTTGCAAAATCAGAACTGATTTGCAAAAAGTCGGTGCACAAATTGCAACCACTTTTTGTGAATCAATTTTTGTGCATCTTGCCCAGTTTCATATAAACTCCCAAGAACTACTTATCAATTAAATATCATAGCATATTATAACAACATTATATCACTTTTAACACGAAATAGCGAGTCTCCTTGTTCCTGTATGAAGAATATGTCTCCTTATTGTTGACCTGCTGAGAACTGGAGACTGGAGTCTGAGAAATGAGGGATATTGCCACAGCTGGCTCCAAGATGTTAACATGAGTTTATTTAATAATAAGTCTGTAACCATCCAATCTGTAGCCATATTGACTCTACAACTATCACTTAAGTTCCCAAACGCTCAGATTCTTAATATGATAGAAGTCGTGCATGTTGAACATGGTAAACCTAAAGTCTTGGCCTCTTTATATGTGGGCCTCAATTTGTACAGCTAGTAAATGCCAATTGCGTGATATTTGGAATTTACCAGGTGAGTAACTTTCAGTCAATTTCTGTTTCTCTTTGCACTTATTAGAATGTGGCATAACGTGCAAATAGTATATGTTATCCCCCAATCCTAGGTTAACAAACAGAGGAGGGACATATTACAGAAGTGCCACGGGAGCGCCCGTGCCCCCGGTGCACTTTAGTATTACAGAAGGGGCCGCAGATACTTGTGCATCCCCTTCTGTAATGCTGATAGCAATGGCACACAAAGTGCTAGTGCTATCATTAGAGGGCGTTCCCTCATTTGCATGGGGGCCTGGCCCCATGCAAATGAGGGAATCTCTTTACCTCTGTGCCCCTGCCGTATCACAGACACGGGCTCAGAGGCAAAGAAGCTGTCAAGAGGTGCGCAGACGGTGTGCCACCGAAAAGGTGAGGCACTGTCTGTGCGCCCCCTGATAGCAGCCCTCTGGAAGGGAAAATGGGGTCCTATGGACCCCACAGACATTCCCTTGCAGGCGGGTGCAGTCTGCACCTGCATACAAGTGGATCTCTAATCCCTCTTAAAAGTGCAATCAATGCAGCCGCTCCATTTTTCAAATTAATGCGCTGCCCCTAGGGCAGAGTGAGTTCATGGCTCCCCGGGGGGCAGTACATTCATCCTAATATGGTGCATTTTTCTTCTTTGCACTGAGTGCACTTTTTAAAAGGTGAGTCCGGCACAAACAAGGAACATGCGCCATATGTATTATACTGCCCCAGGTGTATTATTTGCCCGCATAATTTGTATCACGTTTGACCTGCTAAATATTGGCCTTATTCATGTGCAATGTCCACCTGGTTTGTAATGTTCCAGTCTGCATCCAATTTGTTACTGCCTCATTAATCGTAAGCATAGTGGCATGTTTGCTGATAATTTTATTTGTCATTATACCTTTGAAACCCATTTGAGATGCATAAACACAGACTGAATGCGTATTTCCTTCCCATTAATGAGCTATGACTGAGACACACCAAATGGGGCTCTGACATTTACAAGGATTAATCTTTGGGACTCGAAAAAGAACATAGAAGAACATCAGTGATTATGCCACCACCAATCAGGCTACAGTGGTCTGGTGAATGACATGTGTAGGAAGACCAATGTAATATGTAATATAACATTTTAAATTCACTACTAGAATAGAAATTAAACATGTCCATCTAGAAAGAATCTGTCAATGTGTACATCTCATAAGCAATCAGAAAACGCTTGGGCTAGCCACCAAGCATATACATCCAATTGCCAAATACTATCATGATGATTATTTCAGAAGCACTTGCAAAAAATCACCCAGAAACCACATAGTCACAACAAAATATATCTCAGCACGTTGAATAAATAAACTTAAAACATATAAATAAAAGTGTGGTAGTTAGAATGACATGTGGGGCTCGTAGATCTAATAAGCTTATTTCAGGAAAAGAAAGCTTCCTGTGATGGTTTATAGAAAATGGCAACATGAGGCCCACACAAATGAACTGGGGGCAACTCCTTATTTTATGTATTGTTCTTTTAAGTTATTTCGTATACTTGATTGTTTATCTGAGTTTTGCAGGCTACCTAGGTCTAGGGAACTGCCTATATCCCTGTAATGACTTCAAGTGTGATAGAGTTCAGGAAATGTAGACCCTGAAACCACACATGTTCACTGCTAGATTTGCCTTTAACATACAAAATTGCTTTTAGGTTATATCAACCGATAAGATAAACCCATTAAAATGCTACAGTAACAGGCAACAATCACAAGTGTTACAGTCTAATAAACGCACTTTACCTTGACTTCGACGGTGTCTCGTAAGCCGCCGTAGTTTTCTATTTTCCGCCCTATATGTTAAAATCCTTGCCATTAGTGACCAATGGTAATCAATCTGTGTTAGTGAGGTGACTAGTATCATTAGTACCCCCTCCTTTTTTATCTGAAGACTTCGCTTCACCGACGCCATCCATCCGACACGTTCAAGACTCCTTGTATTTTTGGATGTAAGGATTGATAAAAATCAACAAGGACTGTCCTCCAGCATGTACATCAAACCTACAAACCGGAACAACGCTTTGCAATTCTCCAGTTTTCATCTGCCGCAATTTCGTGAACATTTACCATATTCACAAATGATTAGGGCTAAGAGTATTTCTTCTCAACCAGAGGCTTGTGAAGTAGCCATCAATCACATAAAATTAAAATATTCACAACAAGGTTATCCCCAAACTGTAATAGAAAAAGCAGAAGAAAGGATTCGCAAAATAAACAGATGTGAACTATTGACAAAAAATCTGAAATGTAATAAAGAGCAGTCAGTATTTGTTTTCTGTATTCTCAACAAAATCAAAGGAAATTAAGAAAATAATATTACAAAGATGGGAACTTTTGCAATCGGAACCAAATTTTCGGCCATTTTCAACAACCGTCCAATTTTTGCATATACTAGATCACAAAATCTCAAGGAAGTATTAAAGCAAAACACCAAACCAGTTCTGAGCAAACAAGTAGGAAAGCACAAATGTCAGAATTGCATACATTGAAACAATGTAATAGTCAGCAAGAATATTACCCATCCACTGACAGGTTAAACAGTGACACTCAATCATTCCGCCAATTGCAACACCACCAATGTCATCTACTGTATCAAATGCGCTTGTGGCCTATTATACATAGGCAAAACAGAAAGGAAACTCAAAACAAGGATTACAGAGCACAAGAGTACAATTCAAAATGAGAATAAAAATTCCAATTTGGCAATTCATTGGCATGAACATCGCCACAATATTGCACATGAAACAACAATGATCAAAGCAGGAGAAGATCCCAGTAAAACTCTGTTACAAAGAGAAACCTTTTGGATTAAAAAATTAAAAACAATGACACCGCACTGTCTCAACGATAAACTAGATATGAGTTGCTTTCTTTAAATTGTAACCGCAGGTGTACATTAGCAGTCATTCAGTTTTTCACACACTATCTTAAATATGACAGTCAGACCACGATAAGGCATTGATTGATCTCATAAAGCACAGATGAATGTAAACACAGATGTTGAGATATGATTGGGCAATTCATTGTATTATTAAATTTACCTCTGTACGTGGATGTGAAGATTATGTTAAACACACACTTGTAATGATTTTTGTGACATTAAACTGATTGTATTGATATGAGCAGTCAACTTCAATTAGATGGCCATTTAATATGGGTTTTTAGAACAGGTTTTTATTGATGATTAGCACATTAAGTATGACATGACACAACATAACCTTGACGTGAGTTGGTGATTCATGGGCATTTTATCGCCTATTATAACTTCGCGAGCGTGACATTAATCTTAAGAATTTAATGATGGTAGTACTTTCAAGATGGCGGCCATCGAGTTGAGACAGAGGAAGTTGGTGCGTCGTGAGTCTGTCGTTTATGTTCAGTTAAAAAGCATGAACAGAGGTTTGGTTCGGCAAGGAGTCTTGAATGTGTCAGATGGATGGCGTCAGTGAAGCGAAGTCTTCAGGTAAAAAAAGGTACTAATGATACAAGTCACCTCACTAACACGGATTTATTACCATTGGTCACGAATGGCAAGGTGTTTTTATATATAGGGTGAAAATTGAAAAATACGGCGGCTTACGAGACACCGCCGAAGTCAAGGTAAAGTGCATTTATTAGATTGTAACACGTGATTGTTGCCAGTTACTGCGGCAGTTTAATGGGGATTTTTGATCCACAGAGTGAGGATGTGTTGTAAATACAACTGGCCGATACATTTGACGAGGAAAAAGGTTTAGTACGGCAATAAGTAGGAGTCGGACTGTGAAACTGGTTACGACGTAAAATATCTGATCGTAATGCTTTGCATGTTCACATGGAAATGGCATTTGTACATAAACAGTCACTATAAGGGTGATGTTCACGTGTTGGTATCAGATTGGTATAGTGGTCCATCGGGTTCGTACAGTTGGTGACAGTTGGTGACATTGACCTGTAACACACTGCACGATTGGTTTGCCAAGAGGTCACATGCAGGAGGTTTCTCCAGTGGACATTTATAGTCAACTTTAGATTAAGATTTTTTTTAGTTTATGATAAAGTGAGATTTGGTGTATTTATTTGTTTTTCAGTGGCCCCTGACGAAGGTACGCAAGGTCCCGAAATGCATAGGGCAGAAATAACAGTCGTCGAAAGAATTTATATCTGAACTATTGGACAATAATTAAGTTGTAAACAAATAATGTTTTGCTCACAAGATTTTATCTTAAATGTTTTTGATAAGATTTTTACTATAAATGCAATGTAAAGGTTTAACATTGTAATAATGATTTCAGTGATAAAAAATCAGAATACAAGTTTTTTTCAAAACATTTGAGTACTAGTATTATATGAGTACATAATTGGTTGATATAACCAAAAAGCAATTTTGTATGTTAAATGCAAATCTAGCAGTGCACATAGGTAGTTTCAGGGTCTACAGTTCCTGAACTCTATCAAACATGAGGCCCACCACATATTGTATCTACTATTAAGGTGAACATTAATGCTGAGACCTTTATAAGTAATTTCTCTAACTTACATGTTAGAGCAACGTCTGTGCAAATCACTTCCATTTGGCTAGACTATTTGGCCTGTTGCAGTGCCATTTTGTGCTCTGTCTCACAAAAGATGACAAAGCACTTGGCCAGGAAGAAAACTGGTATATTTTCAAAATGTCCCACACTCTATATTTATTTATTTATGATTTTCTATAGTACAGCTATGTCTCTGAAGGTGTGAATTGTGCGTGTCAAAATAGCAAAATAACCAGAACAATAGAAAGGGTATTTTAGGAATATAACGGTGAAGTTGCAGTACAGCGGGGGCCAAACCAAGGTTTATATTAATATTATTTTGAAGTATAACCATTTTTAGTAGCTTTCTGAATATGAGCACGTCCGATTGAGTTCTGAGGGAAAAAGGAAGGGAGTTCCAAAAGTTAGGATAAGGATCAGCTCCATAGGCTAATGGGGCTTCTCGCGAAGGTAAATCTACACGTGCAAGTATCCCCCAAAACTTTGTAGTACTTTGCACTTGCAGATGTCATTTAGATTATCTCTGGTGAGCTTATTCATTGACAGTACCCATATTTATGTGTACGTTTGGGAGGCAAGAAGTTCAGATTGTTTAGGAAGGGAATAATAAACAGATGAGTCCACCTGATAGGGGGTAAAACATGAGACCCATAATGAAGTGGCACATATATTGGGAATGTGTCCTTGAATGTGTGTTGGTTTGGTAGGTACTTTTTGTAGATTGTGGATTTGACATAAGCTGCTTAGCTTGATGCAGTCTCTGATCTTGTGCCTTTCCAGTCAATGTTCAGAGTGCCTATGCTTATGAGCTAGATCATCTAATAAATGTATTTTTAACTGAGGAAGGGGGTATATAATGTGTAGTTGGGTTGTGTTGTGAGGCAATAGAGATAATGCTCTTTTCAATTACTCAAACATACAGAACCACTGTGTCATCTCTGCGGTTTACTTTGCTATCTTCTTGAATGATTGGGTATGCTCTGGAACCAGTGAGTGAAGAATCACTTGTGGGTAGCCAAGAATATGTGATGCACATAATATCCAGACTGTTCTTCAATAATGTTGGGAATTTCTCTGTGGGGAGCGTTAACAGAACAGACATTATGCAGCATGTACCTTAGAGCAGGTAAGGTGCATTCCTGTCCATCATTCTGTGGAAAAGCTTTGCCACATCTTATGATGAACATGTTGTTCGCACTCACTGCAATTTTGGAACCAGAGCTGTTTTTGGGCGTGAGAGGGATTACTGTAACCTAAAATGACCTCTTTCATTGACGCAGGACCATTGACATTGAGACTTCTGGTGGGCTGAAAAGAATGCAGTCACTGCAAGAATGCAGTCAGTGCAGACTTGCACTTCCTAGTGGATGGATGAAGTATGGGAGGTGGCTGCAAAGGAATCTCCATGACTTGGTTTCATTCAGGCCAGATGTCCTACCTAGAACATAATTAAGGTAAGTGCCATTTGAGCATTTATGCTTCCTATTTCTTGATGGGAAGCAGATTGTTTTCCTATATTTTTAAAAATAAGTAACTGCAACTTACAAATCAACAGTAGCCAAACATTTTCAGACTCCTGTAAAAAACCTTGGGCATTATCATCAAGTTTTTCTATTATGAGGGTACTCCATGTACCAAGTCCTTACTAAATTCACAAACTCCCCAGTTGGGGCAGGGGAAGTTGAGATATCAGATTATAATTGAATAACCACTTCAAATAATGTATAGCTGTCAGGGCTGGACTCACTCAGTAGCTAAATGTGTAAGGAAACAAGGTGACTGACCAGAGACAACAGTATGCTATGCCGCAGACTGGGATACAGAGGAAACTCTCTGTATCACTTTGTAGCTGGAAAAATGAAGCATGAAGTAAGTCACAGCACCAGTGAATGATGGATGATAAAAGTACTCATCACATACACAGTTCTGGAATACACTGTCCAGTTCATCAATGCTCTGGTCTTGAAAAACCATCTTGGGTCAGTTTCTGTCCAACTCGGCAACAGGCATAGGAACTGGAAGTAGGGTTACGAGGGGTGTTGCAGCAACCCCAAAATAACTATGTTGGAGTTCAGAAGGTGAGTGAGCACTAAAGGTGCATTTTATTTTGTTTTTATCTTAACACACACATTTGTAGTGCGTTTGAAGACAGAGATCACAGGTTTTAGCGATTTTACTTACTGCCCCCTGTAATTTGCGAGCTGCGGTCTAAGAACATCTGCTTTCCTGTCGAGCTTCCTCTCGATGCGCCACAACACATTGCAAAATGGACTCCAGTGTTGGGGGTATTGAGGGTTGGTCATCACCAGGAGTCTTATTGGTACCCCCAATCAGTTGCCCCCCGAAGAGTAATCCCACCTCAAGTCCCTTTGCTTCTGTTTGTCTATTCTGCCCGCTCTTGAAAGGTTCTTCCTGGTTGTAGCGATTGAGTCTTTGCCGCTGGTACCAGGTGCGCTATCCATCTTGCTCAGCTCTGAATTGGACCCTGTCCCTGACCCTTCATCTGACCAAGTGGCATCTGACAGTGAAAAAAAATCAAAGTCATTAGTCTCTGAGTCCATTTCCCTTTCACTCCTGGCATGTGGAGTCCTGAGGTTTCTTAAGTTCCCACCCAGATTTTGATTATTAGCTTTAGAGGGATTCAGCCCTTGTACCCCTGCTGGCACTTCTTGCACCTTATTGGTACCCTTTTTCTTTGCTCCTGTATTCTTCCCCTTCATGATTCGATCAGCTTGCTCTCGCGGGTGTTTGTTTTGAGCTGACTCCTGCCAGCCTAATAGTTCTTGCCCGGTAGATCCTGCATCTGCCCCGCTGACATTCTGATCTCCTAACTCCGAGGGCCCTTCCTTAGATGCTGACACTGCTGCGATCTGTGTTGGGTTTCTCCCCCCTTCATGCTGTGTCTGTTAAATATGCTGAAATTGTCCCGAAGAGGGAGTCTCCTGGGACCCTTGCTCCATCTCTGCCGGCTGCACTGTCAATTGCCCACCTAGTAGCTCTAACTCCGCAGGGCCCCCCGGCACCCCTGAACCCGTCAGAGACTTACCGGTCTGTGGAAAGCTCTGACTGCTTTCCTGGCCCAAAGTCTCGATCTGCTGTTCCGTGTCCTGTGTAGTGGAGCTGCTCCCAGCTCCTCTGAGCATTTCCAGTACTGAAGCGCCGGCCCACTGTAGCTGGGACTGGGAGACTGCACCCCTCCCCTTCCCGTCCGGGAGATTCTCTGTCTGGACCTTTTGCTTCCGCCCGACTTGCCCCGTGGCTGGAGCCGCTTCTGCCTCCGTCGTGATCGTCTGTAGAGATGCCTGGGTGCCAGCCTGTTGGAGCGCCCCTCTCCCTCTCGTGCCCGGTTTCGGCCCCATCACGGCCAGCAGGTTATCCGCGTTGTATCACCTAGACGTGGAGATGAGCGCTCGTTCAAGGCACTTGCAACCGGAAATCAGTCGCTCTGCCTGTACCACCAAAACTGCAACCCAAGGTAAGATCCCAGTGGGTTCCAAGGATCTTATGACCTGTTGGGGGTTCATCATATTACCACCTCATTGTCCTGTGATTAAATAAACACCGCCACATTCGGGAGCCACCTACGGCCAACTCACACGGCCGCCATCTTCCTCCAACCTGTAATACCATCAGTGATCGGATGTCGGATTTGGAGACGAGAACAACCTCCCTGGAAATGGACATAGCAGGCTCTAAAGGTCAAGTGGAAGCCCATGAAAACCAACTAGTTGACATCCAGTGGAAACTCGAAGAAAGCGAAAATCGCCAGACGAAATAATTTGCGATTTCTGGGAATCCCTGAAGGGAAAGAGGGGTCCGACCCACGTATGTATATGGTACTCCTTTTGCAAAAATCATTTCCGGAAATCGAAGGTTGGGACTGGCCTCACGAAATTCAAAGGGCAAATCGAGGTCCGTTTACTCTCCGTCAGCCAGTCAGCCCAAACACTAAGCCCCGGGCATTTCTGGTATATTTTGGAAACTTCTTGCTGAGAGAAATGGTGTTTGAAAAGTCAAGACCTGAAGCCCAACGTGCAGCGGAAGGATTTTCATTCTTCACAAGACCTGATTTCTGTCATTTCACAGTTGAGCGGCGCTGGCGCCAGCGTCAATTGATCAAATCCTTCCAGGAGAAAGGGGCACAGGCCTTCCTCTTAAATCCAGCACGGTTGAAAGTGATCTGGAACGAGCGCACTAGATTCTTTACATCAGAGATCAAAGCTAAAGAGCGCCTAAATGCAGGAGGGGTATGATTCCGTGACTCTGACTCTGTCTTTGACTTGGCATCAAAAGGTCTTAGCTAGAACACGATCTTGAATGAACAGTTCTTTTCTTCTATCTTCCCGGATTTAGAGTCTAAAGGATTCAGCTCGAATACGTTTTTTGGACTGATCGTTTCTCTTTTGCCTCCCTTCCTACTACATCGCTCCCTCTATCTTCTACTTTCATCTGCCTCTCTAGCTGTAATACTGCTCGTAGGAGTTAAAGGGGAGTACTAAGGTTTAGATGTCATTTGGAGAGAGAGGGGGGGAGAGGGGGAAGAGGAGATTTTTTTTCTTTTTTCTTTGTTCTTTTTTTTCCTCTCCCGTCAAAAGGGGAGAGTTTATTGGTGTCACTTGGGGAGTTCAACAAAAAAGTTACTAATATGTATAATATATGTCACCATTAGGGAGGAAACACCGTCCATCCAACACAGACCGAGACAGGTCTGTTGCCTCTACAGTTCGGGGGGGCAGGGAATCGGCGGGGTGGGCGTGCTCAAGTGGGAGTGGGGAGGGGAGCTTGGGGGGAGGGGTGGATGGAAGGGGGAGAAAGCTCAGGAAAGCAGAAAGGTGGTGTCATTTAAGAAGTAAGGCTGGAATTATTACGAGTAAATGGTACAACAATCAAGCTGGGTGTTTCAAGAACTTTTGACATGGGTAGGTTGTCTATTTGTTCTATAAATATCGGGGGCCTGAACGATAGGGGAAAGAGAGGCAGGGCAAGTCAGATACTACGAACCTTGGGGGCTGATATTATCTGCCAACAAGAAACACACATTCCATGGCAGAAGAGAGGGCTTAATGTGATGCCGGGAATTACTCAGGTGATCTGTTCATCTCAGTCCACCACGACTAGAGGTGTCTCAATTCATGTTTCCAATCGGATGCCACAAGTCGAACGTACATTATCTAACAAATGGGGCCGGTGGGCTATCGCTTCAATAGCGAGTGGACTAACACTCTGCACGATCTACGGGTCGAATTTCGATGACCCTGGTTTGCTGAAAGAACTCGAGTTAGAACTCTCATCTTGGCCATCCCCCCTTGTCATTTGCGGGGATTTTAATATTTATTTGGATGTAGATGGCACATTCACAAAAGAATATCGAGGGAGGAAGCCACAGGTTTTAAGGCTTTAAAAGCCCTGGTGGCAAGTCACCGGTTAGTCAATATGTGGTCCCTCAGAAAGCCAGGAGACTTAGGTTTTACATATTATTCGTGCCCCCATAAAAAATTTGTTAGACTGGATTATTTTTATGTTTCCACTTCTATTATAGTGCCAACATTAGGAAATTACCAAAAGTATTATCGGATCATAACCCTTTAATGCTGGAAATACCGATGCAGGGATTTGTTCGATTGCCGACTAAATGGACTTTAGACAGGAAACTACTGGTTACCGAAGGGTTCATAGAACATATCAGGGGTGGACCCGACAGTTCTTTGATATGAATAGGTACAGCACATCCAGAGAAATGGTATGGGATGCTTTTAAGGCGGGGTTAAGGGGAGATTGTAAGTTTTGTAGGATTTCGAAGGAAGCAACAGAGGGTAGAAATTCAACAATTATTGGAAGAATTGTCCAAGTGTGAGGAAGAACATACAGTAGCTATCGCGCAAAAACAGGAGGAGCGACAAACCCAACTAGGACTCGAAGCTCTAAGGATAAAGGCAAAAATTAACGGATTTTTAGTAAATCCGTGGTCAAGTATATCAAATCCATGCTCGAGATAATTATGAGTATGGCGAGGCCACAGGAAAACATTTGGCACTACGTCTTAAACAAAGAGCAGCGGCAAATAACATCGCGAGGCTCAAAGGGAAGAACGGGATCGTGGCTACTGAACCTCAAGAAGTTCTTAAAATATTTGCAGAGTTTTATAGGGAATTGTATCGGTCTAGGCATGACACTCCCACGGCAACACAGCTGGAAACTGAGGCAAATTCCCCTATAATACAGGAATTAGAGGAAGATATGACAATTGGTGAAGTTATTGATGCTCTTCAGGGGATGGCTTCAGGAAAGGCAGCAGGTCCGGATGGTATCCTGATGGAAATCTATAAGGTTTTACAGACAGAATTAGCCCCCCTTCTTTTGGACCTGTTCCTGGCTGTACAGCAGAAGGGAGCACTGCCTCAGTCTTGGCAAGAGACTAACATCGTTCTCTTCTTAAAGAAAGGGAAAGCGGCAGAAGACCTGTCCTCATATAGACCTATCACCTCGATAAATGCCGATGAAAAGTTATACTCTAAAATCATCGCGCTTAGACTAGCTAGAATTATTACCCCTCTGGTAAGCACATGGCAACACAGCTTTATACCAGGGAGAGGGACTACGGACCATATCCGCCGGGCAATCTCATTGTTTGATATAGCGGAAGCCTCAGGGGAGCAGATGTCCCTTATTTTGCTCGACGCACAAAAAGCTTTTGATCAGGTCGAATGGGCATATGTCTGGGGCAACTTTAGAAATAAAGGTTTTGGACCACGCATATCAACGGCCATAAGAGCTATGTACGTGCAATCTTTTGCAAGGATTCAATTGATGGGTAGGGAAACAGAAAGGATTCTGATAGCCCGTGGTACAAGACAGGGCTGCCCTTGCTCCCCAATCCTTTTTGCATTATACATTGACCCATTAATAAGTGCAATTATACAAGATCAAGTAATCAAACCATTTGTGGTCAGGGGGTTTAATACCAAGGTGTTAGCATATGCTGACGATATAGCTGTCATCACCCCTGACCCAATAGGTGCATAAGCAAGGATCGAAGAGTTGGCCTCAGAATTTGGCAGGGAGTCTGGGTATGGTTTGAATACTGACAAGACTAGGATTGTGTGTACTAAAAACACGGCATGTCAGGATCCACGTAAGACTGAGGCCGCTACATATCTTGGGATAAATATCTCGGCGGAAGTTGGTTCCATATGGGATATCAATGCGGCTCCTCTCATAGAGAAGATAGGTAGAGATTTAAGAAGGATAGAAAACTTACATCTGTCTATCATAGGAAGAAGTAATGTGATCAAAATGACAATGTTCCCTAAGGTTTTCTACCTACTCCGATGTATTCCGCTGGAACCAGCAAATGCTTTTTAAAGATTTTAAATGGGATATTTTCACAATTCATATGGAACTACAGAAAGATCAGGAGATCCATAACATTCATGACATTACCACAAGATAGGGGGTTAGCAGTTCCTAGCCTTCTATATTACTATTGGGCCATAATGCTGCAGCAAATGGGTATATTGTTTAAATCCAAGGCAGAAACAACCCCGGGAGGACAGGATGAAATCCCTCCATCTATTTTCGAATTGGCTAATGGTGGTGCAGCACCAGGGATTCTAATGAGGCAACTGGAGGGGAGTTATTATAAAAAAACACGATTTAAGCCTCTTAGAGCGGCCTGGAACGTTTGGCACAAAGTGTGTAAACATTTAGAAATCCCAAAGCTACAGAGATACATATCATTGTGTCGGTCACCAGTTTTTCCTGCCCCACTATATGACGCAATGGGTAAAAGATGGGAACAGGCTGGAATTATTAGTATAGGAGACATACTTGATCTAAATGGAGTTATGTCATTCATAGAACTCCAGGAGAGATATGGTGTGGACTCCAGGTCGTTTTTTAAGTATGCACAAATCAGGGAGACAATCAGACCCGTTGTGCCACAGATTATAAATAAGGGCAGAATACAAGTGTTAGAGTGTTTGGTATATAAACAGCCGCTTATTAAGGATCTATGTTCCATCTTGACTGCGGCCAATGTGGATGACATACCTAGAGTCGAAACCATATGGGCAGACAAATTGGGGAACCCGGATGTTGATTTAAGTAGATAATTATTGTTGTCTAAAACGGTGTTTTTATCTGCCAATTTAAAAGCGCAACATTTTAAAACAGTTTTTAGTTTATATTTTACACCGGCAAAATTATTTGCTTGGGGGAATAGGGAAAACGACCTCTGTCCAAGGTGTGCACAGGGTCCCGCTGATATGGTTCATATGTACTCCGAGTGTATCAAACTTAATGAATTAAAACAGGGGATTGAAACATTTCTGTATAAAACTTTATCGCGGGTGGTGCCACTATCTCCGACCATGATGTTACTAGGTTGTGATGAGACTTTACAGTTGGAATCAACGCAAGTTGGCTTTTGCTTTATGGTAACCGCAATAATTCGCATAATGATCGCACCAAAATGGAAGGATGTGGATCCTCCGACATATCAAGCGTGGTACGCCAGATTGTTTTATGTATTTAATTTTGAGATGGGTTTGTACAAATGTAAAGGTCGGAGGGCGAAAAAAAAGGGGCATCCAAGTTTGGAGTCCGCTTATGGAATAGAATAAGTGGTCTATCATGTACTATTTTTCATGAATGTCTGTATTAGTTATCTTCCGATTCAGTTTCACTGTATTTACTGCTTTTCTGAGATGATAAAATAAAAAATAAAAAAATGAAGACAGAGATCAAATGTCAGGCTATACCTACTGACAAATTTCTACTTATTCTTTTAACAGGAAGATTGGTGTATACTTTTCTTTCTCTAACTGAAGTTACAGCATTTTGTGAGGTAAACTATCTGACAATCTTGCTGAGGTATGGAAAGTGAAAGGAAAGGCTGTAGAATATCACTTTGTTTCAAACATACCAACATTTAAATATCCGTAAAGGAACTGTACAAAGATTTCAAAATATATCAGCAGGTAGGAAAGTAATGTTCGTAATTCTCAAGTGTGATGAAGGCAAATATTTTAATAGGATCAAAACAAATCAAGACACTTTGGCACTGATTACAGTCTGAACTGCATCTACTGCTGCAGTCCTACTGACGAATTACTATGCATGGGGTCGGAGGCAGCAGTCGAAGGGATCGACCGACGCAATCAACAGGCTTGCTCGGAAACGCCTCATAATCCCATAAGGATGGTCTTTCCGCCATCAGGATTATGATGTTGGTTTCCAGCAACCTTTCCGTGTTGGCCTTTACGACATGTAAAGGCTGTCGGAAAGCGACATTGGGGGCCCCTAGCAAGGCCCCCTTTCCCACTGGCCCTCCGCATGTTCAACATCCCTACACTGGTGCCTGCCACACAGTTCAGGGATGTTTAAAAACTTCAAATTTTCAATGGGAGCTTGTGCTGCGGGCAGGTTTAGCCCGCTGCACAAGCTCCCATTGAAAAATGGAAGTTTGCGACAGCACCATGTGCGGTCGCATCCAAATGATGCGGTCGGAACCGCCGACCTGAGGTCAGTCGGTTCCCAATCCGTAACGGTGTCGGTCAGAGGCAACTCCGACTGACATCGTAATCAGGGCCGTAGTGATGTGCACATGACAAATATTTACTGAAAACAAATGTTCACACATTTTCATTTGCACTATGGTATTATCAGTAAAACTGCATGTCAGTTTGAATTTTGTGGTCATGTCAATGGAAAATGTGCTGTCTATAGCACGATAGATTTGCGACAGTATGTCTTCATTCACATTCACATTTGTAATAAAACCTGTATCATGGGATTGGAGCTGAAAAACCGGACATGCTGCAAATGCACATTACGAATTCCTGCACAGCTTCTCAGAGTCAAATGCTGGAAAATAAAATGGTTATTCTACCTGTGACCTAAATGGCAAGATGGGCACAGAGTAATGTTGTTGTAAGTAGCAAGGTAAAGCTTATACTGCAGGAACTACTTTTATAAGGTGATCACATTAATGCCTAAAAAATTGATCATTCTAAACTGATGGTTTAATTGTCCATTCTGGGACTCAGGCAAAATTGCTGTTTTTCGCACCTCATTGTCCCTTGAGAGAGGTGGTAAAATTACTAATTTCAAAGTCTTTTCTGAACAAAGACTTTGAGTCAGCACAGTTTCCCTCCAGATCACATTGGCTTGGAGCACCCTTTCCTTTCAGAGGAAGGGCAAGGAAAGGTTTTTATGAGGCTTTGTTCAAAGAGATTGAGAGCAATGTGCCCATATGAGGTAGGATTGTCCTCTGATCCTCAGGAGGAGTAAGTAGGTTGAAATTATGAGAGAAGCAAAGAGATGTAAAGGGAGGGAAATCAGCAATGCATAGAATTGGCATCTTTAAAAATTGTTGACAAAGCTATATGTGAGTGTTCTGATGGCAAGACAGCAACGTGGAAAATGAACTGTGTTACTGTGCAGTGAAAAACAGGAGGAGACTGTGTGGAAGCCTCATCTTTATTTACCTAGTAAAATTACCTGCTTGGAGAATTGCATCAACCTAGTAAAAGAGATGGAGTGTGTCCCAGGTACAAATGAAGCTGCATCCATCCATAAGAAACAAGTATTCAAGTATGAACTGCACATTTGGCTGTGGACCTGTTTGGAAGTATAGATAGGCCTTTAAGAACTGGAACCTATGACCAAGATGAATTCCTTGAATCTTTGCAGACTTTTAGAGCAGCAGGAAGAATCTCTAGATCATTTACCACAGACTGGTGTCCGAAGAACCTATCCAGAAGATGTGGACATTTTATACATCAGCTGCTTTTCATTTCATTTGAGTAAATGTTTTTGAATGACATACACTCTTCAGACAACTATTTTCTTTTAAGCAAATTCTTTGGGAAGGAATAGTTTTATTTCATTGTCAAGTGAAATTGCACTGCTGACCCTTTGTACCTGTCTGTGAGCATCAAATCAGCTCATTCGTTTGTTTTGCTTCACTTCCAAAGATTGCCCTTTGGTTCAAAGAGCATCCCAATTCATTTTTAATAACCCATAGTCCCTACATTAAACTTGCATATTTATTTTATTTGGACTAATATATTTTATTATAACAAAAAGCATCCGACAATGATCTCATTATAAAAAAGTACAATACCTTTTAGGTATGTAACAAGAATGTTCTTTCAATATTTAGCTAAGTTTAAAATAACATGGTGAACAAGAATACTGCAAAAGAAAACTGAGTTGGTGTGGACTAATTACAAACCTATCGGTAAGGGTCCCAAACTTGTCAAAGTGATGCAATGGTGTAATTTCTAGAGAAATTTACAATTCTGCATTTACACCAACCAGGTGTCAGGTAGAACAAGATGAAGAAGGTTCCCAATTTTTTAGTAATAAGAAGTTGCCTAGCATCCATACTTAAACAAGCCATTTCTTTAGGGACATAGATAAATAAAAAATGTGGGGAGGTCGCTAAAAATATAATTAAAAGTGCTTTGATTTTTCAGCTCAAAATATATCAATACATGTTTAAACAGAGCTAGATAAATACATGCCTTAAAATCACAGGTAAAGTGATGTTATGGTTACTAAACAAAACAGAATGCCCTCTCAAATTGATCAATTATGATTAGCTGAACAAACCATAACTCTGGCCATGCCTATAAACTACATCTTATAACCCAAAAGCAATAACTTCAATGGCATAATTTGTGAAATTTCATATTGACTTAACATTGACAATCTCAATGACATAACTTTAGAAGCAGTGCAATTTCTTTGCTTAGATATGTGTTGTTATTTAATGAAGATCTGTTGCTGAGTATTGTTATTCATTGGTCGAAATATTGTGAGGTCATGAGTTCTGCATCTGGGATGTGAGTTATTGTAATATGCAAAATATATAAATGGTAAAATGTGTAATATGTTGCATTTTTTTCATTAAGGGGTTCTGGTAACAATCTCAACCCATTCAGCTGAAAACTGCTTGGTTCATGATGTCACCAGAAGTCTATGCGATACGGTCCCATAATGCTGTCAAGGGGTTCTGGTGACATTTAAAAACCACACGATCAATGGTCATGCCAATGAAAGCCGAATATTTAGAGCAAGTGTAGTTATAACCAAGACATTTATTACAACAGTTTAGTCCCATGGAATTACAACCGCACAGGGGAGTTGGATAAGGATCTTTTTGTGTCGATCTATGAAACAGGACAAAAGTTATTAGCAAATGAAAAGTTTTTGCTCCCCCTTAACTTTGTTCCCCTTATCAGATATATTTGAAATCTGAAATGTTTAGCTATTAAATTATAGTGTTTTAAAAAAAAATTAAATAGTGTTTTAAATAAAATATTACATGCCCTACCTATAACCTGTCTTTAACATTTGTTTTTTCAGTGAATTTCTAACTTTTTAATGTAGTTCAAATCTTACTACCTTACCTACATATACTCCGATTTTAACCTTTGCTTTTTCAGTGAATTTCTATGTTTTTTTTTTTACCATAAAGAAATATCTTATTATGATACGTATGTGGCCAGGCTCTATGCCCATCCCCTCCCCGCTGGCAATGAAGCGGCCACAGATGCCCACCCAATCATTTTTTTATGTTTTTTCATTCCAGTGGCACTCCCTCTGGAGACCCTTGGAATTACATGTGAGGGTGGTGAGGGAGCCCTTGCTCCCATGTGACTTCTGCGGGATCGTGACAACTCAATTATTTTTTCATTTGTGCTCAAAGAGGGTCCCTCTGGGAATCACCCACAAGGGCTAGGGCATCATAGTATCCCTACAGTGCCCCCCTAAGGTGCCCACTATCTTCTTTTTAATTTTATTTTCTAGGACCCGGGGAACGAATCCCAGAGTCCAGTAATGGTAGACACAACAATTTTCTTCGGTGCTGCCAACCAATGACATCGCTGGGCCTAGCAGGTGTCACGCGGGACCAGCCAATCAGAATGCTCTTTTGTCATTGTTTCTTGCAGGATCCCACAGGATTCCCGCTGGAGTCTCACACCAACAGATATTGCTATTTTTTAAGCCTTAATTTTTCTAAAACTGCCGATCAAGTTTACACCAAATCACAAAAAGCACACTAGCACACTTTCTGATTAAAGATCTAGCTTTCTACAAAATTTGGAGTCATTCTGTCCAGCTGTTTTTTCTCACATTGCTGTTCAATTTTCCCTAAGGAAATTGCATGGGGAAAACAGATTTCGGGATGGCCCCTTTTTCTCAGCCCCCGCTGGATGGGAAATGTTCCAGGAAGGAGCTGAGGTGTATGACCGTTTTTGGGAAAGTTTTCTGAAGATTCATCAAATGGCGCCAAAGTTAAACAAAAAACCTTCTTTTCAATGGGAACTCTGGCGTATAACTACAAAGTGGCTATTGCCACTGTGTAATACATATATTACATTTGGGTGCATTTATCACATAAAATGAAGTGGTATAAAACAAATATTTAAAAAAGAATTTCGGACCGTATCATCATAATGACATCCCCCAAGCCAGCTTCCAGAGCTTTACTCTTGTGAGGGCCACTGGGATTTAGTATTAACTTCATCTAAATTATGCATAAAAAAAGGTAAATCATGAGGAATGTACTCAATTAGTATTATTTTCATCCATTTGAACTAGAAACAACATTTTTTGTGAAATCTGAAACAGTGCCAATTATGTGGCAAATTATGTGACAAATGTAAATCTATAATTATGTATTAAGGCTGCAGCCCCAAATCACATGAATTCACTGGCCCATAACATCATTTGTTGTGTTATCAACAATGTATCCATGAATGATAAACCTAAATATTGTAATTCCACTCAGTGCCCATTGTTGGATCCACTTTGGCGAAAACAGGTATGTCAAGCTAACTACTCCAAAATAAGCATGTAATTCAAAAAGATACATAAAAGGTAATATGGAAAATGATCCAATATTGCCATCCTGGGGTTCTGGTGAACCCCATCGTGAGATGTAAAGTAAAACTGGAACATTCAGAGTGCAATCCGAACCCACTACCAGCTTAACATTTGGCAAGAGTGTTAATACACCTCTGACTTTAGGCATTATCGATTGTTTCATTGTCAGTTTTTTGCCTGACTTGCAGGATTATCTTAAAAAATATCTGAATTTCACCAATGGCTATTGTTTAATCCCTAGTCTGTTTATGAAAACTGAACGTTTCAATTGCAATTAGGCCATCGTGTAATTGGAATTACTCTACTGAAGTTCACTTAATTCTTGAATTTGATCCACTATATGAAATTCGATAAATTTCTTGAAATTTCCCGTTAATACAATTTTCCATGAAGGAGACTTGTTAATGGAGAAAATGTCTTGCCAAGAGACAACCAGTCTCCAACCAGTATCTCATGTGACTTTTTAAAATACATTTTTGAAGGAATTTCATGAAAGTTTGCAAAAGAATAGTACGCTATTAGCCTCACTTTAACATTTGGGCCCATTATTAGATCTGTTTAGCAGGCATTAGCTTCAACAATCTATGATTTATGTAACCTGTTTTCTCTAAGCCTTTGTATCCCAAACTATACAATTAAATGTTTTTTTCTTCTTTTTACTACTAGTCATCAATGAGTGTGATGTGGTATTCCACTTATTGTTTTCAAAAAGTCCCTGATTGAAAAAAATTAATTACAGTGCAATCAAATAGGGTGCAATCAATCAATTACAGTACAGCTGTCACACCAAAACAAAGGACAACACACACATAAAATATGCCTTACCACTCAGCAACTGCTTGAGGTCCCCAAGAAAAAGTTTCACAGATGTGCTTCAAGTAATTCCTGACAACTAAACTGCTTTGTGCTGCTTACATTCGAATTCCACAGAAATAGGGCATGTCATTGCAAATATAATACTGGGGTCTACCTTTCACCAGGTGAAATTATAACTTTACAAAAAATAAAGTAGGGGAGTGAAGAGGTAGCGTCCAAAGGAACACTAACGGTGGATACGTCCTCCTCTTACAAACAGTTAACAAAACATCAAGATCCACCACAAGGGTGCTTATTCAATGAATGAAAAAAGGACCGAACGTGTGTGGGGAGTGTGTTCCTACTTTTGGTAGGACATACACAGGAGTTGTTTAAATAACCCTCACACACCAAACGGGCCCTTGGTGTCATGCTTCATCATTGGGGTCTTCCCATCCCACTATGGGATGGGGCGTGCTGCGACCTGCGACTACGCGGGAGCACTATGCTAAAAAGTACTATGTGTAGTGAGAGGAAGGGTCAGAAGTGAATGTAAGGAGTGAGGTTAAAAAGGAACTGGCCTCGTAGACTTAAGACAATTTAATAGGTCATTGAGGCTGGACCTGTTAAAATGGTGGTTCGGAAATATCTCGCATATAATGTGCAGATATTCCTAAAAAGTCAACATGTTTCGAAGCTCAAGGCTTCTTCATCAGGACTGAAAAGATCCCTTCAGTGCTCACTATGTTGTATAAGAATTGTGGAGGTATACTATATACAAAAGTGAAAAGTGCAAAGAATCATGCACTTCATACAGTACCTAATTGTACTTCTAAAGTGTTAATTATGTTTGGATGGGAATATTGCCCCATGAGCCTCTGGAACGAGTGAGGGAGAGAGTCGCCACTAAATAGTGCTGCTAGACATTGCCTCGCTACGAACAGCTCACCCGCGGCTCATACTTCGGAGCCGCGGGTGAGCTGTTCGTAGCGAGGCAATGTCTAGCAGCACTATTTAGTGGCGACTCTCTCCCTCACTCGTTCCAGAGGCTCATGGGGCAATATTCCCATCCATACATAATTAACACTTTAGAAATGTAAGTCCGTTTTTATATAGCGCAGCTACTCACCCTTACGGGTCTCAAGGCGCTGGGGGCCGTAGTGGAAATTAAGTGAGCTATTGCCCAGAGTCACATGGTGCTGAGCTGCCGCTGGAGCCGGGGATCGAACCGTGAACCCTGTGCTCCGAAGTCAGCTGCCCTGGCCGCTGCACCACACCTCTCTAGAAGTACAATTAGGTACTGTATGAAGTGCATGATTCTTTGCACTTTTCACTTTTGTATATAGTATACCTCCACAATTCTTATACAACATAGTGAGCACTGAAGGGATCTTTTCAGTCCTGATGAAGAAGCCTTGAGCTTCGAAACATGTTGACTTTTTAGGAATATCTGCACATTATATGCGAGATATTTCCGAACCACCATTTTAACAGGTCCAGCCTCAATGACCTATTAAATTGTCTTAAGTCTACGAGGCCAGTTCCTTTTAACCTCACTCCTTACATTCACTCCTGACCCTTCCTCTCACTACCCTCACACCACACATAGTACTTTTTAGCATAGTGCTCCCGCGTAGTCGCAGGTCGCAGCACGCCCAATCCCACAGTGGGATGGGAAGACCCCAATGATGAAGCATAACACCGAGGGCCCTTTTGGTGTGTGAGGGGTATTTAAACAACTCCTGTGTATGTCCACACTCCCCCACACACGTTCGGTCCTTTTTTCATTCATTGAGTAATCACCCTTGTGGTGAAATTATAACTTTCTCTGCAGCACCCTACAGAACAAAAAAAAATTATTTGTACAGAGCAGACTTAGGGCGGTCTCGCAGCGGGCCGCCACACCAGAGCCATGCTGTGAAACCACCAAACCCATAGTTAGACCACCCGCTGGACTCCGAGTGAATCCTGCACGGGTGATCCTGCAGCAGCAGTCCCACGGCCATGCCTTTCTAAGGCTCAAAGGAGAGCCATAGAAAGTCAGAGCCGTGGGAGCGCTGCAGCACCGTTCCTGCACAGGGAGAAATGCACTATGTTGTGCATTTTTTCCTGTGCAAGAACTGGGGGTGCAAACATGCAGGGGGGCTCAACATGTGCCCCCCTGCATGCACTCCCTGCACAGAGATGAGAGGGGACCCTGTAAGGGCCCCCGAGTTGCCTCACCGCCACCCTTTCCATGGCGGTGCTCACCGCTGTGGGTAGGGTCACAGTGAGGAAACTCATAATATGCTTGGCGGTGCCGCATCAGCACCACCTGCATACTGTGGCATCACACTTCTGCGCCACTAACGCTGGATCCATGATCCCCAGCGGTTGCGGCGGTCCTGTGCTGGTCCCCCTGCCGCACTCAGAATACGGCTGCGCGCGGATCGCCACCAGGGTTCCGAGGTACCGTGGACTGCCAAACTCGTAATCGGGCCCTTGGCACATGGACAAATGAGTACTTCAAATGTAACAGAGAACATGAGCACAGTAAAAGGAGATTTCAATGCACAGTCTAAAAAGATGGGTTTTAATGCCCTTTAAGAAAGCTATCAGATTTGGGCTAATCCTGAGAGGTTGTAGTAATTGGGCCCCTATTCTTGGTGCACGACAAGAGAACGCCTGATTTAGAGTGCAGGTCTTTTTAGATTTTGGATACGCAGTAGTAGGCTAAGTTTGCCTCTAGCCTCTTTCTCAACTGGTGGTGGTGTGCAATTTGTTTTCCAGGTAGCTGGTAAGGCTGAAATGTAATGTCTTATGAGTGATGAAGACATTTTTAAAGTCATTTCTGTTTCAAGAGTGAACCAATGGAGTTCTTGCAGAACTAGAAATATTCCATCCTATCTTTGAGCACCTTTTATAGGTGGGCTGCAACATGGAGAAATGCTTTGAGAGGAGCCAAAGTGGATTTAGAGAGGCCTGTAAGTAAGGTGATGCTTTTTAGGTCTCGCCTAGCGATGCAGCGCCATGCGCTGCACGCGTAAGCGAGATCTATTGTTGCCGACTTGCTTGCGAAGGGGGACAGGACATGTGCACGTGTATGGCAAGTCCTGGACAGGAGATGTGCACGCGTATGGTGCGAGCAGGAGTTGTAATAACGCCGCAAGCCGTACGCGTGCACATCGACTGTCTGTGCCGAAGCTTAACAGACAGGAGATGTGCACGCGTACGTCTTGCGGCGTTATCACAACTCTTGCTCGCACCATACGCGTGCACATGTCCTGTCCAGGCGCGGCGCCCTTTGCTGCATGTATATCAGCTGGCCGGTGGGCACGTACAGCATGCCTCCCGCTCAACCCCACTCACCGGCTCTTGTGGGGACTCTGCGCTGCTCCCCAGCTCGTCTCCTCTATGGCAGGGGGGACTCGCCTCTTCACCCGGTCACTGGCGCAGCAACACGCGGGGCTCCGTCTTGCTCACAGGAGCCCCGCCTGAAATCCTGCTCCGTCCGCACCATGCGGCATTCACGAAGGCGGGGTGGGCTCCCGCCGGACTTCCACCATGCGCCTCGCTTCTCCTACACGCGGGCTGCAACACGCGGGGCTCCCTCAGCTCACGGGAGCCCCGGACACTTTCGGCCGCGTGCTCCATGCCCCGCCCATGTCCCAGGCAAGGTTGCCTGACTTCTGGGTCGCGCTGAGAGCGGCCCGGAGAAAGCTTCTAAAACAGCTCGGGCTGCGGCTGTTTTTAGATGTCAACTGAAGTGAGTAAAGAAACCTGGGGACGTTCTGTCGAGCTGGTTATTTTATTTATTTTTACTATAGCTTCCCATTGGAACACACTCTCCACAACGGTTTCCATCGTGCACATCTTTCTTGCCCAAAAGCATCTGCTTTCCATTTGTCTAATTTGGAGGCAAAACCAGAGCATCGCCCGGCTGCACTGCACGTCAGTGGGCCCTGCGTGTCAGCATGTCCCTTCGGTAGATAGAGAGCAGTAAAAGACACCTTTAAGAGAGCGATTGTGGTGTGCTTCCTGTGTCCCCGTATGTGTCTCTACGGGTCTACGTTGCCCCGGCCCCCAGATGCATTCACGCTGTAGAAATACCACCACACACCACATCGGACTTTAAACGAAACAGAGGACCCTGTTTTTTCTAAACACATTCTGTATCTGGGGCCGTTTCTGCTCCATGAATGTCTGTGGTACAGCCGAGCCTGCCCTTTCCAGCCTGTCGAGAGATTTGAGATTAAGCAAAATGTTTTAAAACCGTCATGGGCACCGAAAATGCCCAGGTTTAGGAAGGCACGACTGTCGCCAGCCCGGGGGTGGTAAACAAACCTTGGCACTTGACCTTGGCGGGCCTTACTCGCTTTATTGAGTTGAATTTTCGTGTCCCGGTTGGTTGCGGATATGTTGCTGCGCATTCTTTTGAAGATTACTCTGGCAGTAGTTGCTGTGGTGAGTGATATGTTGGCAACTGGCAGGTGCTATGCTGTTAGGTTGATGTTGGGAACCGCGGTGGAGGGTCCTTTGGTAGAAAGGTGTGCTGACAGCAGGCTTTGTTGGGTTTAATGACTGGGGGTAAGTAGGCAGCAGCTACATTTTCAGCTTCAGGGGTATGTAGGAAGATGGCTTGGCCTTGAATAGGGTACATTGACCCTGAGAAGAACTTTAGAGGGTAAATTGATGCCGAATATATTTGATAAGGGATCACTGACTGGATACAACAAGCATTTGCAATGCAATAGGCCTCGCATTTACGCACGTTTGAGCTATTGACATTGCAAATAACAATGCCTTTTATTTTTGTTTTCATTTTTAAAACATAAATAAAAGGCATTGTCATTTACAATGCCAATAGCTTAAACTTGCGTAAATGCGAGACCTATTGCATTGCAAATGCTTGTTTCAAAATGTCGGAGAACAAGGTCCAACATCACTGATCTGAGATAAGGGTGATGAATGGCAGTTTTGAGGGTTTTATAGTAGAAACCGTTGGACTGAGGCAGTTCTCATAACTTTCAAGACATGAGATTGCATTGTGAGATTTTAGTTGATGACATAGAAGAAGGACCATTTAGGACTAATACGCAAATACATAAATAAACAAACAACATAGTGCAAGGAAGATACAGATTCAGGGGTAAGGACATCCAGGGCTGATATAGGCCAACAGTGGCCAGCTCAGATGTAGGCCAGTGAGAAAAAAGTTATACTAAGAGAGATGTGGATGAATAAAAACAAGATGGGGCAGAGGGCATTTGGAATAGTGGACGAGTGTTAGGACAGACGCAGGCCAATTTAGAGGGGAAGTGGACCAGTGGAATTGTTCTTTAGAGGGCAGCAGATCTGAGCAAGATGTATATGTTGAATGGAAAGTAGAGTTTGGGTCAGGAAAGATGATAGATGAGAGAAATGATGAATCTGGAGAGAAAAGATGTTTCTCAAGAGAGACGTGGGTCAGGACAGTGGAACAGTGGGTAGGGGAGATGTGAGCCACCAGAGATTGGACAGCACGAAGACGATTGTGGTCCAGAGATGGGAAATATTGCCTATGGAAGATGGGGGGGCCTTAGAAAGGAGAGGTCAGCCAAAATAGAAGGGGGAAGGAGAGAGGGAAAGGGAGCTAAATGCCATGTGGATGTAGAAAGATGTGGGCCGAGTAACAGGTTAACCAGCAGATAAAGGATATTTTGTCAAATGAATATGTGAGTGATTACAGAGGAAACGTAGGCTGGTGAGATGTGAGTCGGTGTTTTTGTGGGCTAGGACAGGGATATGCTAGCAAGGAGAGAGGTGATGCAGCTCAGGTGAGATATGAACCAATGGAAATGCTGGCCAGTGAAGTGGACAGGTTAGCCACAGAAATTGTGGATGAGCAGAGAGAAAATGTGAACTAATGGAGATGTCTGAGAAATGATTCAGGTCCAAAACGATTTGGTCTAGTTGTGATAGACAAATTGAGGCCCTGGAAAAGTGAGTAAAGAAAGGAGAAATGGGGAGGATTAAGAGGTGAAAAGGGGTGGGCGGGGAATGCTCAGTGAGTGGAGATTGGGATTTTAGGAGAGAAGAAGTAGATAGGGAAGAAGTGGGAAAGGTAGGTGGAATTGTGTTTCAGGTGATATATGAGTTCAGAAGAGGCAAGGCAGGCTAATGGAAATTTGACAAAAGGGAGAAAGCATATACATACAAGAGAGGTGACCTAGAGGAGAAATGGCCAAGGGATATAAAAAGATAGGCTATTAGAAATGTGAGCAACGAGAGCTATGGGAATGGAGAGTGTGAGATGTGGGTAAGCCAAAGGAGATATTGGTCAGGAGAAATGTGCAGGGAAAAGCATTGCAGGACCCTGGCGAGAAGATGTGCACAGCAGAAAGGATATCTGAGCTATAAGACAGCAAGAGTGGAGTAGAAATGTACCGGTATACAAGGCCCTTGAAGGTACAGAGTTGCCAGAGTCCGTGAGACAGCAGGGAGGGCCTTTTCAAAGGTTTGGGGTTCAGGGATAAGTAGCCACTAGCAAAATCGAACCTTCTGATAGATATTTCTTTCCTCCTTGGTTGCCGTAGGACATCCTTTTGGGTACATGTTCAAATTCCTTTCTCTTTTCTCTCTCTTTCCCCTCCAGTCTGTAGTCCAGACCTTTGTAAGGCCGGATTCTAAGTATAACAATAATAGGGGGCTGTTTACTGCATCTGGTAAACAATGATTCATCAGGGTGAGGGATTTACTGGGCATGGGAAATACTTCTGATTCAAACTTTCCCAAGGAAATATTAGAAATCCCAACATGAAAGAGGTACTATCCACAGGTACTTCCACATGTATCAGTTTCCAACACATTTTCCTGCAAAACATTTTGGCAGGTTTGACCTGCTGAAATTTGTCAAGGGAAAATTGCAGGGTTGCAATGTTTACCGGAAAACATGGAATTCCTATCCCTACAGAAACTCTGTTTCCCCAGGGAACAGAATTCACCATTCAATACGGAATCAGGACCGAAGTGGGCACAATCATGTTTTGTGTAACGCGAAGCAGACAGCAGCGTCGCGGCTCAAAATAGTAGTGGCCCTAAGTTGCAATAAATGACTAAAAATGTACCTTTTATTAATTCAGTGAGTCTTCTGCCATTCCTAAGTAAAATGTCAAAACCTAAGGGCATAGAAGTCTCAGTGTAAGGATCTGAACAATGAATGGGGCGCCTGCAATGTGACCGATAAAACATCTCTTTCAGGTGAATAGGAGGACAGTATCCGGTTCAAGATAAGCAGGGTACGGAATAAGTGAATTAAATTAGCAACATTTTAATTAACTGGTTCTCACACTGTTCATTAACAGTGAATACTTTCCAAGCAAATGGCTGTGGTCAGAGAATATTAGAAGACAACATATGATTGACAGCTATTTAAGGATAAATATGCTGATTTGTAGTCGCACTGCATGAACCATTCCTTTTCTAGTGGTAAAGAAACATCAGTAGCATTTGCATTCTTTGAAGTATCACTAGTTGTGCGACTTCAAATGTAGGGCATTCATTAGCTTGAGTGTTTTGACTATAAATATTTACAAGGAGTAGCATTTCTACTGCATAATGAATATAACATTTTTCTCATTTTTCTAGTGATGACAGGCCCAGTACGGTAGTTATAAAACAAAATATTCAGGAAAAAGCATGATATATTTTGCTTTAGTGCTATTTTAGAAACAGTTTTGTAGTCTAGACCTTCTAAACAGCAAAGTAAAAAAAATAGAGTTTATGTACCTTGACTTTTTTTTGCATTCGATTTAAGAGAAAAAAGGCTTTGCTTGACACTAATGACTGCAAAGGATGTAGGACAGTTTCTATTTCGAAATGAAGTTAAAAAAAACCTATAAGAACAGCACGAATTCAGTGGTCGAAATCATTAGTGAGCATACTGTATGATAGCTTGAACATTTTATCAAGTGTGAAGAAGTGGACTGCACTGCCTGGCCCTGCAAAGAAGGGGATATTTCTCATTGGACCCTGATGTCTTGAACTTTTTTATTTAACTCAGTAAATAATTTATCTGCCTTTAAAAGAAAACGGTTCTCCCAGCTGTTTTACCATTTTGTATATTGAAAACATTTTCATCTTGAGTAATGCCTGGAAGAGGCAGCACATGTTCAGCAGGAGCGGATGTTTAGGTAGTAATGTATGGGCGGTTGTTACCCATTCTGAACGTGTGGTGAGGGCCTTTTCACTATACTATCCAAGAGGATTGCACTCCTGGGTAGGAGCTGGTGTTGCGAGAGAATATGGCACGTTACAACGCATGCGATACATCGCATGCCATTACAAAGCGGTCGTTACAACTACCCCGTTTTTACATCGCATACCATTACAACGCAAGTCGTTACAACGACTTGCTGTAGGGGGCGCTGGATTTGGAATAGTATAATTTACTATTCCAACGCCAGTCTGTGCAACAGTAGGGAAGGTGTTGGATTTTAAATCCAACACCTTCTGCCCCCTACAGCAAGTCGTTGTAACGACTTGCATTGTAATGGTTTGCGATGAAACAACAAGGTCGTTTTAACGACCGCGTTGTAATGGCATGCAATGTATCACATGCAATGTAAAGGATGTTTCCCGTTGCGAGAGCTGTGTCAATTCCAAGGGAGAGTGAGCAGTGCATATGTGAGTGTAGGGCACAATGCTTGGTGGGGGCACTGGGGTTTAGCAGTACAAGAACCGGGGCATGATCTGCGGCAGTGGGGGATAAGTGCATGGTCCAAATGGGGAGGTATAGGGTTTTGAAGGGGGCTTCAATGCAGTGTATGTTGGGTTATGCACAGCAGAGTTTGGGGGGATGGAGCGGTGGAGGGTCCAGGTAGAAGGTGGGGACCACAGTATCAGCAGGGCAGGAGGAAAAGCAAAGCGTCTGATAATTGAGCATTATCGTCTAGGTAATCACATAAATAGGTAGGCAATTATATGTAACAGATACTGAATCAATATGAGCATTGCATTACCTCACCGTGTTGTAAGACACCCCTAGGCAGGAGGGCTCGTTCTTGGGGCCGGCGCACGCATTCAGCACTTCTTCAATCAATCAATCAATCACAGAATTTGTAGAGCGCACTACTTACCCGCGAGGGTCTCAAGGCGCTGGGGAGAGAAAAGGGGGGGGCGGTGCTGCTACTGGTCGAACAGCCAGGTCTTGAGTAGCCTCCTGAAGGTCAGCAGGTCTTGGGTCTGTCGTAGGCTTAGTGGAAGGGTGTTCCAGGTCTTGGCGGCAAGGTGTGAGAAGGATCTGCCGCCGGTGGTTCTTCTTAACTACCTACATTGCATGTACGGCTGCTATGATAAAAAAAAAGTTCCGATTGTTTACTTACCTGTTTGTAATTTAGGACCGAGACCTCCTGTTGTATTGTACCAGCTGTCATACAACGTCTAGGCCCTCCACAGGAACGCTTGCCACAATCTCGTTTCTTGTGTCTGTGTGTATATGGCATGCTTATGTGATGCTACATTAAAATGAATAAAAACTGGTTAAAAAAAGCACATAAATAGGTAGGTATCATCATACTTTATTGCCCATACATGAAATCATTCGGCACAGTACAATAAGATGTTTCCCTTGTTGGTGAGAAGTAATTGACTGGGTGTAGAGAATTCTAGATACAGAGGGCCTGATTCACAGAACAAAATGTGAAGGTATGTATGGAAGTACTTTTACACTTTTTTATAATTCACAAAAATACCCAATAGTACGCAAAGACAGCTGCAGAAAGCACAGGTTTCAAAATGCACTACTGAGAAAGTCATGTGACATATTTCCTGGGATCCCATTTCCTTAATGCGTAACTCCTCCCAGGGATGCAAGTTCACCCCCTTCCCTCTCAGCCGGACAGTGAGTCCCCCCCCCCTTCAAATCACTTAGGGGACAATAGTTTATGGTGCATCAAAGGCCACAGTTTATTTTCTAACATGGATCATACAATTTGCAACTTTGTTGGTTGGTCATTCGAAAACCCATGTTTGCTTGTTACACATCACGCTTGTCAATCAAAACATTGTCCCAGTTGTTTTAACTCCATTTGTGGCTGACAGTACTAACCCTGCATGAGGGTCCCTTTTACCCGGTGTCTCAGTTTTCTTTGGGTTTTAGGCTTCCCTTGCTACTGACCTTGTTGGCGGCCGTCAGGCCTAGCCTGGGCTACAAGTGCCATTCCGCTTGCCCTGGAACCTGGCTGACCATTCACCAGCTCTCAGTGCCCCTGCCGTGTGGCATCCCAAGGACACTGTCAGAGCAGCTCTTCTATTCTGGCTGTCATTGTGTGCTGTCACCTGCTCCCCTGTGTCCCTGCCATAAGGCATCCCAAGGACACTGTTTGAGCAGCTCCTCTACCTAGGTTACTCTTTTCTCTGGGTATCTTTCTGTGCTGCCTCCACCTTGCCCTCTTCCACTGTCCCTGGGGCTGCAACAACTGAAATCTCTTGGCGTGGGACGGTGGGTTCCAAGGCGATGGTCAGTTGTGGTCAAAAGGGGACACGTGCCCTACCATTTGACTTCTTTACTCGCTCCACCCTCCTTCTCTCAGAGGGCGGTTCGAGGTTTTCAAAACGCACACCCAATTGCTGTGCATCCCTTTTCGCTGGCTTTACTGCCTCGCATTTCTGGTGTTCTGACTGCTGGTAGGGGTTCCCTGTGGGCCCCCATCTGGTCTGGCTTCGCCTCCCTGGCCCGCATCACATTTGTGCATAGTGCACAGTTAGGCACTGGGGAAGTGTAGCCTGATGTGCAAATGCACACTTTTTATCCCCAGAGAAAAAATGTTCCCCACTGAAGGAACCCCCTCTCCTACATCCCCTCCAAGTCTTGAGGTGGTCTATTCCCCTTCTCTCCTTGCAAGAGAAGTTACTTTAGCGCTTTGTTGGCGTACAAGTCAGACTATTTCCAGGATGGGAAAATTGAACTAAACAGAAGAAATCACACTATGCTTCGCCCACTCACCACCCTTTATGTGGATTTAATACTGTATATTTCTACACACCTGTAGAAGATAATTATGCAGTTTTTGACCCATTCACGCTTGTCAGAACTCCTCCTTTAAATTCCTTACAGGCCTAAGTGAAGCCATGGTTGGCGGTAAGCATACATTTAAAGCCAAAAAGGCCTTTGTGTATGAGGACTAAAAAGCTGTTTTTGATCTATTTTTATTAAGTAAGTCGAAAGTCCAAGGAATTGCATTACAATGAGACCTAGTTTTCAACCTGTGAGAAAACAAAGTGCAATATATCATAGTCAGTTCTGAGTCATGGTCTACTAGAAAATAAACTAAGCTAACGCTCACAATTCTACAAGCGAGGAAGGAAATATAGATGGTCAATTTCAAACCGCAAACACATAAAGGTGATGGGAAGAATGCTTGCAATTTGTCTAGCCACTGGACATCAGCTGGGGTAGCATTCCAACCCATCTCTCTTTTGCCCACCATGCCACTTCAGTTTGAACCCAGTCATATGATGGTGGAACAATATAGACTTATACTGACTTGGACTCGGTGTACCTGTGTCTACATGGACAGTGGCACTGGCCTCCCCTCTCCCTCTAGGGTAGAGTACAGGAGTGGATTTTCTGGGGACTCTGAAAGACCAGGCTCCTTTGGTGTGACTGATTTTGTTGGCAGGAACCCTAAAGGGAGAGCCCCATACTTCACCCGGACAAACAGTTATCCTGCAAGTTGCTCGTTCTCACTATTACTTTAACTAATTTTATGTTACCAGTATTCAGCTTCCCACAGAGGATCCTGTGAGATCTGCAGGCGTTGCTGGACCGCAGTTTGTAAACCCTTTTTCATTTCCCCCCCTGCTTTGGAGATCGCGTTACACAGTGGTCCACCCCTGACACGCCCCCATCTTCATGGAGGGATATTTAAATCAGGAAATAGCACATCCGCGCAGCTCCCTCTGAGCACGATTGCATTGCCGGCATTTTCTTTCCTTGTAGGCACTCAATGCCATTCTGTGGAGGTACCTGGCGCCCATCTGGTTGGGCGCCATCTTCAATGGGAGTTACTTCTGTATTTTATTTGATATTATGTTTCTCTCGTTCTCACTATTATTTTAACAAATGTTATGTTACCAGTATTCAGCTTCTCACAGGGGAGCCTGTGAGAGCTGCAAGGGTTGCTCGACCTCGGTTTGCACACCCCTTATCATTTCCCCCCCTGCTTTGGAGATCGGGCTACACAGCGCCAGCGTCCTGACACGCCCCCTCTTCATGGAGGGATATTTAAATCAGGAAATAGCGCGTCCGCACAGCGGATGCATGCAGCAGGTGCACCACTGGCATGCCAAAGGTAAACCCATCTACAGCTGGATTGCCCCAAGCACAAGGACCCCTGCACAATTTACCTCCCACCCGACTACCAGAATAGCCTAACCTGGTAAGGAACTTCATGCTCTCAACCTTTCAGTCTTCCCCACTGGTTGTGCTTGTTTTAATTTCGCTACCCTCTCCCCGACGGCTAATTTTAACTGCCATAGATGCAGCTTCCACACAACAGTCCCCATCTTGCTTGCTGCCCCATGCCACCTAGAGACCGCCTTTCGCTCCCCTCACCCAGCGCAAATAAGCAGACCTTTAAGCTATGCTCTTATCAATGTGAGCTCCCTTTTGAAGCACAAATTAGAAATAGCCGACTTTGTGGACAGCCAGCAACTCGATTTGCTATTTCTCACAGGCAGCTGTTGCGTCCAGCCCTGACTTCCCAGTAGCAGTGCCTTCTGGATTCTTATTAAACAGGCTAGATAGACCTCTTAAAAGAGGCAGTGGATTAGCCCTGACCTACCACAATTGTTTCAAAGACACTTTTGAATCAGTTCCTTCCCCAGACTGTGAAGCCTTCCTCTTTAGCCTAGATCTTAATAATAAGCGCTCATTTAAACGCATGCCACTGTACCGCCCACCAGGCCCCAAAAGCGGGTTTGTGAAAAACATTGGCACACTGCTGGAGGCCAGTCTATGCGCCAATGACTTCACCATACTAAAGGATTTGAATTTTCACCTAGAGGCCTCATCTGACAAGGATACAGAAGTCCTTCTTGAACCTATGGGTATGCTAGGACTAGCACAACTAATTAATAAACCCACACACCTAGTAAGGGACGTTAGACGACTTGTTTACTAACAATTTCCGTATCTTGATAGAGGATGTGCTGCCATTAATCTGGTCAGACCATCATGCAATCATCTTTGGATTAAATGTACCACAAAAATCTAAAACACGCTTGAGCCCAGACTGATCCCTTCGTACTCGGACTTGGAACAAAATTGATAAAGACCTACTCACACAGCAACTGATACAGACACAACCCATTCTTCCTCTTGATACTGAACAAACCTTGTTACCGTATTCAGACTGGCTAAACTCCACCTTCTCCAAGCTAGCTCGTTGAAAAACTCCTCTACAAACAGGAGTAAATCCTCTGCACTATGGTTTGCCGAGGCACTTAGGCTTGAAAAACAAAATTGTAGGAGACAAGCAAGACGTTGGCCCTCACAATACGACAATCATGAAAAGAATTCTTACAAACTTGCACTGACCAAATACAAATGCCTACTTATAAAAGAAAAGAGCAACTACTTTACCCAACAAATAGAGTCAGCAAAAGACTCCACTAAGGAGCTCTTCCAGGTAGTGACTAAACTTACCACACTTCCAAGCAGTAAAGCAGCCAGCTATAACCAATATTTCTGTGAAATACTGGCTCACAGATTCAGGGACAAAGTCAACCAAATTTATTCGAAGTTTGAGGACTCAAATAATTCAAACGTCGGGGTCCAATTCTGTTCAAACGTCCTTCACGGATTTCCTCCCAGTTACCCCAGATCTGGTAGCAAAAATGGTTATCAGTGCCAAGTATGGCTCTCCTCAAGACCCCTATCCCCTGGAACTTTAAAGCTGGTACCTGATGTGATAGGAAAAAATCTCTCATCCATTTTTAACTCCATGTTTATCATGGGAGTCATCACCGCTCATTGGAAAAGAGCTTCCATCCACACCCTTATAAAGGAAGCCAGTCTGAACCCTGCAGACACCCACAACTATCGCCCCATTTCCCACCTCCCACTCCCTGCAAAGACAGTGGAAAAAGTAATAAATATGCAGCTTGCCCAGTCCATTCTTGATAACAATTTGCTGGACCCTACGTAATTCGGAATGAGACCTGGGCATAGTACAGAAACCGCCCTGATCAAAGCTACAGAGGAGATAAGGACTGCGCTGGACAGAGGAGGTGCCTCAGCTCTTATTCCTCTCGATTTGTCGGTGACCTTTGATATGGTCGATCACAAGCTGCTGATCGACTGGGCAAACTAGAAGTCAAGGATAATGCCCTGGTCTTACTGAGTACATTTCTGTTAGGCAGACTGCAAACCCTCAGTAGCTACAGTATTAGGGCAGAGTGGTGGGGCGGGTGGGGGTAGTAAGACAGACAATGACAATACAAAAACAAAAAACAGAACTTCCCTGCTCTGCTGCCCGCTGCATCGCCGCTCTTCTGCTCCTCACTGCAGCATAGGCTCCCACTCTCCCCTGCGGCCAATCCTGATGCTGCTCTCATGCATTAGAGCAAAGTCAGAATTGGCCTGAGTGCCCTCGATTTGTGCTCCCAGGGAGACTGGGAACCTTTGCTTTGCTGTCTTCAACCTGGCAACGCAACTGGACTGGAGACAGCTCAGTGCACATGTCGGTTTGGCTGTCCAGAAACAGCCGGCCATACTGACATGCACACTGATAGCAGTGCACCTACCACTCCTCCTGGTGAGTGCCCCCATGATGGCCCCACCCCCAGGACTTGGCCTGGCCTGGATCTTGAAAAATAAAATGATAATAAACCTGTTTAATTATCGTTTTATTTTTCAAGGTTAGGAGGCTGCTGGCTGGTGGGGCGATGCTCCTCCGCCATAGCGGAGGAGCCGCCGCTGGTTGCCCTAGACCAATATGAATTCTCCCCTTTCTCCCTCCCATGCAGGGTCCCACAGGGATCAGAACTCAGTCCAACATTATTTAATGTATATGTTTCTGAACTGGACACCCTGATTAAAACGTTTGACTTCTCCCTGACTTCCTATGCTGACGACACGCAGATAGTTGTGTCAGCTTTTAACAATGATGCCAAAGTCTCCACCCGCTTCCATGACTGTATGAGTGCAAACAGTTCATGGGTGAACAAACACTGCCTGAAGCTCAACTCAAGAAAAGCGGAGGTGGTACTGTTTGGTAATCTCTCTCCAGCATGGGCCTCTTCCTGGTGGCGGAAATACTAGGCCTCCTTCCCATCCCCAAGTCCAAGGCCAAGAACCTAGGAGTTCAACTTGACAACAAGCTGAACTTTGGAAGCCAGGTTAATGCTACTGTCCCCATCTCCTTCTATGCACTTAGGATGATCCCTTTTATCCCAGCCAACACCAAAAAAACAGTCATCACTGCCTTAGTCTTATCAAAAATACACTACTGTAATGGCTTATATATGAACATGCAGGAAAAGAATCTTAACAGGCTTTAGACGGTGCAAAATGCGGCCACCAATCTTCTCCTAGGAATTCCCAAATTCCAATCTGTTTCTCAGGAAATCCATGTTACACTGGCTTCCAGTAAGAAGTTGCATAAAATTTAAAGCCCTTTGCACTGCCCTCAAGGCTTTGCACAATACTGGCCCAGAGTTCCTGAGACACATCTTTGGCACAAACCTAGCAGACTTCTGCACTCCTTAGGAGCCAAGAAACTGGTGGTCCCTAGATTCCGAAAGATGAACTGGAGAGGAAGAAGCTTCAACACGGGAATGACCAAGCTTTGGAACAGCCTTTCTCGCCCATATCAGGGCCTTGCCCACCCTGATATCCTTTAGAAAGGAGCTTAAAACATTGGGGTCCTTTTCAGTTGTGTTCAAGTGCAGTTAACGCCAAGACACCTGAGGGTATACAAGCGCTCTATAAATCTTTTTAACATAACATAACAAGTCACCTGAGCCATGGAAAGTGCAGGCAGGTAGGATAGCCATGGTAGGAAAGTGTAGTATTATGTAGTGAGGCTAGTTAGGCTTCACTATGTACTACTCTCACAATGCCCCAAAGATGGTCCTTGGATTCACAATAATAAATCAGCGTCGAGCAAAGATGGTGCTAACAGGATTGGGCACCAACAATCATCGGCAGCGGTAAGGTCAGGGCGAAGATATTTCGATGTCCGGAGCTCCAGGGAAAAATAGCAGCCACCTGAAACTAGCTGGAGGTCAGGACTACGTTTCCAACAATGCACTGGACCATCTACTTTTGGGGAAATTCCTCAGAGGGCCCAAAGGCCAGCGATTCTTTGGTTCCAGGAGCATGCTTTTGCCTACGGGCTGTAAGGGACTAATGCCACTAGTCCAAGGTTGTCTGAAGTTGCCTTTGGTGTTCAATGGGGTCCCTCTGTCTGGGGGAACTGGTCTTTGCTCCGTGACGAGTCACAGTCATGAAGTTGCAGGGTGGTTGGCACAGGTGCAGGTTATCACACCTTCGCTTTGTGAAGCTCCTGAAGTCGCAAACTCGGGTCTCTTCTTTGCCCTTTGTTGCAAGTCTTCTCAAATCTGAGGTTCTGATGCCAGGGGTGCCCCATAAATCCTAGATTTAGGGGCATTATGGGTGTTGGTGCAAGTGGCCAATGGGCTATAAGCTCCAGTGGCTAATTAGCCCCTGAGGTGACCACATCCGGAGGGTGTCACCTTTTCTACCCAGAACCTTCCATTCTGCCACTAAAAAAATGGCAGAAACCCTCCTTGGCTGTCCAGACCAGGTAGCCCACCCTAGGGATGTGGTTAGTCTTCTGGGGGTGTACACCACCTGACTATCTAATTTTCCCACCTGCCCGGGTGCAAATGTGCCCGGGGGCAGAAGGAGGACTGTTTCCTCCTTTGGGAGCCAGCTTGCTTTCATATCAGAGGTGGTGCACTCTTTGAAGCTCACTGCCTTATTGTGCCACTTCAGTAGTCATCCTGTCAGGGAGGGAGGTGTCACCTCCTTCCCAGGCTGGCCTTTTTTCCTGATTCTTAGCAGTGTTCAAACCTCCTAGAGGGAGTCATATACCTGTCTTGGCGGTAGCAGCTGCAGGCTGCCAGCCAGGGCACAAAAAAGGCTTAGGCAGTCAGGTGAGCAACCTCTAAGGTAGTCACATGTCAGGGGTGTTGAGACAAGTTGTTTGATACCAAACATGACCCTATTCAGTCAGACCATAATGGAGCTGGCATCCGCGGAGGTGCCTTATTGCCAGCCCATGTTATCCTATGGCCCTCTCCTCACTTATAGTAGCCCTTAAAGAAAAGAGGCTACTATAGGGTCATGTAAGCTTGCACGTATATGCCCACACCTTTAATATAATGCACCTTGTATCCTGGGCTCAGGAGACCTATCTTAGGGGTGGCTGACATATATTTAAAGAAGTGCTTTGACCTTGGCCCTCATAGTGTGGGAAGAGTCAAGTTAGAGCAGTTTGCACTGTTCCTGCAGTCTGCAATGGCAGGCCTGCTGTCATCTGTTTAATTGTGTCACTCAGGGCAGCACAAACAGTGCTTCAGGCCCTGGTGAACCCTTTAATACCCAGGCGCTAGGTACCCTTGGTACCATTTACCAGGGGGTTAAAGACCTTATCAATTGGGGTTACCAATTTACTTACATAATTTTTAGGGAGAGTGCACATTCATTCAGAGTATCAAACCAGCAGCTAGTTGTTTAAATGGGAGCAAAAAGTGGGGTGAAACATGCAAAAAACCTGTTTTCCTACACAACCCCCCACCCCCAGCTGACACGTCCAGGAGACTCAACCCTTTTGTTGTTGAGTCTTCCTGACTTGTCCAGCAAAGAAGGATGTAGGGAAAACTCCAACCTATTAAAGGACCTACTCTGCCTCATATCCTCCTGTCAGGGTCATTGTCTCTGGCCAATTTACTCACCTCAACTAGGACAGGACCCCATTTAAACTGGACCTTAGTTGAGCCTATGTTTTACCCTCCTCATCTTTTACCTTGGGTAGTGAGGTGCTCACCTTTCCTAACTCTCCCTTAGCTAGGGTAATCCCTAGCTGACCCAAAGAGATCACCCAACACTTGAGCAACCCACCATGACCAATAGGGTCAGGGGGCCTAATTTACCTCGGGTCATGGGGTCTGCCTTCCATTCCAAGTACCATACTGCCATGAAGGCTAGCACCCAACAGAGGCTACTGACAGCCGTTAGTGTCCAGAACCACATCCTGAGCTCCCCGCTGACAAGTGGATGGGCTACATTAGGGGTAACTGTGATCTTTGAGCCTCCCTAATGCTTCAAAGTGGGGAGTTACCACCTCATGTGGCAGACATCCTTCTTCCACTCCTTCTTCTGTCGGTTCAGGGATGACACCCTGTTTCTGAACAGTTGCCTGACTCTTCAGGACTTCTTAGGGGTCAGGAGAGGCCTTGACAGTACCCACTTTTGGGTTCTCTCTTGCTGGGGTAGAATGCCCTTGGCTGGCTGGGTCTCTTTATAAGAGTGGCCTTCCTTTACTGCCCTTACCTTTCTTCCCTTTCTGCTGGGGCCTAACAACTTGATTTAGATCTTGGTGGATAGGTTACTTTGTCACAACGGTGACGGATATCCCATCCACCGAAATATAAATCCCATAGGATATAATGGGATTTATATTTAGGTGGACAGTACATCAGTCACTGTTGGCATGGAGTAACCTATCCGCCATGATCTATTCAGGCCCTAAGTCTCCTAACCATAGGGACAGGACCTCCAAGATCCTTGGGTTGGGCAGTGCCCTGGGCCACTGCCCTTTCTGGGTTCTGAACAAACTCTGGGAGGTCATTGCCTAGGATGTAATCTAGGGGGAGGTCAGGACTGACTACCACCCCATGCCAGCAAAAGGTAATCCCTCTCTCTAAGGTCACTAAGGCCACAGGTCTGGTTGTGACCTCCCCTGGGATACCCTTATTCTTCTTACCTCCCCTTGCAAATACTGGTCTGGGAACACTAGCTGTCAACCTCTATGGTATGACTGGCACCAGTGTCTCTCAAGGCAGTGGTGGGATCCCATTCACCAGAATGGAGTGGAAGTGCTTACTACTACCCCCAGAGATCACCAGCTTAGCATCTGGAGCCTTTTCCCAGTTAAAAGGTATGAGGACCTCCTTTTCTGAGGCATCCACCTCAAAGGCTATACTGGCCAGCCCACTGCTACCCTTCCTTTTGGGGCAGGCTGCATCCCCTCTGTAGTGCCCTGCCTGTTGACAGTCAAAGCACAGTCTGTTGTCTCAGAGTTTTGTTTATCCCTGGGTCCCCCTTACTCTGCTTGCAAAGGTGGGGTGAGTCTATTTCTCCTCCTTTGTAGGGTTCTAGGGTTCTAAGGGAGTTTCTGTAGTGGGCTTGCAACCTCCCTTCTTCCCCTTCCTTGGGCCTAACCCCCCCCCCTTCCTGAAGTCACCCCCCTGAATTGTTTTGGGTACTCTTGTCCTAACTCACTCATCAGTCTTCTTGCCCAACTCTCTAGGGCAGAGGTCTTCAAACTGTTTTGCTGTGAGCACCACTGAATAAAATGTTTTCAAGTTGGGCCCCCCTCCAAAACTTCATGGCAGTACTTGGGGGAGTGGAAGGGTCAGGGTCGAGTGCAGGGGGTGGGATTACCATTTCAGGAGCACTTTTGCTGAAGCTGATAATCCCCACTAAATGTGAGACTTATAAATGAGCAAAAATATCAATCAAAAATATGACTTTGCACTAATGATAGCTGCAGCCCTGATTGGCAGACTTTCTCCTCTGCCTCTTTCACCCCTTCCCCACCATGCATAGCCATCACTCCAATCTTGGAGCAGATTCTCTGTCCCTTTCAGAATAAAAGGAACTCCGATATGCTGCCTACCACTTTACAGCAAGAGAGCCCTCATCTCTAATGCTAAGAAGAAAAGTGAGCCTCCAATCCTCTTTTATAAATGAAGGCAGTCATAATTGTTATGCAGTGGGCCTTTCACTCCTGGTCCCCAGTGGCATTGCACCTGCTTCAGTAATGAGATTTACTGCCTTGAAAAGTGGCGATCTTCTCTGCCCCTCATCAAAAAATGGGCCTCCATCTTGCCCCATTCTCTGCTCTGTCATCTCTCAGAGGCCTAAGCTAATGTGTCTCTCCTGCTTCAATGCTCCCTTCTCTTGAGTCATTGGTCAGAGCCCCAAAGCAACACTGGCACAACAATGGTGCACCTTCCCTAACATAAGCAAGAAAAGATAGTAAACAGTACTAATTGGTGTTTAGTTGATGCCTCACACCCTTGGGCCCCCCTGCCACTGCATCTGCAGCACAAATGATACCACTACTCTGCCCACTCTCTCCACTGGCTAATCACTTCTAGACATCAAGGCCAAAGCAGGTTGTCTGCCCCTTTGTGTAAAAAAAAAGGGAGTAAATCCCACATCTCACCGCCTGTTACTTTGTACCGACTTGTTCCCTGCGTAGCAAGGGTAACCTGGGCCCTAATGCTAACAAGGAAAAAAGGGTTCCTACCCGTCATTTTTCTAGTACCACAGCCAAATTTGGGGTGCACTGCCCTCATGCCATTGCACCCACTGCAAGAATGGTAATGATGGCCATTTGAAAAAGTCTCCACCTTCCTCAGGGGATCTCCCTGAGAGAGCTGTGTCTGTCCATTTGTGAAGGAATAATTTAGCGCGCACACAGCACACTTTCCTCTGGCCCATCTCCTTGAGGCTATCCATGGACAGAGAACTAAAGAAGAAACAGGCCTTCTCACCTAGGTACCTGCAATCTGAAAGAAATGTAAGTTTGTGCTATTGGTTAATCACCAAATGAAATGGCTGTCTGGAACAGAATACAGGCTTTAATTTATAAAGTCTCTATTCTTGTTGAGAGGTGATCTAATAGTGATTAGTTTTGGAAAGATTCCTTTTAATGGACTTATAAAAATGTTTTCACTAGGTACAGTGTAATTACCTATTTCTTAAAGGTATTCTTTGAAAGCACTTTTTTTATCTTCAATGCTAAATCATTTTGTGGCAGCCTATCTCATACTCAGGACCACTGGAACTATGCAATTTTGCGGCTGCAGCTTTTTCCCCATAATTATGGATTTTGCTACATTTGCTGCATAATCCATCATCTGCTGCATATTCTACAGAGTTTAGCAAACAAAGGGCCAGATGTACGACCGTTTGTTGTGGTCGCAAATGGTAAATCGGTCCGTTTGCGACCGCAAAATAGGTCTGGCCCATGTACAAACCATATTTTGAGAGCTGTTAACCTATTACCGTATCATAAAATAGGGTTTGCGACTCGCTATTAGGAAGGGGCGTGCCAAGGGCGTCCCTTCCTAATAGTGAGTCCCAATGGTATGTACCATTGTTTTGCAACCGCAATTGCGGTCGCAAAACACTTGCAGTTTACCACCTACTTCAAGTAGATGGTAAGCCACTCGCAAACGGGAAGGGGTCCCTAGGGGTCCCCTTCCCTTTTGTGATTGGCATTCAAAATAATTTTTAAGAGCACGCAGTGGTCCCACGGCCCACTGCCTACTCTTAAAAAATTAAACAGTAACGTTTCATTTTCTTTTTTAAATGCATTCCGTTTTCCTTTAAGGAAAACGGACTGCATTTAAAAAAAACTGCTTTATTCAAAAAGCAGTCACAAACATGGTGGTCCGCTGACCCCAACAGGCCACCATCCCTGGGAGAGTTAGCCATTCCTAATGGGGTCGCAAATTGCACCTGCCTCATGAATATTAATGAGGCAGGCAATTTACGACCCCATTAGGAATCGCAAACAGTGTCTAAGACACAGTTGTATCTTCCTATCTGCGAGTCTCAAATTGCGAGTCGCAAAACGATGCAATTTGTGACTCGCAAATTGGTAGGGTCATACACACGGGCCCAAAATGTGTTTCTAGCTCAAGCGGCGCAAAAGTTACTAAAAAGGCAACAACCTATGTTACCACGCAGTGGAAGGCCCATTGCAAAGGTTGACGAGCACCATTTTGTTGCTTATTTCTGAATTTGGGTGTTAAACTGGCACTGATGAAATGAAACATTTCCCACACAGTGTTAGCATGTGTAAATCTGATAAAATAATGAAGTAACACTATCACAAAAAGTGCTGCATTAAGCCGCATATTTTGGCTTTTTTTCACCGTATAATTTAGTCAACCCTCCTACATTTTTTTGTCCCTCCTGCCACTTAATTCGAGCAGCCTTGCTTATACAGTGTATAATATAATGTTTAAATAATAACATGCGTATTCACAATGCTTTGTGTTACAGGCTGGGACTTCATAGAATTATAAATGCACAAGTCACGATTCTACACTGTGCCAACCTGGATTCAATTGTGTGACTCTCTGGTCTCACAGTCACAAACAGACATCTGCAGTGATCGCATTAATGAACTGAGGTTTGATAACATAAAAGAAAGCGTTCCCAAGGATTAATTTAATTTGCAATTATTTTTCGTTTATGGTATGTGCATAATTTTATATGCAGCTGGCTAATTGTGAAAAAACAACAAAATACTTAAAGAAAATGTTGTTCTTTTCTTTTACTTAGGCATGTCTTTCACCCGACGACCACAGCACCAAGAATCACAGTTGCCATACTTTTATATACTCCTTACCTGCAGGATGTAAATCAAGACAGCATGGAAACGTGAAAAATAAAGAAAGTCGCACTTCCAGGCCATTTTCATTTACAAGTATTTTCAAAGGCATTTGTGCCCCACTGGGAACATAGCAGGCCCCCTGGGGGGGGGGTCCGTCCCAATGTTTGAAGACCTCTGCTCTGGGCTAGAAAGTTCTGAATCTACTAGATGCTGGTGTAGTTTATCCATTACCTTTTGTATGTCGAACTTCAAACAGGAACTGATTACCTGTTCCCAGTTGGAAGTTACAGCTTGTTAAATGTAATAAGGCAACTCCAATGTTATCCTATAGGAGAGGTAGGCCTTGCAGTAGTGAAAAACAAATCTAAGAGTTTTTCACTACCATGGCATCTGACACTTAAAAGTACATGTCCAACTTTTCAAATACACTTCACCCTGCCCTCTGGGCTGTCCAGGACCTAACCTAGGGGTGACATATGTGTTAAAAAGGAAGGTTTGGGTCTGGTAAAAAGTTTACTTTGCAAAGTCGAAATGGAAACTTAAAACTGTACACATAGGCTGAAATGGCAGACCTGAGACATGTTTAATAGCCTATTTAAGTGGGTGGCACTATCAGTGCTACAGTCCCACTAGTAGCATTTAATTTACAGGCCCTGGGCACTTTACTATAGATTTACAAGTAAATTAAATATACAAATTGGGTGTAAGCCAATTCTACCATGTTTAAGGGAGAGAGCACAAGCACTTCTGCAGTGGTCAAGTTCGTAGAGTCCAAGGGCCAGCAAAAACGAATTCAGCAAAAATAAGAGGGATGCAGGCAAACAGTCTGGTGGAGACCACGAAAAGGCTGACAGGACTAGCACTCCTCATAATCCAAAATCATAAATTCATCCATCTCTAACTCCTCCAGAGTTGTGCTACTCATCCCCGGCATTTCTCCATCCCCAACAGCAGAGCTCCACTCTGAAAGTTGCTGCCACCGCTTTTTGGGTGAGGATGCCCTTTTGGACCTTCCCCATCACTCCAGCTTCACCACTGTGACATCCAAACGGTGACGAGTAACCATGCCCTCCCTTCCACTCGGGATATGGGAGCTGCACCAAACTCTCCCAAGGTCTGCTGAATAACTATTGTCCTCAAAATCTCCAGTGCAGAAAGGCAGAGGGCCAGATGTATGACCCGCCAATTAGCGCGTCGCAATTTGCGTCGCATTTGCGACTCGCAATTTGCGACTCGCTAATTGGAATGCACAACAGTGTCTCAGACACTGTTTGCGATTCCTAACGGGGTTGCAAATTGCATGCCTCATTAATATTAATGAGGCAGGCGCAATTTGCGACCCCTTTAGGAATGGCTAGCATTCACAGGGATGGTGGCCTGCTGGGGTCAGCAGACCACCATGTCTGTGACTGCTTTTTTAATAAAGCAGTTTTTTTTTTCTCAAATGCAGCCCGTTTTCCTTAAAGGAAAACGGGATGCATTTAAAAAAGAAAAAGAAAACTTTTCAGTTTCATTTTTTTAAGGTTAGGCAGTGGTCTCTGAGACCACTGCCTGCTCTTAAAAAATATTTTCCCACATACTCACAAAGGGGAAGGGGTCCCCTGGGGACCACTTCTCCTTTGCGAGTGGTTTACCACCTACTTGAAGTAGGTGGTAAACTGCGAGTGTTTTGAGGCCACAAATGCGGCCGCAAAATATTAGTACATAGCATGTTGACTCGCTATTAGGAAGGGACGCCCCTTCCTAATAGCGAGAGTCACAAATGCTATTTTGCTAGTCAGTGACTCGCAAAATAGCATTTGTAAATGCTATTACCCTTTTTTGCGGCCGCAAACGGGAGGATCTCCCTTTTGCAGCCGCAAAAAAGGGTCATACATATGGCCCAGAATGTGCTGTGGTCCCTAATCTCCCTTTCTCCTCCCTCTGTTTCTTCACTGGGGACCCATACACAGCTCCCCTTTTCACTTGCCCTCTCCTTCCCACCTCCATAATCTCGCAATCCTGGCCCCTTCTATCTATCGCTGCACATAGCTGGAGCACCTCACCATGGGAGCCCTTCCTCAAAGTATGAGGTATTAATACTTGTTAGTTCACCCTTTAAAATTCCTCTCCATCTAAGTGCCAGGTGCCCCAACCAGATCACTGTTTTTCCTCCTCCTCCTAATCACTCCACTCCAGCATAGCCGCTTCAAGCTCCAATTACGGGGGCAACCTCCATGATGGCGCCCAGTACCAACTGCTCCTCCTGCCCCACCTTCCTCAAAAGCCACAGGACCTCCTCCACTTCTGCACAATTTTCCATCCTGATACCAGTATTCAGATTAGCTACCCCAATTTAAAAGCTCTCAGACATAAGAGTCAAAACCTGCCTCAGCCTCAAACCTACCTCAGACTATTTCACAGCCACAGTGTCACCTTCAAAAGGGGACCTGGCAACCCTTGCACCTATGGCTTAGCCCCTAATACCCTGCTGCTACCATACCCTAGTCAATGATGTAAACACAGTACACCTGGACTGCACCACCTGCCGAACAACCTAGGGGCAGAGCTCCCAAGTTGGCTACCCCCCAACCCACATTATGGCAAATGACTTTAACTTCTAGTCAGTAATTCAGGACAGCAAAGTATGGCAAATATGTGAGCTGTATCAAGAGGTAAGACGCAAAGTGATGGAATGATGGATTTATACGTATTTGTATGTCCTGTGAAGATCATGGGTTATGTAAAACCTATTCAAAGTTAGGGACACATGGGAAGAGTGAACTTGCTTTAAAAGCATATGTTGATCCGCATTGTCTGATGAATATAAAAGCATTAATTGGAAGAGTACTGCAACTGCAGGGAGTAGCTTTCATTGGTGCAAGAGGTTTAATGGCACTGGGGCTCAGAGGCCTGAAGCTCCCACTGAATCCTGATTTATGATGTATTTTATAAATCAAGCAGCTGTCATGGGGCCCAATTCTTCCTTTGCACTAGAACCCATGACTCACTGGCTATGCTACTGAGCAGGTGACCAAGATGTGAACACTAGGAGGGACAGTCTGCTTCCCAAAATGAGTGGACACATCAGAGTAAAAGCTCACAACCTGATTCATAATGCTTTTGAAACCGAACACTTACTATGACTGAGATCCTGCTTGCCAGTAATAATATCACCAGGAGTTATCTGTGTAGGTCGAAAAGCAGAATGCACTGATAAGAGACTGCTTTTCCCTGCTATATAATGATGTAATTGCTGTCATTCAAGTTCATCATCTCCCGGAGACATTCACGTATCCGTAATGCATATCGTTTTGCCATGTTTTTATAGACAGTAGAATGCTTTCATCCCTGTTTCTTCACAGTAAAGTGACTGTTTTCTTTTGTTGACTGGATGGACTGCTTTATGTTTTATCTCAAGACATCTCCATGAACATAACAAGCATTTACTGTTATTTAATTTCAACCTCTGCCATAACAGATTAGTCGTGTTCCTTCAAACCTTGTAGAAGTTCTTAAATATAAATTCAAGGAACAGCCAGATAAACACAGGTCGCAAATAGTGGTCGCAAATTGGCCACTGTCTATTGGCAGCCTGTCTCTAATTTTGTCATGCAACCTATATACTAGTAAGTCATGTTACTGCCTAAGACGCTGATCACGATCCTGGGCTAAAAACAGAGATATGGTGGCTTGCAATGAACAGCAGACCAGTGGCGGCTCCTCCGCTAAGGCAGAGGAGCGTCACCCCACTACTCACAGAGCAGAAGTTAAAGAAAACTTAAATGATAATAACTAGTGTTATTATCATTTTAGTTTTTCCTTTCCTGGTGCTGGGTGGGGCTGGACTGCCAGAGGAGGGCAGGGGAGGAGTGGTTTGCCCACTCGAAGGTGAGCAATGACGCTTTGACTGGCCCTCTCAGGCCGGCCAAACCGTCATGCACACTTTGCATATTCTGCACCCAGGCTGCATTACAGCCTGGGACATGCCCCCGGCTCCCATTCCCTCCCTGTGTGCCGATCCACGGCGCTCAGACCAGTCACAGTGCTGCATTGCAGCTCTGTGTTTGACTAGGGGAGTCAGGAGCCTGGGTGCTTCCTGTTCCTGCTTACAGGAGCGAAAGGCAGGGTGAGTGGACTGAGAGGCGGCGGCCTGCCTGGTGGCCGGCCTGAAGCTAAGCTGTCTTTTTTTCCATCCATTTTCAACCCTCCCCATCCCCCCACCCCGCCACCCCTGGTAAATAGCAGCCGCCATTGCAGTAGACTGCCAACCCTTTGTTTGAATTTAAGAATGGAAACGTTTTTCTAAGCAGTCCATGTTCCTGAGTTGAACTAATGTTGATTTTTAAAATAAAATGCTTCCCATTTACCAAGATATTGGATGGAGCAAGTAGTGTTTCCCTGGACGGCTGCCTGCGCTGCAGAATGTGGCCCGCTTATCCTTTTCAAATCTAGTACCACCTATTTTGTGGAGTCTGAAACATTTCAAAGCCTTGTGACCACAATTACTATTGATATTTCTCCATGTGATTTGCAATTAGGAGAGGATGCCACTTTTCATCCTATTTCCTGATTGTGATTTGTAATGAGTATTTTCCAAATCAGAAAATGGATTTAGTGAATGCTAGAATGTCTTTTTTGCACTAGAAAACAATGTGATTTTGTGAATCTCAGAGTTTGCGACCCCAGAATACTTTAGTACATCTGACTGTAAATCCTTTGATGGGAATCCTGTACACCACCTGGGTTTTTACTTCCTGAATATGATTCAGGCACCTGGAAGAGAAGAGTTAAGTGTAAATACAAGGGCAAAAAACTCACTTATTCAAATTCTTTGGGTACCGCTTGACTGCATTGATTCCAGAAGAACAAAAATCAGTAATTAAAGAAAGCACAAAGGGCCTGATTCACAAACTGCACTTTGTAGGACTTTTGTAGTCCTTTTGTACTACTGCAATCATTTTGAAAATGGAAAGCCCAGAGGACCACTGCAATAGAAAACTTGATGGCTGCCTTCATGCCATAAACATGTGGATGATGAATACCATTTAAAGCTCAATATCACCAATACAGAGATTCCAACCTGTAGGCAATGGCAAAAATACCAGCCTACTGCCTTATGGCCTAAGGAACTTGAGACAGTCCAACAACTTCAAGAGAATTTCGAAACCGAAACGTAACCGTGGATTCAGACCTATCCTTGATGCTGTATGTTAACAACGTCATAAAGAGTGACTTCTACTCATTCAAAACACTTTGTTGCACCTACCCATTCATTGCATACCGACATAAACTGCAAGCCAAAATCACCCTTGCAATTTCCAAGGTTAACTTTGTCAACAGTCTATACCTTGGTGCACCAACATTCATCATATGCAAAATACAACTCATCCAAAATGCTGCTGTAAGACTTCTTCTCTTCCTTTGTCCAAAAACGTGTATGGCCCCAGTGCTGCAATCGCTCCGCTGGCTATCTATAGCTAGAAAGGGAATGTTCATGGCACTCTGAATTGTCTACAGAACCTCCAAAGGAAAAGGACTGCTATAGCTACAAGTTAAATTCAAGCAATACAAACCAAACAGAACACTTTGCTCCATGCTTGCACCACTTATCACCATACCACCTTAGCATGTACCAGTACAAGCTGAAAATCTCAGGAACTCACTACCAGCCAGCATTATAAGCACCAAGGAGCAAATACACTTCCAAAGACAGTTGAATACAAGCATATTTTCAAGAAAATTGCACCACCCCACATCTCGGCAACAGAGCCCAGAAAGCAGCCGCACCCTCAAGAACAATCTTCAGCTTACAGCACACACAGAAGAAACAACCCAACCAGCAAACTGCTTTCGATATGCAGGTAAGCCAAGAAGGGCTGACCTATGGTTTGTCAGAGCATTATACAGTTAAGTGATTTCATATATAACATTTATGAGCCACAATAATACAAGACCATAATACTGAACAGCCAGCAGCAAATTGTAACTTAAACCTCTGCATTTACATATGACATATCTGCTGCGAGGATTGTCCATCACCAGTACTCTACAGCCAAAAGAATAGACATCACCAAATGTACTGTCAGGCAATAATTGAAGAGATCTGTCGCATACTGCTGGACAATTTAGAGGGCTTTCATCTAGTCCACCACTGCAGGTTCCAAATATTTATACACTCTGATGACTTCTTTACATCTCACAGTGACACTCAGATATGGGATGATAGTAAAAGTACCCATCCCAGTAGATCTCTCCACTTCTCTCTCCCTCCAACCATGCCAGCTCAGAAAACAACTACACAGAAAATCTCAACTTGAACAACCCAGTGCATTAGCTAAGCAAACTATAATGATAAGAAATATCATACATGGACCTTCAGAACTATTCAGAGCTGCCAATATACTGAAAATCATTACACTGCCTGTCTGTCTCTCACACTTCATCATCGAGCGCTCTGCTATGTGCTGTGTCCATAACATGATAACCGCACTTTGGTGGTCCTCACGCATGACATGGAACACTTCCCACATATGATCACAAAACAAAGACAACACCCTTTCAACCACACATCCTACATGGCATAGCTAGCCACACATGTAGGTAAGCACTTCAGTGCCCCACATAGGGTTAGTAAGAGCTTTATAAATGCTGCAACAGAATACAATTCAATACTGCAAAACAATAGTAAGTGCAGCACTACAGATGGCCGACCATTGGTACTGCAACATCCTCCCATAGAAATGAAATGGAGATAGGACCTCTAAATAATGCTCTTTATTATTTACTTATAAAATATTCTTGCAACCTATTTTAAATGGAAACATTAATGTAATACTTGTAATTGAAATATCATTTAATTACTTATAATTATTTCTGTACAACTCTTTTAATAATTATTCAACCATAATAAAAAAAAAAAATCTTTAAGTGAGTGTAGGAAAGTGCTCCTTTTGCATGGTTAACGCCTAACCTTTTGCTGGATACCTAATGCCAACTTGACTGAGTGTGTGCTGGGACCCTGCTTACCAGGCCCCAGCACCAGTGTTCTTTCCTAAAACTGTACCTTTGTCTATACAATTGGCACACCTCTGGGCCACATGTAAGTCCCTTGTAAAAGGTACCCCTGGTACCAAGTGCCTTATGACCAGATAGGGCCTCTGAGGGCTGCAGCATGTATTATGCCACCCTTAGAGACCCCTCACCTTAACACCTACCCACTGCCATTGCAGGCTGTGTGTTTTGGTGCAGACACAACTGAAGAGTCATCATGGCACACATCCCTGTGTGCCTTACCCACCAACACTGCCTGTGGCATGGGTAAGCCACCCCTCTAGCAGGTCTTACAGCCCTAAGGCAGGGTGCACCATACCACAGCTGCATAGCTGCATGAGCAATATGCCCATAGTGTGTCCGTGCCATTCACAGACAATGTAAATGCAGTGAAGCCATTTTGAGTACATGGGCTGGGAGGTTGTCATTACAAACTCCACGGCTCCATGATGGCTTTACTAGAAACTGAGAAGTTTGGTACCAAACTTCTTAGCATAATAAACTCACACTGATGCCAGCGTTGGATTTATTATAAAATGCACTCAGAGGGCATCTTAGAGATGCCCCCTGAAAAACGACCAACTTCTAGTGTAATGGCTGACTGGTCGCCACCAGCCAGCCACCACCAGACAGGTTTCTGACCTCATGGGGTGAGAGCCTTTGTGCTCTCGGAGGTCAGGAACAAAGCTTGCTCTGGGTGGAGGTGCTTCCCACCCCCTCCTGGTAGGAACAGCAACAGTTGGCAGTCATCCCCAAATACTCTCACCATGTGATGTGCTGATTTGGGCAGCTCCAGTGAGTGGAGATGCCCACCCCCCTGTCCAAGCCCCACTTTTGGCAGCAGAACAGGCGGGAAAATTATCAAGCAGAGTAGGAGTATCCACCTCCGCCTGGCACACCCTTAGAGTCACCAAGAGCTGAGGTGAACCCCCTCTTAGAAATTCCCCATCTTGAAATAGAGAATTAAGCCCAATAGGAACAGGGATGTGACCCTATCCCCAACGGGAGGGGCACCCAGAGGATGTAGTCACCCTAGGGGGCAGTAACCATTGGCTACTGCCCCCGACCTCAGTAACGCCCTTAATTGTAGTATTTAAGGGCCCCCCTGAACTTTGTTCCTCAGATTCGACGGACCAGGAGCTGAACCGCTGCAGACAGAACCCAGCAAGAACCCCACCACCCGTACCCGTTCGACAACTGGACCTGCTCTCCTTCCAGAAACCCTGCTAGGCCTTCAAGAAACCCCAGAGACCTTCCAGCCTTCACCCAATCTCCAAGAACCTCCCTTTGGGCTAGAGGTTGTAGTCCCCGGCATCCGCCGGTACAAGAACCGCAGTGGTTGAGGACCAACACTTGTGTCGGCATGACTCACCACTACAAAACGAACTCCAAGACCGCAGTGATAGAGGACCGACACTTGTGTCGACACGACTCTGCCATGCCAGAAGAAAAGCACAGCAGCTGGACGGCGGCCTCTCTGAGACAGCCCGACATCGACAGGACTCCTCCATCCCCTGCGCATCTCCATCCCCACGACATCGACTGCTGGACTGGTGGTGCCTCCCTTCGACATACAGTGACTTGATGACGACCATGACGGTACTGGCGTTGGCGGCTTACTGACTCCCATTCATCTCCATTGCTCTCCACTGACCGCAAGAGCAAACATCATTGCCACTATCGACCTTTTATGGCGTAGATACTGGACTCCGCCCCTCTTCGGGTGCCCCCAGTCTCCATTGACTAGTCTTGGATTTGGCGAACTCTGCACCTGGCTGCCCCATTGCCCCTGGCGGTGCAGTACCTGCCTTAAACTGACCCTTGCCCAGGGCCGGTCTAAAACCCCCGAAGACTGGAAAAGTAATTTGTGTACATACTTGCTGATGCATAACCCCATTTTGCTGCCTTAGGATTGCATTGTATTTTATCTATTGTATACAACTGTCTATCTTTTTCAATCAGCAAGTGATACTGGTTCTGATTGACAATACCAAAGCATTTCCAAGACCATAAAGTATTTCTACTGCCTTTGTGAAAGTATACCTGCCGGAAAAGTCTACTTACCTGTAACTGATTTTAACTTGGTTCCTAAAATAAAAGTAACTAAAGTAATATTTTTTGCGAAACATTGGTCTGGAGTTAGTCAATGAGTGTGTGTTCCTGTCTTGTATGAGTGGGCACAACAAATTCATTCACACTAGCCTAACAGCTGGGCCAACCTACCACTAAATTGAGAATAAGGTGTTATCTACTTTAACCTCTGCCATACCTTTGGGGACTCACTGGGCGCTGTGCAAACTATACCTCTTTTTAGTATAGTATATACAGAGCTTCCCACAGTGTGAATTTATTATTTAATTTATCTTCATGAAAATAATTTTAAAATATTTAAATTAATTCAATACAAATTTCAAAATAAAGTTAATAGCGCTGTAGCATTTTTTCTTTTGTTTAGCATTTAAAATAAACATATAAAATAATTTACATTAATATTTAACATAGGCAGATTTTTAATATTTTTTTTAGTTAAATAGAGCAATTTCATGTTTCCTATACTTTACCATAGGCAGACTACACAGTCGGGCGGAGGTCTCTGTATAGTAAAATACAGGGAATTGTTTTAAATTTAAAATATTTTATAAGTAAATAATAAATATGTACTATTTTAAGATTTTCCATAACATTAAATTAATTTTGTTTTATTATAAACTATTTTAAATAATTGAATTAAATGTAACTTTATTTGCTATGTTTGTTTTTAAAGGCCCATCCTCCATTATTTTCAATTGGAGGGTGTTGCAGTACCAGTGGGTGGCTATATGTAGTGCTGGACTTATTACTGTTTTGCAGTAGTACTTTAGCAGGGTATTTTTTGAATCGCATTGTACTAATAGAACTAGAATGTGCAGTTTGTGTATCAGCCCTAAAGGTTCATGTTAATCTTGCTTGGGTGAGCAATACACAAATGTTCTTTTAGCCAGTTTTATTCAAGTACAGTGGTCTTCAAAATGTAGTGCATGCTCCCAAGGGGGTGAGCCCTCACTCTAGGTAGGGGGCATCCATTGCAACAACATTAATCACAGACTGTTTTTTGCTTTTTGCTGTAGCAAACGCAACTACCAGTAAAAATAATCCAAAAAAGCTTGAGACACACAATGACAAGGAAAGGTATATCATACTCATTCTGTGGATTAAATTTGTTTTGGGCCTCGTTCCTGTAGCCTTTGGGCTAGCTTTAAAGAACGGATCCATAGCTCTGAGTGCAGATTGCTGTGGCTGAATTTGAGGATAGGTCCGTGGCGGAGTGGCATCAGGGTACACTATTCAGAGTTTCTGCTTATAAAATAAAAATCTTTAGAGTGCAAGGAGAGCACCATGGAGAAATAGGGTACTGCAAAAAGTCTTGTCTCTCCCCAGGTCTTTGTCCAGTAATGCTAGGGAAGAGTCAGTCACATGGCAGGCTGACTCTAACCAAGCACTACCAGCCTGTTAAAGGCTTCAGCTAGATGAGCAGTGGTGAGAGAAATATCTGTGGCTTGTAAGGGGACAGTGTGGCAGGAACGATGGGCAGCAGGAGAGAGAAACAATGACAGGGGAGAGTGGCAATGATGGAGAATACTTGTAATGAATGTGAAGGTTCACTGAAGGTGAGAAGGATAGTGATTGGAAGGGTCTGTGACAGAAGGTGGGTGACAGAAGATGTGTAAGAGCCCAGAATGCCGAGCTCATACAGTCATGCAGGTCTTTGCAGAAGGACAGAACGTTTTGCCTGCATATAAGGAGGCAGCAGCTCTTCAGGCCACCTTCAAAAACACTAAATCAGGGTGAGATTCACTCATACACAGAATATATTCTGCATTATAGTAACAAGGCAAGCCTCACTCACAAATAGGTGGATCAGGGCAAACAACAGGAAAATCTATTTCCATACACAGAACAGATGCAGCAAGGTGAAAGTCCATCTCACACAGAGCAGGCATAGCATCTGCAGTATTGCAAGCTTCACACAAGCCAAGTAACATGCATACAAAATTGGTACTTCAGAGGCAGCAGTTCCACAGGCATCCTTCACCCACAGAAAATAAATGCATGCATGGGTAGCAGCAAGCAAGTTTCCCAACCTCTAAAACAGGTACAGTAGGACACATAGCAAAGGCATGGCATCTCAACCAACATACACACACCCCAGTATAGCACAGGGTAACCCATTGCAAGAATTCCTCACAAAGAAGAGCAATGCAAGCTTCTTGAACAGAACAGATACAACCAAGTAAACTGCAAGGCAAACACCCCCACCCCCCACACACACACACAAACGAGAGGGGAATCATGGGCTATGCAGTGTCAGATTCCTACAAGCACTGAGCAAATGCAGCAATGCTTGAAACAGTATACGCTTCTTGCACTGGTAGGTGAAGAGATAAACCACTCAAGCAAAAGGGAGCAAGAGGTTTACTGAGCATGCTGTTGCCACGAGGAGCTCCTCTACAGGTACTAAAAGCAGAAAGTTCTGTGAGCAAGCTTTAACCTGCTCCCTGATCAGCCAACCTAAGGAAACAGCAAGAAGAAGGTCCCTGGGATGCTACTGCACCTCACCACCTACATTGAAGGATAATCCATAAAACAATTACATTCGGTTTTAATGCATAGGTAGGACAACAGAATGAAATTGTTAGTACCATTTGTTGAAGTTTGTCGCTCTATATGCCCTGTTAGCTTGCAAAAAACCCTAAAGAGCTCAAGGGTGCTCAGTACTGAGAAGTTTGAATACCTCTATTCTAAGATATTTCATGCTGTCATTGATTGCACCATCTACCTGGTAAGCAAATGTATTTTGTTTTTATTAATATAACTAGGTTCACACGTACGTAGTACAAATCCATGTTGTATGGTTCTTGAATCTGATTAGTATGTTCTTGCTTTTGAAGGTAATTCTTAGAAATGTGTAAGATGAAGAGTATTCCTGTATTGGATGCTACTACTATTATCATTGCTAAGTTGCCCCTTTATTTATCTTTTGCTTTGTGCATGTTCTTGCAAAGTGTACATTTAATAGCTAGGAGTTACCAGGCCGTTGTATCCCAGGGTTCATCAAGGGTTGAACAAGTCCTCTCTGATTGTTGGCTGGCATGTGTGTTACTCTTTTCTTTTTGAGTGAGATGACATTATCTTGCAATATTCTCTTCAGGTAAGGTGGCTTACAAAATATGGATGATCCCTCATCCGTCTATCCCTTCAGGTTTAAGGGTATACAATTGATTTTCCCTTAAACAACCACCCTGAATTGGTCACTGAAGACTGATGGTATTAGCTGCACGTTTTGTGAATACCTCCACTCAGTTACTCGGAGATGTATGTATGTGGTGTTTCTAGAACACAAACCTAGCCCAAAGGCAGTGGTGTACCATACAGTGTCAAAGATCTACAGTCGATCAATAGGTGATTGGAGAGGTAGCTTGAATATGGAACTAGAAGTGGACTGCCACTGCATCAACAAGGAGTGTTCTTTAAAGAGCTTTGTCTTCAGCTGTTTTCTAAATTGAAGCAGGGTTGGGATGTATGACGACACCACGCATGCATTACATCGCATGCCATTAGATCGCGGTTGTAACAACGAAAGTCGTTACAACGACTTGCGTTGGAGGGCGCTGGACTTAGGAGTAGTTTAATTTACTATTCCAACTCCAGCCTACGTACAGTAGGAAAGGTGTTGGATAGTAATTTAAACTACTCCTTGTCCTATAGCGCCCTCCAGTGCAAGTCGTTGTAACGACTTTCGTTGTAAAAACCGCAATCTAATGGCATGCGATGTAATGCATGCGTTCTAAAGGTTGTTTCCCCAGGGTTGGTGCGTTCCTGATGGATAGAGGAATATTGTTCCAGATCCTGGGTGCATACATGGAGACTTGTGGTGTCTTTTGTGCACTTTGCCTTTCAGTCCGATGGTTTCCTGAATGTGGGAGCAGGGAGAGTCATGAGAGATGGTGCTAATTGCCAGCATGATATGCAGGGGTACTGGTCGTGATTGGTTTGTAAATGGTGCTGCTGGTTTTGAAGATGTGAAGTGTGGGCCAGCAAAGGAAACCAGTGGGGTTCTATCAGGAAGGGGATGATATGGTTGTATTTCTTCAGGCCCTGGTGAGATGTGCTGCAGCATGTAGGATGCACTCTAGGGGGATCAGTATGGATTTTTGGAAACCATGGACCAGGGTATTACCAAGAACCAGACGTAGGCCACTTCGGTTTGAACAGCAGTTATAAAGTCACTTTCTGGGAGGAGCAGTTTCACTTTTTTTAGTAGATAGACCTGTACCAAGAAGTCTTTGATTTCTTGGCAGTATGGTCCCTGAAGGTGAGTTTAATGTCTACGTTGCCTTAAATAGCTTGCAATGGAGTTGTCAATTGGGGTGTGAATTTATGATCATTATTCAATGTATTTAAGTAAAGCTGTGACTAGTTGTTGTTGACTGGTGCACTTTGACTCCTTTTGGGGTAGTCACCTCCAGATTTTCTTTATTCTTTGGACTCACCTGCTAGCAATTGTGAACTCTAACAGTGGGACGCTGCTTTCCAGTGCGAAATGTATGCTCTGACCCATAAAACAAAGTTGAAATTGGCTTAAAGCCCCATTTGGCATATTTAACTTTACTATAAAGCCACTCTATATGGTGCAGCTTCGACATATGTGACTTGTAAAATTAAATGTCAAGTGTGAGCTGAAGCACCATATTATGCAATATATTTTGTGACACTGAATACATAACACAGGACTCCAGTGATGCCTGGTCTCCTGTAGCCTGTAAACTCTGATGTTGCACATTTTGCCGGCCTAAAACCTACTTCTAAGCACTGAATAAGTCACCCCTAATAATACCTTATTGCTCATAAGGAAGGGTGCATAGATAGAGCCAAGAAACACTGCATGCCTAAATTAATGTTAACATGCATCTACCCAGAACAAATCTATAAAAGATATATTCGCTGAATTGCGTTTAGCTGACCCCATAAGAAGTAATGGTATAGCAGATTAAAGCACTATTTCTGCATTATCCAGTTGAAAGCAGCTGCAGAAAAGGTTTTTAAAAATCCAGTTAATTGGTAAAGTTGGATTTTTTTTACTAGTTAGGAAATATAACTTTTAGGCAAGTTATATTTACTTGCCTGAGCCACTATATGCTAATAAGCTTTAGTCTTCAGCAGCTGCCCTGCCTATAATGAGGTGTGAAATTCATAACAGGAGCCACTCAATAGTCACTTTGCTTTACAGGTCAACCTGAGTGGGCTGGAATGATCTATCTGAGCTCAGCAGAAAATTCAGGGTGTGGCTACTGCCACCCCTGTTGGCACAGCAGTGTCAAATCCTGCATGACAGGCCTGCACCTGTAAAACTTTGGCCCCTTTGAAAGTGAACAAATAGGCCTGGTAATTGAATGGCCCTAATTTGCCTTACTAGACTTCTGTCTAATTTTTTGTTGTGGGCTTATGGCCTGCTTCAAACTAGATTTTAATGTTAGCTGTGGGAAGACACTTGTCATTGCTATATTACACTCCCCTACGAACCCCACCTCTTGTAGCTCAAGTTTAGTGTGGCTGAAGTCTTTGGGCATCTTGGATTTGTCTCAACAGATTGCAGTGGGCCTTATGCGACAGCTAAAGACATCGGCTCCCTCCCAGACACCACGAGGGAAGCAGTGTTAGTCCCCATTCTAAAACCAAACAAATTGGCCCATGACAGGTCGGCATACCGCCCATTATCGATGCTTAACACTGATTATAAAATACTAAGCCAGATTTTGGCCACCAGATTATTACCCCTCATGACCGCACGAATACATACGGACCAAGCCCGGATTATCCCGAGCTGTAGTACAGCAGGGAATATTAGGTGCCTCTTGAATATCATGGAGGCGGACAAGGAGGTCCGAGGAAATGCAGTGATCTTCGCTGTAGATATAGAAAAAGCATTTGATAGCCTGGAGTGGGGATATTTATACGAAGTTATGGCATGCATGGGATTGGGAGTGGTGGACTTTATCAATTGGACCCGACTGTTATACACCAGGCCTACGGCCAGAGTGCGCACGCGGAAAATCATATCGCAAGGATGGTCAGTGGAGCGAGGCACAAGCCAGCTATGCCCACTCTCTCCTCTATTATTCGCTCTTGCCATGTAGCCACTTGTGATTGCGGCCAGAACAGGGCAATTCTACAGGGTACTTAGCACTAGACACACTAATCATCAAATAGCACTGTAAACTGATGACCTGTTACTCTTTCTAAAAGAGGGGGAGGAAGACCTACCGGGAGCCTGCTCCCTATTAGAGGAGTTTAGCTCTTTCTCTGGCCTAAAAGTCAGTTGGCAGAAATCTAGGCTCTTACCGGTGGTGTAAACAGGGCAACCTCCGACTGACCTAGCACAGTTGCAATGGGAACCAACTTGCCTACCTTACTTAGGAGTCGGAATATATCATTCCTGGCCAGACTTCTATGAAGGAAATGTGGGACGGGCCCTGCAAGGGCTCCAGACGTCCATAGCTTTTTGGCGGACCCTGCCGCTCTCAGTGGCTGCCAGGATCACACTCCTTAAAATTGGATTCCCACAATATTATTCAAAGAATTGGACTCATTGATCCGGACTTTCAAATGGGGTGCGGGGTGATGTAGAGTGGCCCTGACAACAATACAACAACTGGTAAATGTGGGTGGGCTGGTGGTCCCCGACTTCGAGACCTATTACATAGCAGCTCAGCTGCAGTGGCTGATTAGAGACATAGCACATAGACGAAAACCAAATGGGACTCCACATGCAGCTGCGCCACCACTGCCTGATCTCTTGCCGGTGTTTCTCAGAGTTGGTAGATTGGCTGGGGGAGATTCGCATGAACTTAAAGTACAAGCTAAATGCTGGCGTCAAGGTTTGCAGAAAATGAAGGTTAAGGTCTCATATTCCCCTGATATACCGCTAGATATGCTGAGGGCGCTCTTACATGGGAGCAACTGGCGGGATCTGGAGGTTTGGGTAGAAGCTGGGGCGACAAAGATGGGAGATCTTTATAGAGATGCAGAGCTGCTCCCTTTTGACGAGTTCCATGCAGAGTTTGATCTACTCCGTGTGCATTTCCTATTTCATAGAGCGCTCACGACAGCGATCGGCAAGCACTGACTGGTGGGAACTACTGAACACCCACCACAACAGAGTTGTTATTTTACGGCCCTATCAGCAGGCACTATAAAAGCAGTGTCCTGTTTTTACAGAGCGCTGCATGCAGACCAGCAGTGTCCGTTGGAGAAATTACGCACCCAATGGGAAACTGATTTAGCTATTCCGATCCCAACGAAGGACTGAGATAACATACTACCTGGGGTACCCAGAGTATCTAGAAATATGTACTTTGAACTCATAAACTGTTATGTCCTGCACAGATCCTACCTACAGATACTTCCAAGTAGAAGAGGCGGCCTGCCCTCGATGCGGGGAAGAAAGGGTACATATTCTCCATATGTTCTGGACATGCCCAGGACTGAGCGAGAGCTTGGAGTGGGTTTTACACTTAATTGAAGAGACAATTGAGAAAGAGCTCCCTCGCACCCCAGCCCAGTGTCTATTGGGATGGTTCCCCCACACATCCAAGACCATAGTCATCAGCAAATTTCAGGGCCTAGTGTTCGTTCTTGCCAAGCGTGAAATAGCCAGAAACTGGAAGACATCAGGGGGCCCTAGACTGAATACATGGAAAAGTGAACTAGTGAAGTGGGCGGGATGCGAGGGAAGAATACTGCTGAGAGAGGCTAAGAGGAGGTTGGGGAATATGGAGATGGCTAGGTCCTGGGAGGCCCTACTGGACGACATGGCCCACCCTGACCCGGAGACCCCTTAAAGAACACTCACAAGATCCCAATGAGCGCTTCATAGAGCATGAGTCCACTTATGAATGGGTCCTGCCATACAGGCCTTCTCAAATTAAACCCAGCAAAATAATAAATCGATCTAAGAATGTCCTAGCCCCTTATCTACAAACAGCACCGAAATCTGCCACATTCAGCTTGCACTCATTCCATATATTCACACAATGTTGACTCATAGGGTAGAGAGGGGTTTCAGATTATGTTTGAGTTGTGAACTAACAATGGGATAACAATATTGCATGTTCAGTGATGTATATGAGTTGATTGAAAATCTATAATCCTGATATGACTGGATCAAGCACTGTGATGTAACTAAGATAAATATCAATAAAATCTGTTTACAAAAAACCCCAGATTGCAGTGGGCCTGTTTGTCAGTCAATTCAATTTAATCTTTATTCGATTCTCAGAGTGTATCATACAAGTATACATAAAAACAACAATTCATTAAAACTCAGGGATAATAATATAAAACAAAGATAATAAAATGGAAACACAGTGTAACATACAGCAGGTAATGACTTTCTTCTTGTTAATGCAGCCCTAAAAAATCTTGATAGTACCACGCATGTATACAGATTTGGAAGTAATTGCAAATATAAAAACACCGGCCTACATTGTTTAAAGTTTAAAGATTTCATTAAAGATTAAAGGTACAATAAAAGAACTCCTCAGATCTGTACAAAATCTAAAAAAGAACAGTAAGTGCATAGTTGATTGTTTAGACATGTTGTCACAGGGGCAAAACGTTAGTTCACTTGACCAGTTTGTCAGTCAACTTGAATGGGCTGGAACAACCTATCTGAATTCAGCAGAATGTTCAGGGTGGGGCTGCTGCCACTCCTGTAGGCACAGGTTTGTCAAATCCACATTGACAGGCCTGCGCCTGTGAAATCTTGGTACTTTGAAATGGACCAAATAGGCCTGGTTATTGAATGACCCGACTTTGGCTAACTAGGAATTCTGTTTAACTTTTTGTTGTGGGTCCATAGACTGCTTCAAACTAGATTTTAATACTACATGTGGGAAGACACTAGTCATTTCCATATTACACTCCCCTACACACCCCAGCTCTTAGAACTCAAGTTTAGTGTGGCTGCAGTCTTGGGTCATCTTGGATTTGCCTCAACACATTGTAGTTGGGCCTGTTTGCAGTAAGTCAAACAGGAACTGCTGAAAGAGTAGGTAGGTCAGGGCCTGGGAACATTACGTTCATGGGTCAAAAGGGATTAGGAGTGTCTGAGGGTGTCCCCCACCCACTGGCTTGTGACCCCTACAAAGCTCAACCATCACCCATCCTTCCTCAGAACACTGCTGGACTTGTGAAAGGATGCCAGGCAGACTGAACCTGCTGCACTTGGCATCAATGACCTGTGAGAAGGATTTGAAGAGATTGGACCCTCTTCCACATAAAATCTAAAGACAGAATGATCTCCAAAGGTCATAAGGCTAATCTCCTGAATAGTTCCAGAAACATAAAAAAGCTGAAGAGGAAATTCCTGTGAAGAATCCCAATGGAACAATGACAACTTCTCTGCATGTGGACGTTGGTGTTGGCCTCTGCCTGACACCATGAGAGAATCAAAGGGCCACCTTGCATGGCCCTGAGTGACTTGGTAAATCTCGAGTAACGCAAGGCTGCACAAGGTGCTGCCTTGCATTACTTTGTCCTGGGAAGGAGTTCCATGGGTGAAGCCATGGATTTTGTAGCATTCACAGATTTACCAAGACTGGTAAACCTGGGAATGCATTAACATTAACATGTTAGGTCTTCCCAGGGATGGTGCAATGAGGACAAATATCTTTATTCCTCCTTGTTGTTTCCACTTTCTAAGTGTGTTGTATTCTGCAGCAGAAAAAGAAAAATGTCTCTGAGGATTCCTGCCCAAAAACAATCCTGCCCACAATGCAAGCACCCTTGGACCACAGCGCGAGGGTGCCTACGTTGGTGCAATGCAGCACATTGTGCACCAGCACAAGGATAGGACAGGAATGTGCCATGTAATGTTAAATATGGCGCATTTGTGCCTCTCCCTTTCATGCAGTTTTGTGCAGCAAGATGTCTTGTTATTTTTTGTTGCGTGAAACCTTGATAAATCAGCCTTTAAGTATTTTTCCCTCATGGTTCTGGGGGCTTAGAAATATACTCCTGGGTTGTTTGGCTACCAGAAGAAAGTTTGTAAACGCATGAAAACTTTTCACCCAGTGCTCTAGAGCTTCAGCAGGACACACTGTAACAAGTATCTGACCACAGAGTCAAATTTCATTTCAGCTTTGTCCAAAGCAGAGATCTTCACACCTCCAAAAGACACAACCAAGTCCTATTCTGAATTGGGACTTAGGGCATTTTCAGTGAGAAAACTCAAAAGTTCTAGAACAGCAGCAGGAACAACCTGCTTCAGGTATCTGACATTTTCATGAAGGCGACAACAGATTCAACAGTTTTCAGTGCGGAGAGGATTTTCTTTTCTCAAAAAGTAACAAAGTCCCATTCTGCACTGATAGAAGACATTTTAATGCTTTTCCTCATGAAAGTAGCAAAGTCCCTTTGAAGTCTGACTTGAATATGTTTTTAAACTTTTGACTTCTAGACTTTTACCGGGACCAATACACTCGGTGTATCTGACACTGGCTCCATAGCTGTCAGCCTGAAATTGCACCTTCGTCCCTATCTACATGACCGCTGACTAACACTTGGTGGTGTATTTCTCTTGATGCTTTTTCACTTTATTCTTTGAAAGTTCATGCCTTTGTTTCCCTTTATTGGATTTTTGTTGTTTTGCTCATATTTTACACATAATTGTTTCTCTTTATTTTATAAATGCTTGAGGAGTTTTATTATGTTTTGTGTGGCTTATCTATTGTTTATGCACTGCATTCATAATTTATTTAATTTGCGTGACATCTAGCAGGTGGTGGTCTTAATCCACTGAGGTTGACACTTGTCCACCCCAAATAATAATCTTCTTTCCTGAATTGAAAATTAACAGGATCTCTGTCTTGGTGAGGATGAGCTTTAAGTTGGTGTTGGCCATTCAGTTTTGGATACGGCCCAGTGGTCTAATACACCAAGACACTCTGTAAAAACTATCTAGCCGGCAGTTCCACAGAGTCAAATTTCATTTCAGCTATGTCCAGCGTGGATGTCTCTGCACCTCCAAAAAAACAACCAAGTCCTATTCTGAATGGGGACTGTTAGAAATTGGGTTCCTGGTTGACTGGGGTGTGAGCCCTGGTCAAGCAGTCACCACATTCCTAGTCAGGGTAGGACACAAGCAATCCCCAAATTAACCTGTGCTCACCCCCTGGTAGTTTGGCACAGAGTCCTCAGGGTTAACTTGAAGGCAATGAGTAAAGTATTTGCGCAATTCAAACAGTAAACACCACACAAAAAGATTCCACACCAGATTAGAAAACTGAACTTAATTTAATAAATTAAACAAGACCAAAATAACAAAAATCCAATTAGAACTGGAGATATTGATTTTTAAAGAATTACGTGAAAATAGCGCTAAAACGCACCAAGCGCCAACAAGGGATATCTGGTGGTGCTGGATCAGGACAAAGTCAAAGGTTCAGGCTGACCGCGATGGAGTGCAGGCCAGCTGCAGGGACCAGGTTGGCCCACTGAGAAAAAGTACCTTAGTCCAGTTTGAGTCAATGTCGAGGATGCGGAGAGCAGAGAGGGTTATGTGTCGTGTTGATCCACACGGCTATCCGCTTATCCTGGTCACACAACAACGGTGATGCTTTATTAGAGCGTCATGCAGTGGTGGTTCCAAAGGCGGAGCGGTGTCTCCGGGCAACACAGCAGCAGTGATCCACCAGTTCTGGTCCACGCAACAGGGATGATGTGCCAGTTCCGATCTGTGCAGGAGCGGTTATGCGTCGGTGCTGACCCACGTAGAGGTGACAATGCACCAGTGCTTGTCTCCGCAGTGGCGGTGATGCATTGGTTCTGCTGAGCAAGCACCTTAGGCCCACTTTCAAAAGTCCAGGACTGGGATGGCACCACTTGGCACAGTAGGCTCACAGATGGCAGAGTCCAGGTGGAGAAGCAGGATAGTGGGAAGTCTTTTATGTCCCTGAGACTTCAGATCAGAAGCCAATCCAATTAGCCCTTGGAGTCACTCTGGGTTCTGGGGGTCAAATGATGCAGGTCCAGCCCTTCTCACCCAGAACAGGAGAGCAGCAGGTCAGCAGTGCACAGCAAAAAAGCAGTTCTTTCAGAGCAGCAGCCCAGCACAGTGGCAGACCTTTAGCAACACAGCAGTCCCTCTTCCCGGCAGAGTATCCACAGGTCTAGAAGTGTGCTGAAGTGGTAGGGTCTGAGGTCCAGTTGGGATCTTTGAAGTGGGGGAGACTAAAAAAAAAAGTCTTTGAAGTACACAGAGGTCCTCCCTTCCTGCCCTGGCTCCAGACTCACTACAGGAGGTTGTGCAATCCTTTTTGTAGGGACAGGACACAGCCTATTCCGGTGTAAGCGTGAAGCTCCTCCCTCCCATCCTCCCAGGATGGCCCATCAAGTCACACCTAAGCTCCCATTGTGTGTGGCTGTCTAAGGGGAATTACACAAAGTCAAGCTGTCACCCTCCCCGGACATGTATCAGAGAGAGGCTGCAGGTACACAGGGCTAAGAGCAGGAAAATGCCAACTTTCTAAAAGTGGCATTTTCAAAATTGTAATGATAATTTCGACTTCACCAATAAAGAAGATTTATCATTACAATTCCATAGGTACTAACCATGACCAATCTACCTCCTCCCAGTTAGGAATTACAACTTATTAAATGTAATAAAGAATCCCCAATGTTATCCTATGAGAGAGGTAGGCCTCACAGTACTAAAAAATTAATTTTTCACTGCCAGGACATTTAAAACTTAAAAGTACATGTCATACCATGTACTTACACAGCACCCTGGCCTATGGGAAAGCTAGGACCTACCTTAGGGGGTGACTTATATGTAATAAAAGGGGAGTTTCAGACTTGGCAAGGAGTTTTGAATGCCAAATCAACATGGCAGTGTAAATAACACTGTGTTAGACCTGGCATCCGTGCAGTGGTTTCCCCTGTCTTTTTGCCTCTACCTCCTGTATTTTTGAGTGTGTGCTGGACTTCGTTTTTGCTGGTTTATGTGCTCTTTACCACTGCTGGTCAGTGCTAAAGTGCAAGTGCTCCCTGTACACATTTTCGTTATGATTGTTAATCAATGATTGGCATTTGTGGTTTACTGGTTAGGCCAGAGTAAAGTGCATTGTGTGTGCCCAGGGCCTGTAAATCAAATGCTACTAGTGGACCTGCAGCATGTTTGTGCCACCCACATGAGTAGCCCTGTAAATGTGTCTCAGGCCTGCCATTGCAGTGTCTGTGAGTGCAGTTTTAAACTGCCTTGTAGACCTGGCAAGTGTACCCACTTGCCAGGCCCTAATCTTCACTTTTTCTACATGTAAGTCGCTGATAAAGTAGGCCCAAGGTACCCCCATGGGTAGGGTGCAGTGTATGTTAAAGGTAGGACATGTACTTACTGCTGTTTTTTACACGTCCTGATTGTGCCTAGGAGAAGAGCTGTGAGGAGGAGTACTTCCCCTTTGCTGTGTGTTGCTTTGCTGGGTTGGCCTGCAGTTGCTGCTTCTGCTTTGGAGAGGAAAAGGACTTGACTTTGCTGTGTGTTCTGCTTGTGAAGTTCCTCCAAGGGTTTGTGTGGGTTTGCCTCCTGTTAAGAAGTCTCAGGGACATCAAAGACTTCATCTGCAGCATCTCTGAACTCCAGTGCTCGGAGTTCTGACCTGCATTGTTGTGCCAACTCCAGTTCCGGGCCCTTGGAGTTTGTTTTGCTGCTTGAAACCATCAAATTGACGCATCTCCCTTCCACACCTTTTTTTCTAACGCAGCGCCGCAGTGTGGGAAGAATTTCCCTGCATCACCGCTGTGCCGCTGAAGAAATCGATGCAGCACCTCCCCAAGGCTAAAGAAGCTGCTGCAGCCCAAGTTCAGCTCACCGTGCCTCTGATGTCTGAGACCACTGCACTGACTCCGACGCAGGCCTTGCTGTGCGGCTGATAGAATTCACGCATTGCTGGACCATGGCTGAAGTAATTGACGCAGCACCTGTTTGCCACCACCACATCGACCTCCAGCACATCCAGATTTTCACTCATCACATCAGTGCAGCAAGTTTTTCTGATGCATCACCCGCAGACCACAACCATCTTGGATTTCACCACATCGCTTCCCCCTACAGTCTGGATTTGACGCAACACTTCTCCTGCATGCAGCAGAACTGAGGCATCGCCTCCTCAAGGATTAAGGAATCAACGCATCCCTGTGTTTTCCGACGCTTCCCTCCTCTGCAGCTGTTTTGCCTTGTGAATTTTGACGCATCTATGGTACTTTGCGTAAATCACAGCATCCATAGAGTTCTTCGGAGAGAATTTCTTGAAACCTTTTAAAAGTCATATTTTGAGTTGTGTATGTTGGATTTTTGTCATTTTGGTCGTTTGGTTTAGATAAAGATATTTTATTTTTCTAAACTGGTGTAGTGTCCATTTATAGTGTTTTCACTGTGTTACTGTGTGTGTTATGTACAAATACTTTACACATTGCCTCTGAGACAAGACTGAATGCTCGTGCCAAGCTACCAAGTGGGTGAGCAGGGGTTATATGGGTGTGTAACTCCCTTACCCTGACTAGAAGGAAGGGTCCCTACTTGGACAGGGTGCAAACCACTGCCAACAAGAGACCCCTATTTCTAACACACTGCATTCAGGCAGCAATGTCAGGCCAGAGACATGTTTTAGAGTGCTACTATAGTGGGTGGCACAATAAGTGCTGCAGGCCCACTGGTAGCATGTAATTTACAGGGCCTGGGTTTATGGTATACCACTCTACAAAGGACTTACAAGTAAATTAAATATGGCAATTAGGTATATGTCAAACAAACCATGTTTAGGGGAGCGAGCACAAGCACTTTAGCACTGGGTAGCAGTGGTAAAGTGCCCAGAGTCCTAAGGCCAATATTAACTAATTCAGCAAAATTGGAGGCAAGCAGGCAAAAGGTTTGGGGGAAGACCACTCTAAGGTTGACAGCTCTAATAGGGACTTAAACAAAGTTCAGCTAGAAACCTCAAACGCTCTTGAGCACCAGTGGGACCAAGCTGCTTCAGATAGCTGACCTTCAGTTTTATGGAGGTTGCTAATAAAAGGGGAGTTTCAGACTTGGCAAGGAGTTTTAAACGCCAAATCAACATGGCAGTGTAAATAACACTGTGTTAGACCTGGCATCCGTGGAGTGGTTTCCCCTGTTGTTAGATTTGAAATATTATTCCTGTGATACACACACTTGAAATGCTCCCTTTGCAATGCTTATACTCTATTTCGTATTAAGTTAGCATTCATGGCGCCATTTTTCTTGGCGCCATCTTGTTTTGTAACCGAGATCGAGCTCCTGTCTCATAACGCCTGTCTCAGCAGAAAGGCAGCCTCGGCGCCTCCAGCTTGTACTTCTCAAGGTTGAAGCTTCATTGCACTAATGAATGTACTATCCATTGTTGCATACCTTTGCTGCTAGATAGACTCGTTCCCACATCTCAGAATGGTAGGCACCGGCCGGGCGGCCTTGGGGCCGAGTTAGCATGTATCCAGCCCTGTGCCATGGCTCATCCTTGTTTGCCTCCTTTGTTCACCATGTCCTGAGCTGGAAAATTCCAGTTTGGGAGGGATTTTAGAGGTGTTGGAAATGTATATTTTGTGTTACCGTGTGAACGGGGGTCAGTCCCTCGGCAGTCATCTCAGGAGACTGGTCGGACTGGGCTCCGCTGCAGTGCATTACTAATAAAGTATTGGGTTTGTATTCTCTACTGTCTGACCGACTCTTCATTTATTGGGAAGGCATAGAGGTGGTCATAAGTGACCTGGGTGACCCTAATCGGGTCACTTCCTTCATTGTCTTTTTGCCTCTACCTCCTGTATTTTTGAGTGTGTGCTGGACTTCGTTTTTGCTGGTTTATGTGCTCTGTCCACTTTACCACTGCTTGTCAGTGCTAAAGTGCAAGTGCTCCATGTATACATTTTCGTTATGATTGTTAATCAATGATTGGCATATGTGGTTTACTGGTTAGTCCAGAGTAAAGTGCATTGTGTGTGCCCAGGGCCTGTAAATCAAATGCTACTAGTGAACCTGCAGCATGGTTGTGCCACCCACATGAGTAGCCCTGTTAACATGTCTCAGGCCTGCCATTGCAGTGTTTGTGAGTGCAGTTTTAAACTGCCTTGTAGACCTGGCAAGTGTACCCACTTGCCAGGCCCTAACCTTCACTTTTTTTTACATGTAAGTCGCTGATAAGGTAGGCCCAAGATACCCCCATGGGCAGGGTGTAGTGTATGTTAAAGGTAGGACATGTACTGCTATTTTTTACATGTCCTGATTGTGAAATATTGCAAATTTAGTTTTTCACTATTGCAAGGCCTGTATCTCCCATAGGTTATCATTGGAGCTGCCTTGTAACATATTACAAGTGTAACTTTCAATTGGGAAGAGATAGAGAATTGGAGTTTGGGCTCTCTCTGAGCTCAGAATTTAAAAATACATATTTTAGTGTAGTTGTTTTTTTAATTGTGCATTTGAAAATGCCACTTTTAGAAAGTGGGCATTTTCTTCTTTAACCATCCTGTGCCTCTGCCTGCCTGTGGAATCAAGGTCTGGTTTAGACTGACAGGGGCCTGTTGTGCATTCACTCTAGACAGTCACACAAAGGGAGCTGGTGTGTGTCCTGTATATCCTGATGACCCATCACCAGGGTGATGGGTCTTCCTGAGCTAGGGTGGTGGGAGGAGTTGTCACTAACACCTGAATAGGGCTGTGCCTTTCCTGTCACAATGCTGTCTCCACCCCCCTGGAGTGTGTCTGGAGCCAAGGCTGGGCAAGGCAGGAACTTGTAAACAACAAAGACTTTCTTTTGAAGTATGCCTATTTAAAAGGCCAAAAGTGGTGTAAGTATTACACCTGAAATCCCAGACGTCTAGAACACTTCAGGATTAGGATGAACCTCTGCCAAGGAGAAGAGCTGAAGAGCTGTGAGGAGGAGTACTTCCCCTTTGCTGTGTGTTGCTTTGCTGGGTTGGCCTGCAGTTGCTGCTTCTGCTTTGGAGAGGAAAAGGACTTGACTTTGCTGTGTGTTCTGCTTGTGAAGTTCCTCCAAGGGTATGTGTGGGTTTGCCTCCTGTTAAGAAGTCTCAGGGACATCAAAGACTTCATCTGCAGCATCTCTGAACTCCAGTGCTGGGAGTTCTGACCTGCATTGTGGTGCCAACTCCAGTTCAGGGCCCTTGGTGTTTGTTTTACTGCTTGAAACCATCAAAATTGATCCCTCGCCCTTCCACCACCTTTTTTTCTAATGCAGCACCACAGTGTAGGAAGAATTTCCCTGCACCACTGCTGTGCCGCTGAAGAAATCGATGCAGCACCTGCCCAAGGCTAAAGAAGCTGCTGGAGCCCAAGTTCAGCTCACCGTGCCTCTGAAGTCTGAGACCACTGCACTGACTCTGACGCAGGCCCTGATGTGCGGCCGATAGAATCCACGCATTGTTGGACCATGGCTGAAGTAATTGACGCATCACCTGTTTGCCACCACCACATCGACCTCCAGCACATCCGGATTTTCACTCATCACATCAGTGAAGCAAGTTTTTCTGATGCATCACCTGCAGACCATAGCCATCTTGGATTTCGACACATCGCTTCCCCCTACAGTCCGGATTTGACGCAACACTTCTCCTGCATGCAGCAGAACTGAGGCATCGCCTCCTCAAGGACTCAGGAATCGACGCATCCCAGTGTTTTCCGACGCTTCCCTCCTCTGCAGCTGTTTTGCCTTGTGAATTTTGACGCATCTAAGGTACTTTGGGTAAATCACAGCATCCATAGAGTTCTACGGAGAGAATTTCTTGAAACCTTTTAAAAGTCATATTTTGAGTTGTGTATGTTGGATTTTTGTCATTTTGGTCATTTGGTTTAGATAAAGATACTTTATTTTTCTAAACTGGTGTAGTGTCCATTTATAGTGTTTTCACTATGTTACTGTTTGTGTTATGTACACATTCTTTACACATTGCCTCTGAGACAAGACTGAATGCTCGTGCCAAGCTACCAAGTGGGTGAGCAGGGGTTATATGGGTGTGTAACTCCCTTACCCTGACTAGAAGGAAGGGTCCCTACTTGGACAGGGTGCAAACCACTGCCAACTAGAGACCCCTATTTCTAACACACTGCATTCAGGCAGCAATGTCAGGCCTGAGACATGTTTTAGAGTGCTACTATATTGGGTGGCACAATAAGTGCTGCAGGCCCACTGGTAGCATGTAATTTACAGGCCCTGGGTATATGGTATACCACACTACAAAGGACTTACAAGTAAATTAAATATGCCAATTAGGTATATGTCAAACAAACCATGTTTAGGGGAGCGAGCACGAGCACTTTAGCACTGGGTAGCAGTGGTAAAGTGCCCAGAGTCCTAAGGCCAATAATAACTAATTCAGCAAAATTGGACGTAAGCAGGCAAAAGGTTTGGGGGAAGACCACTCTAAGGTTGACAGCTCTAATAGGGACTTAATCAAAGTTCAGCTAGAAACCTCAAACGCTCTTGAGCACCAGCGGGACCAAGCTGCTTCAGATAGCTGACCTTCAGTTTTATGGAGGTTGCTACAATTTCAGTGGTGTTCCGCACAGGGAGGATTTTTCTTTTCAAAAAGTGACTAAGGGCCACATGCATCAAAGTCAGGATTTGCGAATCCTAAATAGCGAATTTTAAGAAATCGCTATTTAGGACTCGCAAATCCCTATGCGTGTAGGAATCGCAAACAAATTGCGATTCTTACATATTCCTTAATTGCGACTTGCAAATTGCGAGTCGCAATTAAGGAATAGCTACCCATTCATTCCTATGGGCCTATAGGCCCATAGGAATGAATGGGAATTGCATGCACAATTTGCGAGTACCAAATAGGTACTCGCAAATTGCGCATGCAATTTCAAGGGTGCAAGGGTGCCAAAAGGACACCCTGTTGCACCCCTGAAATTGAGATGTTTCCACATGTTGCGCACATACATGCCCCAAGGGCATGTGTGTGTGTAACATGAAAGTTTGAAAAATGCACTTTAGTGCATTTTTCAAAGTTTTTCCAAATTACCATCAAGTTCAAATTGATGGTAATTTGCGATCCCTAATTGCGAATTCGCAATTTGGAATTGCATCATGCATTGCATTTAGGGAATCGCAATTTGCGATTCCCTAAATCCATTCGCAATTTAAGTAATCGCTAATTTTGCGATTACTTAAATTGCGAATTTGCATTTGGGTTGATGCATCCCAAATGCAAAAATACTGTTCACAAAGGGGCAGATTCTGCGAATCTGCCCGTTTGCGATCGGTATTTTCGTTGATGCATGTGCCCCTAAGTCCAATTCTACATTGATTCTTCAATAAATTTCAACATTTTTCTTCATGAAAGTAACAAAGTCCCTTTGAAGTGTGACTTAGTACCTTTTTTGAACTTTTTAACTTACAGACTTTCTCCAGAACCAATAGACTTGGTATATCTGACCTGCGCTCCATCGCAGTCGGCCTAACATTGCACCTTGACTACATCTACATCATGATGGACGATATTGAGTGGTTTATTTTTCTTGATGCTTTTTCACTTTAATTCTTAAAAATTATGTCTCCATGGACCCTTTTTTTTTTTTATATAGCTCTATTAACATTTACATTAACATTACAAGCTTAGTTTATATTGTCTCGGGAACACATACGAAGAGCATCAAAGCATAATAAACATAAAGTGAGCAGGTGGTTACATCACCTATATTCCAATCCAATCATAAGAAAAAAAGAAGAAAAAAAAACCCGTTTCCATACGTGTTCCGTTATCCCATTCAAGCCCCCGCAAGTTGTCCTACGTGATCCATATTGTAGAAATAGTAGGGGCCAACCAGTATCTGTTCAATCCCCCCCTCCAACTCCCCTCACCCTCAACTACAAACACCCCTCCCCCCCCATGTCGGGTAGTCCCTTCAATTTAACTACGTATCATTTAGCCTTGTAGTCCATATCTATTCCTTGTCCAATAGGTCCTTAATGGGCCGTCTCCCCTGTCTCCTGCATATCCACTGATCCATTTACTGCCTGCGTATTCCCACCTTCCTCCTCGTGTGTTTCACTGTCCGCACTGTCACTTGTCAACTCTCCCACCATCGCCCTCCATGCTCGTATGTCATCCTCCACCTTTTCATCCCTCCTAGACTGCTGCATTCGAATCATCTCGGCTGTCGCCCATTCCGTCATATCTCGTACCCATTGTGTCTTTTTGGGTGGTCAACGGCCCATCCATGATATGGCAATCCGCCGTTTCGCCAGCAGTAGTCCCAGGAGGGCGAATCACCTGCTCAGACCTTTATTTTTGGGTCTGGGCAACAAACCAAGCAGCACCACCCGGATCTCTCCCAATATCTCCCATCCTGTCACTCCTCGCAACGCAGTCAGGACATCTGTTCAGCAACCCTGTAATTCCGGGCAAGACTAGACCATGTGAATAAATACAGCGTCAGCCTCTCCGCATCTGGGGCATCGCCCCGATCTCTCCGGGTAAATCTTGTGTAGCATCTTGGGTGTCAGATATACCTGGTGTATGTAATTATATTAAATTAATTTAAACCTCACATTCACACTCACCTGCTTCACCCCTTCATGTATTTTAACCCATTCCTTCTCAGTGATGGGGTCCCCCGTCAGCGCCTCCCACCTCGCCTGAACAGGCAGTGCCCTGACCACCCCGTCCTCCCGGATCGCCCGATACAGATGCAAAATCAATCTCCGCCCTTGGGCCATCATTATTAAGGTCTGTAGCACCTTAGAGATAGGAGGCTCCTCTGGGAACATAGGCCATAGCTCCCTTGCCACTTGTGCTATTTCCCCCTATTGTAGAAACTGTCCTGGGCCTAATTCAAAGGTTTCCATTGCCTGCTCTTGCGTAATGTACTGATTATTGTGATAAAGATCCCCCATGGTCAGGCAGACCCCTTCCCGCCACCTCTGTACCAACATCTACTCCGATATCTGCTGGAAGGGTCGAACGACCCACAATGGCATGTCCGGGGCATATGGAGCTCTCTTCACCACTTTCCGGACTATCAGTTCCCATATTCCCGCCACGTGCCGGACAATATAAGGGCTAGTCAGGGGCACCCGTGCCCACATCATTAGCAGCTCGGGCAGGTCTCTACCTCCAAGAGTCCCTGCCAGAAGGGTCTTTTCCCAATTATCATTCCCGTCAAGCCAATGTACTGCGTGTTGTAGCTGCGAGGCCGCGTAGTAGTATTCCAAACATGGAACTTCCAGACCCCCATTCTGCCATGTTCTCTGCAGTGTACTTAAGCTGACCCGTTTGCGTTTGGGTCCCCATAGTAAATCAAGCAGTAACTTGTCCAGTGTAATAAAGAAGTGTCGAGGAATCCTAAAGAAAGAGGGCTGCATCGCATACAGGCACCTAGGCAGAACCACCATTTTAATCAGAGCTATCCTCCCCATGAGAGACAGAGGTAGCTCCCACCAGAAGTGCACCTACCCTTACAATCCCTCCACTACTTTACCTATGTTAAGTGTCAGGTACTGTTCAGCTGATTCTGCTAGCCTGACCCCTAGGTATCGAGGCGCGGTCCTTACCCACGGGAGCCCCACCTCCGGCAGTCCTTCGTCTGAAAGTGAGGCCAGTCTCCCCAGTGGAATCAATTTAGACTTCCCACGATTAATCCGCAGCCCGGATACATGGCCAAACCGCTCCAAGGCAGCCAACAAAATTGGGATCGCACGAAGAGGCCTCCGGATGTACACCAGGGTGTCGTCCGCATACATGGACACCACATGGTTAGTCTCACCCAACTGAATCCCGAAAGCTTCAAGCTCTCCCCGTAGGACCGCCGCCAAAGGCTCCATGGCCATGGCAAAAAGTAATGGCGACAGTGGGCAGCCCTGTCTAGTGCCACGTTGCAGCCAAAATGCACGCGATACCAGCCTTCCCATTCTAATCCTAGCCTTGTGCTCCGAATATAGCAACCGTGCCCATTGCAGGAATTGTTCTCCCACCCCCATTACCCGCAATACTTCCCAGTGGTATTCCCATCCCACGGAGTCGAACGCTTGTTCGACATCTAACAGTGCCAGAGCACATTCTTCCTGTTGTAGTGTGGGTGAATGCCAAACATGAGCTAGTCTCCTTAAGTTAAGGGCCTTGCTACGTTTGGGGATAAAGCCCGCCTGATCTGGATGTATTATCCTCTGCATGTATGGTTGTAATCGTGCTGCCATGATCCCACTGACGACCTTCATGTCGATATTTAATAGAGAAATGGGTCTATAGGACCCCGGAAGCTGGGCGTCCCTGTCCACCTTGGGGAGCATCACCACTACAGCCTCGCTCATGGAGGGTGGGAGTGTTCGTTTTTGAAACGCCTCGTTATATACCTCCAGTAGGCGGTCTGCTAAAATGTGGGTACATTTCTTATAAAACTCGGCCGGAAGGCCATCACTTCCAGGGCTTTTGGCTGATCTCAAGGACTTAATACTCCCTAGTATTTCCTCCTTCGAAATCGGGTCATCCAGTACCTGGCTGGCCTCATTATCTAACCGTGGTAGATTCAATGCCGTAAGGAACTGCTCCATCTCCTCCGGAGTTGGAACAGGTCACCCTGCGTATACTCCGGCCGGGTGGTCTGCCAGAGTGTCTAAAATTAACTGGTGACTATACACCGTGCGCCCAGCAGTGGTCTTCATCTGGACAATAGGTGACACCGGTGTCTCATTACGGATCAATTTCGCAAGAAGCGCCCCCGAGCGGTCCCCCTCCGCATGTAAGCGTTGTCGGTACGCGGTATATTGGAACTTCTCTAGTCTGCAAGACGCCGCCAGCAATTCCTCCCATGCCTCCCGCCGCTCGTTCAAGCAGTCAGGTCTTGTAGGCAGTGCCCCCTCCAACTCAGCCAGTCTCCATTCTACTGCCTGAATGTCTTTCTCGAGCTGCTTCCAAACCCCATAGGTCGTGCTAAGGCAAAACCCCCGTATCACCACTTTCATTGCCTCCCACTCCATACCCGTTGCACATGCCGAGCCCCAATTAGTCGTAAAATAATTGGAAATTTCTTCCTCAAGCGTCCCGACAAATGGCGGGTCCGTGAGTGCCTCTGTTTGGAGCCGCTACGTGGGAATTGCCGCTCTAGGCTGGCCCATATTGAGAGTCAGCAGTAGTGGTGAGTGATCCGAGATATACCTCGGGAGGTTCACTAATTCCTCCACCCTGGGCATTAAGTTCTGTGACAAGAGGACCTGGTCCAGTCTGCTGTACATGTTAGTCGCGGGGGTATAACATGAAAATGTCCTGGTATCCGGGTGCCTAATCCACCATGCATCTACAAGCCCCATTTCCCTCATTACATCCATTAACGCCCCAGTCATGCCTGGCTTAGTGTTTGCTCGGGGAGGTTCACGATCCAACACCCCGTCCATTACACAGTTAACATCCCCAAAAAGGATAATGTCCCCACCCAGGTATGGAGTTGCTGCCACCAGCATATCATAGAAAAAGGGGGGAGCATCTGCATTAGGGGCGTACACATTTATAAAACACATCTCCTGACTGTCCAACCTTCCATGTAGTATCACATAGCGTCCCTCAGGGTCAAGAACATGGTGTAGGTGCTGAAAAGGAGTCCCCGGGGCCACCCAAATTAGTGCCCCATGGGCAAATCCAGAAAATGAAGTGGCATATAGCTGGCCTCACCACCTACGTCTAATGTACGGCAATGTGTCACCCCATACATGTGTCTCCTGTAGGCCTGCTATAGCTATTTTATATCTCCGTAAGTAGGAGTACACCCTTCTGCATTTTTCCAGCGTTGCCATCCCCCGGATATTCCAGGTAAGAAGTTTCGTCAGGAAAGGAGCCATAGGCCCATGTACTTGGCGTCCCATTTCGGTTCCCACCCCGCCGTTACCTTATTGGACTGAACAAACTGTTGTGTATCACAACCCAGACATGGATTCCCTAAACTATCCCGGTAACCATACATAACAGTTAAAACAAATTGAACTCCAAAAGCACCCCCCCACCCTCTGGGCAGTGCAATAAAACTATCCCTCCCGTCATCATAACGAGTGAACAGCATCATCCCTCGCTCTAGACCACCCCCCTCTGGATACTTAAGTATTACCTTAAAACTCTGCAATAACATTCCCCAACACGATATACAAAATAAATCCTATTGCGTCATGTAGTGACCATAAACTTCTACATAGGTGCTATGCAAGCGACCGAATACCTGACTGGGGGCGAGGCCTAGGCCTCCAGCTCCCTGAACAGGATCCAGCCACTATTGAGGGGCGTGTCGCCCCCATCCGCGGCACACATGTACATTTGTTCCTCAAACAGAATCATAGGAATAAGAAATTGACTATGTTTAACATCCATTAACATTGGAATTATTTAGAGTCACTTATCTGAGTGTTCATAGCCCCCGAACCAGCCTTCCCCTTCCATCCTGTATTAGCCCACATTAGTGTCCGGGATAACCTCCGGCGATGACAGGTCCGAGTTCGGTGATCCTTCTACCACCTGTAAAGTACCATCCTCACATACCCGGACCCTCCCTGAATCACGTGTGTCTCTGAGGCCTGGTCCCCCAAACAGTCGTCTTCACCGTCCAGTCCGGTCCATCGACTCCTCAGTTTGTCCAGAATGCGTCTGTGGTTGCCGTCGAGGCTCCCGGCCTCCTGTAATACCCATCCAATCTGACGCCTCCCCGGCCGACCCGAAGAACAAAGCCCTGCCCTTATATTCAACTCGGAGCTTGGCCGGGTAAAGGAGGCTGTACTTCAACTCAGCCTCCCTCATGCGTTTTTTCACTGCCAAAAAGGTGCGTCGTCGGTCCTGCACCCTTTGCGTATAGTCCGGGAATATTGCTATATGATGTCCCTAATAATGTAAGTTCGGTTTAGTATGGGTGGACTGCAGAAGCATATCACGATCCCGATAGTTAAAGAATCGGGCTATAATGGCCCGCGGCGGCGCCCCCGGGCGTGGAGGAGGAACCAGCGCCCTCTCGATGTTGAAAAATTTAGATGGTTTGCCCGGAGCCAGGACTTTCGTTATCCAGTCTTCTAAAAACAATTCCGCGGATGGCCCCTCCGTTCGCTCCGGAAATCCCACAAATTCTATATTATTCCTCCGCGAGCGTCCCTCCTGGTCTTCAGTACGCTCATCTAGCTTAATTGTTTTCCTCTGGAGTTCCATCACCATGTCCCGTATGGATTTGATCTCCATTTGTAGGCCATCCACATTTTGTTCTGTCGTGGTGACTCTGTCCGAGACCTTGCGCAGGTCACATCTGAGGAGGTTAACATCGATCGCCACAGAGTCGATCCTAGTCACCATTTTATCCCTTGCCGTCTGGACGGCCGTCAGAATGTCACTTAGAGAGGGGTCCGTGGCTCCTCTCCCGGCACCATCTCTGCACCTTCTTCACTTCGTGCATCCCTTTGGTTAGGGCCCTGCGAGAGAGACTGCGCGTAGTTCGAAATTTTATTCGATTGCGCTCTGGCGCCTTTGTCCTTCCCCATGATGGGTACTAGTATGTACTGCCCCGGGCTGATCAGCCCGAGCACGACACCGGGCCGCCCCCCACTTTCCCTTCACCGCGTATCACTCCGGAACACCCTCCACACAGGGCCTCACCCAGGCCCCTTACAGGAGTTCGCTTGTTTCTCAGTCTGGGTGCCCGGAGCCTTCAGTACATAACCAGGAAAGTGACTTGCCACGGGACCTAGGTACCAATCTTTCAGCCACCAAACAGTTACTTCGACCAGTCGTCAGAAATGCAATGACTTCCTGACCGTCCCTGCAGGTCCTACTGGTTGTAGGGCTGGGGATCACAGGTAGGCCTCCTCAACATTACCCTCAATGATGACCCCTGAGCATGCATCACCATCACCACATCCAGGGACCAAGGTCTCTTGTCCCCCAGAACAGCGCCTCCCGTGTTCCCATCAGGGATTCCTGCAGCAGTCTATCTATGGCTACCTTCAAGGCCCACTTGTCCACTGTTAAATAAGGACAATCTGGTCAACTCTTCGTCTAGTACAGACAAATTCCTTTGCCATGTGACAATCAATATTCCATCTGTGGTTTCTGCTCCCACATTCCACCAGCCCTGTGCACTGATAAGCGGTCCCTTCTCCAGCCAATTACCCACCAGGCAGGCCCGCTTCACAAATAGAAAGTTCTCGGGGTGCCCCCAACTTATTCGCTCTCTAGCCTTTATGTTCCCAGCATCACCATGGGGGCCCTCGAGTAACGGAGCCCTCGTATCTCCTGGGCTCCGTCTGTTGCCAATCAGCATCAAGCGAGTTGGCCTCCTCCTGCTGTGATGTCGTCTCCAGCGCCCGGCGCCACCGCTCACCCCGGAGGATATGCAAATGACGCTTCCAAGGCCCGCGGTCTCCCGTACTCCGGATTATGCCGGTTGTGGCCAAGCGTCCTCAGCGCCCTCCGATTCCTGCTACTTCGGCATCTGGCACAGCGCTCCCGGTAGCGCACATGGGAACCCCTCACCGTGGTATGTGGCTGAGCTCTACTCCGCTGCCCACTCACCTTCCCTGTCGTCTGTTGGGGCCCAGGGTTCCAAATACCGCCACCAGCGCCTCCGCTGTCCTCCCCGTCACGCCAATGGTGCTCAATTCGTAGAAGCCCAGCGCTCCGGGCCTCTCTGACGTACTTCCCATACCCGGCCACACCAGTCAAGATGGCGGCCTCGTCCACGGGTCACTCTGTTCTTTTCACCGCATCCGCCCAATGCGTCGCCTCTCTGGGGGGGAATCCGTCTCGTGGGTGCACCGGATCGAGTAGCTATCAATGGTGAGGTCGGTGCTCGTTCAGCACCCCAGGATACTGCCGGATTTCACTGCGGTAGGACGGAGCTCAGCGCCACACGTCCTACTCAGCCATCTTGTTGGCCACGCCCCCCTGTCTCCATGGACCCTTGTGTTGGATTTTTGACATTTTGCACTTATTTAACTCTGATATTTTTACCTCTTTTCATAATTGATTGAGGAGTTTTATTATGTTGTGTGTGGCATTTTCTATTGTTTATGCACTGCAAGTTCATTTTATTTAAGTTGTGTGACATCTACCAGGTGGTGGCCTTATCAATTGAGATTGACACTTGCCCACTCCAAATAATAATCTACTTTCTTGTATTGCAAACTAATAAAAATTCTGTCTTTGTTGGGTTGAGTTTCAAGTTGGTGTTGGACATTCAGATTTGGATGAGGTACAAGCAGAGTTTGAGGCATAGGTTATGTCTTGAGCAGGGGTGACTTTCAAGTAGACTTGTGTGTAATTGGCATACTAGTGAATAGTTATGCTGCTATCAGTGAGTACGGACCCAGGGACCCCATTTAGATGTTGACAATGACAAGAAACAAGATGGAAAATCGATATACTTTGCAAAAGCTATGGGTCTTCCGGAACCTAGACATGCCCATGCAATAAAAGGAAATATCCATTCAAACTTCAATCCTGAAATGTTTAGAGATGGGAAGTCCCCAGGTTTTAACTAAAATATATTGTGGTGGATTTTGTTCCCCAGTCTATATATTATTCGCACAGGAAATTATTAAACAAATGTTCATCTGCAGTTATTTCAGGATTAGTTTGGATCATTCCTTTATTTCCCTTAACCTGGGTGAACGGAGGAGTCTGCAGGTTGGAACTCACTAGTGTATTTGCCTCAAATGTGTGGCTTGGATGACATAATGGTGAAGTGCCGGAGTATAACTGAATATGTGTATGATGCCAGGGATAGAAATGCTTGAGATTCTCTCCCAAAACTTGATCCACTTTGCTTGCTTTCAATGATATTGGACATCTCTTCATTGTGACTCCTCTTAATCATGCAATAGCCTAAAAACCCACCATACTTTGGGATAGGTGAGTTTCCTAAGACTAAAAAGCAGATAAGTGGATTCTAACTGTGTGTAGATTAGCAATTCAGTATTTTTTTCTATGACCAACAGATGCCATAGTCAATGTTTTCAATCTGTTAGTGTTGGTTAATTTCCCTTCTTCTGTAATGTTATTGAATCTAGTTTACCTCCTGAGAGCTAGGATATGATATTCCTTCTACTGGAGAAAAGTGGGTAATCAGAGAAAATAGAGAAACCGAACAGCATATGGCCAGGGTTCCTCCTGCTCAAAGCAATGTGGAACACTATTTTCACATTACTAATCTCTTCTGAAGAGTTTACAATGTTTGGACAACCCTATAAAATATGCACAATTTTAATCCCCTCGCCCTTCGTTGCAATCTGATCAGCTGTTCTCCATCATTTTTATGCAATTTGAAAATAATCTTATATTTACATCCCCTGCCCTGCATGATCACTTTTACAGAAATAGTCAGCTAGTCTACTTCTCCCAATTACTGGACAGATTTCACAGCTCAAGCTTTCAGAAATTTCCAGATTGGCTGGCAGTTCACTGAGATTAGACACTTATCTATTATTGACTCCAACTGTGTCGATCCCACAAAGTTCTACATCACCGTCTAAAAGGGCATCATTTATCTTGTGAACCATTTTTATTGTCAGAATCCATTCCATATTTGAGCTATTGCTATTGCTATTGAAGAGTGCCACAATAGGAATGATAAAATCCTGACTACTAACATTATGATCCCTTTTACCTTTTTAAACATTTTGCAAACTCTTTATGCCACTTTGTGACCAAATCACAAAAGCATTTATGAGTATGGAAAGTAGAGCTAAAGGAGTACTATTTTACATCCCCCTACATGCCTTTGTGAATTGGCATGACACGCCCAACTCTGTTAGCAAAAATGCAAAGAGGGCTCAGTCATTTCTATGTCTACTAATTGTGTATGAATATATTCCCAGAATATTACAATTTTATTTCTATTATTGGTGATTCTGGGCTACACAGGAATGTAAGAGTATGTAAAAAAAGTAACACAGGTACTACATTAGTACTACTTATGTACTCCAAAATAGTATTGTGAATAAGATATAGTTTTAAACAGCTGTTTGACCATAGATCGCTTTAGCTGTTTGCAAAACCTAATGTCATCAACACGAACATCATTCACAGAGAGGGGTTTACATCTGTCTCCTTCATCCATAAATGCATTGAAGTTAGCCCCTTTCCAACTATTTCTTTGAAGAAAGGATTATTTACATTTTGTATTCTAGAGGAGTAATTGAGCCTCACAGTTAGGTGTTAACTGGTAGATATGCAGGACCACCAGTCTAAAGACTGCTTTTGATTTCTGTAAATGAAAGTGAATCAAAGCATCCATACACTGCAGTAGAAACACATATGTGCTACTAATGCTGTTTACACACCTCTGTTGATGCTACATCAATGTAGATTTTGCACCGAAAAGCAATGTTGCAGCTCAATGTGATTTGTGCTCCTAAATGGTTTTCACACCACATTCTTGCTGATAATGCTCCAAAGATAATTTTATACCTTAATGGGCTGTCATCTAAACGATATATGATGCTGAGGCATATGTTTCAGAGCTAATGTTAGATAGTTAAATAGCTATATTGTGTAGAATATAAAATTCTGTACAAAATAGCATTATATTAATCAAACCAGTAAAAATACATAATGTAAATTGTTAAAATCAACTCGCCACACTGCAAAGAAAGCATGCTAAAAAAAGGGTGTTAAATTTAATGTAGATTCACCTATCATTCTTCGGATACTAAAGTGCATTCATAAACAGAATATAAAATATGTAGTACTGCCTTTACAGGCCCATTAATTAATGTATTTTGACATGAGTCTTTCATACGAATGTCCGTAAATCTTATTAGTTTCCTTATAAAAGCATCTGATTGTATAAAAAAACAAGCTAAAGTTGCCTTCTTTGCAGTGTGCTGTTGCATTCACTTTAATGTTCTACACATTCCTCCATCACACTCAGCTCTGCACTATTATTACATCACCCTTGCTGCATGCCTTCCTTGGCGTGTGCCTTGTATACTTTCATAATGTGTTCCACATTCTGCATGGATTTCTGACTGTATGTGTTCCACACTGTTTTCTCCAGTTGCACCTGGAGCTCAACCTGTGTGGACGTATTTGCCGTGCTGACAATAAATCTGCATTTTATTTCAAAATTGGACTTTGGATCATTTTAATATATGCAAAGATAACTTCCTGAAGAAAGAAGTACTTGCTGTAAATATCACTTAGCCAGGGACAAAGACAGATGATATGGTTCAAAGATTCCTTGCAGTAATTGCAAAGTCTGCAATTGGGGGCACTAGATATAGAATTCCAGGCACCTTCAAACCCTTTTAGATGAATATATAATAGACAGAATCTTAAAAAGGTGTGTTTTGCTAGTGCCACTAAATTATAATGAATACGCTGCTCATTCGGCTGGAAAGAAGATTCCATGAGAATCTCCGAGTATTTGTATTGTGAAGCTTCGAATAAATCTCTTAGGCGAAAGGACTCCCGTAATCTTTCTCTGATAACTCTTTTGCGGTTTGATACCGTCATTTGCAGAAGATGCTGTGTGGATGGTGAGAGGTGATCCTGAGGAAAGATATTCATTTCATCAAAAGAGAGACTCGAGCTGGACACGGAGTTCCGTGTTAACTCTTGATACATCAGACCTCTCAGGGAATCTGTTTTTGCAGAGGTGCAATCACAAAAGTAGTTGCTTTTCCGGGTTCACTGAGACACCTCGATTTTTTGTAGGCTTAATTTAAGTCTGGTCACCCGTGTGGAGTAGATCTTCACAAACTGAATAAACAGCAAGTGGTTTGGATAAGCATTGTACTTATTTTATTGATCTTCTTTTCATCTAGTATTTTTGAAACTTAGCTCAGAAGAGGAATTAGTTTGCCCCTAAAGGCTATGATAGTTGGTCTGATAGCCCGCCCTCTGTATATTTGTGAGAACCTTTTCAAGGCTTTTGTAACATTGATGGCCTTTGTTTTTGGTGAATTTAGGTGTTGTTCTGCAGTGAGGTGTCTGCCCAGATGGAAATCCAGATAGACGTATGAATCTACTGACTCCGCAGTATTATTGCTAAACGTCCGTTTGGATTTATGTAGACCCCTCCCAAACGAAATTATTTTTGTTTGGCTGATATTACCAGATAGACCATTAATATGGATATACCCATTAAGTGCTGTGAGCTTGCGTTATAATCCGATTTGGGTCTGAGAGCAGAACACAAGGTGGTCTGCGTATGCCAGATAACTGACTGCACAGTTTCCCTGTTTTGGCGGCAGGAATTCTGATTTTTGAATATAATTTCCCAATTCATGAATCAATATTATGAAAAAAGAGATGACGCTAGTAAGCAGCCCTGATTTAGCCAATTATTAATTGTAATTTTAGGGGAGACGTACTGCTTGGCTCACAACTTGATTTGTATCCAAGAGTTGGTGTGTAGGGCTATTATCAGGTGTAACAAGTTGGAGTCCATTCCCAATATTAAAAGCTTTGACCACAGGCGGTTGCGCTTGGCTTTGACAAATGCTGAAGAATAAACCACAAAGCAAACATAAAGGCCCTGATTTTGATGTCGGTCAGAAAGCCTCCAACCTGCGGTTGGTCGGTTCCGCATCTGCGGCGATGTCGGTCGGAGGCAAATCCGACCGACATTGTAATGAAGCCCCAAGTGATTTTCTTAGATTTAATGCCTTCTCAATGAGGAGAGTCAATGCCACTATGTTGTCTAAACTTGCACATCCTGCTCTGAAGCCTGTTTGATAAAGTGGCAGCAAATTGTTAGATGCTATCCAGTCAGTTAAATGTGAAAGCAAATAAAAAGACTTCATTGGGCATCTAAAAGAGCTATCAGGTGGAAATGTGCAGGGTTGTTTCAGTTTCCCTTTTTATGAGGTGGTTGGATCATTTACCCTTGTTATGAAGCTGGTACCTCACCTGACTGCAAAACATGATTGAACAAAGGCTTCTGTATTCTAGTCCACATCATTGGATTTTGTTTCATTACATCAATTGGACTCCCATTGGGGCCTGATGGTCGGGAAGTTTTGCTTTTTGTTATTAGTGATGCAAGCTGTTTTTCTCATAATTCCATCCTTTTATTGACATACTGACTTAGTATACACGGTGGGGAGTATTGCCTCACATAATGAGACTCGAGAAATATTTCCCAAGTGTCTAATTCAGATTCTTATTAATTGCATAGTTACTTAAAACCTTTGCAATAAAATACAACGACTTAATACACAAAATACCATTTCTGTAATGACTAGTAGTAGCCACCTCAAATTAATTAATTTTAGGTAAAAGCCCCATGCAAAAGCAAACAGACCCCATGCGTAAAATAGGCTGTAAGAAGGTTAAGAGTGCCACAGATGATAAAATCCTTAAAAGTTTGACTATACAGGTGTGCTCCACAGGTGATAAAACAATTTCAAACTCAGCCCACAGGTGCAGCAAGTGTTGTCCATCTCCTGTTCAAAATAGTGAGATGGCAAGAGACCAAAACATCCCCTGAATTTAAAGTGCAAAGACAAAAGGGGTGCACCCATGGGGCCAACAGGTCGTGGATGGGGATGGCAGGCCTCTGAGGGTTGCCCTCGCATGGTGACCAAGCCGAGCAACCCTTGCCCCTTGATCTCAGTTGAACAGTACACATAATTAGTTTGTCACTGGCCCCACACTTGGTCGTCCTCATGAGGGATACCAAGCTGCTCTGGCCTAAGTCCTTGCTGGCACACATGCGACAAGGTGATTAGGTGTGTTGTAAGTCATCTTTTTTCCGCAAGAATTTAAAAAAACAGCAGTTCAGCTGTGGGTCCCATGGATCGAAGCAGGCCAGCACCGCCTGCCTCCCCATGTGTATGCCTCTTTGGTTAAAGGGGACATTTAACAGCTGTCTCCTTTCGTCCAGCAGCCCTACACAAGAGCTGACCAGGTGGTGCAAGTCTTCCTTCCCAGTGCCACATAGTCTGCAAGTGTCAGGTAGGCCCTCCCACAACCAGGGGGGGGGGGAGAGATTAAATTGTGAGGGCAGCAACCCCAACAGGTACCTTAAAAACTGCTCCTTGTCTAAGGCTGGGTACCCAGTGTTAAAATACTTTTGTGGCCCGAGAGTCTTATAATTATTTAGTTTCATCCATCTGTGGGCTCTGCACGTCAGTGAAGTCTCATCTTTGGCAAGCAAGAGGATTTTTGGTGATTTCCAAACAATCTTCTTGAAGACCTGATGACTAGTAGGCTCATCCCAAAGCTGCATAAGCCCAGTAGTTGTTAGTGATTCCTCAGGTAGGTCTTTGCCGGCGACAAGTCACGATCCTGTAGCTCTTTCCATAAGAGACAATACTGTGTGTAGGGCTCTGCTTTCCTGATTTGGTTACAGCATATTAGATAGGCTCTCCATCTGTGCTGGGGAGGCAATGCAGGGAAGTGAAAAGATGATTCTATATGAGCTTGCCATTATGTTATCCTACAGGCGGCCGCTCCATTAGAGCAGAGGAGTGCCGCCCCCTCTGCCACCACCAGCAAATAAAACGATAATAAAACGGGTTTTAAACCCGTTTTATTAACTTTTTATTTTAATCCCTGGACCCGCACCCAGGACTCTGATGAGTCTTGGGGGTGGGTCCAGAGGACGAAACTGTTGGTGGAGAGTGCTGGGCACTCCCTTCACTGCGCATGAGGGTTTGGCCAGCCATCTCAGGCCGTCCAGACCCTCATGCGCAGTGAAGCTCTCTCCAGCCACAGCTGCGTTGCTGGGGCTGGAGAGAGCAGGCACAAGCTCCCAGTCTGCCTGGGAGTGCAAGTTGCCATCGCTCAGGCCACACCCAATGCTGCTTTCATGCAGCATCAGGATTGGCCGCAGTGCAGTCTGGGAGCCTGTGCCCAGAAGCAGGAAAAACACGATACTGCAGGAGACAGCGGTGGCATTAAATTACATTTTTTAGTTATTTTTATTTAATTTTTTTGGCCCACGAACCCTGTCCCCTGAACCCTCTCCCCACCTCCTTCCTGTGGCCCAGCCCAGCCCACCCCACCACTTTGGCAGGGGACGGGCCGCTACTGTTTTATCCAAAACTCTAGTGTTTCTGCCTCTTAGTAGTTCGCTCCCGTATGAAATCATCGGTATAAGTTTGGCTTGTACTACTCGAAGAAGGGGTGCCAGTGACGGCCCTGCCAATTTCCTTTTGATGTTTTTCTGTGTTACAACAAGAGCCCCAACTTTCCTCTTGATAGCTTCTATCTGAAATATTCCAATCCTTTGCTAGCCTGTAAGAGGAAGAGCTCGTCCCCACTAAGTACCAGAATTTTGTTGAATCTTTTGGAGTAATGGTTTTATATAATTTGGCCTATTTTGTATCTGCTTCCTAGACTTTCTTCTCATTTATGGTCTTCCTGTAGATCGCTTTGACTTCTTGATTACATTTGATCATGGTATACTTTGAGGAAAGGTGAGTTCATATATAAAGGATCTACTGTGTTTCATCTTCATAATCAATACTTGATTGAGTGGCTTAAAAAGCTATCTTCCCCGAGATTGTAAATTAGTTCTAGTATCTTGTGAAGACAGATTGTCGGTGATGATTTCTGTAATTTTAGCTCACATTTCTCTCCACGAGCCATCCTTTCCATCAGAATTACTGAGTTCGTTCAATGCTTCTCCAAGCTTTGGATTCGTTACAATAGAAGCTGACTTCTCTGGTAATTTTTCATTCTACAGTATCTTTTCATTATTTTGGGCTGTTGGAGACACTGGCATTGATGATAGTGTCTGAAAATGAGAGAGAAAATTTTTTTGGGTTGTGGTTGCTTCGCCCTTGAAATAACTGAAATTTTACACACTAGGAAATAAGGGAAATGAATCAGAGTAAAATAAATTGTAGGGCTTGTATTTGAAGAGACAAATGTTGTTCTTGGGAGTCGGTTATTCAGAAAATTACCATTGAGACAACGGAGCCCTGATTTCACAATGGACCTTCGCGTTTTTCTTTGAAACATCAGCAGGGGAAGTAAGAAAGCTTCATCAGGCTCTTCATTGGAAATGTTTAGTTCCGAGAATGCTTCGAAAAGGTCTTCATTAAAATCTTCAGCAAAGACATAGGGGAAATCTCTGCAGTGCTCAGTTAGATGCTCCAATTCATCCAATATCCCCATGCAAATTATCAGGTCTGTCCTCGAGGAAGGTAAGTAGATGTTTACAATGTATAACTATTCCTTTCTGGAGTTGAACATCTTTACAGCCAGAATTTGGTTGGAAAGAGTTGAGATCTCAGTGCAGTTAAGTTGTTATTGGGTGTTAATTAATATAAGTAGACTTCCTGATGAACGGCCAAATCTAGCCTTAATAGCCTTTTTCTCACAAGTTATAAAGTTAGGAAGACTGAATGAATCGTTTTCCCAGATTTCCCAGGACTCTTACAGACAGATAATGTGAAACCTGTTTAAAAAGAGTTGAGATTGTATTTTGGGGTTTTCAGGTGATGAGCAATACCAGCAATATTCCAAGTGCCAATCTGTAGGAATTGTTGTTTATCAGTGGTGTGTGCAGTGCGAATATGGGTGGATATCTTGCTTTGTATATTTGTCTCAGTGAGATGCCCCACTTCCCCAGCTCTTCTTTCCTGGCTCACATTTTATGCACTATCTCCTCAGTAGACCAGGTTGCGCGAGTTGACTCTGTGTTCCTGTTTTTATCTGCAAGAAAACGAACTGACAGAAGGTGAGCTGAGGTCACTGAACTGAGGTCTGGAAAGGATCTTATTATTTTTAACAGGTTCTGCCTACGTAGTACATCGTGGAACCCCTTTGATTGGTGAAGTAGTGTGAAAACCAGAGTTTGGTTGGCAGACGCTGGTTTACAAGTTACTTTTTGAGCGTAAGCACATTGATTTTGACTAGCTTGGTTAAAATTCCCGCAAAGCTTTTTTCCTGAGAAAGTTTCTGGAACTAGGTCATTTGTCACAGCCTTTATAGTAAATTGAGATAATGAACGGTCCTTCATACATGATTGACATGAAGAAGATACACCATTTCTTACCAGTGAGTCGTTCTCCTTTGGACTTGGTGCTCAGATCTTATTAACTAGAGTTGAGATCCCATCTCCCACCTGGTGAATGAATCCATCACAGGCGGTGAAGGTTCTTGATTAGGTAAGTGCTCTATTCTCTGGACTTGAATCGCATTCTCGTTATTGTCTGAACTTCAATACCCCTTACAGGGACATTCTTCTGGGCTCGATTGTCCTCAAATGTTGTTGAGTGATTGTGTCCATAGAAGGACTTGCAATGTTGTCCAGAAGTTTGTGATGCTCTGTCAGGAGGATTACATTCCATTTGGGTGGTTTACCTGCATCATTCTTTACTGGTAATACTATCGAAGAGGTTTGTATGGCTTGGATTGATGCGTTTCCCAGCTACCATCTGACTGTAAGTTGGAGCTTTGTTACAATCAGAACTAAGTGTTCCGTCATGGAAGGCGTAGCCTTGATAATAGGCTGAACAGTAGCCGGTTTAGATAGCACCGCAGAGGACTCTGAGTGAACTGTTGATACATTCCTAAAAATTGCAAATGCTTTTGCTTCCCATGTGTTTTGCTTGTGGCTTTTTATTTAAAAAAATTAAATGTTTTCAGTTGTTGTTATATAAGCCTCAAAAGGTTCTTTTGAACCATCTACATTGGTGCTTTGAGCCTCATCGTTTCTTGGGGCACTCCCTATCGCTAGCATTGTTCCTGAATGAGCCAGATTGGATTCTACAGCATCACTATGAACTACATTTAGTCTGGGGAATTCATCTTGGTTCTTTACGCCCAGTTCTTCTCTTTGGGATTGGGAATCCTTTGTGGATATACTGTTAATGTTTTAGAGTTGTTAGAAACTTTGTCGCAAATAATGTGTGATAAAAAAAGATTCTGTACCATTCAACCACTTTTTTCTATATTCAAAATGGAATTTAATAAGAATTCGGATTTTAAATTTGAAAATATTTTTGTAGGACTAAGTTGTAATAAACTAAGAAAGTCACACATTCTTGCCACATTAGAGGTACTCTCCATTAATATTGTCAGTTTTGTCTCCACCCTTGTTAGGGTCGAATGTTCTTGCATTGATCTAAGTAATGTGCCCTTTTCACCGCTAGGAAATTATTGAAATTCCAGGGCTTCCAACATTTCTGTGAGAGTGGAGTTAATTGCATCCATTGCACAGAGCACCGGATAAGCTGGAGGGATGTCTTGATCCTCTTTCAATGGGTCGTCTTGATTGTCCAAGACTGAAGGTCTGCCTCCTCCCTCTGTCATGGGGGAGGATGAATTGTTTGGTGCATTCGTAATAATTCCAGTTATCAGGATCAGTAAATTCGAATTATCCAAGGAGCTCACTCCCTCGTTTTCATCTCTTGTATCCTGATTTGGGACTTCTGTATTAGCCAGCTTAACTTGGCTGTAGTTTTGTTTTAGATGTGTTGGTGGGGCCAATGAGGCCTCAGATGTAAGTTCCTCAAACTCTTCTCTTTGATAAATTGAGCCACTTTCAGAACCTGAGAGGTGCAGATTTGGTATATGCAGCACACTGTGAACCTCAGCCCGGGTTACAAATGGTATTTTATGCTTTGAATGGCTCACTGGGGGAGTTTTGAAGTTTGAATGTGATCCTGAGACTTGGAACAGATTGGTTCCATCGGCTGGCCCAAGCGAGGGGACAATGGGCCCGATTCACAGAACTAACTTACGTCAAAAACGTAAAGTTAGTACCTTTTGGTATTCACAGAATACACTTACTCATTTGGTATTCACAGAATACACTTACTCATTTTGGTATTCACAGAATACACTTACTCATACTAACTTTATGTCCGCACTCGGGCCGGAGATTCCGGCCGTTTGTGGAGATTCCGGCCCGGAGGTGGAGATTCCGGCCGTTTGTGGAGATTCCGGCCGTTTGTGGAGATTCCGCCACCGGCCGGAATCTCCACAACCGGCCGGAATCTCCACAAATGGCCGGAATCTCCACAAACGGCCGGAATCTCCGGCCGGAATCTCCACAAACGGCCGGAATCTCCACCTCCGGGCCGGAATCTCCACCTCCGGGCCGGACTCTCCACAAACGGCCGGAATCTCCGGCCCGAGTGCGGACATAAAGTTAGTATGAGTAAGTGTATTCTGTGAATACCAAAATGAGTAAGTGTATTCTGTGAATACCAAAATGAGTAAGTGTATTCTGTGAATACCAAAAGGTACTAACTTTACGTTTTTGACGTAAGTTAGTTCTGTGAATCAGGCCCAATGTCATTATTTGGCAATTCCTTCAAATTATGGGAGTTTAACGGTGTAATAAGCCAAGTGCTAATAATTTTCTGTTTTAGACAGGCAGAGTTTCCTTGTAAGTCAGTCTGTAACTGGCGTGGAAGAATGGATTCCATTTGTCTCCTAAGTTTAATTCAATCAGCGACAAATGTTTAAGGTTTATAGGTGTGGTAGGATGCTTACTTGAGTTGATCTCTGGGTCACAGTCTCACTTAGATCCTGCCAAACCTGTGGTGAAACCTGCATAGAGACCAGCCTATGCTCTGATGATGCTGCCACAGCTGGCATTTCTGGGCCCTTGTGGCTGGACAGAATAGCTGGTCCTTTATGAGGGATCTGGTCTCCTGCAGCTTTTGTAGGTGAGGTAGCTGTTTTACACTGTTGGCAAGGACCAAGTTGTTATGTTTCCACAGTTTTTGCTGGTGCGTCTTCATTGCTGTAGTAGCAAATTGTTGTTATTGGTATTATTTTTGGTTGATGTTTATCACTCAGTCACTCAATACTCCATGGCCAATATTCGGTGTGATATATTGTTATATTTTTTTACCCTCAATGTGTTTCTGTAATGATGAGATGGTGATCGGTGGTAAGAGCTGAAAAGTTGAAGAGACCCACCCACTGGTCCATATTGGAAAAGACCATCACATTCGAGGTTTGACAGCACTTCGAGAGAATTGGTGCTCAATTTTCCAGGTCACTCCGTGGTCTTCTGAATTACAAAAGAGCTTGCTTTGCTCCACATCTTCTGAATTTCCTTCACGAAGTCTGATTGATGAGTGGTTTGAGTGCAATTGTGTAGTGCAGGGGGCTGTGCTGATACTGATGGAGGGAATGCTGTTTTTCTAGCCTGTAAGAGATTTCTAAAACTCCTGCACGCTGTACCGGAGGCGCCTAATGGAGGAGAACAAGCAGAGCAAAGCTGCACCAAGCTAATTTCCCACCAATGCCCGCCACTTTGCCAGAGCACTAATATACAGTCTCGCTCCCCAGCCACCCATCCCTGCCTGCCCCTACAGCCTCCTGCTAGCACTGAGGCACAACGCTGCCCTGCCATGCTCACCACTCAGTCTCCGCTCAGCAGGGGCCCCAAAACAGGATCAAGATGATTGAAAACCCTAAGTATGAGCTGCCCGAAGACCGGGACAGAGAGGCAGAGGAGGGCGTGGTGTGGTGGGAGCTTAGCACTCGGTGCCCGTGCTTTTGGCATCAGGGAATGGCAAGGTAATCAGCAGCCGGCAGCCTCTAGGCAAGAGAACACTCTGGTTGCTTCTGCGTGAGCTGCAGGGGATGCATGCACACATACCATCCTTCTACCCTCCGAGAGAGTGGTGCTCTCTCTTCGCTCAGCATCCTCGGGCCTTAGTGTCTGAGTCTCATCTCGTCAATCCAGTCTATCCAGCTAATGTGACATATTATTATCACATTTTCACTCTATGGTGCACCTAAATGTCATACCATCCACATGCTCACTTTGAATCAAACTGTGTTTGCACATCTAAATTAGATTTTTGCTCTGAATTATGATTTTGCATCTACAAGTGTTTCTAAACTTCTGCTGTTATTGCACAGATCATGATTTTGCACATAAATTAGGTTTTGCTCCTATGTGTGACTTGCGTATATCACACGGTTTCCAAACTAAATTGCTGCAACACCATGGCTTACGTTACCCCAAAATTTGATTTTGCACCTAAATGTGATTTTTGTATCGAATGGGTTTTCATACTTCGAATTGTAGTTTATACTCCAAAATATGTTCCACACGCTTGCGGATTTTGTAGCAATGCCATTTGCATTTACATGTGATTTTGTTCCTAAAAGGAATATCACAATCCTGCTCACTTTCCACCAATGATAATTTTACATTAAAAAGTGACTTTGCAAATAAACGTGTTTGTACCTAAAAATTATTTTTGCAGTTAAATGTGACATTACACATAAATGTGATTTGTACTCTTAAAAGCTTTATACGCTCATGTTGACATTGAAACAAAAGGGGATATTGCACCTTAATGAGATTTTAAGAGAAAATTACTCTTTTTCCGTGGTCATCCCCATTTTCTTACTGAATTTTATTACTGGTTCTTAAACTTTGCACACAGGCACATTGCTGTCCAGGGCCCAGTGTATGTGCTCTGACCCCTAAAACATGTAGAAATTGGCTAATCTCTGATTGGCATATTTAGCTCTCCTATAAGGTCATAGTATATGGTGGAGAAAAATTACCTACAGCATAGAAAGATAAATGTCACATGTGGACTGCAACACTTTTTGGGCCATTCGCTACTATGCTTTTAGGCCTACCATTTTAGCCTAACTGCTGCATTATAAACCTGCCGTGTGACCTGTTAAAAAACCTTTTTGAAAGCTAAAATCCTTCCTTTTAAATGTTAGTAAGTCACCCCTCTTTAGGTCTTGCAGCCCACAAGGGAGGTACATGGTATTTAGAAGAGAGACGGGGTGAGGCACAACAAAGAAAGATGGCGTATGCTTGAATTGGATGCTCCCGTCTCACCACCAAAACTCAACCTTTATTTTGGCCCATGCACTGGCCTGTGCTGCTAAAAGGTGCGGGTGGGTCTATCCCCCTCTTTGGGCAAAGGAGCAAGCTATGCCGCAGATTTTCAGAGCTGGAAGCTCACACTCAGCAGACCCAAAAGAAGAGTGGGAAGGCCGAAGATGGTACCCACTGCTCTTAACTAACCCGTACCCCTGTGAAGATGCCAGTGAGTGTCTGGGCAGTGGGGAGATTACCTATGCTCCCAGAGAAGAGAGACAACTGCTCAAGAACATCAAATACAGCCTCAAGAGAAGCACATTGTGACCTCTTCAAGGCGAAGGCATGCCAGTGCGGCTGAAGGATACGGCGACTATCTGGTCTGAGGCGACACAGTAGACATTATCTGGTGGCTCTTGCCCCCCCCAGCCTAAATACAGTTGCAGTCATCCAACTCTTGTTGTGACTGCTGTCCACCTCCCAATGACACTGGGGGTAATGGAGGGCTGATGAGAGGATAGGGAATAGCAGCTCTCCTGTGGTAGCGGGCCTAAAGACGAGCTGTGACATATGAAGGTTTATGGCAGGCTGGGTTCTCCTGCCCTAGGCCAGCACATGAACATAGGGGTCCCTGCATGGGGTTGACTGTACAGGTTGCATCTACTACAGGAATAGTGCCTACTGCAGACATTATTAAGGGGCTTCCTGACCAGCATTGTGGCTTAATACAAGCACCCGTTGTAACTACTGCCACCCTCCTCCGACTGATTCCGTGGACTTCAGGTCGTGGCTGGGAGGTTGTTGATTACCTGCCCCTCTGTGATAATGGGGCCCTTAATGGATGGAGGCATATGTGGGCTCTTTGGGGGCTGAGTTCACCTGCTTTTGGTCTGCAAATGATTATAGCAACCTCCGGATGTGACTGACTGTGCAGGTCGCAATACTAACAGGGGGAGCTGTAGCTACCTGGGTGACTATGATGCTACTAGTTTACTCATATAGAGCTTGGCTAAGCTTATTCACCCTCCAGTGATTATTCTCCTATGCAGCAGCTGGTATAATGTTGCACTCAGTGGATCATCTAATTGAGTTACCACTCAAATCACCTTACATTTGTTTATTTCTGCTGAGATATGATGTTATGAAGGGGCTCTCACAGCTATACTCAGTATGGCCATCTCTGACTTCAGTTGGTAAAGCCAAGACACATTGCCATTTATCCTCATATGTCCCAACCACTTGGGACTGTGACAGGGTTCCAACACGCCATCCGCCCCCTGGAGCACCCCAGTGACCGATTACTAATGTTGGCAAAGCTGCTAAACTATTGTGATAGAGACAATCTCTTACAAGTTGCTCATAAACATGGCCCATGGGAGACTGGAGGAAAAAATAGGTTTTAAAATCACTAGATATGCCCTATGGCCTAATATATCCAGTGAAACTTCGAGTAGTGGCAAACGATAAATCTTTCTTTTTACATCTCCAGATGACCTTTCCAGCAGAAACAATTGAAGTCTGTCCCATATTACCTAGGCTGTCATACTTCTTTATGCACTCCCTTGTTTCTTGGAAGGTTCTTTTGTCAAGACATACAGACCATAGTATTCAGGCTGATAGGGACCAGCACAGGAGACATATTTCAGTGGAAAAGGTTATGAGTCCACAGGATAAACGGTCGGGAGCACTCAATCTGAAAATATATTATTTGACCGCCTAATTGACTTGGTTCTCAAGACGGCTGATGTTGGAGTCAGACACTAATAGAATAGATTTGATGAACTCAACAGGGAGTATTAACCTCCTACAGGAAGCATTTGGTAAAGCTAGGCTGAATGAAGCACACCTGATTTCACTTCATACAATCAAAGCCTGCTTGTTAAATACATGAAGAGAGTGAGGGCTTCTACATTGTACTCGACAGACTTGTCCTTAAGTTCCACACAAAACTGGGGAGTGGGGCTAAAGTTCACAGCCTTCATCTATGAACCCAGGCTGGAATTACCACTATATGGGATTTATATAATGATGGTACACAGACCACCTTTGAGAGCCTTCAAGATATCTACGGACTTAATACTGGTCAATTTTCAACATATGATGCCATGATTAAAACAATCAAAATGGCATGGGGGAGAAAATGAACAAACCCCCTAAATTTACTTTTGACAAATGGGGCACTATGAAAGGGTGGGACAAAACTGTATGGAACTTTAGCTCCCATGCTATACTAGTCTACGACCACTCTTAAACCGAAATCGGAACAGACGCTGGGGAAGGAGCTCTCTGATAAAGAGTGGATAAGTGTCTTAGAATATGCCACAGCTGCAGATAGAAATCTGTGCTATAATTCACACCATTTAACTACCTGTACCACATCTGCCTTTCCCCACCACAGCTGTCAAAAATGTATCCAGGAGCATCAGTAGCATGCTCCAGATGCAGTACAGACGTAGGAGACATCTTTCAAATGGTATGGGAGTGCCCCATTATCCAGCAATATTGGTCTTTGCTTGTGTCCATTCTGTAAGACATAACTGATAAACATCTGGAAACTACAATGGCAACTTATCTACTGGGCATGTTTGGCAGAGAAAAGAAGACTAAAATTATATCCAGATGTATAGACCCATCATTGTTGATGGGGAAAATGTAGTATAGCAACAAATTGGAAAGTGTCCAAAGCACCCGACATCATTGTAGGGCTCGGAGACTTACAGAAATGGACTACTGAAGAAGTAAATGTTATGATGCTTCGAGGAAGATACAGTAGGGTGGGTGTTTCTACCACAGACAAGGATTCTATCCTGTTGGTTTTGCCTGCCAAATCAGATGAGATGCCTCCTTGATTGAACTGAGCTCTTATTTACAGGGTATAGTACAACTTGACACTGTGTAATGTAGGACTAGGCTGATATAAGATCACAGACGTATGGGATGGATGGTAATATAAGGATTGATAGGTGACTCTATGTATGAGATGGTGGTGTAGCGGAGGCTAAGATTTTTTAAATATAAGACCTTTTTTGGAAAAATGCTGACAGAGGCAATTGTTTTAGAAGGCAATTTTGGTGTGGTGTAAATGAATATGATCCACCTGATGTGTCAAATATGTTGTTGTATAATGTTTTTTTTTGTTTATTAAAGTCATCAGTTCTTTCCGAACCTTATATGTGCTGTGTCTGATGCTTTGAAACATTCTCTACTTATCCAATATTATGTTATCAATATATACCACATAATTATAAACATATATAGTAAAAAGCTATTTAAAAAAATAAAAGTAAGACATGTAAAAAATGAATGTTAACATGTCCCTTCAGTGACATGACCCTAAAGGCTACTTTCCTTGTGTCTGGTCCAGCTGTCCTTTGTAGAGAGTCAGAGTACAGATTAAAATACTAATACTGTATCTCGGGACTGGGACCAACTAGAAAAATAATGAAACAGCTAATTTTATTAGCTGGTAAAATCCAATTGAATGGTCAGATTTTTAATACACATTAAGGGAAAATAACTTTTAGAAAGTTACCTTTTCTCTGGCTGAAGTTTCTTCAGACTATTTTGCAGTAACTCTCCAGCAACTCCTAGCCTGTGCTCAGCCCAGGGATAGGTGTGAAAGAGGTTTGAAATTCCTCCCAGCACCACACAATAGGCTGACCTGAATGGGCAGAGGACTCCTCTAAGATGAATGGAATATGCAGGGTGGGTGATGTGGACATTCTATTGACATCACAATGTCAAATACTGCCTGACAGGTCTGTTGAGCCACATGTAACACTTTGGCACACGTGAAAGGGAGAGAACAGGATGCCAGGACAATTCTTGTGTAGCCTAAGTCTGGTTGCTGAAGGACCCTACTTTAGTCCTACCAGACTTCTGTCTCTGACTTTGTTGCAGGTACAGTACCTGCTTCAAACTGGATTTTAGTGTTTGATGTGGGAGGGCAGTAGGATTACCATAGTAAAATTCCCACTAACAAGCCCAGCTTTAGACCCCTAGGTCAGTGTTGCTGAAGACCTTCACTACTTTTGATTTGCCCGGACACATTGCATGTTGGGCTTCTTTGCAGTACAAAAAGTAGGAACTACTGCAAAAATAGCTATATCAGGAATTGGAAACCTTTACTCCATTGGTCAAAGAGAAACTAGGAGTGTCTGAGCATACCCCCCAGCCATAGACTGGTGAACCCTACGAAGCTGGACCCTCATCCAGCTTTTCTCAGAGCACTGCTTGGCTGGGGAAAGGATATCAGGAGGACCAAACCTGCTGTGCTTAGCATCTGTGAGTTGTGCAATGGACTTGAGGAGGTTGGACCCCCTTCCACTTGAAATCCAAAAGGAGAATGATCTCCAAGGATCATAAGGCTGATCCCTTGGGTGGTGAAGAAACATAATAAGCTGGAGAAGAAATTCCTGTGAAGTATCCCAGCTGACCACTGGCAACTGAACCTGTACTTGACTTTGAAGTTGTCCTCTGCCTGACACCTTTAGAGTATCTAAGTGCTCACCCTGAGATCATGGGGGCCATAAAACTGTAGTCCTGTGGTTGTTTGGGCATCAAAAGAAATTTGGGAATTTTTCAATACTTGTGCTTCAAGGAGACTGACTGTGACACATAATGAAACAGCAGTTCCATGGTGTCAGATTGAATTTGAGGTTTGTTCCATGTGGAGAATAGTTTTTCAACGCAAAAATCAGAAAGTCCCATTTCAGATTGGGACTTAGAAACTTTTTGAACTTCCCTACTTCCAGGCACTAGATAGGCTAATCTATTTGGTATATCTGACCGTCGCTCCATAGCTCTTGCCCCAAATTGCACCTAGGTCCCAGTCTACCGTGACCATTTAGTACCATTGGCACTTTGTGCTTCTTGACACTTTTTCCACTTAAATCTTTAAAAAATATATCACTGGTTCCCCTTATTCGATTTTGGATGTTTTGGGGTCATTTTGATTATTAAATTGTTCTCTCTTTTTATAAATTGAATGGGATTTTATACTGTTGTGCTTTTAACTTTTTAACTGTTTTGGTACTTCGAAATGCTTTACAACTTATCTTTCAGTAATGCCTAGCTGCTCTGTGCCATAGTTACCAATTGAGCTCACATTTAAATTATTGTAATCTTGGACTGGACCTAAAACAATAGTGACTTTATTACTTAGCGTGGACTCCAATCCACACCAGCTAATAAACCACTTTCTCACAACAACAAAACTTCTAATGAGAAAAAGACACCCACACATGCCTTCAATCCTTCTTATTGGACATCAGCCTTCTACAACACAGTACATTCCCTATCCACTTTAATGGCTCTACCTGGGATTCGATTTTCATATTGACACTTTGCATACAAATCTCTTACCTCTCAAATTGTTTGTCAGGCCACACCTTCATTTCTTTTAAAGAATGAACTTTAACTCAACTTGTCTATGCTAAATTGGAGTCCACAATGTTAAAATCTAAAGACCTCAAGCACATTTACAACAAGCATTGGCAAAACCAATAGGTATGTTCTGTAAAGAGATAACATGTTAAAGTACATGCATGTACAAATATGCACATACTTTTGGTCCAGACTTTGTAAAGCCTTTCTCTTTCTCTGTCTCCTATGTATGTGCTTTTTAATTTCCCAGTCATGATGGTTGCATATAGACACACAGCACACATAGCTTGTGCACAGTTGGGTGTGTCTGCTTTTGAATGCATTAGCACATTCAACCTAGGCATTTTGGATTTTCCAGTGAACATTTGAGTAACTATATCATGTCAATGGCCACTGAATTCGATTTTTTTTTTTTTTTTGTATGGATGTATTTACTGGGTATGATTGACAGCTGACTGACTGTATGATCATTTTTGCATGTTCTCCCTTTTTAGGCATAGTTTTCCCCACGGCTTGTAATTCTCTGGGGCTTCTTCAAACTGTTTGTCTGAATAAGAATGCAGCAGTGGCAGAATTAGTCTATATGTGACACGGGTGTCTCATTAATAAATAATGTCTGAAGGTGAGTGTGACCTATTTTGCTCATGATTCTGAGAGTGCTTGAGGTGATTCGACTTCTGAGTGGTATCAGTGCCTGTTTGCAACCTGTTTCATGGTTTTTTGTATTTGTTGTGAGTGAGAGAGTGTCTGATGATAGGCGGCCTTCTACATAATGAGCTGTAGGTATGATTCATGTGTTTTTCTCTTTTCCTATTAGCCCAGTTCACACAGTAATGTTTATACAGTGTCACACTAGACTTCATTTTCCAGCCTTGAAGCTTGTATGACCTATTTTTCCCAAGTTGCAAGAGCGGCTCTATCATGTTGGCACCCTGAAGGCAAAGTGAATGAACATGACCCTGCAGTTGGAATCAAAATATTCCTGATACTGGGTACTGTACAACCATCCATCAATTTAGTTGCCAGTACTATATTTTTTATATGATGTAATTCACTTGAAGTGTCAGATATTTTCGGCAGGAAATTAACTGCAATTGGCTGCTTGAGTTATTTTGTGACAAGTCCTTGTCTAAAGACAGGTTTATTAAAAAGGCAAGAATATGAACAATAGGACATGTTGCCCATTTACTACTGCCGGTTCAGGGGTGAGTAGCCAGTTGATTATTTTAAATGTCCTGATCAGTTTACCTGCTATTTTGTCTCCACAGGCAGGCACCGGGGGCTGGGGGATGAGAATATCCTAGATTTAATGGAAAGGCCTGATCTGAAAACCACATGTGGTGGTCCCATGATTAGAATTTGCCGATGTCGAGCACGAAGTGGATGTTGAAGTTGACAATTTGGTGGGGAATTCCACTTAGGATTTACGTATATGCTGTGTTTTACAGAGTCCATTTTCTTATAAAAATGTTAAGGTCATGACTAGGGATGAGCGGAACTCACAGAGTTTTACTTTGTGGAATTCCACAGAGTTACATGAAAACTTCATCGTTGAGTAAATCTCCCTGGGTGACCTCCTAGTACATGAAATTCGCACTGGGGACTTCAATTCTTGCTCGCGCCTGCTAACTTACCATTGGAGAGCCGCGCAGGAGAAAAAACTCAGCCATGCGGAGGTTGGTGGAATTTGGCAGGTACTCCGAGTGGCCTAAATTTCACCAACCCAGCCGGTGCAGCGGAATTGTTTGCCAAACCCTAGTCATGACAGTGAGTCCATGTGAGCTAAACTGTGGCAGCACAGATAATACACAATATAGCTTTTTTATGGCATTGAAAGTGATCCAGGTAAATCATTCTCATTTTACTTTTAGAGGAAAGTTAGTTGCAGCTAGCCAGGAAAAAGATTTTTGTAGGCATGAAGATCCCTCCTTTGAGCCAACTGTGGATCACTTTTCTATGTGAAGGGGTCTTTACAATGAGCAAGAAAGGCTTGTGCACTGCATGTTTGAACTGTGGTTAACAAGGTCTGTCAGGGAACCGAGGAATTACTGGGGTCTATACCATGGTCCCCCTTTTTCAGAACGAGAGAACTCAGCCCATCAGAGTCGTGAAACAATACTCCTTGCCAATTAAACATGGTTCCTTTAAAAATGCATTCGCCTTTGGGCAGGGGGCGTGGCCAGCTGGTGGAGCAGAGAACAACCTGGACTTCAAAAGCCTGAGTGAGGAAGAGGTCGGGGTCTTCAATTCCCATGAGGGAGGAACCTGGATGCTTCAGAAGTAAGACGTGAGGACCCCTCTCGAGGAAGCGAGCCTGTGGAGACCTGGTATCTAGACCCGCCGCGCCTTCACCACCAAAGTGGATGACCCGAAGCAGCAGGTCGGAGTAGAGAGCCCTGCAGCCGACGAAGTGAGATGCTACTGGTTGGATGCTATTTTCAGCCACACTTCAGGGGGAGTGTGGCTCTCTCAGGTGCGTAACCGCATACGGGCCTGAGGAGGGGGAGCAAAAGTAGGAAAAAAGCCGCCTTAGAATGACTATGTAGGAAACAGAGTGAGCATGTTCTATGTACGCACCGTTGGACATGCTTAAGTGAAACAGTTCACTAAGCAAGAAAATGCACTGGGGAGGGAGCACATCTAAAAGTTAATCCATGGGGGGAAAATCCACAAGTCACACTTTTGAGTACAGATGGAGATGTTTCAGGGTTAAGGCCACATGCACGATATTCCCCAAACTTAATCATGTTGTGTATGGTTTAGGGTCACTGGTTAAGAAAAAACCTTATTTACCTGCTCTTTATATCCTTTAAACTGAGGGGAAACCGGCAGACGTTGGACCAGGCTGAAGACGAGGCAAACTACAAGGACTTCCAGCCACCTCAGCTTGAACTCAGACATCAGTAAATCAGTCTTATCTGAACTTCCTTCAAAAGAAAAAGACCAGCCCAGACTGCAAGGCTAGGACCTCCTTCAACCCATACACTAGCAACCCAAGACTGTTTTTGCCCAGACTCTGGCTCGTTAGTCGGGTGAAGCTTGGTTCCAGTAGTCAGCAAGGGACCCCCGTCTGGGCCACACTTGGACACTAAGGGAAAAACACAAAATGGGATGGGTGGAATGTTTGCATGAAGTCTAACCCATGGCAATCACTTGGACTGGCATTCTACTCCATCATTATTTTGCCCACTATGTCACCTCAGTTTAGACCCAGTCATATACAAATCAGTCTTGACCCTGCTCCAATGGAAACAGTCTAACCCAAACTACCATTCCAGGTGCTCATTGAACTGGAACACAAGCAAACCAAGACCAGTTTCGCCCTGATTCAGGCTTGTCAGTTGGGTGCAGCTTGGAACCAGTTGCACAGTGAGCAAGAGATCTCTGTCTGGGCATTACATAAAACTCACAAAAAGTGGTATCATTTCTGTTTCTGTTGGAGTGGCCTCTTTGATGGACATTACACATCAACCACACATTCTATGTGAAGGAATAGTTCTGCCCTTTGCATGCTAGAACTCCATTTGTTGCCATGTTATTTCAAGGCAACTACATTTTATCAGTTCTTTAGACATTGTGGCTTCCCCATGGATGTAGCTGAGTCATCTCAAATGAACCGCTCAATTTGGAGTGCTAACAACAACTATTGTGGTTTGATTTAGAATAGCACAGATTCCTTTCAGAGTAATTAACAAGTGGGAATATTGCCAAATGGTTGGCACTCACTTATTCAATCTCAGGAGGAATGGAAGATGCATTCTGAATCATACCCAATACGTGCCAGTCACACATGTCAAAATTAGGTGTGTTAACCCGCTAAGCCCAATATGTTGAGGCTTGTACGTGTGCGACCTCAAACAAGCATATGTTGCAATGTCCGCTAAGCAGACGTAAAATGCTCCTTTGATCAACAGTTAGGCAGTAACATCTTTCTAAAGATGGAATTAAAAATAGTTCATGAGCCTGTCATTTCACAGAAGGAATTTTTCACAGAATTGGTAACAAATACATCTCAAAATAATTTTGCAAAAACTAGTTTAAAAGTGCTTTGGACTGAAATCTGTCGAAGCTGTTTTTTGATTGTCAAATCACTCCTTCCCCTTTTTAGGTCGAGCATTCGAGACCTCTTGTATATACTTTAGTATATACTTATATGTGTATGTACTTTGTGGGCTCTGGAGATCAGCCCTAGGACTTGTCTGCTTCTGCTTCGGGACTTTTGTTTCTGTTCAACTGCCTCTATTTAACTGTCTTGATAGAAAACGACCAGTAGAGGTCAGTAAAATTCCAGAATTGCTTTCTGCTTGTTCAACTGCCTCTATTTAACTGTCTTGATAGAAAACGACCAGTAGAGGTTAGTAAAATACCAGAATTGGTTTCTGCTGAGGGACTTTCTTTTTTTAAATTTCTGGCAACTGCCTCTGTTTAACTTTCTTGGTAGAAAAATACCAGCAGAGGTCAGTAAAATACAAGAATCACTTTAGCATTATCTAAAATCCAGTCCATAGCAATTGTCTTCCATGAGCACCCTCCAGACAATATTTTTTTCAAATCTTGTATTTTCAGTGATATGACCACCGAAGGCCCTGATTTTATATTAAAAACAGAGCTTTGGACGATACCATATCCAGCTGAAAGGCAATATTTCTCTCCATGTGTTCCCATACCTGGCGTGTCACACAGTGTGCTGCTTACATTCCCTCCATGTTAAAGAACAGTAGATGTTTCAGCACCCAGGCTAATGTGCTGCATAGCTAAATACATATAACCTCCCAAAGGTGAGACTGATTGCATTGCAAATGCTTGTTAAACATTTCTGCCAGTAGCCTATAAATATTGTCCAATTCACCAAAACAGGCTTTTTATAATCAATGTGTTTCACATGCACAATTTATCACTATATTTTCTTGTATTGGCTCTAAAGATAGCTCCACCCCATTGTTTAAAGTGTTAGCCCGACCTTCATTGGTTGACCCTGTTAGCCCATCCCATGAAGTGCAGGCCTATTTGCACCCCTGATCAGAGCTTTGTTTAGGGAATGGTGGAAAAGTGCTCACACTCTGCTGCTCTCCATCACAGCCCCTCACAGCTTCAGGAATGGTTTTCCAATGCTGAGAAAGGCAGTTGAAATGCTCTTTTTTTTATTAGTTTCTGAGCCTTGCACTTCCCAAAACCTTCAAAGTTTATAAAATAAGAGCAAGACAAGGTGCGAGTCACTGCGTTTCATAATTCCGGAAAACGTATATGCAGATCTAGACTTTCCACTGAGTACACGACAGTGCTTTGGTTGATCAAAAAGTAAGGCATCTCCCTCAATTCGTTCACCAACTCGGGGCTCACGCCACTGGCCCTAACTGGACACCACTGTCACCTGCCTTTTATGTGGATGGATCCTTTCATGGGTGTTGTGCGTTATTGTATGACACTGTAGCTTATTTTATGGTGCTCACAAGAGTGTTTTTGCAGCACAGCGCACAAAAATGCTTTGCATATGCAGTTGAATTATTGCACATGCAAAGTAACGATTGAAGTTAAGTTGAAATAATTTCACTTTGTAAAATGAATGTAAATATGATAAATGTACTATTTATTTGATATTTTTCATTATTTTATATTTATTTTTATAAAGTGCAGCGTATGCCTGAGGGTGGCTTCGCGCTAGCGTCTGCAAAAGTAGAGAAATGCTGCAAATAATAAAAGATCCCCAACTACATAGGGAGTGGAAAAAGCCATGTTTTGAGATACTTTCTGAAAGTCAACAGATTCGACTGGCATCTGAGGTGTCAGGGTAGCCAATTCCAGAGCTTGCATGTGGAGTATACAAAGCTTCAGCTGCCCCACGAGACAGTATGGATTTTGGGTACCCTGAACGCCTTAGTAGTTGCTGATCGAAGGCATCTTCTTGGGTAGTCAAAAACAGAGTTTCTTCAATTTGACGATTTTATTCTTATGCTTCATAGATCCAACATGAAGTCTGCCAATGTGCCAACACGTGTTTCGTCTACCCATAGACTTTTTCAAGGCTGAAACAATAAATGTTTAAGGCATTGTTTTTTAAACTGCAAAGCAATTGTCTTAATATGTCATGGCAGCTTAAAATCAAAATAAGACACGGTGGTTTGTGAGTGTTATATACACTGTTATCATTCGTGTCAAATCCCAAAAAAAATATATATATATATTGGAAGTGATTACTTTTGGTCTATCTCTTGATTGTGCGGTTCTTTCTCATTTATTTGAGAACCATTAATACCAACTCAGTTGCAACAATCTTCTTGGGTAGTACCAAGAAAATTTGTTCTTAAGGTAATCAGGGCCAGTGAGATAGATAGATTTTTAATTGGGAGCCAGTGAAGTTCCTCTGGAGCCTTTGAGACTGGATCGAATTTCCTGATATTTTTGATGATCCATGCAGCAGCGTGTTAAACTCTCTACAGTTTCTTAAGAGAGCCTTGCTGCATGCCCAAATAAAGGACATTACAGTAATCTAATCTCGATATGGCCAGGGAGATGATGGCAGTCTTCTGTAAATCTGGTGGAATGAAGGGCAGGATGTTTCTCAATGTTTTTAGCTGGTAAAAGCAAGTGAAGATAAGTTTAATAGTCTGTTCCGAGAAAGCGAGTTTGGAGTCAAGAAATTACCCCGAGGTTTCTCACTTTAGGAACTGGGGAGGGAAGAGGACCCAAGGTCTGTGGCCACCAGGAATCACTCCAGGAAGAGGTTTCCCTACAGAAGAGAAGTACCTCTGCTTTTTCAGTGTTCACTTTAAGGCAGTGGTTGCCATTTGAGCTGACCACCGCTCACATACAGTTATTAAACTGATACACCACCTCCTTGATGTTACTGGTGATGGACACTTCGATTTGCCTGTCATCAGCATAGGAGATGATTGGGAAACCAAAAGATCTTGAAGTTTCACATGGGGGGCCATGTAAATATTAAACAGGGTTTGACCGAGTGATGACCCTTGTGGGATACCACAAGGCAAGGAGAAAGAATTAGAGAGGAAGTGTCCAAATGAGACCGATTGAGGAAGGAGCATAGGAGATCTTATGCTGGCCACCGATTGCTATCTCCACTAATCTTTGCTTTAGGACAGAGTGGCTCACCATGTCAAAGGCTGCAAATAGGTCTAACAGGGAGCAGATAGAATGGTGACTCTGCTAGTGAAAATATGAATTAATCTCTAGTTCTGTATGTCACTATACAAAACAGCATTTATTTATATGACTTCAATCACAAGCAAAGACTATCTTCAAGTACCGGGTGTGTTCTATCGGCCAAACAAAGAAATGGTGCATTAACAGAACAAAACAAAACTTGTTATTTGGCACATCCTACAATGACATAAAACAACACATATCAAAAACATATAAATGTACTTAATCTGTCTTCCAAACAATTCGTCAATATCGCTGCAATACTTATTAGTCAGTAGCAGTCCATATCGGAGGTAGTCCAGTACAGATACACAGAGGAGGGAACAAAGGGCCCTCAAAACACAATGGTGTGTATCACAATCTTGAAATAGTTAGACACTATTATGCTGAATCGGACTCCTCCAAATCTATAAAGTCGACATGTTTCGGCCCATCCATTCACGGATCATTTGATCAGGAGAGCAATAACGCACTTCTGGATGCGGTCTCTCTCCACGTAATGGCGATAGGTGGCCCCTACAGGTCTGATGAGCTCCTGATGCACTATTTGGCTGTGTTCCATGTTTTTTTCTTCTTTCCTTGTGCTGAAGAGGCCTGAATGGATGGGCCGAAGCATGTCGACTTTCTGGATTTCGAGGAGTCCAATTAAGCATAATAGTGTCTAACTATTTCAAGATTGTGATGCACACCATTATTTTTCGAGGGCCCTTTATTCCCTCCTGTGTGTACTTGACTACCTTCAATATGGACTGCTACTGACTAATTAGTATTGCAGCCACATTGACAAATTATTTGGAAGAGAGATTAGGTACATTTATATGTTTTTGATATGTGTTGTACTATGTTATTGTAGGATGTGTGAGATAAGTTTTGTTTTGTTCTATTAACATACCATTTGTTTGTTTGTCTGATAAAACACATCCGGTACTTGGAGATGGCATTTGCTTGTGATTGAAGTCATATAAAAAATGTTGTTTTGTATAGTGACATACAGCACTAGAGATTAATTAATATTTTCACTAGCAGAGTCATGATTCTGTCGTTATCACATATTACCACTTTTTGTATATGCCATGCCTTATGCCCAGGTTGAGGTGGGATTAATAGGGCAAACCCCTAGATTGTTGAGTGTCTCTGTGCTGTAAGCCTTTCTGAAACCAAACTGGGCTCCATCCAGAATCTCATTCTGATTGAGATATTCCGAGAGAGCAATGTTCTTGCGTTTCTCTAAACTGTTTGCGGGTAAGGAGAGATGTGAGAGGAATGATAGCTCTTTACTTTGTTAGCGTCCAATTAGTGATTTTTAAGCAGTGGCAGGATGGAAACTTTATTCCAGTCTAACAGGAAGATGCCCATGTTAATAAAGCTATTTAATAATGAGGTAAGTGGAGGAGTCACTGTACCTACAATCTTCTGGAGAATTTTAGGCGGGCAGGGGTCCGATAGGATCCCTGATTTGGTCTGTTTTGTTAGATCTGACACTCTCTTAGCATTGAGAGAGGGAAAACTGAGGAGCTTAATGGCGGTTAAGCTCCAAAAGATCGTTCTCTGCAACGGGGGTATTAGTATTTGTAGTGGTATTGAAATCCCTGTATACAGTCTCAAACTTGGGCCCGATTCACAGAACTAACTTTAGACAAAATCCTAAACTTACTACCATTTTGGTTTTCACAGAAGGCACTTACTCATTTTGGTATTCACAGAAGGCACTTCCTTACTCATACTCATACTTACTTACTCATTTTGAGTAACTTACTCATTTTGTGTAACTTACTCATTTTGTGTAACTTACTCATTTTGGTATTCACAGAAGGCACTTACTCATCAATGAGTAAGTGCCTTCTGTGAATACCAAAATGAGTAACTTACTCATTTTGAGTAACTTACTCATTTTGTGTAACTTACTCATTTTGGTATTCACAGAAGGCACTTACTCATCAATGAGTAAGTGCCTTCTGTGAATACTAAAATGAGTAACTTACTCATTTGTGTAACTCACTCATTTTGTGTAACTTACTCATTTTGGTATTCACAGAAGGCACTTACTCATTGATGAGTAAGTACCTTCTGTGAATACCAAAATGAGTAAGTTACACAAAATGAGTAAGTTACACAAAATGAGTAAGTTACTCAAAATGAGTAAGTAAGTGCCTTCTGTGAATACCAAAATGAGTAAGTGCCTTCTGTGAATACCAAAATGGTAGTAAGTTTAGGATTTTGTCTTAAGTTAGTTCTGTGAATCGGGCCCCTTGTTTTTAAAGAGTTCAGCTAGGTTGTTACAAAGATTTTGGTCATATTTCTTTCCATACCCTTTCTGCACTATATAGTCTGTCATCATCAATGTGCTTGCAGACAAATAAACATTCCTCGTATTAGCTGCTAAAGAATTTCTTATTTTCAAATGTCAAATTTTTATTCTGAAGTTTTGAACAGTGGTATACAAACTGGGAATTGAAAACTATACAAAGCGCGCACTATGTACTGTTTATTCCTTTTCGAGGAATAACATTAGGGCAGCTAATCCTTTTATCACGGAGAAAACACGTTATTTTATGAGAGGGATGAGTAATGGGGTGCACACACTGAAATAACATTTCCATCTCAAAATATTGCCCTCTTTTTCGCATTACAGCTTCTTGTTTTACTGAAGATTGCATTACTGCATGGGATACTCTGTAATAAATATTTTACTGCAATATACTTTAGGTATTAAATGTTTGAGGTATCATTTTATTTTCATTGTAAATTATATCCTGAGTTATTAACCAAAGGTACATGTAGCTTCTTTATTGCGCCTTTTTCATTCATTGTTTTGCACTCTCTAAAACAGCCTTTGCAGAATTATTGACTCAGGGTTGTCAAAGATGGAAGCAAAACATTAAAATGTTATACACATTGAAAGTCAATTATTTTACTTTATTTTTACCGAATTCACTGCTTTTTGTGCATGCTCTACAGTGATGGGTCTTTTGAACTTCTATGATCAGACTTTAGTTTGCTGTACCCAGTGCCCCTACATTTCTCATAACGCCTATACTGCACATGCTGCATTTCTTGAATTTTTTTCATTGCTATTTGACTGATATCACTAACTGTAATCAACTCTACCAATTGCATTCAGGGACTTTAATATGCAATTGCAAAGAGGGGGGGTGCGCAAGTGTGCACTGCTGCTTTTTTCTGCGGGATAATATTGCAGTGCTGCTACAAAACCAGCCCCCAGTAACAAAACCAGCCCCCGCTGCTGAAAAAATGGCCCCCACCCTTCCAGCCTCCCAGGGAAATGCTATGTCGGCTACGGCCAGCCCAGCCCTGATTGAAGGAGAATCCTGATTTGAGTGAAGATTAATTAGGCGAATACTATGCAGTCTCTTTTATAGCTTTATTTTGTATAGAACTTAAAAAAACGCTACAACTCCCATCATACCGCTCACCTTGGCAAGAAGTTATTAACACAAACAAAAGACATCCTGCTATGAAGCACAAACACCCACAGCTATGTTCCCGCTCACCGTCACACCCCTGCTCAAGGAACCATCCGCTGACCCAGCTACCCTTTCCATCTACAGACCCATCATCAACCTCCTACCATACCGACAAAAGTCTTCAAGAAACTAATCAGCCTATGACTCATGATCCTTGACAAAGGAGACCCCATTCTCCTGGTCTTCTCAGCAGCATTTGACGAAGTCTCACACCCCTTTCGCATCAGGCGTCTGCATGAGATTGTCCTCCAAGGACCTGCTCTCTGCTGGATCTGATTCTTCTTAATGGATAGAACACATGCCTGGCATGCACCTTTCTCCTAGGAAGCCCGCAAACTCATCTGCGGAGACCCTCAAAGTTCATCGCTCAGCCTCACCCTCTTCAATGCATACATGAGTACTTTGGTCAATGTCATCTGCGCACATAACATCAACATCCTCTCCTATGCAGATGACACGCAGCTCATACTATTCTTCTCAGACAAGTTTCCCAACACAAGAAACAAGTTCAGTGCCTGCATGACTAAAATCATTAACTGGATTAAAGTCAATTCTCTCAAGCTCAAAACAGACAAGACAGAAGTAGTAATCTTCAGCAAGAAAAACTCATGATGGGACTCCAACTGGTGGCAAGCTGAACTCGGACCCACACCCAGAACCAATGCCAGGAAACTCAGAATAATCATCAACAGCAACCTAGTCGTGGCTCCACAAGTCAATGCCATCTTTGCATCCTGCTTCCTCACTCTGAAGATGCTGAGGAAGATTTTCAAAAGGCTGTCAAGCAACACAAGCAACACTGTCACTCACACCGTAATCACCAGCAAGTTGAACTATGGGAACCCCCTCTACGCTGGGATCACTAAGCAACTCACTAGAGGACTACAGACCCTCCAGAACTCGGCAGCAAGATTCATTTTCACCCTCCCACATAGAACTCACATTACATCACACCTCAGGGAACTACACTAGCTTCCAATAAACAAACATGCTCAATTCAAACTCCTCACACACACACATTCAAGGCACTTCACAGCTCAGGCCCTACCTACCTGCATAATTGCTTTACCTTCCACAAACCATCTAGACACCTCCACTCTGCAGGACTCCTACTTGCCAACATCCCACGCATGCACAGAACCAGATCAGGAGGATGAGCATTCTCTTGATTTGCTCCTAAAGCATCCAATGACCTACCTCTCCACATGAGAGCCTCCTCCTCTCTTCTTGAATTCTGCCAGAAGCTGAAGATCTGGCTTTTCAATTAACTATCCTACCATGGGTGGGGCTAGCCACATTTGTGTATTGCTTCGCCCTCCCAAATATTAGAAAATACCACCCTCCCACACGGAGGCACAAACACGGCGAAGCAATAAAAACACCAGGAAAGGGATTTCACGTATCACGTAGCCACCTGATTTACATGTCTATTCCTTGGATGTGAAGCGTCTTTTGAAAATATATCAGTACCACCCTTTCCTTGATTTTTGTTAACACGTTAATGTTTGTCCATTGTATTTTGTAGTCTGTTAGTTATGTTGAGATGTCGTTATATGTTTGTACTAGGAAACTGATGATGTACGTATTAGAACGATTTTAAAGAATTTTGTATTAAATAAATGAATTTTTAATGACTTATTGTGTACACTGAGTCCCTAATACCATGTCCATGTGTTGCTAGGTCTGAAAGCTGTTATAGACCTATAGTTTCCTCTGGCTTCTTTGCCAGCGGCACACAGAATATGGTAAACAGAACCCAGGGCATCCAAATACTTATCTAGGTACAGGGACCATTCCTAGGGGTGGACGATATAGTCTGCTTCACTGGCAGAGTTGGTGAAGTTTTGGCCACTCTACATTATGCTTGTAATGCGAAGTTTTGGCCAAATTTCACCAGCCGCCGCATGACAGAGTATTTTCTCACACATGGCTTTCTAACGGTAAGCTGGTGAGCGCAAGCAAGATTTGGTATCCCCTAGCTCCCTGTAGATTTCTCCAACGCTGGTGGAAGTGACCGTTAGTGGTCAGAAAGCTGCCCCTCAAGTAGAAAATCCACACGAGCAGCAGTTTGGGGAATTCCATGGATTTTCACTGAGTTTCCTTGTAACTCTGCGGAGTTCTGCCCAGGCCTCACCATGACCTAGGTTTTCTAGGGTCCTTCTCACCTTTGCTTAAAAATGTAACAATTTAACAATTTTAACATCCACTCCCAGAATTATGCCTGCTTTCTCATATTGTATTGGTCTTGGGCACTCTGAAAATCATTTTAGATCTAATACTCCTGTCCACAGAACTTTCTATCTTGGACCTAATGTATTCATCAACAAATTGCAAAGGATCTCACCCCACTAAATATGGATGCTCAATGAGCGCAGGCTCAAACAGGAAAGTATGTCCCTCATCCAAAATAACAATATGAGACTTATCTCCAGTTTTAATTTTTCTGGATATTAGTACCATCTTCAACATCATTGTAATAATTCTCATTGCTGTAGTATGTATTGAAATTCTCTGAACACATATCTTCATAGGGTCTCTTATTTGGCTTCCAATTTCCCACGACAGGGATTTTCCACATTGACATCTCATCAATTTCTCCCGGCGGAATAGAACCACCAACAAACTCATCCCCTTCATACCCATTAGGGGAAACATTTTTTTTCCATCATTCTTTTGCTGCAATAGCTACATAATTCCCCTAGCTGGAAGTGTGACCTGCCATCAGCAGAAAATAAAGAGTTTTTAATAGCATTTGCCACATAATTTCCAATATCAGTGGCCACTCTTCTAAATGATGGAGAGGCTTCTTTATAACTGGAATTAGAAACTCGACTGTCCAAAAACTCACAAAGCTTTATCTTAAAACCTCACCCTCCCCATACGTAACATTGTGTTCAACCATTTTAATCATCAAACATGGAATTGAACCACACAATATTTTTTTGAACTTATATAAAATATATTAAAAAAAGCTCACACAAAAAAGATTGTGCCTTTAGATTAAATTCCCTTACACCCATCCAGCTGCTTGCATAAACACTTCCCCAGGCAAGTGCATGCCTTGCAACATGTCTCTGATCATGAAATAAATGTAGGCAAAACTCCCCAGCAGCCTTGCACTGCTTCAATGTAATTTTTCATAAGTGAGCCTTGAAACCAATTCAACCTTAACTAAACAAACCAGCCAACCGCAGCAGGCTGAAACAATGCACCAATTTCACGCACAAACCTGAAAAGCAAGCTGGCCGGTGTAAATTGACGCAACACAAAAGTAGCAATTTCGCACAAGGGTCCAGAAATCAGGCACCTGCGTGACATTGACCTAAGAAAATCAAAAACAGTTTAAACATAAGCATAAAACAAACAATAAATGAATCAACAGTAAATCACATTACAATGGTAACAAACAGGGTCTTGTAATGCACCGATCTCTAGCAGCAGAAAAGAGTAAATGGTGTATGGACTATTACAATTTATAAATGTGGATGTTCTCTTTTAGTGCTAATAACTTCCGGCCCAAAGGGAGCAGGATTATGGGAGGTGGAGTGTTCATTTAAGTGATTTACAAAATAAAGGACGAAGAGAGCCTGCTGTCTTGTAATAGAATTACATTTTTATTTTTTTACAGAAGCACCATTGAGAATACTTTACATATAGTAGAAGACTCCTCTTCCTGTCCTCCAAACTCAACCCTGATGGTTGTTGACTTCGTGGTCATTTTCAGTTCGGATACTAGAGAGAATCCATCACGCATGCTTTCTTTGCATCATCAAAGAAACTCAAAATAAGTTATTTGTAAAATATGTCTTTTTGCTGGACTGATGTTTGAGGAAGGTATAAGAGGCACTACCCATTTTTTTTATTTTCTCATTTTGTTGTTTTCTTTTCTTTTTGCTAGATGGTTGAGAAAATGGGTATGCCGTATGCCTAGAGTAGCCCATTGGGAGAGTGAGAGAAAAAAGGGTCTGGCCTACAGTAATGGTAATGGGTGCTTTTGGTACTGCAATGGTGAGGTGGAGGCCTAGAATGTAATATATTTCCTTGCATTCCCTTTTCTTCCCAAATCTGCCAATTTTGTCCTTTGGTTTTTTCACTGGGTAGCACCTAGTGTATTAGTTTGATGAAGGCCACAGAATACCTTCTTACATTTTTTAATAATGTTTACAGTCTTCCTGATGCTATATAGACATAGGGTATATGCCAAGGCAAATCGGGGCTATTTTTGAGCAATCCTTGCCTTTCGTGTGGTTGGTGGTAGTGGTATTGAAGAGGGACTTCAGAAAGCCATCTCCCATGTGTTATTCATGGTTTATTTCTTCCTTTGCGATAACCCTTAATTTTGTCAAACCTATGACCAGGACCAGATGGGTAGCAAGAGCTATACAGATGCTGTCTTTTGTTGTTGTTGTGTGTATATGTGTCTTTGTGTGTGTGTGTGTATGTGTGTGTGCGTGTGTCTGAGAGAGAGATAGTGATTAATGTCCTTGCTTGTTCTGCCACTTTTATAAGCCGTCTATATTGGGATTTGAGGGTGCTAGAGTCCTTTTGGAGCCCACAGATATTCTGCTGAGTGTACTGTTTTTGTCTAAATTTTCTGCTTTGGTGATCGTCTGTAAGCCATGGATAATATTTTAATTTAATAGCTTGCCCTCTCTGTTGCTTCCCTCGATGATTATTAGCCCTTGTGAGACTACATATCCTATTCTCAAATGCACTTGCTTTTTCACATTTTCTGTGCTGCTGTGCTCAGGGGTAGTAGAATTCTGTGGACGGGGCTAAATTTCATGCCTACCATTGGGCATTTTTATGTAATCTTTGCCTTGCATGGGGTTGGTGGTGAGGGAATGGTCTCCAAAGCAGGATGCCAGCCATCTGCCCTTAGTTTTCAATCACTTTTGCTTGTAATATTCTAGTCTGCCACTCCTTCAAACCTATGTATGCGTGTGTGGCTGCTGTTCATTATTGTAATTGCAAGATCAATGACTTTGAAATGCCATCAACTTGGTACATTGGGGGCCTTATTCAATAAGGTAAATTTACACTTTTGAGTAAGTTTACATTTTTTTGGTATTCACAAACTGCAAGTTAATAGTAAGTTTATGACTGTGAGACATTGCAGTCAGGGCAGAGAATTCCACACATAAAAAATAGGCCTAAGATAGGACAGGCCTATCTATTTGTGCTTTGTGAATCAAGCACTGTGGGCCCTTTTGGAGGCAACAGCTTTTTTGCTGATTTTACTGATTATTGTGTGCAACAATTCTTTTGAGTTTGTGCCTATGGTAGTCTGCAGGCATGGATATAATTTTTAACTTTAACGGGGCGAGGATGTGGCCAAACAGGCTAGGGCGGTCAATCTCAAATCTGGGGAACCGGGTTCGAGTCTCGGCAATGATGCTCAACATCCTGTGATTCTGGGCAAATCACTTAGGGGTCGATTCCGATTCGGGCCGGAAAAAGCACCGACCGACTCGGTTCCGGAAATAATACCGACCGACACGTACCCGTGGCGCCCGACACGCCAAGTACGATGCAAGGCGTGAAAAATCCGACCGACACGTACCGAAACCAAGTCGACCGACCGAGCCGCAAGGAAAACAGCAATCCGGCCGGAAAAACACGTGAATCCAACCGACCGACACGCACCCGGAACAAATCCGACCGAAACGTACACGCGAACTCCAAACCGCAAAGTACGATGCAAGGCGCAAAAACCACGAGCGAGTCGGACGGAGGCCAAGCCGTACGACCGACACGCATACAAAACCGAGCCGAAGCAACACAAAACACCGCGACCGACGCGTACGCAGCATAGAAAACTGCACATACACAGCGTGAACGAAACGGGAGAAGACCGTACGAGACAAATGCAGGGTCCGACTCGGTCACAAGAACGTTTCCAACATACACAAACAGCACAAAGGAAAAATCACCCAAAAAAGGCCAAACAAGCAATTACCAAGCCAATAAATACTGGGGGGTGGGGACAGAGAACAAAGACACACCCACAACTCCACCTATATAAAGGACACAAATCACAACCATGAGCCTTTGCAAATGCCATACCACTGCCAGCACCCAAGAGAAAGCAACCACACACCCACAGCTCATCCCTCACACAAGCCACACACCATCAGCACACCAACAAATACCTACCTCACATACACCCAGCAAAACACACACTCACACACCCTCACCTGCACACCAACACACACATCACTCACCATCACCACCCATCACCATGCCCCCCAAGAAGAATCCCAAGTTCCTAGATAGTGAATTGGAAGTCATGGTAGACGAGATCCTCAGGGTAGAGCCACAGCTGTTTGGCACACTGGTCCAACAGACCCCCATCTCCCAGAAAACCAAGATGTGGGAGAGGATCATCAACAGGGTGAACGCACAATCACCATGTCGGCGCACAAAGAGCGACATCCAGAACAGGTGGTATGACGTGCGCAGGAGGGTACGGGACCTGCTGAAGAAAGACTACATCAACAGCCAATACACCGGCAGTGGCCCTCCTGCCAAGCCAATATACCTCAGGCCCTGGGAGGAGAAGGTGCGGGCCATCCTTCCGCCAGTGAGCGTATATGGACTAGAGGACATCCCAGAGCCTGGTGAGTACACAACAAATGTACACAAATATACTGCCACAAAACACACACATCACTGTCAAGGGAGAGTCAAACCATGCACTCATAGCAATTACACAGCAACCAGAACAGAATCATCCCAAAATGTGTATGTCAGTCAGATAAACACAACACATGCCATCAAAAAAGTCACATCCAACTGTGCCAACACATGTACAAACACACCTACAACTACAGCTAGGCAGTGGCACAAATAGAACTAACAAACACATCCAGACATGTAGCCACCACAACAACACCAACACACAGTGAAGACCACTCAAAGGAAGGAATTCTGTGTATGCTGGCCAAGTCAGTGTAGCCAATAGCATCATGGGAGTCGCAGTAACACATATTGCCCCCCCCACAACTGTCCCATCAACACCACCCTGAACCATGCTCACATCACAGGGAGTGGAGAAGGACTCACAAGATGGCTGACACTGGCTACTGCTGTGGGGAGCACAAGGCCCTGCTGCCAACTGTGCACCAACAAACAGCAGGACACCACTGACTGACATCCTGAGAGACAACTTACACTCCCTGCAACGCAAGCACGTTCCATGGTGGGATAACTGACTGGCTGGGTGGGTGGGAAGGAGGGCCGGCTGTCAACCAAACACAACCAATGCAGACCATGTTCACACCCCAGAAAATACATAGAAATGCCCAAATAATGCAGGACAATGTGCCACACCAATATCAACCCCTGACTGTGACGACTTAGGACAATGCAATGTACAGGCCCGCACCCAGAGGCACAGTCACAACTGTCATGTGTGTCAACCATTGATGCCTGCAGAAACATAACATACATTGTTTGTGTCTCCCAAAAACAGGTGATGATGGGGACACAGCAGCAGACGCTGAGGAGTCCCAGTCCCAGGCTCAAGAGGATGCGGAGCTCACTGGCGTCGTACAGCCTCTGTCCTCCTCGGACGATGAAGACCAACCTGGCACATCCGGTGCAAGTCAACATGCAGCACCAGCAGGACCACCAGCTGCAGCACCAGCAGGACCACCAGCTGCACCCCTGCACCCACCCCTCCAACGACTGTCACCACAAATACCATCCCTGCCGACATGGACAGAACAAGGAGCAACACCAGCACAGGGACCCTGGACCAACCTGGGGCCATGGACACCACCACCACCACCAACCCCCAAGGTGGACCAGGGTTATCTGTGCGTGCCACTGCACACACTGCACATGTCAGCAGGGGTGGTGGGAGGGGTGGGAGACAGAGGTCGCTGCTTGCAGACGTTGCTGGTGTGCATGATGCCCCACAACTGGTACGCATAGCTGATGCGTACCAGTCCAGCACCGGAGAGCTCAGCCAGGTAGTGGGGCTCCTCAGAGACATGAAACAGCAGCAGGCTGCCCATCATGCCCGCTTGGACTCCCACATGTCCCACGTGGAGTCACACATGTCCCGCGTGGACTCACACATGTCCCGCGTGGAGTCCAAGTGGGATGCACTGCATGAGATGACAGTGGTGCACAGGGACATTTTACAATGCCTCCGCCAGATGAACAGCAACCAGTCCACACCTCCCTGTGTGCCAACAACATCTGGTGCCGAACAAACTGCAACTGCCACAGGGAGGGAGGAGGACTCTGGCGGAGAGTCCCCTGCACCGCAGCAGCCTGTACTTGAGGGGCCCCCCAAGAAGAGGGGTCGTCCGAGGAGGGAAAAGTGAGAGGCCGATGGCCAAGCGCAACTCCCAGGAAGCCTGAACCTGTTCTGGATGTTCGCCTTTGTGCACAGACTGTTCACCCTGTTGACGGCAACACTACTCCCACACATTGCATGGGGAGTACAAGTTGGACCAATGTGTCAGACAACTGTGGCCCCGATACTGGGGATCCTGTCTACCAGGACTTTCAATTCACCTAGGAACTTCGGATTGCAAGATTTATGTACAGCACTACCCATCCAATGCACTATTAACACAAATGTATCACAATAAACACACTAATACACCATACTTGCCTCTGTCGTGATTCCAACGTGGGTGCTGTTATGGGGATGATGAACTGCAAAATTACACTGTGTATGCGAACTGCAACAGCAAGGACAACACAGGCATGTGAGTAAAGGCAACGTGACACATATGAGGGAGACACACCACCAGGGCTACACAACACATACACACCTAGGCCATCTGACTCATTGCCTACACTGATGTTGCCAGGGAAGACGGTGCAATGCACAGACACCACACCCATTCCCAGTTGTAGTCAAGTAGCCCACAGGTGCAGTAAGCAAATGGCAGTCAAATGTGTGACCACAGACAACGCACATCACAAAGTGAAGCACAGGTTTATTACACAGTTGCAACATGTCGTAACCACTACAGATGCAAGGTAATCCCACCTGGCAGCGGGCACACAGTCAACAACTGTAGACGGAAGGAAGTCCATGGGTGTGGCGCACATCACCTGTAGGGACACAACAGCTACCAGCCTGGATGTGCAATCACGTTGTCGGTGGACACAGTTGACCAAACAAATCTGAAAGTACCCTGTGAAGGACAGAAATGACACACAGTCAAAAGCAATGGAGTACAGGACAGAACAGAAAAACTCATGCACAATACATGTTACAAGATACCCACCCAGAACCAAGTTAGCATGTCAACACTGTTGGGGAGTACAGCCCACCTGTTAGCACACATCGCAACACACATCCAGTCAAGTAGCCCATGGACACACTCCAACAGCACCAGAGCACCACCCACACATCATGCCAACTCACATCATTGACATGACACCTCAGGATACTCACATTCAGCTAAAGAAGTTGGTGATGAGCTGTGTGCGGACATCACCATCATCATCATCATCATCATCATCGTCACTGGCATCGTGGTCCAGGCCAGGATCCTCCACAGGTGGCGGATGTTGGTCATTGTCATCCTGGATGAGAGGCAACTCCTTCCGCACTGCCAGGTTGTGGAGCATGAAGCAGACGATGATAATCTTGCACACTTTCGCAGGGGCATATGGGAGGGACCCTCCGGTCTTGTCCAGGCAGAGGAAGCGGCTCTTCAGGAGACCAAATGTCCGCTCAATCACTCTCCTGGTCCGACCATGTGCCTCATTGTAGCGCATCTGGGCTGGTGTCACAGGGTTCCTGAGGGGTGTCAGCAACCACGGCATGTTGGGGTATCCGGAGTCACCTACGGACAGACAAGTGCACATTAGCTGACTTGGAAAAGTTGGCGGAATACTACAGATCAGATCATACACAATGGCACAAAGTCAGTACACACCGACAAGCCAGGCACGCTGGTTCTGCATCTGTGCCATCATCCTGGGGATGCGACTACTCCTCATCACAAAGGCATTGTGTGCTGAACCAGGGAAACGGGCACACACGTGTGTGATGGTCATGTCTGCAAGACACACCACCAGTGCATTGACCGAGTGGTAGTGCTTGCGGTTCCTGTAGGCCTGCTCCTGGGCCTGTGGTGGTACCAAAGCCACATGTGTCCCATCAATGGAGCCAATGACATGCGGCATCCTCCCCAGGGCATAAAAGTCACTCTTCACGTCAGTGAGTCGTCGCAGTCTAGGGAAATAGATGTACCGGTTCAGGAATAGCAACATTGCCGCCAAAACATCGCGGAGCACACGGCTCAACATGGTCTGTGACATCCCACCAGCAGTCGCCACAGTATGTTGGAAGGTACCGGTGGCAAAGAAGTGTAGGGCTGCCATCACCTTCACCTTGGGGGTCAGCGCTGTAGGATACGGCCGGCCAGGCTGCAAATGTGGGGACAACTGCACTGCCAAATCCTCAATCAGCTGCCTGGTGAAGCGGTACCGGTCGGATGCTGTCCCGTTCCACCATCGTTGCCAGGTCTGGGAATGGTCGATGGACAGCAGGAGCTCCTGCAGTGCAGAGGAGAAGTAAGCAAGATTGTCAGTCACCCCACATATGCGGCATTGAACACACTCAAGATCCCAACATACATCATTATGAGGCACAACTACATGAAGTGTGCAGTTCCGGAAGGACATGTATGGTACATACATGGCCAACATCTGTCAACACGGTCCAACAGGTGGCATCAATTAGTCCCAGGTTGGCCCATTGGATATCATGAGGCCGTGTCACAGTTCCCATCTCCTGCTGCCGTGTCACAATAACCCCCACAGTGACATGTGAGGACAGATGTGCCCCAGGCACCACAGCTCAACGACAGGTACATTCCCAGGGACCCTGTATTGCCACATGGACACTGGCATTACATGGAGTATCATGTATACACCACAGCAAAACAACCATGACCCCCACAGGTAGTGGCCCCACTTGCCACGGCAGGACAGACATGGACGTCTGTGACACACACACGCACAACATCAAAGTCCATGCACACACAACCTGGATGTGGAGACTGTCTCCCACTGTGCACATGAAATCAGAGACATTGTAAACACTACATGCACAAAGACTGTGGAGGACCATCACTATTGTGCCACTGGGACACCCTGGCTCAAACATACCGTCCCACATGGGACTCACGGGGTATGTGACATGACATACACATACACCACCGTGAAATGTGACCATGGCACATGCACAGATATGAACAGTTGCACATCACAGTGGTCATGTACACGTAACACCCAGGATCCTGTCCCCATGAACACGTGCACAGCCTGGGGGTGGCTGCCCACAGGTGACACCCACAGGACAACATGTACACCAACATACACACAATAGGAAATGCAGCCTTACATGCCTTATGATAAAGTTTGGACAGGCTGTCGTGATGTAGGTGTGCCCCTCACTCCCTGGGAGCTATCTGTGGCTGGCATATGTCCATCTGAGACAGGCATGCTGACATATGCCAGTCACATGTACAGTGATGCATTGTACTGCAATGGACCGATCGGTGCCTCCGGCCGGTCCATTGCATTCAATGTGTGCGGGTACGCGTTGTACCCCTGTACGCGTTGTACTGCAATGGACCGATCGGTGCCTCCGGCCGGCCCATTGCATTCAATGTGTCGGGTACGCGTTGTACCCCTGTACGCGTTGTACTGCAATGGACCGATCGGTGCCTCCGGCTGGCCCATTGCATTCAATGTGTGCGGGTACGCGTTGTACCCCTGTACGCGTTGTACTGCAATGGACCGATCGGTGCCTCCGGCCGGCCCATTGCATTCAATGTGTGCGGGTACGCGTTGTACCCCTGTACGCGTTGTACTGCAATGGACCGATCGGTGCCTCCGGCCGGCCCATTGCATTCAATGTGTGCGGGTACGCGTTGTACCCCTGTACGCGTTGTACTGCAATGGACCGATCGGTGCCTCCGGCCGGCCCATTGCATTCAATGTGCGCGGTACGCATTGTACCCTGTACGCGTTGTACTGCAATGGACCGATCGGTGCCTCCGGCCGGCCCATTGCATTCAATGTGTGCGGGTACGGATTGTACCACTGTACGCGTTGTACTGCAATGGACCGATCGGTGCCTCCGGCCGGCCCATTGCATTCAATGTGTGCGGGTACGCGTTGTACCCCTGTACGCGTTGAACTGCAATGGACCGATCGGTGCCTCCAGCCGGCCCATTGCATTCAATGTGTGCGGGTACGCGTTGTACCCCTGTACGCGTTGAACTGCAATGGACCGATCGGTGCCTCCGGCCGGCCCATTGCATTCAATGTGTGCGGGTACGCGTTGTACCCCTGTACGCGTTGTACCGCAATGGACCGATCGGTGCGCACCCATTAACAATGGGCTTGCCTGGCAACGGACGCGTTTTCGAATTTCGAACGAGTCGGTTGCTGGAAAATCAGTTGGTCACCCACAACAATGTTGCAAAATCATGTATGTCATGAAGTTGAAGATTTGAAGGATGCTGTGGGCGTGTTTTGGTGCTGCTATTCCATGGATTGGCCAGATTCAGAAGATGCAAACGACTTGGACCTATCACTTTGGACACAAGGGACAGTATCTGCCTCTCCAGCACATATATATTGCTGGCTATTCCCCTGAGAGCTCACTTGCCTGCACTACATGCTCCAGGACGACATCTGCCACTGCACTGCTGCTGTCTCTGCCCCTCTGGACCCTGCAATGGCACGTACTGTGGAGAGAGCCCCAGCCTTCAGCCTTGAAGAGAACCAGGCCCTGCTGGACAGCCTACTTCCACAGTACAGCAAGCTGTATGGGACACCAGGGGAGCAGGTGAGTGTTCTGTGCACTGCCTTTCTGAATGTGCATATTGTCTGACTAGCAAGGCTGAAAGTCTGCACGCCACTGGCTAGCAGGCTCACTGAGTAGTTGTCACCCCCATAGTGTGTAGTGACATGCACTGGACAGGTATGGTGCAGTGACAGTGCATTTGAACATGGTTTTACTTCCCATGCAATGATACCATGTAGTGACGTCTGGCAAACTGTCCATGGGCAGCTTTGCACTGCCTGTGTACATCATGTGCCCCTGTGATTGAGGCATGTATATACAACTGTGTCATGCACGGATATGTTGCATGTGTGGTAATGGCCTTTTCACTTTGTCATCCTGACAGGTTAATGCCCATCGGAAGCAGGAGATCTGGAAGGACATCGTCCGGGCCGTCCGGTCCGTGGGGGTCTACAAGCGCCGGATCCGCAACTGCCAGAAGAGGTGGCAGGACCTTCGGGGCTGGACCCGGAGGATTGCACGGGTCCAGCTGAAGCTGTCGCCTCCTCGCAGGAGGGGCGGAACACGGACCCTGACCCCCCACATGCTCCAGATCCTGGCGGTGGTGTTTCCAGACCTGGATGGGCATCTGAAGGCCAGACAGCAGCAAGGAGGGGGTGAGTCAAAGACTGCACTGTGAACTCTGTATTACATGCTTTGTGCCCTCCTCTGGCCTGGTTCAACTGCCACAGTGCAGCAGTCATGTTGTCCAGGAGCCATGTCCCTCTATTGTGCACTGCCCACTGCTCATCTGATACCCAGGTGTGGCCCTTACATTCAGGGAATTGTGTCACTTGGGACTGTGTCCTTGCAGTTTGCTTCACTAAAGGTGGGGGACAGCATCTGTTTCCCTAACTCTGTTGTGGGCATCATGGGTGGGTCCATTGTTCACACAACGCCTGTGTTTGGACATGTGATCTGCGTGTTGCTTTGATATGCGGTCCACTTGCTGAGCAGAGCCACCACATGTGCCTGGGGTATGTGGCACACGCCCATGCAGCGGGTGGGAACAATGTTTGGGCCCCAGGAGTGTGCAGATTACGTGTGTCACACATACATAGCCAGCTATCCACTGTCCAGGGCACATTCCTCATTCATGTGGAGCAGGACAGTCATGCCTACTCCAGGCCATGCAATGCACTCTGTACTCCCACTCCCGTGTATCAGCTGACACATTGTGCACAGTGATTTGACCCCTCAGGTGTCTGCCTCTGTGTCAGTGTGCTGTGGATTAGTTGCCAGGACTGCTGGGGTGTTTCTTGGTAGGGGCTCAGCATGCCCCTGGAGATGTGACCATAGGAGACGATACTTGTGTGTCACATAGGTGTTTGATCAGCTGCCCGTGCAGACTGGGGTATGCGAATGTGAAGTTCAGGCAGCTGTTCCCCATTCACAGCAAATTGTGAGGGGCTCAGGTTCAGAGGGTAGTGTCACAGGTCTCCCATATGTCCAATAGGTATGACCTGGACAGATGAGGGTTAAGATGATGTGTTGTGTGGGGGATGTACATGTGCACTTGTGCAGCGCCAGGACTTGCATTCCCCATGACCTACTATTGTGACACAGTGCATAGTGTTGTTGTCTGGCTGCCAAGTCATACATCACTGAGACAGTGATGTATGACTTAGCAGTCATGCCTCTGCCATGGCATGTGTCAACTTATTGGTGGTCCTGCAGGGGAGTGACATGTGCTACATGCACACCATTGTGGCGATGGCTATCAGGACATGGGTGCATCATGGTGTCTGTCGCTGGTATGCATCACATGCATTTCCTATTTGACTCTGGGCATCCCTTTCATCCGGAAACCTGTACTGACTCAGTGGCAAGAGCTGTGATGTGTGCATGTCCACATGCCACACCGTGTCCTCTGCACTGTCCAACTACTGTGTACTTGGTGCATGTGTCCACACTGGGGTGTTGCAATCCAACAGACACCAGACAGATGGGTGCAAGGCCATGTGGGATGTGAGTGCCATGCTTGGCATCAGACTGACAATTGGCTTCTCCTGTTCAGTTAGGGCACTTTTAGCAATGTACAACTAATGATGCCAGGGCTTGCTCTGTAATGTGCTGTGCTCACAGTGGTGTGTGCGTTTGGTGCAGGTGACTGATGTCTGTCTGTTTCCCCATTGTTTGCAGATACATCCACGGCCACGGAAGGGGACAGCTCCACGGACCAGGAGGAGCCAGAGAGCCAGACTGGGTCAGCAGCCGAGGAGTGGTTTGAGGGACCCAGTGGCACGGAGGGCGAGGGGAGCCACACCGAGGAGTCCTCAGCACCATCCACCTCAGCTGAGGACCAGAGCAACTCGGAGGATGACTCCCTTGTGGAGGCGGGTGTCAGCAGCCACCACACCCCAGCTAGTGTTGCTGTCCCCACCACCACCAGCACCACCACCGCCCTCCCATCGGCTCCCATTCCCCAGGTCCGTGGAGGCTCCCATGTTCGGGAGCGTGTCTCCTTTGGGCCAGGCACCGCACCCCTGCCCCTGTGTCCCCTGCTGCCCTGAGTGAGGAGTCTGTGTACCTCCTTCGCCAGCTCCATGTAGGGCAGACAGCCATGCTGAGTGTCCTCCATGCGCACACCGCACTGTTGACTCAGCTGGTGTCGTTCATGGAGGGCATCTCATCGGGCATGTCTGACCTACAGAGGGGCAATAGGTCCATGGACTCCTCCCTGACGGCAGCAGTGTCCCTCCTCAGACAGTCCCTCACCCCTCCTGCCTCTGCTCCATCCACACTCCCCAGCACCTTACCCGTCCCAAGCACACACACACCGGCACAGGCACAGGCACACACCAGCACACACACGTCCAGCACACAGACACACACGCCACAAACAAAACGCACACGCACGCACAGTCAGGGGACTGAAACCAGACTCACAGGGGATGGGGCCCTGGTACACACACACGCATCCACGGGCACTGCGCAGTCCTCAGTTGCCTCTCCCTCCAAAGCACCCTCCCTTGCCTCACCTGCAACCCCAAAGACCCAGCGCCTCTTCCTCAGTGACCTCGGCCTCTTCCCCTCCGATCCAGCTGCTCCAGCATCCAGGGTGAAGAGGAAGCCCCCCCACATGGAGCAGAGTGCCCCTCGCTCCCGGACACCCTCCCCCAGGCGCAGACAGACTGAGGCCCCCACCCGCAAGTCCCCCCGGAGTGCTAAGAGCAAGACCCCGCCGCCGCCCTGCAGCTCAAGCACCAGGTCTCCTTCCTCCATCCCTCAGGCCCCCACTCCACAGGTGCCCCCACCACACCCTGCCCCAGGTTCCCCCACCCACAGATATACCATCCCCAAGAGGCTCCGGCCTTCTCCCCTGCCACTTGCTCTCCCGGCACCACACCCCCGCTGCGCTTGTCTGTGCCACTGATGTGGTGAGGGTGTCCTCCCCCTCTGTCCAGCCCACCTTGCCTGTTCCCCATTCTCCTCCCCTGGTGGTAGGCACTGCAGTGGAGTCCACTACCACCCTGTCTGACTTGGGCACTGCAGTGGCGGACCTGTCCACTCCATCTGCAGGGTCCACTGCAGTCGTGCCGGCACCCACAACATCTGAGCCATGCCCCCCAGTTGTGCCGGCACACACCATGTCAGACACCTCCACTGCAGTTGTCAGTGGCTCTCCAGCACCCACCACCCCTTCCCTGCTTCCTCCTGGTGAGCCCTGATCCTGTCCCTGCGGTGCCTGGCCTACCCCCCGGTTGCCCCTCCTAGTGGATTGTCCCTGGTTTTGTGCAGGCATGTGTAGGGTGGCATCTGCCACTGTCACCCACTTGTGACTTTGTTGATGGACTGGCCATTGGCCTTTGTTTATGTTCTACCGGACTTCTACTTTTAATGCCACATATGCTGAATAAAGCAACTTTCTGTTCTCTAGTGCTTTTGCTTCTGATGTACATGATGTTGATGATGCTAACCATGCCCTTGCTGCAGTGATGGTGATATTTGGTCTCATGATAATGAAGTGTTACTGTGCAGGAACCCATGTGGTCCAGGGGAATGTGTCCTATCCTGTGGTGTATCCATGTCATCCATAGCAGCATCTGAGGGTGTCATGTGTTCAGTATTTGGCAATGGGATTTCCTACTTAGATTGCCTATTTCACATCTGTGGCTTCCACCCCTGCACATCTGTTGTGCCTGCCATTGTTCAATTCGTCTACTTCCCTGACCGTGTGGCCATCTCCAGTGGACATGCAGGTTTGGGCATCAATGGGGAAGGACTCATCTGTGTTGTCAGTGCAACATTGCTATACAAGTGTGTTGGATCTGTGCTGATGATTCCGTTGGCACTTCCATGACCAGGCTGATGTGACGGGAGCCCTCATTTGGTGCTAATTGTTGATTGTGTGACCAAGTGCTCAGCTGACATGATGGGGCCCTACTGAGGCAACATATGGCACAGCTTTCCTCACACAGGAGTGGAGTCCCCTCATGGCAGTGTGTACTCCTGTGACATTGCCTGCGCCCAAGGTGTGTGTTGTATGTGCATGTCTGTGTGTTCACTTCCGTTTAGCTGTGCATGCTGTGATCCCTAGTGTTGTACCTGTTTGTGATGCTAGCTGAGTTGAGCTATGTTCCCCCAAAGTCTTCTCCCTGGGTTCTCTGTGATGTGGGTGCATGGCACATTACTGGTCATCAGGGTGTCACCCATAGGTGTGCTTGCTGTCAGGGCTGAGTTTGTGTGCAGACGCAGATGGGTCACAGTCAGGTTTCCCCTTGGCACTTGTTGTTTGCCCCTGTCATGTGATTTCCAGTTTGTGTTATCTTTCAGTGATTGTGACACGTTGTGTGTGTGACTGCTGGCACTCCTCAGGGTCCGGGCTGCAATGTTGGTTGTTGTCTATGTGTGTTCTTTGTGGGTGACCTTGGTTTCTTCATTGGTGTGTGACTGTGGCTGTGATCCCATTGGTTGGTGTGGTATTGCCGTCATGTCCATGTACAGCGTAGTGTGCAGTGTGTCAGACATTCAGGAGTCTTGTTGAGTGTCCATGTGTGATGTGTTTCTGCACCTTGGTTCCCACCCACCACCCTGGAATAGTCATGGGTGCATGTGCAATGTCACCAGTGCATGTGTGCTTCACTGCTGCACATTGTTGGAGGTCGAGGGGTGTGGTGTTGAGTGTGTGCAGATGAGAGTTGTTGCCCGGCTAGGCCCCTGCCTCCATGTTGGCCTTGGCTTACTGGCCATGCTGTTTGATTTGTGCTTGTGTAGGTGTGATGGTAGTTAGTTGCTCAGTACACATGACTGTGGTTCACAGTGTGAACCACATTTAGCTTTGTCATCACAGTGGGATTGTAATGCAGCCCAGGGTCACCACATTGCGGGGGCCCTGGGGGTGGTGCTGTGGTGTGTCTGTGTCTTGCTGTGTCAGTTGCTGTCCCTACGTGCCTGTGTGACATGTGTGATTTGTGCTCCCTCTCATCTGACAATGCCTGCTTGCCCACATAGGGGATTTGGATCCATGAGTTACCTTTGTGTGGCACTGTATGCACATCTGTATGATTGGTATTCAGGTCTCCTCATGTGTTGTGTGGTTGCCTGGGGACACTGGCACCCCCCTCACCTGTTGTGTATGATGTGCAGTGTGGGTCTGCCTGTTTGTGTTTGTGCATCTGCACCACTGCATTGGCATATCTTGGGTGTGCCATTGGCTGTATGTAGTTTGGTGGGTTTCCCCTGCTGTCCCTGGGACTCCTAGGTCATCGGTCAGCACAATGATCATGGTTTGTGTGTCCCATTGCTGCCATGGTATGGTATCTGTTCACCTCACATCTGCAGTCTCCACAGGGTATCTGCATGTGTGTGCCCATTGGTGCAAATATGTGGGTCTGCATTCTGATGGTCACTTCTGTCATTGTGTCATTGATGATTGTTGACGGTGTCAGCCCCCATGGGTGTTGTTTGTCTGCACATGGCCAAAGGTATGTCTTATTTGCACTGCAGGATTTGGCTCCCCCAATTTATGTTGCAATGGGACACATACACTACTTTGCCACTGATGTGTTTGTTGTTCTGTGACCAGGAATCATCCATGCAGTTTGGCAGTTGCACCTCTTTCTTTGTCAACACTTACATTTTGGTCACTGTGATGATGGGGGTTTGGACCCCATTGCCACAATGTTCGAAATGTGCTTCAGCTATGGACCCCACACTTACATTTTGGTCACTGTGATGATGGGGGTTTGGACCCCATTGCCACAATGTTCAAAATGTGCTTCAGCTATGGACCCCACACTTACCTTTTGGTCACTGTGATGATGGGGTTTGGACCCCATTGCCACATTGTTCAAAGTGTGCTTCAGCTATGGACCCCAGACTTACATTTTGGTCACTGTGATGATGGGGGTTTGGACCCCATTGCCACATTGTTCAAAGTGTGCTTCAGCTATGGACCCCACACTTACATTTTGGTCACTGTGATGATGGGGGTTTGGACCCCATTGCCACAATGTTCGAAATGTGCTTCAGCTATGGACCCCACACTTACATTTTGGTCACTGTGATGATGGGGGTTTGGACCCCATTGCCACAATGTTCAAAATGTGCTTCAGCTATGGACCCCACACTTACCTTTTGGTAACTGTGATGATGGGGGTTTGGACCCCATTGCCACATTGTTCAAAGTGTGCTTCAGCTATGGACCCCACACTTACATTTTGGTCACTGTGATGATGGGGGTTTGGACCCCATTGCCACATTGTTCAAAGTGTGCTTCAGCTATGGACCCCACACTTACATTTTGGTCACTATGATGATGGGGGTTTGGACCCCATTGCCACATTGTTCAAAGTGTGCTTCAGCTATGGACCCCACACTTACATTTTGGTCACTGTGATGATGGGGGTTTGGACCCCATTGCCACAATGGTCATGGCCTGCTTGCATTGTGGGTGCCACACACATATATGTGTGGCACATGTGCTAGGGGGTCACATTGTATGTTCAAAGTCATGTTCGGTGTTGTAGGCATTTGACACAGTCTACACACGCTTGTCATGGTGGTGGGGGATGTCTTCTTCGTGCATTCCCTAGGTTGTGGTGTGCTGGTTGTGTCATGCATTGTCCATCCTATGAGTGGGGGTGGTAGTAGTGGTAGGCATCCAGCCCCCCCTGGGTGAGGGTGGTAGTAGTGGTAGGCATCCAGCCCCCCCTGGGTGAGGGTGGTAGTAGTGGTAGGCATCCAGCCCCCTGGCTAAGGGTGGTAGTAGTTGTAGGCATCCAGCCCCCCTGGATAAGGGTGGTAGTAGTGGTAGGCATCCTGCCCCCCTGGGTGAGGGTGGTAGTAGTGGTAGGCATCCTGCCCCCCTGGCTAAGGGTGGTGGTAGGCATCCAGCCCCCTGGGTGAGGGTGGTAGTAGTGGTAGGCATCCTGCCCCCTGGCTAAGGGTGGTAGTAGTGGTAGGCATCCTGCCCCCCTGGGTGAGGGTGGTAGTAGTGGTAGGCATCCTGCCCCCCTGGCTAAGGGTGGTAGTAGTGGTAGGCATCCTGCCCCCCTGGGTGAGGGTGGTAGTGGTGGTAGGCATCCAGCCCACCCTGGCTAAGGGTGGTGGTAGGCATCCAGCCCCCCTGGGTGAGGGTGGTAGTAGTGGTAGGCATCCTGCCCCCCTGGCTAAGGGTGGTAGTAGTGGTAGGCATCCTGCCCCCTGGGTGAGGGTGGTAGTGGTGGTAGGCATCCAGCCCCCCCTGGCTAAGGGTGGTGGTAGGCATCCAGCCCCCCCTGGGTGAGGGTGGTAGTAGTGGTAGGCATCCTGCCCCCCCTGGCTAAGGGTGGTAGTAGTGGTAGGCATCCTGCCCCCCGGGGTAAGGGTGGTAGTAGTGGTAGGCATCCTGCCCACCCTGGGTGAGGGTGGTAGTAGTGGTAGGCATCCTGCCCCCTGGCTAAGGGTGGTAGTAGTGGTAGGCATCCTGCCCCCCCTGGGTAAGGGTGGTAGTAGTGGTAGGCATCCTGCCCCCCCTGGGTGAGGGTGGTAGTAGTGGTAGGCATCCTGCCCCCCCTGGCTAAGGGTGGTAGTAGTGGTAGGCATCCAGCCCCCCCTGGGTGAGGGTGGTAGTAGTGGTAGGCATCCTGCCCCCCCTGGGTAAGGGTGGTAGTAGTGGTAGGCATCCTGCCCCCCCTGGGTGAGGGTGGTAGTAGTGGTAGGCATCCAGCCCCCCCTGGGTAGGGGTGGTGGTGCGCATTCAGGCCCCTGTGTGCATATGTGGCATTGGTGATGGGCATCCCGCCCCTATGGTGCTGCTGTTGCTGGTGGTAAGTATATTCTGCATCCCTCTGTGTGTGTGTGATGTGTCGTGTACGTGTTGTATGTGTTTTGTGGTTGGTGTCTGGCTTACCTTCTGCGCCGTACGCGTCCGTGCCTGTTCCGGTAGTAAATGTAGAATATTGGTATGATCGGGACGAAGGGATTCATGGTTGGTTCGTGTCGTTCGTCCTTCTCGTTGCTTCGCTGTGATGATGGGGGTTTGGACCCCATTGCCACAATGGTCATGGCCTGCTTGCATTGTGGGTGCCACACACATATATGTGTGGCACATGTGCTAGGGGGTCACATTGTATGTTCAAAGTCATGTTCGGTGTTGTAGGCATTTGACACAGTCTACACACGCTTGTCATGGTGGTGGGGGATGTCTTCTTCGTGCATTCCCTAGGTTGTGGTGTGCTGGTTGTGTCATGCATTGTCCATCCTATGAGTGGGGGTGGTAGTAGTGGTAGGCATCCAGCCCCCCTGGGTGAGGGTGGTAGTAGTGGTAGGCATCCAGCCCCCTGGCTAAGGGTGGTAGTAGTGGTAGGCATCCAGCTCCCCTGGGTAAGGGTGGTAGTAGTGGTAGGCATCCTGCCCCCCTGGGTGAGGGTGGTAGTAGTGGTAGGCATCCTGCCCCCCTGGCTAAGGGTGGTGGTAGGCATCCAGCCCCCCTGGGTGAGGGTGGTAGTAGTGGTAGGCATCCTGCCCCCCTGGCTAAGGGTGGTAGTAGTGGTAGGCATCCTGCTCCCCTGGGTGAGGGTGGTAGTAGTGGTAGGCATCCTGCCCCCCTGGCTAAGGGTGGTAGTAGTGGTAGGCATCCTGCCCCCCTGGGTGAGGGTGGTAGTGGTGGTAGGCATCCAGCCCACCCTGGCTAAGGGTGGTGGTAGGCATCCAGCCCCCCTGGGTGAGGGTGGTAGTAGTGGTAGGCATCCTGCCCCCCTGGCTAAGGGTGGTAGTAGTGGTAGGCATCCTGCCCCCCTGGGTGAGGGTGGTAGTGGTGGTAGGCATCCAGCCCACCCTGGCTAAGGGTGGTGGTAGGCATCCAGCCCCCCTGGGTGAGGGTGGTAGTAGTGGTAGGCATCCTGCCCCCTGGCTAAGGGTGGTAGTAGTGGTAGGCATCCTGCCCCCCTGGGTAAGGGTGGTAGTAGTGGTAGGCATCCTGCCCACCCTGGGTGAGGGTGGTAGTAGTGGTAGGCATCCTGCCCCCCTGGCTAAGGGTGGTAGTAGTGGTAGGCATCCTGCCCCCCTGGGTAAGGGTGGTAGTAGTGGTAGGCATCCTGCCCCCCTGGGTAAGGGTGGTAGTAGTGGTAGGCATCCTGCCCCCCTGGGTGAGGGTGGTAGTAGTGGTAGGCATCCAGCCCCCCTGGGTAGGGGTGGTGGTGCGCATTCAGGCCCCTGTGTGCATATGTGGCATTGGTGATGGGCATCCCGCCCCTATGGTGCTGCTGTTGCTGGTGTAAGTATATTCTGCATCCCTCTGTGTGTGTGTGATGTGTCGTGTACGTGTTGTATGTGTTTTGTGGTTGGTGTCTGGCTTACCTTCTGCGCCGTACGCGTCCGTGCCTGTTCCGGTAGTAAATGTAGAATATTGGTATGATCGGGACGAAGGGATTCATGGTTGGTTTGTGTCGTTCGTCCTTCTCGTTGCTTCGCGTCGTCCTCGTCGCTTCGCCTCGTCCTCGTCGCTTCGCGTCGTCCTCGTCGCTGCCGTGTTCGTCTCGGAGCCGTGGATCGTGTTGTGGCGCGAATCGGAGCTTATGTGCGCCTCTCCTGGATGCTTTGACGTGCCGTGCGTAGCGACGGGTTCGGCGCGTACGGAAAGCGCATCGTACTCATTCGGCCGGACGGAGCCTCATTTTCCCTTCCGTGCGACTCGATTCAGCGTTTCCGGATTCGCCTCGGTCGGGGAACAGGACCTGGTTTGGGTGAGTACGGCTCGGCCGGATTCTTTGCTGTTGTGCGCATCGTACTTACTAGTTCGGTGTGCTGAACGGATCGGTCGGGAAACAGGCTTTCGCATGGCTTTTTTCCCGACCGAATGGTGTTGGGTGCGCCTCCGACCGAGATCGGAATCGGCCCCTTAATCTCACCAGTGCCTAACAAAAAAAAAAAAAATGAATGTGTCCCTGTGTAACGTAACTGGTGGTCATGTAAAGGGCTCTGATACCCGATACCTTAGGGTCAAGTTCACACTATATAAAACTCTGAAGAAAAAAAAACTTTAATCAGTTTTTGGGCAGTCTCTTCATTGGTCTTCTGGAAATCACAGTTGATGTTTTCTCAATTTTACTATCCATGGCTCTGGTGTGTATAGTTGCAGGCCAGAGATCCAATTTTGTTTTCCAGAACATTTTTTATTCTCCCATCTTTTGGTTTGTCTCTAGACATTATCACTACTTTTTCAACAAATCGGGGGAGTTGTTTGTTTCATAATGGATGCATGTCATGAAGTCGTCTTCTGTGTTCTTGTGCACTAGGAAGGGTCTCCCTTTTGTCAATGATCACAGACTTTCTAAATCTGATACTTGCTTAATATTTTTTTATTCACCTATTTCTGGGTTAGTGCATTTCTTTGCACGGCCTCTATGGGTGTGGTTGGTGGAGGTCAGATTCATTGGTTACAGTTTGTGTTGAAAAAAACATTTCTGAATACTTCTGCAAATTCAACTTTACATGAAGGGCCCATGTCTAGATACTACACGTAGTATTAGTGTTATGTGCTGTATTGCATTTGCTACAATGGCCAAGTTTGGCATGCGGCCTTCTTTTATTTCTGCTTACCAGCAGGTAGACAAAATGGACCTCAGAAAGTTATTTCCCTGGCTGTTACATTGGGTTGCCTTAGCTCTCTGCGTAGCAGCGGGAAAGCACATTTGGGTGAGCAGCATAATTATTGCCCACTGAACACCCTACTCCCAAAATGTGTTTGGCAGTTGGGGAACTGGAGGGTGAGCTGCTCAACAGTGGGCATATTTCTACATGGAGACCATGAGGGGCCACTTTCAGGTAGTATTCTTGCAGCCCTAAGTGGCAGCAGCACTTCTTTCTGCGGCCTCTTTTTTTATTTTTTATAAATTTCTTTATTAGTTTATTTAATAAAGAAAACAAATGCATTAAGAGAACATTGCAGATACATAGGAGCAACATTTGTTGGTTAAGGTACATAACTCTCCCTAATGATGAAATTAAATATGCCTAAGTGAACATGAAGACATTATTGTGTTTCAACAATCCGTTGTGCGCATTTAGCATTTTTATCAATAATCATTCTATTGAGTGCAGAGCAGGTGTTAATCAATCAAAGATCATGTCTGTCTGTTACTCTTCCCAGCTGCTCCATATTTTTTTGTGTTTTTGAGGACAACACCTAGCCTCATAGACAGGGAGTGCCAGGATACAGCATCTGACTATGCCCCTCTTCCAAACATTGGGGGCATATTATCAAGAACGGCGTTAAAATTATCGCCGGTTTAGCGGCAGAAAACTGCCGCTAAAGCGGCGATAATGGGCTTGATAATATGCCCTGGAGAATTCCAATAGAAGCCCATGTTCACACCAGAACATGGACTTCTACTGGAATTCTCCAGGGCATATTATCAAGCCCATTATCGCCGCTTTAGCGGCAGTTTTCTGCCGCTAAACCGGCGATAATTTTAACGCCGTTTCTTGATAATATGCCCCTAAGTTTGATGGGGATTGACTTCTCCAGTTTTGGGCGATGTCCTTTTTCCCAGAGCGAGGCTAAGCCTCAAGAATAGCTTCCCTTATCCACCTATCTTAATAAGTACTCATTTTCAAGTATATTCAGTAAAGCAATTATTTTGCATCATTCTATTGATCGATTACTCTCTGAAGTGTACTGAAGTTCCCCAACCAGAATGGCTCCAGAGTCAGACCAGATCATGTGTAAAACATTTCCTACAGCAGGCACTCCAGCCCATGCCCCCTACAGAACTACCAGGTCCGTTTGGGTGTCTTGTTTATTCTATGGCGGTAACGTAGCTGTATGAGATGGAGCCTAGGTGAGATTGAAGCCTCAAATGGAGCCATAAGGGTGAAAAGCTATTTCTCATCCTCCAGAGGACCCACGTCTGTCTCCCCTGTCTCTCTGAGTTCATTGATGTTGGTCGGTGAGTTATCATTAACGTTTTTTACAGTTGGGATATTTTGCCCTTAGCATCCTGTGGACCATCTCTCCGCATCAAACTCCAGTGCTCTCCGCTGTTAATCAGAGAGCATACAATCAGTACCCCAGCCAACAGCAGCACTCAGTGAGCCATGTCACCACAGATTTAAGTTATTAGGGTTACTGGCCCGCCAGACCCACAAGTCTGCAGTGGGCTGAGAGGGTGGCTGTCACTCTCCGTTACAGCTCTTAGCTCTTGCCACAGGAGACCTGTGCAAGGCAGGGAACACTGAGGAAGTGGGCAATAACTTGCAACAGTTTTGGTTTTTATTGTTGTGACAGAATAGCTGCGAATAGCTGGATTTAGAGTTGAGTATTTATACTGATGGATTCTAGTGGAAGCCATGTGTGTAAATTACATTAATTAATTAAAATAAATAGGAAATATTAAGCATGACGTACCATCCAGCCTCTAACATCAATCCTGAGGTGCAGCTCAAGGGCTTCTGTCACAGACATTTGTCCAACGACCTTTAGCCTGGCAGTGGGAGCCTACTATGCATTTATTTGGTGCATGCACTTATAGACAGGGCACCTGTGGACACACCTCTCAGGGACAATGAGTGCACATAAGTATATTGGTTGCAGCAATCCATCAAATATCCTCTCCTAAATATGTTTTTACTAAAATATTGCCCCATTGTGTGTAGATGCTCTGTTTATTAACTCCAACAGAATAATATTGTTGTAAACACTATTTAAGATTAAACATTTACGTCAGACAATGTTTGGTACAATAGCCTGCCAACAAATAGGTGAGGTATTGGTGCATGAAAAAGATTAGTGCTCTCACCTGCCCTACCCCAATAAGGCTGAACAGTCTGGAGAAGTGGCTGTGGGTCTATTAAACCTGTCCTCCTTCTGCCTTTGCTGCTGGAAACATAAATAATAGTGATGAAAATTAAATAAAAGTAAATCAAAAGAGTAAAAAATAAAAAAAGAAGTCAGCAGGAAAGGCAAAGGCAGTACCAATTCAAGATTCAAGCTAGCCTAGCTGATATGGGGTGTTACCCCGAAACCGGTCCCAGGATGCTTGTTTTCCGGTCCAGGGAAGACCTGGCTTCACAGTTTGGGCTGGACTGCTCCCATGAGGAACAGGGTCAAGACTGATTTGCATATGGCTGGGTCTGAACTGGGGTGGCGAAGTGAGCTAAAGAACAATGATGGATTCAACCCGGATCTGTGACTGGTGGTGAGTGTCTGAAAAGTTTCAGTGCTCCGTCCATCATGTCCTTCGTGTTTGCTTTGTTCGCCCTAAGTTGGCAGGGTATGCCCAGACGTGGGTCCCTTGCTCACTTTGCCACTGGATTCAAGCTAGCCTGCATGATGATGAGTGCTGTTACCCCTAAACCGGTCACAGGATGCTTGTTTCCAGTCCATGGAAGACCTGGCTTGCCAGTTTGGGCTGGATTGTTCCAATGAGGAACAGAGTCAAGACGTATTTGTATATGGCTAGGTCTGAACTGGAGTGGTAAAGTGAGCTAAAGAACGATGGTGGATTCAACCCAGATCTGTGACTGGGGGTGAGTGCCTGAAAAGTTTCAGTGCTCCGTCCATCATCTCCTTGTGTTTGCAATGATCAAATATATTCTGTAAAGCAGCTGGCCAGTACCTTGGACCTTGTTTATGGATCACATCTTGCAAACAATTCGGGCCAGGGGCGGCATCACCCCAATATTTAGTAATACATTCTAAAATTTCTTGTCGGGAAGAGGTCAGCAGGGTTGATGAGCAAACAGCACAGGGCCAATCAGATGCTGCATTTTTGAAATAATACCGTTATTTTATATTAGCTATCCATACGGTTCTATATCTTACTTTGGGACCATAGCTCCTTTGAATACCATTTTCTGAGATATCGTCTTCTTACGAGGTTGAGTTATTGTTGACCACCCACAAGGTTTCTTAATTCACTTATTGCAGTTTACCAATGGGGGATGAGGTCTTCTGTTTGTTGCATTGATATTCCACCGGACTGCTTCCAGTCGGTGTACTTTACCAGCGATCTACTAATGCATGAAATTGTATTCCATTGATGTATACTTGAACCCTACCCCACTAGCAACATAGGTTCTGCCTTCTTGTTGGAATTTCTAATAGTCATAGGTTGAGGGTAGTGGTCACCTTCACATCTTGGGATTATAGCAAACTCCAGGATTTTGTTAAACAGCCCCATGGAAATAAAAGTATAATCCAATACTGAATAACTCTTGCTGTCCAATGCATAAAAGCCATGGGGACATCAGGAGAAATACAACCATTAAGAGCTCTTAAACCCAGAACCTTTAAATTTGCAAGGAAGGAGTGGTCTAATTTAACTATACCTGGAGTGCTGGATTGGAATTACACTGGAAGGATCCGTTCTACGGAGGACTCCTTTTGACCTAAAATGGTTCACTAAAATCAGATTAAAATCTCCTGTAAGAATCCAGGGTATATTTCTGTCTGTAACTGACAGTTCTAATAGCTTTTGCTTAACTGAATAGTTATTTGTTTCTTCAAACACGGACTAGGTGGAATATATATATATATTTCACCAGTAAAAGACCGGGGCTTGTCCCAAGCGTCCAGTTTTCAGTTTGAATACCATGCATGTTAAAAGAGTCGATATTTAATTTTGTAACAACAAAAACATGCTTAATGGAGATGTAGATGGAAAAACACCCTTTCAGATGACCTTTCTTTTTTGCTTTACCAGCTGACGCCTAATACTTGGTGAAACCTCTTAATGGTAGTTCGTTCTCTTTCCATGTTGCTGAAAGCATATCAATGGATGTGAGGTAACATAGATTTCCATTATTGTATCCAGATACAACTTTTTTAAACCAACAATGTTCCAGGATAGGATGGTAATTGTGTTTACTGGACCACTTGTACCATTTTTAGGTGGAGGACATGTGGTTTTATCACCTTTTAGGACCTGCGAGAGCCAGCCCCAATCTTCTGCCTGAACCTACATAGGATGCTAAAGCTTGAACTGAGGACCCTGGTTGGTGTTCCTTGAGACTAAGATCGTTTCAGCTTGTCGAAATTACAGCTGGCACTAGGCCCTCATGCCTCTTTTAGGGTTGTACCAATGCTTGGTCTGGCGAGCCATCCCATGCCAGTCTTTAACTCAGGTATTACCGGTTTCCTGGGATCTTCCAATAGCACCGTCAGGTATCTTGCACTAGATTCACTGGTGACAGTAATACCCCATTCTGAGAAGATCTTCTGTTTTGTAAAATGTATTGGGCCATTTCAGAGGAGGCAAAGTAACAACTTTTGTTTCATTCGCACCTCCCTCCCACCCCAGCCAGTGGAGGCTTGAATTCAATTGTTTCAATGTCAATTGAAGTAAAATCCTTTAGATCACTGTGGGCTGCTAATAGCTTTATTTGTTATCCCTGTTCAAAATATATTTTTGACCTCTGGATGTGTATTCAGGGTAAAAATCTGTCTTAGTGATATAATAATCACTGTTTCTCAGTGAGGGTTGTTGCTGCAGCAATGCTGCACTCAAATGGTTGTAAAATTCTGTAGGCGGCGATGAACAGTCCTTCCTTGTGTTTGCCACCACAGTTGCAGAGCTCCTACAGCTAGAATTAGAGCTCCAAATTTGGCGTTGTTGCAGACTCACCTTCGAAAACAGGAAGCTCAAATGGATGAGAAATCGTGGGCAAGTTATTTGTACTTTTTGTGCTTTTTGAGGTCATTGATTTGAAGAGCTGCATGGTCTGAGTTTCATGCTAGCAGAGGAACTGGCTGAACTAACTGAGGGCTCAGAAAGTGCTATTTTTGTTTGATGGTCCAATTTCCTATGTTCTGTCGACTTCTGAAGTTTTGTGCCCACTTCTTTCAAATCTAACTTGAAAGTAGGAGAAGCAGAGTTGATCTCGATCTTAGGACTATCAACTGTGCCCACATTTATTGATATTGTTTTAAAGATTGGAAAGAATTTCACAGTTGAATTCTTTATTCTTTGGGTTTTGTTTTCTCTCTCTCTCCTTTTATTTTGCTTTCTTATCATTTTACATTTCCTCTTTGACAAAATATGTTGAGGTGCTTTGTTAAACATTGTTTGAATAACAAAGGACTGTGAAGCCCCCACTGAATATGCCAATTCAGTTATGCTATCACGAGGTCCATTATAGATTTTCCCTTGAGGTATGTTATCAGTGATGTTATTGCAGGCCTGGCCGGGTTCACTATGATTTTCTGCTGCATGCAGCATCATTCTTACGTTAGATGTTTGTGCTCACTTGGAACTGGAGATCCAATTTGCTGATACTCCTTTGGAGCTTACATATCAGGAATTGAACTCCCCTGTCCATTATACTGAAAAAACACCTGGCCTTTCAACTTTTTTTATTTCTTCAGATAAGTTTGATAGGACAGAGGGAAGGGATATTAACTTTTCAAGATTTTGATTTCTCAGGCACTCCTGTATGTGGTTAGGCTGAACTGTCTGTGTTCCCATCTGCATGCCCGCAAGCAGTTGCTTAACTGTACTATAAAGAGGCTCAAAATGAGAGTCAATGGATACAATATACTCAGACAAGGTCTCCAGCAATTAGATCTGAATATCACATTTATTTGATTGAGACTCTAATGCCCTTGACATGGCCTCCACTGTATTAAAAAGGTTTTTCCACACATCATGTTCTGGGTAGGTACTTTTCATGCAATGCTGTCACAAATAATCAGTCTCATTATCTGCTCTGGACTGATGTTCAAGATAGCAATTCATCTCATTGTTTACTTTTAAATGTTGGTGTCAGCATTCTATTTCAATGTCATTCTTAAACATTGACTTCGCACCTGCTTCAGTTTGGGGTCCAGTCCTTGGGCCCTGCTGCTCCAATGGTGTGCTGTGCACTAGACCAGATCATGGCACAACTGGATGGATGATCCCATCCCCTTCTCACTGTCACTACTATTTTAACCACTCAAACAGGATCTAGAGTTCGAATTAAAGCTGCCTAGGGGGTTGAGGAGATGTCATCCATTTGTTCGTCCCATTGGCTAAACAAATTTTGTCAGCCATTGAATCTTTTTTATTAATTGCTGACCTTGCTCTGATATGAATCAAGGGCATTGTCTAGTGGGTAATGCATCTGATCCTTTCTTTCTTCTCTTCTGGAGGGAGGAGCTTTCAGTCAGTTCCCGTCTGCATCAAGAAGAAGCGGGTCCCAATTCTTAGAAGTGGAACCTATTTGACACAATCATGAAAAAGAGACCCCTGAACTCCTAGCCAAGAAAAGTGCCATGGGAACCTCCCCAGAAAGCCCAAACAGGAAAGGTACATGGGAAAAAATAGGAGGCGGGAGCTTCGAACTATGCAAGATTTCAGGAATCTAAACATACTCCATGCAACTCCAAATACAGGACCACAACATTCTTATTTACTTCACTTATAATGAAGGATCCCATTCATTTAGACACACCTTTCTTAATCAATGCAGTTCATAAGAATAACATCCCCACATCTCCATAATACATGTTTCATGGTGGCTTTATCACCAAGCCTGGTCTGGTATCTCCTCTGGTTCTCTTTCCTCCTGGCAGAGATAGCATGTTCATCTAGAACATCACCTTCGCTCTTCCTCCTCCTGACACTTAACCAAGAGGGACTGAGTTTGGAATTAGGCAATTTTCCTTTTAAGGAAAGGAAGAGAGACTTTAAAGTTATATAGATGGGACATTGTAATGAACCCAACACATCCTTGAGTGGGGGCTTAGGTATCAATTGTTCTTTGCATGCTTGCTTTGACAATCTTATTTATTCACTCTGCCAGGCCACTCACTCAATTGCAGTGTTAAGATGAACAATTTCCAGTTGTCTCAAAAACTCATGCATCTCTTTAGATACAAACTGCATACCATTGTCTGTTGGAACTTCTAATGGAATAGAGATATCTTCACAGGCAAACTCGTCTTTTAAAATTCAATCACAGCTCTTGTGTTTATAAAGCTCACAGACTTGGTCAACCCCCTTTTTGAGGTTTAATCAAAAAGCAACAAAAACATAATCTTCTTTTAGGCAAAAACGTGTCCATGATGTCCAAATCTAATTTCATTCACGGTTAAGGTGGAATCTCCACTAGAGCAAGAGAAGAGTGTGTTATCCTCCCTCTATCATTCTTGCCACAAAACCAGAAGTCTTTGAAAACACCCACAAAACTGTCATCTTTTTCCACTTTCCCTTGCCAAAAACGTATGCCTTTCCAGTACATTATTAGTCCATGTAACAAAGTGTCTTTCATACACCAAGACAGACATTTCAAGTGAGTCTCCAGGTTCACCTTCACTATTCCCTAAAGACAATTCATCCAGGCTTGTATATATCATTCTGCCCTCTACCCCTAAATTGTGAAGTAGTACTGCTTGTTTCCTTGTCGGAGAGAATTTCTCTCTACCATTAGTAACATGGTACAAGTTAATCAACCTCTTCCATTGTCTTCATGTTAGTAAAGGATCATCTTTCTCTGAAAGGAACAGAGGTTATTGAGACATGCTTGCCTCAGCCATAGTGCAAAAAGAAAGCAGTCTGGATACTAAATGATGGATACGATTAAGAATGATGTACTGAGTAGAATAAATGATGCAGGTTTATGCTATGGAAAGTTCTTTTAGCTTGGTGGATGCCCCTGACATGCAGCAATGGCTAATTTCTTATATAAGAGAGATATGAAACTTGGGGAACCTCGCTCCTTCCTTCTATAACTGTTACAAATGTTACCCGTATCTGATATATGTATATACACATAAGAAAGCTACCACCACCCTTGATGGTAATTATATTGAAAGGAAGGTGAATAATTGTCTTCCGTAAAGGCACCTGTAAAATTATATATAACACCAATAGTCACGCAAAGAGTTATATGAAGTTAAAATAAAATGTAACACATGGCAACGGAAAAAACACTCCAATAAAGTACCTGAGGTGGTTAATTGATGGTTTCCCTACAGTCATTACCTCCACAACAGCCTGGCTTGAAAAATAAATGAGCAAGTTGAATCAATCATATCACTGGGTATATGTGTGCCTCTTTATGCACTGCCCTGATCCAGGATTGCCGATACGTGGTATTGCCATGGAGAGAGTGCTTGTGATAACAGTATTCTTCAGCCATCACTGCCAAGGCCACTAAAGAAGATGCTTGTCATAGGTCCACTCTTGCACACTTGATGCTGGGAAACTTCCCACAGTGCACACAACTGGGCACACTAAAGAGTTTGCTGCAAAATCAGCTCACTAACAGCAATCAGAATCAAAGTTGTCCCCGAACAGTTGATGGAGCAAGGTTTCAAAATTGAAACTTGCTTGTATGCACTCTTCCTCATAGTATTAATATATTAAAATTTGTTCTGTCAATACTAATCCTTGCATTCACAAACACGAAAGGGATAGACGCTTGCCTATGTGTTTTACTAATGAATAACGCTTGTCCATAAACCAAGATGGACGCTAAAAGCGCGGGACTTTATTGCGCATGTCACAACCTGATCACATGGTGTGACGTCTTTCTTTGCTTGGTGGGAAACTTCTGCTTCTGCGCAGTGTGTATTAAAATGGCCGCTAAATGTTTTCACATGCTTAAGCTTGCTCTTATGTCATTATTAAATTGTCGTTTTCTTAACGCTACTAATGCAGGATAGTATTATGATTAAATGGGAATAGAGTTAGGGAAAGTGGGTATACAGTGAAATTTTTATTTGTGATTTTAATATTTTCTTCTTGCACTTTTAGTAATTCGTAAACTTGGGCCTGGGTTGGTGTCTTGAAACTCGAGAGACAGAGGGTTCTGCGTATGTGTCCTGTATGCCTGCCAAGTGAAGTCAACTTGGACGTCTCCCAAGGCCACGACCTATTGGCCGAAGATGATGTACCCAATGTTTCCGGCGGAACAAATTGTTACTTTTCTCCTGTAAAATATATAACATTTGTCATGAGACGGGTGGGAAATAAAGCGAATGTATTAATTTGAAGGGGAGGGAACGTAAAGACAATAGGCTTTACAATTTAGGCCAAATTGATATGGTGCGAGAATCCACCCCCTGTCCCTGTCCAATCAGAAGTAGTGGTCCCATATTTTAGTAACATTAAGGGGAGGTACATGGGCGTAGAAGGGTATAATAGATATAGAATTAGCTAATTAGTTAGCACAGGAGAGCGGAGATGCTGACAGAAGAGCTCCAGACTGCCCAGCTGATCGGTTGCTGACTGAATTTCTGTCTGGAAGAGGTCCTGAGGAGGGGGCGGCGGAGTCCATTAGACAGGAGAATCGAGAGAAGTCGAGTATCAGAGAGGGGAACGGCGCAGGCGTTGTTGTAGAGAGGTGACCGGTCCTGTCCTGATCCTGGAAGAAGTCTTTACTCTTCATCCTTCCTGGGTCCTATCTTTTCCAACTCCTTGGCTAAGGGGCTTGGTTCTCGCATTTTAGGTAATTATACTGCAACCTTTAGTTGCGCTGCTGTTTCTATCTTCTCCTCTTCCTTAAACACCGTCATTTATTAGCAAAATCATTTCTATGCTTTTTCTTGGGTATTTTCAATCAAGTACCGTGTTTTCTGTATTTTACTCTGCCAAAACTTTAGATAACCATTTTAAAACTTCCTGACTCAGTGGTTATTTCAGGATTATGTACTATAATGAATGTCACTCATTTTAAACTTCCCAATTAGCAAAGGATCCATTGGTAAGTTATTACTCTTCAATCAGAAGGTAATTGGTAGCAGGGACTTTGATAAAAGAGTACATCTGACACCCAGCGTAAGTATTAGTGTAGTATGAATGTATGGGCCCAAGTGAGTATATGGTGTATGAATGCAGTTGGCTAATATTGCGCTGGATCAGTTTTCTGGTAAGCAGAGGACGGTTATTGTTACTCTTTGTTAATTGGGTAATGAGAATTTGTATTTTTTATGAACTAACATCTGCTTATTTTTGAGTTTTTGTTATATGTTGTCCAGAATACCCCGGGGTAGGTAAAAAGAATAGTGGGTGGCAAGTGGAAGCCATACTGCAGTGAGGTTATCTGTCAGGCAGAAATAGTACTGAGAAGTTAAGCAGGACTTCAAGTACTCGTTAGGGACTCTATGCGTGTGAGTAATAGCAAAAAGGGTACGCTGATAAAAATTTGATGTTATATCACCTAGTAAGGGTAACATTGGAGAAGTAACAGGTACTTCTGGAGCTTGTGTGAAGAGTAGACGGAAGTGTTTTACTCGTAGTGTATGTATTAGTAAACGGAAAGATTTTACTAAAGTGTGGAAGAAACTATCTTTTTCGAAATTAGTGGAAACTGGCACGATAGCGAATGTTTTATGTTGTTACTGAAATTTAATTAAGATTTATAGAGAAAATAAGTTTGCGTAAATTTTGTAAAGGGAGGGTCAGTTGCCGGAGAGGGAGCTGACGTCACAAAACGCCTCGCTGTGGTTGGTTGAAACAGCGGGTGTGGAAAAACCCTTGTAAAGGAGGGGTCAGTAGTCAGGAGTAGTACTGACGTCACAGGTGCCGCGCTGGGATTGGTTAAACCAGCCAGGACAGAAAAGAGCAGATTGTAAAGGAGGGGTTGACAGAGAAACGTCACCAAAAGGCCGCGCAAGGATTGGCTCGGAAATAAAAGATAGCAGACATTTGATTGGTCGAAAATATAGAAGCAAAATTCTTAGTGGATAAGAATTGCATGTTAAAACGTGATCCGACTTTAACAGGAACTCGTCCGGATAGGAGATTCCTAGGTTTTGCAGAATATAATTTTGTACACAGAAGATTAGATAGAATGTACGGAGAAAAGAGAAAAATGTCATTCTTACAAAAGATTAAGAATTATTTTAAAAAGGACAAACCAATCAAAACTAGAGAAGGAATTATTATTCCACCAGCAAAAACGCCAGCATCATTTATGATGATGGAGAGAGGTTATCATACCTGTGTATGGATGGAAAATTGGATAGAATACACCAAAAATGATGGAGTATTAGCATTTCCCCAGAATGGCACGTTCAATGGGCGAATTCTTCAGAACTTGAGATTGAGGATGAATGACTTAGAACCCAGACCTAGATTAACCCAGTACGAAGCTCTAGAAGAATGGGAAACCGAGGCATTTGAGCGGGATAGATCTAGAAGTAATAGGAGTTATCCAGGATTTTACCCCAGATATTTACGTGAGTCGAGAGAGGGTCAGATGAAACAATGGAGAAGGACAATGATTACAGAGGGACTGTATCCATTATTCACAGAAGGAGAGAAATCAGGAGGGAAATGTATTGAAAAGACAAAACATTTAATGAGAAATGAGGATTCAGAAGACGAATTTATGGAAGAAATGTTAAGAAATCCCCCACCATATCAGGAAGGGACAAGTGGATGCCCTCCTAGTGCACCACCACAAACTCCCATGGTACCAAAGGTAATGCATGAGTTCACCCAGACTAGAATACTTCTTTTTTTTTTTTTTTTTAAACCTTTATTGAAGGTAAACAGGGAAGCATTGCAGAATACAGCACTATGCCTACATCCCCAAAGGGGCCGGCCGTGGAGTGCGCGACTGTGCATTACAGAAGAAAAAATAGAACGGATACCCAGCAAGCCGCCCATAGCCACTTAGGGCCGGCCGCGTCGCGGAGGAAGGAACAGTCGGATAAATATCTGCAGTATATTACCTCCCACAGCATCCAGATGGAGAAAAGACAATAATATTAACCAAGTGTATAATAGGAACAAGGCGAAAAAAAACCCCCCACCTCCCTCCCCCTCTGGCACAGTAACGACATGACAAATAGATCGAAAGCAGTTTGGCTTTCACTAGACTCATCTATAAGGATAAGACAGAAGTCCGGGGATTGATGAGGCAGGACACCTCCGTTCACGAGTCTCAGAGGATAGATCAGTTTAGAGGTCAGGGTGACTCTAGATATAGAGTGAGCGGGACCCAAATATCCTTGGGGCGGGACAACTCAGGCAGCTCCTCCGCATAGATTTCTAATTGCTCCCTGCAGTAGGATAGATCCCTAAGCCACTTACGAACCGTGGGCAATCCCTTTGCACCCCAGCACTGCGCCACAGCCCACTTAGCCATAAGTGTGGCCACTGCAACCAGTCTTCTATTGCACGGCTTCAGGGATGCCACACTGCCCAACAGACACATCTCAGGCATACATTGCACTCTCTCCAATACAATATCCGTGAGCACAGCCGTCACCCGAGCCCAATAGGCAGCTATCCCTGGACACACCCATGAAAGATGTAAAAAGTCCGCGTCTGCTTGTCCACAGCGCACACAGCGGTCATCATCTCGCAATCCAAATCTTCGCAATTGTACAGGGGTATAATAAAGTTGGTGCAGAAATATAAAATGTATAATACGCAGGTTACAGTTGGCCGTCAGTCGCCCAGTCAGTTTGCAGCAATAGTACCAGTGGTCCTCCGACAGGCTCCCCCCCAGGGCCGTGTTCCATCTAGCAAAGGACGGATGTGCCACCGCCTCCCGCTCACGAAGAGATGAATTATAGAGTTTAGTAATCAGCCCCTGACGGGTCGCACCCGCGAGCACCGCCTGCAGTGCCCGCAGCGTCTGGGGCTCCGCGGGGAAACCAGGGTAAACATCCCGGACGGCCTGACGAACCCGCACGTACGTGAAACCCAGCATAATATCGTGAGGCCGGTTCGCCTGCACGTCCCGCAACGAACGGAATCGGCCCTGATTGTAGAAGTCCCCCATCTGGGTGATCCCGACTGCTTGCAACGTGGTCTGCGCCAGGCACTCCTGCAGTGCAGATATGCCGGGGTGCGCTGCTATCGGCAACTTGGGGGCATACAGGTATGTTAGTGTCGCACGACGCGCCAACGTCCGCCAAGCCCAAGCCGTACACTGGACCGGGTTGATCTCCGTCCGGGGACCCCCAGTCCCACCCGAGAGAGCCGCAGCCACTAATGGGAGCGGGAGAATTGCATCCGCCTCAATCGCAGTATGGGGCAGGAGACGCTGCGGATAGAACCAATAATGCGCAAACTGCGCTTGAGCGCAGAGATAGTAAAGGCGCATATCGGGAGCTTCAAAACCACCACGGTCGAAGGGTTGAACCAAGGTGTCCCAGCTACAGCGAGGCCTCTTGCCCCCCCAGACAAACGACAATAGGGCCGTCTGCAAAGACTTAAAAATAGAAACATTCAGGCGGATAGGGATATTCACAAATAAATATAGTAGTTTAGGCAATATAACCATTTTAATGACTGCTATACGGTCCGCCAGTGAAAGCGGCAGACGAGCCCACCGCGCCGCTCGCTCAGTAAGTTGAGAGATTGTACGCCCATAGTTCATAGAGATTACCTGCGCCGGATCCCTGTGAAGCCAAATCCCAAGATATTTGACTGGTTCCTGAGTCCAGGTCAAAGGAAAGTCCATTTCAAACTCGCAGGTCCCTGCCGTCAGGGGAAAGACCGACGACTTGGCCCAGTTTATCCCCAGGCCAGAGAAGCCCTCGAACCGGACATATTCTCGCAGCAAGGCCGGGAGATATGTCGCAGGCTCACGGACATACAGCAGCATATCGTCCGCATATAGCGAGACAACCAGTGGACGCAGCCTGAAACGCAACGCCGCAGAGGCATGGAGCTGGCGCAGTTTGCAGGCCAGAAGCTCCAGCGCCAGGGCGAAAAGCATCAGTGATAGGGGGCACCCCTGCCTCGTGCCCCTTCCGATGGAGAACTCCGAGGACACCCAGCCGTTCACGTGAACCCTAGCCGCCGGGGCGGAGTAAATAACCCTGATCCACTGCAAAAAGAAGGGAGGGACACCCATTCTGGTGAGGACGGAGAACATGTATACCCAGGAGAGGGAGTCGAACGCTTTCGTTGCGTCAAGCAACACTGCCACGGCCTGGAAGTCGGCATCAAAATAGTGTAAGGTAGCGAAGACAGTACGCAGATTAAGCACCGTAGATCTCGTGGGTACAAAGCCTGACTGGTCCGGGAGCACCAGTAGGGGAACCAGCGGCTGCAGATGCAGAGCGATCATTTTTGCTAGTATCTTGGTGTCAATATTAAGCATTGAGAGGGGTCTATAAGAATCACAGCGGTTGGGCTCTTTGTCGGGTTTCAGGAGCATGACCAGGAGAGCCTCCCGCAACGAAGGTGGGAGATGGCCAGTATCGTAGGCTTCCGCATAGACTTCTAGAGGTCTAGGGGCCAAATCATCAGCGAATGCCTTATAAAATTCGCTCGGGAGCCCGTCCAACCCGGCAGCCTTGCCAGTGGGGAGGGACATAATAGCCACCTTCACATCCTCCTCGTCAAAGGGCTGGGTAAGATGATCCCGATGTCCTGGGGCCAGCCAGCCCAACGCCACATCCCCCAAGTACGCGTCAACGTCTGCCGCCTGAGCCGTATCTTTGTTGCTATAAAGGGCAGTATAATAGTCGAGTATGGTCTCGCTAATGGCTGCCGTGCTGAAGCGGGCCACGCCCGCCACGTCCTGCATCTCCGTGATGTATGGTTGGCTCCGAGGTGCGGTCAGCTTCCGAGCCAGCGAGCGACTAGGCCGACCCCCCTCACCGTAGTATCTAGCAGTGCTGCGCCTAGACTTGTGTTTTATTTCCTGGTCCGCGGTGTCATTATGTTCCGTGACTAAGGCGCGAATCTTGGACAGAGTGTCGGGTATTGGATTCGCATCGTATGCCCTCTCTAGCTTAGAGATGTCTTCCGCCAGTTTCTGGATCCTGCGCCGCAGATCGCGCAGCACCCCGGCCTGTGCCCCCATGCAGACTCCCCTAATAGTAACCTTGAAGGCCTCCCACATAGTCCCGGCGCTATCCACAGAGCCCGCATTCTCCCGGAAGAAATTGCGGATCGCCTCTCCTACCGCGGCCCTGAATACCGGGTCTGTCAGGGAAGATGGCTGTAGTCGCCACTGGAAAGGTGGTCTCCCGTAGGTCGGCACACACAGATCTATAAGCACCGGAGAGTGATCAGACAGTGTCCGAGCCAGGTGACGCACCCCTGTCACCCAAGTGCATGCAGCTTCAGTGACCAGCCAAAGGTCCAAGCGGGACCAGGTCCCGTGTACCGCCGACACAAACGTACTCTCCCGCGTGCCAGGATGTTGTAGTCGCCAGACATCCCTCAAGCATCCAGCCTCCATTATACCACGCAGAGCCTCCGCCGCCTGTTTAGGTCGTGCCCCCTCGCTACCCATACGGTCTGCATCCATATCCAGGCATACATTAAAATCCCCCCCCCATATAATTTCCGCATCTGGGAACCCAGAGACGCGACGCCAAACATCCGCAAAAAAAGCCGGGTCATCAACATTCGGCCCATACACATTCACAAAGAGGACACTCGTCCCATCCAGCAGCCCATGCACTATTGCCACTCGCCCCTGGTCGTCTGTCTCAGATCGGAGAACCTGAAAGTGTATCCCCTTTTTTATCAAGATCAGCACCTCTCGGGAATAACTAGAATAGGAAGAGGCCACCCGGTGTCCAGCCCATCTTGCCCCCACATTTTTATCAGATACATTCGTTAAATGAGTCTCCTGTAAGAAGGCGATGTGGATAGTCATTCTTTCTAAGTAAGCAAACACTGCCCTGATCTTTTTGGGAGAGTTAAGCCCTCGGACATTCCAAGTCAAAAGCCGCAAATTTCCACTCATCCGGTCAGTGGATGGTAAGCCAACAAAACAATGGAATATTTCAAAACCATGGAAGGTCTAGTGCAAATAAGTGAAATAACAGACAATATAATACACAACATACCGTGCCAGAGGGTGCCCCCCTCAGTTACCCCCTCCCCCCACCCACTTCAGCATCCCCAACTTGCTAAAGCCGTCCCTTCCATCCCCCCACCCCATCTCATCAAACGAAGGTGAAAACCTCTGTTGGGGTGTACCCATGTGGGGCGCTAGAGTGCAACTGCCCTCCCAACTAGTAGGAGGTGGCTGCGCAGGGAGTGGATCCATACCTACAGACACCAGTACACAAAAGCCAAGTCCGCAAGAGTAGCATAGATAATGCCGTAAGCCCAGGCAGCGGCTACCCAGACAGGGGAATACTCCATGGCAAAGATGGACATGCTCAACAAATAGCTCCTATAGATCAACTGAGCGAGCTCAACACCCCAATATGACCAGAAATGCACCCCTAGAGCTTAGTGTTCCTCCGTGTCCGACTGCTGGTTAGTATCGCGTCGTCGTCGCTTGAGACGTTTGGCATGTTTGAGAGCCGCCTTAGGGTTATTAAAGATCGGAGAGTCCCCGTCAGGCCCTATCTTCAAGCGGGCCGGGTAGAGCATAGCATATGGGACCTCCTCGGACCTGAGGAACTTTTTTACATCGGCAAACTCCCGTCTTGCCGCCTGGACTGCCACCGTGAAGTCTGGGAAGAAGGAGAGCCGATTCCCTTGATAGTCAATGTTGCCCTTCTCACGTGCCAGGCGCAGTATCACATCGCGGTCCCTGTAATTTAGGACTCGTGCAATAATGGGCCGCGGGGGAGCCCCGGGCGCCGGGCGAGCAGCCAGCGAACGGTGCGCCCGCTCCACGATGAACATGGGGGAGAGCTGTTCCCTGCCAAATATGTCCGAAAGCAGCGTTTCCATGAATATCTCCATCCGGCCCACATTGGTGGACTCCGGCAGGCCAATAAGGCGAATGTTGTTACGCCGTGAGCGGGCCTCCAAGTCCTCGTTCTTGGCCTGGATGACTGATAGGACCTTTTCCATATTCAGGGCTTTCCCCGTGACGTCACTCAGTCCGTCCTCAGCGGCCGAGACTCTCTGCTCCACTTCCCCCATGCGGGCACTCTGCTTCTCCAACTGGGATGACATGTGGTCCAGCCGGTTGTTAACTGCTGCCATTGTGCCCTCTATCGATTGGAGGCTTCGTTGCATTGCCAAGAGCGTGGTTTCAAGGCCCGAGGGAGCCCCTCTGTCACATCCGCCTCAGAGTCCGAGGCGGCCTTCTGTGACACCTTGGCGGATTTACGCGCCTCAAACGTAAGACGGGGTTGAGTTTTGTCCGTTTTACCCATGGCGCCTCGTAGTATATCTTGGCACGGGGTGCTCGAGGAGTCTAGTGCAAAATTGGTCCCCAGCAGGAGCCGGGCAGAGGCCCACACCAAAATCAACAGGTGGGTGGAGTGTTGTCTCACGGCCGGTCCGCCCTCGCTAGCTGGCCCACGGCCACCCGGGCCGCCCTCCAAGTGTGACCAGCCCTGGATGATCACGGACGGCAGGGGCACCGCCGGCTCCGCCGCGCAGATTCAAAGGCCACCGCACCAGTCGCCCCTCCACCTATTAATAGCGCCTTGAACTGTCCATCGCCTTCATGCCACCACTGACAGTGCCGCCGCTCTCCGGTCGCTATTCAACTCCCCAGCTCGGCTGTGTTAGCCTGTGCGGCGCTACGGCACCCACCGCTAAATGCACTCCCGGTGCAATCGGTTCTAGTGCGTTTCCCCCTGGGGCTGCAGCCAAGATGTAGTCAGCGTGGGTCAGAGCAGTCTACACATCCTCAGCAGGATTTAAAGGAGGTAGGTTGTAGCTATATTGGTTCACTCCAGCTGCGCGCGAGAGGGCCCTTCCGCTCCTCCCGCTATCCGCAACTCCAGCTGTGTCCCCCGCGGATCCCCCCAGCACAGGGGCCTGCGTTCAGTAATTTTCCCCTCTCGCAATGTCCAGAGAGCAGTCCCACAGGTGGAGTTAGGGCCACCAGTACCACCCCAGAGCCTTACAGCAGCCCGCAGAGCGCGATCCACTGGCAGGCCCGCACCTGCCTCCACAGTCGCCGGCCCGCAGCAGGCCGCGCCCCACTCACCACTCTCGGCTCCGGGGAGCCCAGTGCCCGCCGCGATCTCCGCTGCCGCCGGTGCTCGAGGCCGCAGCCTCCCGTGGTCCTCAGCGGCGGTAGTATGGGGCCCCGCCACCAGCTAAGCACTGCACCGCTGGTCCCCCGCCTCGGCAGGAGCACAGGTCACCGATCGGAGCTCCGGGCCTCAGAGCACCCCGGGCGCCGCCATCTTGAGATTTTTCGCGGCCGTCTCCACCGCCGCCGATTTATTGCTTTTCCACCCGTCTCGGGCCGACCCAGGCGTGATATCAGGTTCGGGAGCCCCTCGCCAGTCAGGCACTCTCCGTCACCTCGCAGGATAGTCGGTCTGTAGGTCGGATTATGGTCGGATTACGGCGCCGCCGGGCAGAGCCTCACTCGGGTGCGGCCATCTTGCCGTGCGCCCTCTAGCGCCACCCAGACTAGAATACTTCATGACAAAGAAAAAGAAGCCCTAGAAAAGACCAGAACAGAATTAATACAGAAAATAACTCAGATAAAAGTACATCCTGATTCGTTGACCATACCAGTAACATTGGTCCAGTAGTTCCATTATATGGTACTCAGGGAAATTGTCCTCAACCCATACTTGCACCTACTCCTGTGAGTAATCCCAGACCTGAAGCTCCAGTTATAATTGAGGATCAATTTAGTGACTGTGAATCCACAATATCACTTATGGATTTGCCTATTCGAGGTTCTGTAAATAGTACTCCAAGAAAAGATGTGCCTGGAGGTTCAAAAGATGTAAGTTTAGTAACTTCATCAGGAGCAAAAAGTGCTACCATAGTAACACCTGAAGATCTAGAAAGATGGGTACAAGGGTCAGTTAAACAGTGCACACCTCCAAAAGTACTGGATATCCATAAATTAAAAGTTGAATTAGAAGAAATAATAGCAGGAAATGTAGGAGTAGAACGCTTGAATACCTATGATGAAGAAGAATTATTATTCTTGTGCAGGAGTATCACTAGAAATGTAAAGATATTCCATGAAAAATTGTCCAACTTAGCATTACAGATGGGAATCGAAATAGGGAGATCAAAAGTATTACAGAAACCCTATAGAGCAGAATTTGCAGACAAAGATTTAGAAAATATGAATGCATCTGGAAGAAGACTACAAATAAGAGAATTAATGTTAGTTTTACAAAAATGGGGTGATCTAGATAAATGGAGATCTAGATGGGCCAAGAAAAAGGAAGAAGCACGAACAAGTAGAACAGCATCAGAATATGTGATGAAGGAAGCAGGAAAAGCAGACCAGATGTATCCAATGCGAGAAGTTGCGGGAGGAGGATATGTACATGTCCCATGGAGCAGACAGGATATTTTATCATTTACTGAATGATTTTCCAAAGCTGAGAGAAAAACCAATTGAATGGTACAAGCAGGTTGAAAGGTTTGTGAAAGTGTCAAAGGTATTGTTGAAGGATTTAGATGGTTTGTTTGACATAGTGGTACCTGCCGATTTATGGACAGATTGTAAGATCACAGTCGATTGGCCTAGTGATGAATATCCTAGAGATCCGAAAACAGGTGCCCCGTCAAATGATGTGATGAAAAAGTATCAGCAGGTGATAACATACCTGAAAGGGAAAATACCCCCGAAAGAAACAGATTGGGTGAAAATAGATCGAACAACCCAAGAAGCCAGTGAAACAGTACATTCCTATTATGAGCGTTTATTGCAGGTGTTTAAACAGTATAGTGGATTCGAGGACATTGGAGACAAAAACATGAGTCAGTTTGTGTATCGGTTTGTTTACGGTCTGAAGCCAGAGATTTGCCAGATGATTAAACAACATATGCTGTGTTGGCAGGGAAAGCCCATAGATGAGATTCTGAAGTATGCCAAATATTGTGGAGACGATATTGAGGATAGACACAAGAAATTGCAGGAAAAAGTGATGTGGGCTCAGGTGAAAATGGCAGAGAAGCAGGGAATTAATTTGGAAAATCCGAGTGAAAATCCAGGAAAAGATTCTGGAACGAGTGGTGATACGGGAAATGGTGGAAAATTTAGAGGGCGAATGAGTAGAGAAGAAGCTAAAAAGAAATTTCCTTGTCATGGATGCAGAAAATTAGGGCATTGGAAGGATGAATGTAAAAAGATTCGGAATAATAATGGCCCAAATCAAAACTTAAATCCACAGACGCAGAATGACTCACAACAGGGTGTAAATCCCCAGAGTCAATTACCACTTCCACCTGTTCAGGGTAATGTAAGCAGAGCAAAACATGGTACAGACATTGGATACCCAGGAGGGAGTGGTAAGAATGATTATATGACATCACAATTTCTTTTGCAGGACAATTATTGTAAATTCGACTCATGACGGTGCCTAGGAGAGGGGAAGAAGGAGTGCATACTTGGCGCATCCTTACAGGTAGATCAGTCTGGTCCATATGTTGAAGGAAATGTGAAAGGTAATGATATTACTTTCCTTTTGGACACTGGTGCTACCAGGTCTACTGTGAGATCAGCAGACATCCCAGACCTTCCTCTCTCTGGTGAAGATATCCAAGTAGTAGGGGTAGCTAATCAAAGAATTAGAACACCTCTTACAGAACCAAAGGAAGTCAAAATAGGAAACTTCAGAGAAATGCACCAATTTGTAGTGTGCGATTCTAGCCCAGTAAATTTATTAGGTAGGGATTTATTGTGCAAAATGAACTGTACAATTTTCTGCACGCCGGATGGTGTGGCAGTTCAGACACCAGATGAGGACCATGTTTATAAAATTATGGTTGCAAAACAAGGTACAGAAATAGATTAAATGTTTTCGCTGATAACAAAAGATGAGTTGCCAGAAGAATTAAAAGGTACAGTAAACTCAATAGTATGGGATTTCACCGGAAAAGAAGTAGGACTTATGGCAAAAATAGATCCAGTTCAAATTACAGTAAAAGAAGGTGCAATTTTCCCAAATACTAAACAATACAAAATGAGTGCAGAAGTAAAAGCAGGAGTCATTGAAGAAATCAATCGAATGGAAAAACAAAACATACTAAAAGAAGTAATGAGTAGCCCATGTAATTCACCAATCATGGGACTAAAGAAACCTAGTGGAAAATATAGGATTGTTCAGGATCTGAGGAAAATAAATAAGATTGTAGAACCATGTTGTCCCATAGTACCAAATCCTGCAGTAATTCTATACCAGATCCCTTGGAATGCAGGATGGTTCACAGTAATTGATTTGTGTCATGCATTCTTTTCAATACCATTGCATCCAGACAGCCAGTATCTTTTCTCATTTAAATTTGAGAACAAAGTCTATGTGTGGAACCGTGTTCCTCAGGGGTACACAGAAAGTCCTTCAATTTTCAATCAGATACTGAAAAAGTGCCTTGAAAAACTAGTGATGCCAGGAAGCTCAGTTTTAGTTCAATATATCGACGACTTGTTAATAGCTTCGACCACCAGAGAAGACTGTGTTGTTGATTCCATAGCATTATTAAATCTTTTGGCTGAGGAAGGGCATAAAGTCTCACCTGAAAAGTTACAGTTTTACAGGACAGCTGTTAAATATCTGGGACACCAAATTGAGAGGGGAAAAAGAAGAGTAACCTCTGAAAGAGTAGAATTAATAAAGAGAATGCAAATGCCTGTAACTCAAAGACAAGTGAGAATGTTCCAAGGAATAGTAGGATACTGTCGACAATGGATACCAAATTTTTCCATGTTGGCTAAACCCTTAATTAACATGACGAAAAAGAAAGCAAAGGACCCTGTTGAATGGGAGGATGAAAGTGTAGAAGCTTTTGTAAAATTGAGAAACGCACTTTGTTCAGCACCTGCCTTAGGCATGCCTGATTATAAAAGAGAATTTGCATTATTCTGTCAAGAGAGAGAAAATTGTGCACTTTCTGTCCTAACTCAGAGACATGGACTAGACAGACGTCCCATAGCATAGTTTTCTGCTACATTGGACCCAGTAGCAGCTGCGTTGCCAGGATGCTTAAAAGCAGTAGCAGCGACTTGTTTGAGCATTGAACAAAGCGAGTCAATTGTGATGGGACATCCTGTAAAAGTGTATGTTCCACATGCAGTTGTCATTCTATTGACAAGAACCCGAACTCAGCATCTTACTCCTAGTCGGCTGACTAAATATGAAAGGATAATAATGGGTGCTGAAAATGTGACCATGGTAAGGTGTACAATAATAAATCCAGCAACTTTATTGCCAGACCCATATCATGAAACAAATAAAGATGACGAAGAAGATGAACATGATTGTGTACAAATTACAGAATTATGTACAAAACCACGCCCAGACATAGAGGAACAGCCTCTTAAAAAGCCAGACAGGGAGTTATTTGTCGATGGTTCATGTCAAAGACATGAAGATGGTAAACTAACTGCTGCCTATGCGGTATGTGAATTAACTGGAATAGTTGAAGCATCCTATTTACCAGGAGTCAAATCTGCACAAGTAGCTGAATTGATTGCTTTGATAAAAGCTTGCAAAATTGGGAGGAATCAGAGAGTGACCATATTTACTGATAGTCAATATGGTTACGGGGTCGTGCATGATTTTGGCCAACTGTGGATGCAGAGGGATTTCATGACTTCTTCAGGATCCCCCATTAAAAATGGACAATTTGTAAGGGAATTGCTAGAAGCAATACAATCACCAAAAGAATTGGCTGTGGTGAAATGTGCTGCACACCAGTCAGGAGATTACTGGGTGGTAGTCGGCAATAGATATGCAGACTTGGTGGCTCAACATTGTGCCAAAACCAGAACGTCAGTCAATAAGAGGGTGGAAAGAATGGGAATCAGCTGCCAACTTATGCTGTATATGCCACCTGAAACTTGGAATGAAGTGAAGAAATTGCAAGATGAGGTTGATGAAAGTGAGAAGAATTTGTGGATCAAAGTGGGTTGCTCCCAAAGAGGAGAAGATGAAGTGTGGATCAGTGCAGATGGCAGACCAGACATGCCAGACTGTTTACTCTCACAAATGGCTAGAATGCACCATGGAGACTCACACATAGGGAGAGATGCAATGATTAGGCTGTTCAGACAAAATTGGTACAATCCCAAATTCAGGGCTGTTGCAGAGAGTCTTTGCCAGAGATGTCTAACTTGCCAAATGCATAATCCAGGCAGGAAAACGATAATTGGGTTTGGGAAAATTGGAAAGGCAGAGGGCCCATTTATAAGACTCCAATTCGACTTCATACAGTTACCCCCATGCAGAGGACTAAAATGCGTACTAGTCATAGTGTGTCTGTTTTCAAAGTGAGTGGAGGCTTACCCTACTAGGAGAAATGACAGTATTACAGTTGCAAAACTGTTGTTACGAGAGCTCATACCTAGGTTTGGTTTCCCAGTATCTTTGGAATCAGATAGAGGAAAACACTTTAATAGTGAAGTAATCAAACTAATCTGTGAAGCATTTCAAATAAAACAGAAACTGCACTGTGCTTATCGCCCAGAGGCTTCTGGAGTGGTTGAACAATTAAATGGCACTATAAAGTCAAGATTGGGAAAAATGTGTGCATCAACATCATTAGAGTGGCCAGACGCATTGCCACTTGTCTTGATGGGACTCAGAAGTATACCTGACAGAACGACAGGATTGAGCCCTCACGAAATAATGATGGGAAGAGCAATGAGACAAACACATGTTCCCACAAACAAACTGGTGAATATATCTGATGATATGGTTTTGGATTATTGCAAAGGATTGGCTGACCTAGTGCGTTCTGTCTCTCATCAGGTTGGAGAAGACGCAGTTTCCAGGCAGCCTGAACTAGAACATGATCTGAATCCTGGTGATTGGGTGGTAGTGAAGAATCACACCAGAGAAACGTGTCTATCACCCAGGTGGAGCAGACCTTGTCAAGTCATATTGACCACCAATACAGCAGTGAAGTGTGCAAGATTTCCTAATTGGATTCATGTAAGCCACACAAAAAGAGTAACAGAACCTGAAGAAGAGAATCCACAGACAACGCCAATCACTGAAGAAGCTGAAGGTTGCCCAGCTGAGGAATCTCAGGCTAGAGGTTCGAGAGAAGCTGACGGAGAACAACCGAGCACAAGTCAGGATTGGATACCAGTGGTAGAAGTTCCTGAAGTATATTACAGAACGAGAAACCAAACAAAATTGGAAGAAATTGAAGAAGATCAGATAGGTGAAGAAGAAGAAGTTCAGGATCAAGAAGAAAAGATAGTAAAAGATCCTGAACTAAATCAGATAGGGAAAGAAAATTGGACTAAAAACAGTGAAGATTTAATTGACTTTACACAGGGAAAGACAGGTTTAGAAGAATCAGGTCAGGCTGCAGAAGTTCACAGTGCGATAAGCCCTGATCAGAAGCAGTTAGATCAAGAAGAATTCACTAAAGAAAAAGGGGTTAATACAAATGAACATAAAGAAATAAAAAAGTAACAAAGCCAACATTTTGAAAGTCATTGTGGAGCTGCTGAAAAGAAACCAATCAGACCTGAAAAAGAACAAACAAAAGAGGCAGTAATTAAAGAAAACAAAACAGTATTGAGCAGTGAAAATAACGAGATCTTTGAAGAAGTAAACAGAGAAACAGTGCCAACAAAGAAAACAAGAAAAGGAGATCATTGGCCAAGTGTCATCAAAAGAGTAAAATACCACATAACAACCAGAAGTGAAGATCCAGAACAAGTACCTGAAGTAACAAGTCAAACTGAACAAGAGAAAAAGTCAGGAAAAAGAAAAAGTAAAAGACTGAAACTTGTGAATAACAAATTCAAGGGTCCCGACTGGACTTATATCATTCTTGAAGATTTTGAAAGCTCAGAGTCAAGTGACAGTGGTGGCGAAGGAACAAGTGCAGAACTAACATACGAAGAAGAAACAAGACCACCCTGACTAAACAAAAGAATCATCTAAAGAAAAGAAAAAGAGATAAGAAGAAAAATCTTCCTTGTCGAAAAATGCCTGATGATAGAGTTACTGGGAGACCAAAACGAAATTGTTGTAGGAGTTGCTGTGCAATCTGCATATGTAGTCTAGTATTGGTGCTTATAGTATGGTTAGTCCTGATTGTAGCAATTCCTTACCTTATGATAATAGATAAGAAGATTAATAATGAAACTAAAGGGAGGACAGCAAACATGAAGGGCAATAGAGTAGAACTAGTAGAAGATGAGGCAGAAATTCATCATGAAATAGCTGATAACGACACTAGTTTAAATGTTTTCACAAAGTTATTATTTCAGTATGTAGACACAATGGAAGTTAGTAATTGTTATGTCTGTATGAAGTTACCTGAATCAGTAGCAGAAGGATTAACATACCATCATTTACCACTGACATATGGCATCTCATGTAGTGTATTAACAAGTTTATTTTATAGAACAGGTAGGCTACAATATTATTATTCAAACTTAGATGTGATATTTTCTGAGGTTCCGATTCGCAAGAGTATGAACCCAGTGCTTACTAGTCAAGACGCACAGTTTATGGGAGAGTTTTTCTTAACAATGACATCGATAGACATAACACATGCACATAGACACAATCTAACATGTTCTTTACTAGAAGAAGAAAAGATATTTTTGAATTTAGTAGAAGATAGAAGACATGATTTTCAAAAGAAAGCTTCAGAGCATAAGGCTCAGTTGCCACCTTGGGCGAAGAAGGAAGGGAGTTATACACCTGGTAGAGCTCAAGCTGCAATGGCTCTGGATTTCGTAAAGAAAGGGAAAATTTGTCTTCATAGATTGAAGACTGATTATAACAATGTTTTCATCGGTACCAGTGAATGTGAACACAATTTTTTAATTATTGGAGGTTGGGGACTCAAAGGAGGAACAGATTCAGTTTTTCCTGGAATCTATTATGTATGTGGGAATAAGGCTTACTTTAGGCTTCCTGCAAGGTGGTATGGAAGTTGTTATTTTGGAATAGTTTTTCCAAAGATATACCACGTAAAAAAAACACTGGAAGCAATGAAAACAATAATGAGTTAGTACGTAGAAAAAGAGCTAGTTTTTCAGAAATTGTAGGCGATATATTTGGTGCATTGATACCTTCAGTGGGAATAATTCTGAACTCAAGGAAAATATGTAAATTGTCTACAGTGGTTGATCGTTTATCAACGGATACTGCTGGAGGTTTTCTAATGATTAATACGGAGATGGTTGCGAATAGATCTATGGTGATGCAAAATCGACTTGCTCTTGACATTCTATTGGCAAAAGAGGGAGGAGTCTGTAAATTATTGAAGACGAAACATTGTTGCACTTACATTCCTGATAAGAGTGCAGAAATTGGAACGTACATTCAGAACATAACTAAACTTGAGAAAGAACTTAAACCACTGGAAGTTGATAGTGTATGGGAAAGATTGACAAATATTATATCGTCAATTGGAACCTGGTTTGCTAATATAGGGAAAGGACTTATAGGTCAAATATTAGTACCCTTAGCAGGGATAGCAATAATAATTTTAGCAATAACAATATGGTGCAAATGCTGTAGAAAGAATGGGACATCTAAAGTGACAGGAAAAGGAAAGAAGAGAAAACTAGATGAAATCGAACTATAAGAATGGAGAAGTGATTTAGAAAGAAATTAAAAGGAGACTGTAAGAATACAAAAAGTAAAATTGAGAATGAAACGAATTGCTAGAAGTTGGCATCTGATTGAGGGTAGTATTTTGATGGCTCAGAAACGCCATCAGAGAGGGGATTGATGGAGCAAGGTTTCAAAATTGAAACTTGCTTGTATGCAATCTTCCTCATAGTATTAATATATTAAAATTTGTACTGTCAATACTAATCCTTGCATTCACAAACACGAAAGGTATAGACGCTTGCCTATGTGTTTTACTAATGAATAACGCTTGTCCATAAACCAAGATGGCTGCTAAAAGCGCGGGACTTTATTGCGCATGTCACAACCTGATCACATGGTGTGACGTATTTCTTTGCTTGGTGGGAAACTTCTGCTTCTGCGCAGTGTGTATTAAAATGGCCGCTAAATGTTTTCACATGCTTAAGCTTGCTCTTATGTCATTATTAAATTGTCATTTTCTTAACGCTACTAATGCAGGATAGTATTATGATTAAATGGGAATAGAGTTAGGGAAAGTGGGTATACAGTGAAACTTTTTATTTGTGATTTTAATATTTTCTTCTTGCACTTTTAGTAATTCGTAAACTTGGGCCTGGGTTGGTGTCTTGAAACTCGAGAGACAGAGGGTTCTGCGCATGTGTCCTGTATGCCTGCCAAGTGAAGTCAACTTGGACGTCTCCCAAGGCCACGACCTATTGGCCGAAGATGATGTACCCAATGTTTCCGGCGGAACAAATTGTTACTTTTCTCCTGTAAAATATATAACATTTGTCATGAGACGGGTGGGAAATAAAGCGAATGTATTAATTTGAAGGGGAGGGAACGTAAAGACAATAGGCTTTACAATTTAGGCCAAATTGATATGGTGCGAGAATCCACCCCCTGTCCCTGTCCAATCAGAAGTAGTGGTCCCATATTTTAGTAACATTAAGGGGAGGTACATGGGCGTAGAAGGGTATAATAGATATAGAATTAGCTAATTAGTTAGCACAGGAGAGCGGAGATGCTGACAGAAGAGCTCCAGACTGCCCAGCTGATCGGTTGCTGACTGAATTTCTGTCCGGAAGAGGTCCTGAGGAGGGGGCGGCGGAGTCCATTGGACGGGAGAATCGAGAGAAGTCGAGTATCAGAGAGGGGAACGGCGCAGGCGTCGTTGTAGAGAGGTGACCGGTCCTGTCCTGATCCTGGAAGAAGTCTTTACTCTTCATCCTTCCTGGGTCCTATCTTTTCCAACTCCTTGGCTAAGGGGCTTGGTTCTCGCATTTTAGGTAATTATACTGCAACCTTTAGTTGCGCTGCTGTTTCTATCTTCTCCTCTTCCTTAAACACCGTCATTTATTAGCAAAATCATTTCTATGCTTTTTCTTGGGTATTTTCAATCAAGTACCGTGTTTTCTGTATTTTACTCTGCCAAAACTTTAGATAAACATTTTAAAACTTCCTGACTCAGTGGTTATTTCAGGATTATGTACTATAATGAATGTCACTCATTTTAAACTTCCCAATTAGCAAAGGATCCATTGGTAAGTTAGTACTCTTCAATCAGAAGGTAATTGGTAGCAGGGACTTTGATAAAAGAGTACATCTGACACCCAGCATAAGTATTAGTGTAGTGTGAATGTATGGGCCCAAGTGAGTATATGGTGTATGAATGCAGTTGGCTAATATTGCGCTGGATCACAGTCTCAAGTGCTAAGTCCCCATTGAAGCACCAGCAGCTTCAATATTGCAGAGTAGGTTCTACATGTAAACGGGAGTAGTTGGTGGTTAACACCTGTCCCCCACTAGCTGCAGTCATCACTAGTGTTATGTTGGTGCCAACCTCTCAGCAGGCAAATTCAAAATGCAACTGCCAACCCTAGAACCTTAGCGAGCCTAGATGCGTATAGTGCTGTGAGTACTAACCCATTATTGCCAGAAAACACTCAGCTGCCCACCAATGAAGTAGATAAGCTTTAAAAGCATGGCAGGTTGGCGGGTAGTAGTTGCATGGCACTGGATGCTGACAGTTCCTTGGTTGAAGCTAATCATTCTAGTAAAGCTGTATAAGCTCCACAGCACCTGGACAAGCATGAGAGGCAGGTATGATTTTGTGAAAATCAAGGCCATGGGTCACACCCTAATTCTGGCTTCCATATATGCCTTAAACAAGCAAAGATAGAATCTCTTTGTGCTGCTTTCCAGGCGCCTTGTGGAGTTCTGCATTATAAGCAAAGTGATTGGAGGGGATTTAAATCTGCCTGTTGATCCGATCATACACAGGACAGGGCCTGTGACAAATCTCATATGCCAGATAGGACCATTCCAAGGGATAAAATGTTTGACTATAATGCTGTAGATGCTAGGTGAATGTCCCAACCCACTGCTAAAAAATATTCATTAAGGACACTAGTCCATGACACATCACCTGGAATTCCCTATTTCTTGCTGCAGAGATCTATACTTCAGATGATGAGTCCTACTGAGATCCTACCAAGAGGGATGTCAGATCATTCTCTGATTTTGCTCGATTTGGAAGTAGGCCAAACAATGATCTGCCCCCACGATATTGGTGAATGTCAGCATCCAATTTTAGGGTGCTAATTTAAACTTCCATTTCCACGTTTAAGTAGCAGACAATGAACATTGAGTGGCCTCAGCACATATGGTTTGGGCAACTGGGAACTTGGCATGGCGGGCTCAACTCGTGGGGGATTCTGCACTAGTAAAAATCAGTTAAGAAATATATTGACTAGAATGGGCCATTACACTGTTATAGCAGGAATCTAAACCCAATCCACTACTCTCTGCGGAACAGACTGGAGGTTGAAAATTAGCATTTAAGGCATCATACATGAATACTGTGTATGAAGTCTTGATCCTGCGTCAATAACAGAATTATGAGAGGAGGAATACGGGCTGTATGTTGGCCTTTCAGCTCTGTAAAAAGATGACCCAACTTGCTATACCAGCTGTCAGATTAAGTGATGCCCAGATACAGACACATCATAGTGGTGTCCAGATACAGAACCACCCTACTGGCATATCAGAGACTCTTGTGGCCTTTTACTAATTTCTTTACTGTTCAGATCAGGGAAAGATGACTCCTTTAGAGGAGACATATCTGACTGTGCTGTCCATCCCTTGCTGACTGAGGACGGTTGAATGCTTTTAGAGGGGAAAAAAACAGAAGGTGAAATCAATTAGGCTATTTCAGGAAATCCCCAGTGGAAGGTGGTTTTCCTGGGCCTTTTAGAAGGCTTGTAGAAGCGAAGTAGTACCCTTCCTATAGAAGGTCATCCAGGGATCAGAGATCTCAGACTCCTAGATACCTATATCAAATAAAGCCATTATTTCTCTACTTCCAAAACAAGGCAATAATTAGCTGTCCTGTGAGTGCTATGGAACTATACAACTGATTCATGTGGATATTAAAATTCTGTCCAAAGGACTGACCAATAGACTCCAAAAGTCCCTCCTTAATCTACTGCTCCAGATAGGGTTTGTGCCTGGCCGATCTTCCATTGTATCAGCTCACTACTCTGGTTTATCTGGTTTATGGGAATCTACGGACTTGGAAGAAAGGAAATTACTGTCTCCCTGGATGCCAAGAAAGCATTGAAAGGGTTGAATAGGGGGTAAATCTTCCATACATTAGATAGGTTTGGCCTGGGCACAGGCCTTGTCTCAAAAGTGTGATGATATATCAGATTCCAACTGCCCAAATCAAATGTGGAGGTTACTTGTCCTGGCGCATTGCTACGCATCGTGGTGCGTGGCAGGGTTTCCCCCCTGTCTCCCCTCCTGTTTCCTTTATTCCCAGAGCCTCCGGCGATCGCCATTCAATCCTCTGCCTCTACTCATGGAGAACCTAAGAAGGTGGACCCTGTGAAAGAATTTCTATATGCAGATGACATTCTAATGACACTCTCTATACCACAGATGTACTAGGGGTGAGTGTTTGACATTGTTCAGCCTTCCGTCCATCAATTGTTCTTTTTGAATTTGTCACCCCAGGTGGGACGGGAATGTTCAGACGTGGGTACCGTGCTCGCCATGCCACCGGATTCAAGCTATACTGGATGATGAGGGGTGATACACCAAAACCGGTCCTAGGATGCATGTTTCAGATCCAGGGAGGACCTGGCTTGGTAGTTCGGACTGGATTGTTTTAGTCAAGCATAAATGATACAGAGAAATTTTCGAGCTTGGTTTCTGTTCTTTATTCTCTTTGTTCTTGCATCAGCCAACACGTGTTTCGTCGCACAAAGGAATTTTGTCCCGCGACTTTCTCAAGGCTTACAAGAGTCCAAACTGTTCCTTTATCAGTGGTGATAATTCCATCCCACTGGAAAATTCAAATCTATGTTCCGATGTCCACGTCGCATTTAACCGTGGATCTTCGTCATGAGCCAAACCTAGAGCACGTAAGAAGGACGTGTAGGTCCCCACATCAGCGCCGTGTTCTCGAGTGCGACTAAACACGTGTTGGCTGATGCAAGAACAAAGAGAATAAAGAACAGAAACCAAGCTCGAAAATTTCTCTGTATCATTTATGCTTGACTAAAACAAATTGGATAATTGCATATTACTTAAAAGACTTGTGCTGAGGATTCTGTTTATGTTTATGTTGGTTTCGACCACGTGTTTGGGGAGACTGGTGGTTCTTCTCACCTTTCAGCACCGTCCATATAAATTTCTCAGAAATCTAAATAGAGTGTAAGTGCTACTCATTCTTGGAGCGCCATTTTACCTATAACCATACCACTGCACCGTCGTGAATTACCCATGTGGAGAAGGGTCAAGACTGATTTGCATATGGCTAGGTCCAAACAGGGGTGGGGTGGTCAGCAAATAAACGATGAATTTAGGCCCAGAACTCTGTAAATGGGGTGAGTGTTTGGCATTGTTCTGCATTCTGTCTATCAATTGTTCTTTTTGCATTTGTCACCCCAGTAGGGACGAGGATGCCCAGATGTGGGTCTCATGCACTCCATGCCACTGGATTCAAGCTATCCTGGCTGATGAGGGGTGATACCCAGAAACCAGTCCTAGGAGGCTTTTTTCCGGTCCAGGGGGGACCTGGCTTGGCAGTTTGGGCTTACAAACTGATTTGCATATGGCTAGGTCCAAACTGGGGCATTGTGGTGAGCAAAAAAATGATGGACTTAGGCTCAGATCTCTCTACTAGGGGTGAATGACATTGTGCAGCATTCCGTCCATCAATTGTTCTTTTAGCATTTGTCATCCAAGTGGGATGGGGAAGCCCAGATGTGGGTCCCGTGCTCGCCATGCCACTGGATTCAAGCTATCCTGGCTGATGAGGGGTGAGACCCCAAAACCGGTCCTAGGATGCTTATTTCCTGTCCAGGGAGGACCTGGCTTGGCAGTTCGGGCTGCACTGTTCCCATGGAGAGCAAGGTCAAGACTGATTTGCATATGGTTAGGTCCAAATTGGGGTAGCGTGGTAAGCAAAAAAACTATAGATTTATGCTCAGATCTCTGTACTGGGGTGAGTGTTTGACATTTTTTAGCATTCTATCCATCAACTGTTATATTTGCATTTGTCACCCCAAGTGGGACGGGGATGCCCAGAGGTGGGTCTCGGGCTTGCCATGCCACTCGATTCAAGCTGTCCTGGTTGATGAGGGGTAATACCCCGAAATCTGTCCTAGGATGCTTGTTTCCTGTCCAGGGAGGACCTGGCTTGGCAGTTCGGAATGCACTGTTCCCATGGGGAGCAGGGTCAAGACTGATTTGCATATAGCTTGGTCCAAATTGGGGTAGCGTGGCGAGCAAAAAAACGATGTCTTGAGGCCCAGATCTCTGTACTGGGGGTGAAGGTTTGACATTGTTCAGCATTCCGTCCATCAATTGTTCTTTTTACAGATGACCCTGTCACCCTTCATGATGGTGATAAATGACTTCTACGAGTTTTTGGGTTATTAAATTAATTGGGAGAAATGTGAGGCAATGTCTATGTCACGTCATACCATCAGAACATGCAGGAATTGACAGGGCTGGGTCCGCTTCTTGATAATGGCCATGTGAAGTCATTTGATATTTTGAGACTCAAATTTAGTCTCACGCAGTCACAAAAGTAGCACGATAATCAGTAGGCACATTGTTTACATACCTGATTACAAAACACCTCGATAAACACTCACCAGTCCCCTGTGAGACATTATCTTTAAATGTCCTGACAATTCAGAGGAGTAATGTTAGGATTCGATTTTAAATCATGTTTAGTTTACTACATTAGAACTGTCCTCCAGAATTTTGGGGCAAATAGCATTGAACAGCAACTATACCACAGAAGTCTGGAATGAGGTATTAAGTACACGCAATAAAGTCCTGTGAGAGTAAAGGATGAAGTTCTCATACTTAAGGTTGTTCTACAATCGTTATTGGTCTCCAGCTCGACTCAACAAAATGACCAGATAGGACATTGAGTCTGCTGGTGATGTTCACAACCAAATTGTGATTTTCTTGATATAATATGAAAATGTCCTAACACTAAACCGTACTGCAGTACCATTTAAAATACACTGTACACTATTCCTGTTATTACATTAACTCCATCCATACATCAGGCCCTCCTCATGCATGACATGAAAGTTAGCACAGCTCCCGTCAATTACAGGTGCAGATGGCTCATGGCCGGCCACTTCGTTGGCCACTGAGAAAACCTGTAAACTGCACCATTGCGATGACCTAAAGCCCCAACTCTTGACAAATGGTTGAATGAAATGGCCAAGAAAGTAGCATCTGAATGGGTCATTTATGTAGTAAATGGCCAAATGTCCTATTTTGAGCTTAAAGGGAAACCTTTTCCGCAGCCCCGGGCTGAGTATCAATGATCATTAGATTTCTCGCCGGATATCTGGCTGGAGGGTCAATGATGAAACAAGGAAGATATCGTTGAAGGAGCTGGCTGATGATGTATTCTGCTTCTCATATTTTACCCTGTAGATTCGGTAACCATGGACATTGAATCATAATATAGTAAAATGTGGGGTGGCCTTAGTTGGGTGTGTGTCCAGTTACAACTCCTATGTGGAGAAAATGGTCGAAAACTCCTTAACTGATTGTGTCCTTAATACTTCTTCGATACTTCCGCACCAGGATACCCTCGCGGATGATAATGCGCTTTACAAATACCTATAACATAACATACTTGATTTGTCTGAAGAAAAGGTAGAGATGTCGATTTGTGGTTATATTTGATACATAGATGACCTGGGGATTAATTACAGCAGGGAGCATTGATGATTAGATGAGACTGAACCATGCTGCAGTTTATTTCCTATTACTGTATTATTCCTCACTATGGAGTGATTGCTCTTATGGTGACCCGCCTTATATAGGAATTCTCTAACTATTGTACAATTCGGTTTCTTTAACTTTGCTCTGTTGGTACAGATTGACGTCAGGAATGGGCGGAATAGAAATTGCACAACTTTATTATATTTCTTTTTATATACTATTTTATACAGACAGAGGGGCGATTTACCCCGATGATGACTATCATCTGGGAGCTGAACATTTTCAATAAAAGATTATTGCAACAAAAAAAAAGAAACCATGGCCCCCTTGCTACTCTGAAACTCTTAAAAACACGAGGCATGCTGACAACCACGGCAATTTATAAAGTGTTTGCAGTATAGGAAAATGACTACAAAAGACATAAACGCAAATTAACTGAATCACCAATAAATGGGATAAAATCTAGAACAAAGAATTCAGGCATCTAACTTGAACAAAAGTAAACAGCCGTAGTAATTGCCAAAGGTCATCGAATGCGCACCAAAAACAAAGAGATACATAATTGAGTGAAATGGCAGCATTTCTCTTGCCACTGGAGTGATATCTACGTGAACAGCGGCACATTGGTATCAACGAGTGCGAACTTTGACAACACTCTATTGTGGAGCCGAGACAATGAGGGAAATGAGACTTCTATAGAAAGTGAGGTCGCCAGTGCCACTGTTTTTTCACTGTACATAAAAAAGACAATCTGACGCACGTTCACGGTAGCATGAACGTGGCAATCAGCTTCAGAGACAAATCACTTGTTCGTGTAATGGAGGCCTGTGGGGAGAGCGATCCTGCCACAGACCCCATCACACAGAAAGAGAGCGCTTCACCCTCGTTCAACAGCTCAAATGGTATTTGGCCTCTGATTCACAATTCTGTCTGTTCCAAAACTGTGACATGCGGGCACGCTCAAACTAACTCCTTCATGCAAAACATACCCAAAATGCTGATTTTGGGACGTGAACTTTTGAATTTTATCACCTGCTGTACTCCCAAGCTTTTAGTCTTTTTTTCATATCGTCATGTTTTTGAAAACAAATGGCAAACACAGCAAGATGATGGACGGAGTGCTGAAACTTTTCAAACAATCACCCCCAGTCAAGATTCAGCTATCCTGACTGATGAGGTGTGATACCCTGAAACCGGTCCTAGGTTGCTTGTTTCTGGTCCAGGGAGGTCCTGACTTGGCAGTTCGGGCTGGACTGTTCCCATGGAGAGCAGAGTCAAGACTGATTTGCATATGGCTGGGTTTTAACTGGAATGGCAGAAGAGCAAAAAAACGATGGATTTACGCCCAAATATCTGCACTGGGGTGAATGTTTGACATTGTTCAGCATTCTGTCCATCAATTGTTCTTTTTGCATTTGTAAACAAATGGGACACAACCATTTGCAACCTGTGATTCAGCTAGCTTTGGGATTTTGCAGACAGGTTTGTGTATCAGCATTGGGATCAGCCCCTGGCATTGCTGCCTCGTTCCCTGGCTCTCTGTTTCAGTTTGCACTCTCGCTGCACCATCCCCACCACCCTGCTAATGTACGTGTCCTATTGGTGGCCCGCTGTCCAGTCTCAAATTATTTTTTAACTTTCTTACCTTTATTTATATGGGCCGGCAGCTGAGAAGTGCTACTATGGCGCTAGGAACACTTTTAAATGCTCCATATGCTTAATTTTTTCATTTCTATTTCACTGCCTCGATTTCGCCATCATCACTACTGGAAATCTAAATTAAACGCCCAAATGGCCGTCCACATATCACAATGCACATGTTACAATGCATACACATGCAGGTCTTTAAGTGAGATGCAAAAAGTGAGGGGAGGGGTCTCTAAAAGGGGTGTGGCCTGTGGAATTAAGGTCGTGGTTTACACAAGTAAAATATCTTTCTGTGATCCCTATCGTGTGCCATCAACCGGTATTTTGGTGCAAGATAAGTAAAATGTGAAATATAATCAAGAATTAAATCTCTGATATGGATTACCCTAACCTTTTTATATTAATTGTTCAAAAATTGATCTGTGTTATTTGCCAATACAGTAAAGGACATGAATGTAGGGACCGATAGGGACGCATTTCAATATCTGTTTTGAATTACTAACAGGTATGAGCAGTGGCGGCTCCTCCGCTAAGGCGGAGGAGCTTCGCCCCACTGCTCTTAGACCAGTGAAAAAGGGAAAAATAAAATGATAATAACAAGGTTATTATCACTTTATTTTTCGTTGCTGCAGGGCTGGATTAGGGCGGGGTGGGGCTGGTGGCTCAGGAAGGAGTAGTGGACTGTGCACACTAAGTGCGCTGAGCATGACTGCTTGGTCGGCCGTCTTGGCCCAGCCAAACAGTCATGCGCAATCTGCATATTCCTCACCAGGCTGTAATGGACAGCCCGGTAGGGAATATGCAGAGGCCACCTGTCCCCATCTGAGCACCAATCCACAGCGCTCAGAAAAATGACAACGCTGCATTGTAGGGTTGTGATTGGCTTAGGTGATCCTGGGTGCTTCCTGCTTCCGGGACTGCGGAGGAGAGACACAGCAGGTGACTGGAGGTAAGTGGTTTTTTAAAAATATATTTTAAAACCCGCCTGTCCCCCTGACCCGACACCCCCGTTCCCTTACAGCCGCCACTGGGTCTGAGTCCCAGAGCAAACCAACCTACTGAAAGCCCTGTATGTATGCATATTATGCAAGTGCAGGCATTTGCACACATGGCAGCTGTCTTGGGATGGGAATGAAGACTATTACATTGTGGTTCCCTTACATGCACACACAATTGTATGCATCAAAATTCATGGATGCACATGCATCATGCAACACGCAGTCAATAGTTTGGCATTTACCTTCTAACGGCAAGACCTATAGGCTTAGCCAAAAGGTTGGTTACATTACAATTATTCATCAAACCACTAAATAAGTCCATATTTTTTGTGAGAGACATATCCAAACACTTGTTAACATAAACTTCCCATTTTGGGGGTTTCTACTCATGGTATATGATTGTTTAGTATGTTTTTATAGATTTTTACTGAATCTCAATTTATTGATTATGAGCTCATAACATTGTTTAAAAGCTGACACTATACATTTCTGTTGGAGTACCAGTGTTATAGTTCAAAAATATAAGTGCAGTTTCAAACGAATATTTTTATTTAAGCCTTGATATTATGGGGAAAGACAGATGTTTTGTAACTCGAAGTTATGCTTAGCTGTATAGCCACAATACATAACATCTTGTATATTTGTGGACTAAGTCACATTGCTGAAAGAATGTGTTCTGAGCGCTGGATACTTTTGAGCTACTGAACATGTGTAGTGGCATTCTTTGACACGTCAAACTTGCAACAGACTTTCATTATGAATAGAGAAGATCTGTGGCATATCTATAGTAGAGAAAATGAGATTGTTTCCAAGCATAGTGTTTTTCCAATATATCAGAAACTTAAGGAAAGATTGGCAAGGCCACTAGTAAAAGTGAGCTGTTGCATATGCACAGTTGTGAAAAGAGACATTCAGCCACTAAGCAATTTTATTCCAAGATTGGAGTTGAATATTGTTATGTTTTGTGAATTTATAGAGCGTGGCTAATTACCAGTGAGGGTATCCAGATGCTGAGTAGGGAAGGTCTGAGGGGGGAGGAGGAGAACTTCCTGTTTTGTCCAGAACAGGCATGTCTTGAGGTGTCTCAGGAGGAAGTTCCAGGTCTTACTGCGAGGTATGAGAAGGAGCGTCCTCCGCTTCTGGTCTTTTTGATGCGATGGCGGTGTGCTCTTGCCTGGGAGGCAGATCGAAGGTGTCTGGTGGGTTGGTAGAAGTTGAGGCGGAGGTTGGGGTAAACTGGACCGGTATTGTGGAGTGCTTTTTTAGGTGTGGGTGAGTAGCTTGAACTTACAACCATTCCTGGACTGGGAGTCAGTGGAAATTGTTGAGGTGTGGAGAGATGGGGTTATTTCGCAAGATGTTCAGGATGAGACTGGCGGCAGGGTTCTGAGTGGTTTCAAGTGTGCAAGGGACATGGACTGGGATTCCAATATAGAGGGTGTTTCTGTTCTCAAGACTACTTTTCATAACAACCTGGGTGACTGTTCATCTGGTGTTCAGTGGGATCCACTTGAAAATCTTGCATAGCATTTGCATGATGTGTAAGCATGATGAGGAGATGGCATTGATCTGTCTACTCATGGAGAGGTTGGTGTCCAGGATGATCCCAAGGTTCTTGGCATGGTCCACAGGAGTGGGTAGGGGGGCCAAGTTCAGAGAACCACCAAGAGGCGTCCCAGGGGAAGTGGTTGTTGCCAAAGATTAGGACTTCGGTTTTGTCTATGTTAAGCTAGAGGCAGTTGTTTTTTATTGAGGCAACGATGTTGCTTATGCAGTTGGTGAAGTTTGCTTTGGCGGTGTTGGTTGAGTTTGAAAGGGAGAGGATGAGCTGTGTTTCATCGGCATAGGATACTAAGTGGATGCCATGGGCTCTGATGATGTCCAAGTGGAGCGTCATGTAGACGTTGAAGAGTGCTGGGCTGAGCGACGATCCTTGAGGGATTCTGCAGATGAGTTTCTTGGGTTCTGAGGTGTAGGGGGAAATCTATCTCACTGAGGTCTGTCCGCGAGGAAGGAGGATATCCACTTGGGGGCCGGTCCGTAGATACCCAAGTGCTGAAGCTTTCTGATGAGTGACTTGTGGGGGACCTTATCGAAAGCTGCAGAGAGGTGGAGGAGAATGAGTGTGGCCATTTCTTCTCGGTCGAAGATGCTTCTAATGTCATTGGTGGCTGCAATGAGGGATGTCTCTGTGCTGTGGTTGGTGTGAAGGCCTGATTGAGAGCTGTCTAGGAGTTGATGGAGTTCTGGGTGGTCTGCTAGTTGAATATTGATCGCTTTCTCTGTGACTTTAGCTGGAAAAGGCAAGAGTGAGATGGGTCTATAGCTGCTGAGGGTGTTGGGGTCCGCTGTTGGGTTCTTCAATAGGGCGTTGAATTCTGCATTTTTCCAGCAAGACGGGAAGGTGGCAGTGGTTATGAAGGTGTTGATGATAGCGGTGAGCGATGGGGACATGATGGTTCTTCCAAGGTTGTACATGAAGTGGGGGAATGGGTCTGAGGGGGCTCCTGAGTGCATGCTATTTATCAGGTTGGTGGTTTCTTCGTTCAAGAGGGGCTTCCAGATGCTTAGCTGCTGTTTGGTGTTGAAGGAGGTGTCCAGTAGGTCGGGGAGTTTATATCGGTATGTGGGTCAAATCTGTTTTACATCTTGGCAATCTTCTTTTCGAAGAAGTTTGAGAGGTCGTTGCAGAGTGCTTGGGATGGGCTTTTGTTGTTGGCAGCTATGTGTTTGGAGAACACCTTAATGATGGTCAAGAGTTCTTTGCCGTTGTTGGAGCTTGCCTAGAGTCTGAGAGTTAGGGCTGTTTTCTTTGCTTCTCATAGTTGTTTTTGGTAGAGGTTGAGGGCGGATTTGTATGTGGAACTTGCTGCAGTGTTTTTTGTCGAGTCTCCATTTTCTCTCAAGTTGTTTGCAGTGGTGCTATTCAGTTTCATTTGCTGCTAAAGCTTACTACATTTCCCACAATTTTGCTCCCCTGATCAGGAAGAAACATAAAAGAAGAAATACATCCAATACTATAAATAGGGCTGTCTTATTCTCGACATCCTCTTTTCTTGCTGCTAAAAGCTAAGCACATAGTGGGCATAGTGCTTATAATTGCTTCATTTTAATATTTGATTGCAGGTTAATGGTTGTTGAGCAACTGTGTAGGCAGTTACTTTGGAATTATTTGTTTGTGTGTGCCCTTTGATTGAACAACTCAACACTTTGTTGCATTGGAGTTCTCAGCTCATCTGTTTGGTTTTAGTCAGTTTCAGTCACGTGCAGTAAGTTTTTATTTTTCTGTATGGGGAAAAATACTTGTGAGTGTGTGCCCAATGATAATTAGTATCAAGAGGCACACTCAAACAATATTAGACAAAATCAGTACAAAATGTAGTATAAATAACAGAGATTACTTTTTTTCTTGACTTCATGGTTTTTTTCCTTGTTTGTGTAACTTCTCCAGAGCTTTAGCCAACACGTGTTTCGTCGTTTGGGGGAAATAGCCCTACCAATTCATCAAGGCAAAAAACAATTGAAAGAACCACTGCTGCTAAATTGTACATATGCCATGTGCATACAAGGAGTCATATCACCTACACAAGTGATGAGCCGTTTCTGCCCTTGTGTGTGGTAAGGATTAGAGTCATCAACTTGTAACCCAACACACAAAACATATATTATATCTTGGGATGTTACAGAATCAAATTAAACATACAAGACATTTATGATAATTGATGGGCATTCCTTGTGCCATATTACATGCATGTTGTGAGGAGAAGAGCACACAAGCAATCTATATCATGCGTTCTCCGAATACTAGATAAATGACATATCAAGACATTCAATCAATAATCATATTCAAGTCTTCCTTCTAGCCCAAAAATAAGTTGTGGCAGGTTAATTTTGTAAAGTGCGCAAGCAGCCCATGGGTAACTATTCATGTGTGTTGATAAAATAATTGAAATGTACCTATGAGATTCAAGGAGTCTCTGCAGTCTGTCGTATAATAAACAAGAAGGTCTTTTTATAGTTTACATCTATATGAAATTAGAAAAATCTCCATGACTTGAGTGCAAATGCCTACCTTAATTCTGGTGCAGTCTTCCAGACCTGAATATTCACTTGCCAATGCCCGCTATGGGCAAAGGTTGCCTGGAAATAGTATTGCCCAATCGGCACAACTGTGTGACTATAATTAGTGCAGGAGCGTCCTCCCTGTAAAGTATAAGGAGGGGCATACTAGTTTCTTGCAAGATAATAATTTGCACCTATAGTCATTGTAATATCTATTAGTTATCGTTAAACTTACCAGAAAATGGTCACACAGAAAGTAGTCGGTAACATGTAGCCGCTGGCACATGTTAAATGTTACAACGGCACTTTTAATATTTATAAAACTCCCGGGAGAGTAGTCCAAGTGAATTAAAGAATGTGAACCTCATAATTGCCATTTTAATATCAACATTGTGAATGTGTGAGAACTATCGTTGCGCATATTTAGCTGTGTGTATTAGCATTTATTTCCATATTTAGATCGTCGACATAGTTGCATGGTGTTGATTCAAAAATAAACATTCTGCATGCTGTAAGTTAGAATTTTCCTTACCTCGGCTTATAGAACAGCTTTGTCGAGCACAATGCAAGCTCTATGGTTTTTGTGAATCATAGAAAACAGTTGGAGCGTCTCTGTTAAATAAAGAACCTTAACAACTGTAGCTTCCTTATTCTTAAAGCGAACCACACCAGAATTTGGAAACCACACCAGAAGTACAAACAAGAACAGTGAGAATGTGAGAACTGAGGTTTCCATACGCATATTGGAAACATGAACTTTCAACCTCTTTTCTACATACAACAGCTGATTCTCCGTTTGTGTATCTTATGGTAGTTGTTTATGGTATTTAATTATTTTAACGAGTTGTGTTAATTGTTTTGTTGATTAACAACTTTACATTTCAGGTGAAACCATAAGTATTGCTAATACCATGGCTGACCAAGGTTTAGCTCCTCCACCCACGTTTTTAGCTACTCCAGGAGAACCTCCAATACCGTGGAAACAATGGAAGAAATTGTTTGTTACCTACATGTTGGCCATTGGTGCTGACAAATATGGCCCAGTAAAGAGAACGGCGATTTTACTTCACCATCTGGATGTTGAGAGGGGAAGATTATATGAGGATCTTCCAGAAGTTTCCCTTGGTGTAGGTAATGGACAATCTAGTAATGTCTATAAAATGTCCTTACAAATGTTGGAAGCAAGTTTTGTGACAAAGTTGAATATAGTTTTAGAACGGCACAAATTTTTCTCTAGAACGCAGAAGCAAGATGAGGTCATTGCATCCTATGTGGCAGTACTGAAGAGCTTATCCTTAACATGACAATTTGAAAACCTAGCTGACTCTCTTATACGAGACCAACTAGTAAGGTGTACTAATGATAAAAGGATTAAAGAGAGGTTGTTCATGAAGAATCCAACTTTGGAAGAGGCAATAGATATTGGCAAGAGTTTGGAACATACCCATCAATGGATAAAGGGAGCGGGGAGTTAGCAAAAGAGCAAGCTTCTAGTGTATCAGACGTTAATAGGTCAATAAATGAAGTCAAGGCGGCGAAACCTGTAGAAAAGAATTGTTTTTAAGGTGTATCCAATGAGAAGGAACGAAGTTTACAAACACAGAAGGCAAATCCCAGAACGATGAGGTGGTATCGTTGCGGTGCACCAAGACATATAAGGTTAAGCACAGCGTTCATAGCAAGAAATGCCCTGTGTTGAAACTGTGGGAGAAGGGGTCACTTCGCCAAAATCTGTAGATCAAGGAATCATGTTGTCAAAGTCAAGAAAGCCGCTGATGTTTGTGAGAGCGTGCAAGAACTGGTGCTTGTTGTGGAAGGCGTTTCTGTGAATGAGGGAAAATTTGGCTATGTATAGACTTACGAGACCAAAAAAGAACATATGGGTCGACAGACAGACAGACAGCCCCTCCCTAACATTTTGGAGATGCTGACAGCGATGGGTGGTGGTAATATTTTCAGTGTGAGAGATGTCAGCTGCGTACGAGCAAATTGACCTCCATAAAGACCCTAGACATCTGACATGCTTTGGAACACTGCTGGGAGCGTTCCGCTATTGTAGGATGCCTTTTTGGACTTGCATTGGCCTCAGCGGTGTTTCAAAGAATCATGCACCGGATTTTGAGGGACCTTAAACATTAATCTGTGTTTTCAGGACGACATTTTGATGATAAGGGAAAATGATGAGGAGCATGATCAACTGATGAAGGAGGTGTTGCTGAGACTGAAAGAATATGGGTTGACTATCAAAAGAGAATAGTGCCAATTGAAAAAAACTACTTGGGGCACGAAATAACTGAAAATTGTATTAAACCGAAGAAGAGCATCGTTAAAGCAGTGAAAGAGGCTGCCAAACCTGTGAATAAAGAACAGCTGAAGTCTTTCTTAGGACTGGTGGAATGTTGCTCCAAATTTGTGCCGAATTTTTCTGAGATGATAGAACCTTTGAGGGTATTCATAAAAAAAAGGTGTTACCTTTGAATGGAGCAAGGAATGTGATGATACATTTAATATTATAAAATACAGTATATTGTGTGCACCAACTATGGGTCATTTTGATACTTCTGCCAAGACATACATAATGACAGATGCAAGTAATGTAGGAATTGGTGCTGTCCTGGTGCAAGTGAGGGATGGTCACGATAGAATAATTGGGCTTTACCTCTCGTCATCTCCAGAAGGCCGAATCCAATTATTCTGTCATTGAGAGAGAGGCTCTACCGTGCTGGTGGGGAATTAAACATTTTAGATAGCTCGTGTGGGGACTACCATTTAAAGTGAAGACTGATCACAAGCCTTTAGTCCACCTCTTTAAGGGAGGTAAAGGTCTTGAAGGGAACATTACTCCAAGCATATCGAGGTGGATGCTATCTGTTTTGGATTATAATTTTACTTTAGAATATGTCAAAGTTCCTAAAAATGTGATGGCTGACTGTTTATCCAGGTTGCCTATGGATAGTTTTGATACTGAAGGTAGGGTGGATGATGTGGGTGTGATAATAGATGGAGATGAAGAGTCAGCCATCATTAAGGAAGAATGGGAGATGGCCATGAATGACGATTCTACTTTACAGGAATTGAAGAAATGTGTGACTGAAGTGTGGAACTCTGTGGGGGTGTCTAACAGTCTGTACAAGTCCTATTACCATGTGAGGGATGAAGTGAGTGTGGTGGGAGGAAAACTTATGAGGAGGAACCAGATTATTCCACCCGAAAAAATCAGGAGAAAAGTAATTCAGATTGCACACGAGGGCCATCCGGGTCATAATATGATGAAGAGGCGGGTTTGCCAGTCTTTATGGTGGCTGGGAGTAGATGGTGCTGATGAAGGTGTGGTTAAAGAGTGTTACACCTGCGCCAACAGTGACAACTCCAGAATTGTTAGACAAGCCACTTGGAACAGTGTAGAGCCCCTAATAGACCATGGGAGAGGGTAGCTATCACTTTCTTAGGTACTATAATCAAGTTAGGTGAGAGAAACAAATACATAATTGTCATTGTTGTTTACCATACCAAATGGTTTGTCACAGAAAATATTGACTCCATAAACACTAATAGTGTGATAGAGTTTTTAGAAAAAGTGTTCATTGATGAGGGAATACCCAGAACCTCAGTGTCTGATAACGGTGTGCAATTTACGTCCAATAGGTTGAGAGAGTTCTTGATCAGAATGGGTGTTAAGCACGAAAGGGTGGCTTTGTTCAGACCTCAAGCCAATGGATTGGTTGAATGGATTAATCGCTTGATTATGGAGAATATGCAGCTGTCCTTAGCGAACAACTTACCTTGGAGGACGGAGTTGAATACATTGATTTGGGCATAAAGAACCACTCCTCATTCAGTGACTGGGGTTTCACCTTTCATTTCCCTAAAAGGCAGAGAACCTGGAATGAAAGAGGTTTCAGGATGGCTAAAGGATAAGGAAGGAGTGTGGGTGGATCGGGATGCGGTAAAGAGATGTGTGATCGAGAAACAAATCAATGCTAAGAGTTACTATGATATTAAGAAAGGTGTGAAGGAAATGAACATAAAGGAAAGAGACTGGGTAGTGATAAAGAAGAATGGTTTTGTCAGAAAGGGGGACAGTAAGTTTTCCAAACCTGTCAGAGTGAGGGAAGTAAAAAAGTGTTGTGGTGTTGCAAGATCGATTTGTGTGGAGTTTAGGGAGTGTGTGTAAATTTTCAAGTAAATGCATTATTGATGGGTGAGTACATACCCACCAACGGAAAGGGGAGCCTTGCAGTTAGTTTGGTCTGCAGTTAGTTTGGTCTCCTCAAATATGTACAGTGTTTTACTCTACTTAATCCATTCTTGTATTATGATATGTTTTATAATATGTAAGGTGAAACTGTTATTTGTTATTTTAATGTTATAAACTTCTTCTATTGTTATTGTTTAATATGTAAGGAAGGGAGATGTGTAGAGTTGCTGCATGTTGCGGTTTCATTATTATGTAATGTAAAACTTAGAATATGGGATAGAATGTTTTCCTATGAAGGGAGTTGGGAGTTGGAGAGAGAGCTATAGAGGGTTGATGCTGGAGATGCATACATGCATGGAATAAATTCTTGGATATACCATGGACGCTGTTGAGTGATACTTACACATAGCGTCATTACGTGATTCAAAAGTGTAAGAGATAAGGGACTAACTCAATCCAAATCACCATGTCCGTTCTCAAATCATTGGGCGCCATCTTTGAGTGTGTTCCAATCGATGGTACATCCGTTAATCATCATGAGTATAAAGTCATATTTACAAAAGACTTTGCTGATAAGTATTCAGATAGAAAAAAAGTATATTGCAATCATAGGACCCATGGATCTCAATTATTTTAAATCCATAAAGTAAATGAGCGATAATCATATGGTCCATAATAATGGTTGCGTGATGGTAAGCCTCCACTAAAACAATTCAATATTCACATTCAATGTTTATGTTGAGTTGTGAATTAATAAAACTCTGTTTCATCAGACCATGAGTATTAAGCATGTATTTGGTAATGAAAATATTTTGTCAAGACATGCAAACCAATTTTAATATACCAGGAATACAAGGGCACTGATAGTGTGCAATAATAATCCCACAGTGGGAATGAAGTTATGCAAAATCAAAAAATTAAATATCCTAGCAATAAGGTACACAGACACGTTTGTCCTATGTGATGTGTATCGACCAGTGGAATATTGTTTCTGAAGGGAAACTAGACGGACCGTTACAATCATGAGTAATGATGCATGTTATGTGTGTTCAGTCACCTAAGAAATATTGAAATTCGTGATCAATGTTTAATCCCTCTTCAACTGTTCTAAGACACATAATCCAACGCCACCCACCAACAAAAGAGTAAGGCCAATGATACTCGCAAACTGCACTTCTTAAGTTACTACTGCCCAAAAAAAAAGGATGAAGTTAAGCAAGCGCCACACATGGCCAAGCATTTGTAGGGCAATACCTTCCCATAGAAAATAATGGATGCAGTGACATAAAAAATCACAGTGCAAACTTTACATTTCATGTATTCTAAAAAGTAATTTAAAATATTAAAGTAATGCATTTAATATTTATTTTTTTATTAATATATTTTTTACTATAATTCCTTAAACTAATTAGAAGTTAAAATAAAACATAATTTATAAATACATATAATTACATTTTTTTATTTAAATGTATCCACCACTAGAATTGTGTTTAATTTATGATTTTTTTATGTTTAACAATTTATTTTAATTTAAAATGCAACTTGAAGAGTGTATAAATATGTTCTGGAGACATATAACAATGATTTCAATGCTTGCAACATACCTTGTAATAAAATGAGTGCTTGTTCTCAGCCCCACCACCCATAAATACATTTTGGAGATAAACATAGCAATGGTTTCATCCCTTGCAACCCACCTAGTAATGTAATGAGTGACTGGTCCCATCTCTACCACCCTTCTCTAACAGAAGTTCATTACAACATCAACCAATCACAGCCAGGCAGCTATGCTATGCTTAAGCAAAAAAAGTTGTCTGCTATAGTACTCCTAAATTGTTCCACTAACCCACATCTACACACAACCACTTCATTGCACATGCTACACTTTTTTAAAAATGAAAACATATAAAAAGCTTTACACAAATATAATATGTACCTCATCCTTCCCTAATGTCAATTTGTTTTAGAATTATAATAGGATGTATTTAAATACATTTTGGGAGTCTCTCCACCACATGTGTAGCCTCTGCCCTATGTGCAGAGTTTCTATTCCGTCCTGTGTGTGGAATTTCTCCTCTGCACATGGTGTGGAGACTTCGCATGCTGGCTGGAGATCTGCTCCTCCCAGTAATAATCCGGGGCTGGAAACAAAAATAATATATGACTAAAATTAAGATAAACTGTGTCAGAACACAGGACAATCTGGGCTGTATGACTACCACATCAGAAGGTCTCACAGGCAAGTTGATCAGGAGACTCTAGTCAGTGCTTAATTTGTAAAAGGTAAGAGTGAGAGTGCCCACAGCTGTGCTCAGAAGGACTTGAACTGTGCTATTAAATGTCTATGCACTGAATACCAAAACTGTGTTGTCTGAAATTCATCTAAGGCATCTTTAATCCAGTGCAAGACACAACCTGCCTCTTTAGCTCACTGTTGTTGGTATCTGCATTCTTCATTTGTTACTTCTCCCTTCCTGTTTGTGTGTTTTTCCCTTTCTTTCTCTCGCCGGAAGTCTCTTGGTTAATATCTAATGGAATATACATTTTTACCCCTTTAAGAGATCATGTTTAGCAGGGTATGTTGGAAATCTATTTCAAGTGCACCTTCTACAACTCCCAGAATACATTCATTTGCTAAAAAAGAGAGAGAAGACTGGAACAGGAATTGTGATTACCCAGAGCCATGCAGTCATCTGGTGACACAAGCTTCCAGGTCACATCAAAAATGGGTTAAAGCTTTGAATATTCTATATTATCAACACACAACACCCTGGAACTGTCCATGGGGGGGGGACTAGAGGCTACGAGATATTCAGGGTGAGCTGGCCTCCAACCTATAATGTACACACAAAGAAGCTACCCTGAATGAAATTCAGTGTAGATTCCCACGTTACGTAAGGCGATACACCCATCGTAGTTCGCGGTGTGGAGCCTGTTCTGTATGTTTGGGCAATTTGTGTTTGTGTTTTTAAAAAAAAGGGAAACCATGGATCCTGAAGGACTTCACTAACTGTAATAGTGAAAATGTCATTTATCTCATTACTTGCACATGTGACCTTTTCTATGTAGGAATGACTAACAGAAAAATTAAAACGCAAATCAATGAGCATAGAAGTACGATCAGGTGCAAAAGGAACACCACCAAATCGACGCACCACTACTTGGAGAAAGGCCACTGGGACGTAGATTTGAAATGGGTAGTACTTGAAAAGATCAACACAAATTGCCCAAACATACAGAACTGACTCCACACCCGTGAACAACAATGGGTGTATCGCCTTAGAATGTGGGAATCTTGACTGAATGACGACATTCCACGGCTACAGATCGGAAAATAAAATAACAATCTTGACCACCAATAAGGGAGTACACTGCCAGAAACGGAGATGTAGATGAGTAAATATGCCCCCTTTCAATCATAGCAGCAAGAACTGTTCTCCCCCCTTTAAAACTCATGGTTCACCCCTGTTTCTAATACCCACAATGTCATTTTTAGATCCACAAATTCTTTGTTTACATTCAACACTATAACTCAGATTGTTTAAAAATTCCTTTATGATTTTTCCATATAAAGACCTAATCGTCTTTATATATACCTTTTTCAACCTGGCACAACCCCCATCCATTGTATTATGTTCTGTGGACTACCGGTCCATTTTCACCCTTAGAATCTTCTACAAGATGAAATCGTTAGTCTAATGGCCGCCAACTTAACGCTCAGGGGGCGATTCCGATCTCGGTCGGAGGCGCACCCAATACCATTCGGTCGGGAAAAAAGCCATGCGAATGCCTGTTTCCCGACCGATCCGTACATCATTCCGAACGAGTAAGTACGATGCGCACAACAGCATAGAATCCGGCCGAGTCGTACTCACCCAATCCAGGTCCTGTTCTCCGACCGAGGTGAATCCGGAAACGCCAAATCGAGTCGCACGGAAGGGAAAATGCAGCCCCGTCCGGCCGGACAAGTACGATGCGCTTTCCGTACGCGCCGAACCCGTCGCTACGTCCGGCACGTCAAAGCTTCCGGGAGAGGCGCACATAAGCTCCAATTCGCGCCACAACACGATCCACGGCTACGAGGCGAACACGCCAGCGACGAGGACGACGCGAAGCAACGAGAAAGACGAACGAGACGAACCAACCATGAATCCCTTCGTTCCGATCCTACCAATATTCTACATTTACTACCGGAACAGGCACGGACGCGTACGGCACAGAAGGTAAGTCAGACACCAACCACAAAAACATACAACACGTACACGACACATCACACACACACAGAGGGATGCAGAATTTACTTGCAACAGCAGCACCATAGGGGCGGGATGCCCATCACCAATGCCACATATGCACACAGGGGCCTGGATGCGCACCACCACTACCACCCCTACCCAGGGGGGGCCGGATGCCTACCACTACTACCACCCTTAGCCAGGGGGGTGCCAGATGCCTACCACTACTACCACCCTTACCCAGGGGGGGCTGGATGCCTACCACTACTACCACCCTTTGCCAGGGGGCTGGATGCCTACCACTACTACCACCCTTAGCCAGGGGTGCCACATGCCCACCACCACTACCACCCTTACCCAGGGGGGCTGGATGCCTACCACTACTACCACCCTTAGCCAGGGGGCTGGATGCCTACCACTACTACCACCCTTAGCCAGGGGGTGCCAGATGCCCACCACCACTACCACCCTTACCCAGGGGGCTGGATGCCTCACCACCCTTAGCCAGGGGGGCTGGATGCCTACCACTACTACCACCCTTACCCAGGGGGGGCTGGATGCCTACCACCACTACCACCCTTAGCCATGGGGGTGCCAGATGGCTACCACTACTACCACCCTTAGCCAGGGGGGCTGGATGCCTACCACTACTACCACCCTTAGCCAGGGGGCTGGATGCCTACCACTACTACCACCCTTAGCCAGGGGGTGCCAGATGCCCACCACTACTACCACCCTTAGCCAGGGGGCTGGATGCCTACCACTACTACCACCCTTAGCCAGGGGGCTGGATGCCTCACCACCCTTAGCCAGGGGGCTGGATGCCTACCACTACTACCACCCTTAGCCAGGGGGCTGGATGCCTACCACTACTACCACCCTTAGCCATGGGGGTGCCAGATGCCTACTACTACTACCACCCTTAGCCAGGGGGGCTGGATGCCTACCACTACTACCACCCTTAGCCAGGGGGCTGGATGCCTACCACTACTACCACCATTAGCCAGGGGGGCTGGATGCCTACCACTACTACCACCCTTAGCCAGGGGGCTGGATGCCTACCACTACTACCACCCTTAGCCAGGGGGCTGGATGCCTACCACTACTACCACCCTTAGCCAGGGGGTGCCAGATGCCTACCACTACTACCACCCTTAGCCAGGGGGTGCCAGATGCCTACCACTACTACCACCCTTAGCCAGGGGGCTGGATGCCTACCACTACTACCACCCTTAGCCATGGGGGTGCCAGATGCCTACCACTACTACCACCCTTAGCCAGGGGGCTGGATGCCTACCACTACTACCACCCTTAGCCAGGGGGTGCCAGATGCCCACCACTACTACCACCCTTAGCCAGGGGGCTGGATGCCTACCACTACTACCACCCTTAGCCAGGGGTGCCAGATGCCCACCACTACTACCACCCTTAGCCAGGGGGGCTGGATGCCTACCACTACTACCACCCTTAGCCAGGGGGCTGGATGCCTACCACTACTACAACCCTTAGCCATGGGGGTGCCAGATGCCCACCACTACTACCACCCTTAGCCAGGGGGGCTGGATGCCTACCACTACTACCACCCTTAGCCAGGGGGTGCCAGATGTCTACCACTACTACCACCCTTAGCCAGGGGGGCTGGATGCCTACCACTACTACCACCCTTAGCCAGGGGGGCTGGATGCCTACCACTACTACCACCCTTAGCCATGGGGGTGCCAGATGCCCACCACTACTACCACCATTACCCAGGGGGGGCTGGATGCCTACCACTACTACCACCCTTAGCCATGGGGGTGCCAGATGCCTACCACTACTACCACCCTTAGCCAGGGGGCTGGATGCCTACCACAACTACCACCCTTACCCAGGGGGTGCCAGATGCCTACCACTACTACCACCTCTACCCATGGGGGCTGGATGCCTGTCACTACTACCACCTCTACCCATGGGGGGCTGGATGCCTACCACCAACACCACCCCCACTCATAGGATGGACAATGCATGACACAACCAGCACACCACAACCTAGGGAATGCAAGAAAAAGACATCCCCCAACACCATGACAAGCGTGTGTAGACTGTGTCAAATGCCTACAACACTGAACATGACTTTGAACATACAATGTGACCCCCTATCACATGTGCCACACATATATGTGTGTGGCCCCCACAATGCAACCAGGCCATGACCATTGTGGCAATGGGGTCCAAAACCCCATCATCACAGTGACCAAAATGTAAGTGTGGGGTCCATAGCTGAAGCACATTTTGAACATTGTGGCAATGGGGTCCAAACCCCCATCATCACAGTGACCAAAAGGTAAGTGTGGGGTCCATAGCTGAAGCACATTTTGAACATTGTGGCAATGGGGTCCAAACCCCCATCATCACAGTGTCCAAAAGGTAAGTGTGGGGGCCCATAGCTGAAGCACATTCAGAACATTGTGGCAATGGGGTCTAAACCCCCATCATCACAGTGACCAAAATGTAAGTGTGGGGTCCATAGCTGAAGCACATTTTGAACATTGTGGCAATGGGGTCCAAACCCCCATCATCACAGTGACCAAAATGTAAGTGTGGAGTCCATAGCTGAAGCACATTTTAAACATTGTGGCAATGTGGTCCAAACCCCCATCATCACAGTGACCAAAAGGTAAGTGTGGGGTCCATAGCTGAAGCACATTTTGAACATTGTGGCAATGGGGTCCAAACCCCCATCATCACTGTGACCAAAATGCAAGTGTTGACAAAGAAAAAGCTGCAACTGCCAAACTGCATGGATGATTCCTGGTCACAGAACATAAAACACATCAGTGTCAAAGTAGTGCATGTGTCCCATTGCAACATAGATTGGGGGAGGCAAATACTGCAGTGCAAATAAGACATACCTTTGGCCATGTGCAGACAAACAACACCCATGGGGGCTGACACTGTCAACATTCAACAATGACACAATGACAGAAGTGACCATCAGAATGCAGACCCACATATTTGCACCAATGGGCACACAAATGCAGATACCCTGTGGAGACTGTAGATGTGAGGTGAACAGATACCATACCATGGCAGCAATGGGACACACAAACCATGATCATTGTGCTGACCGATGACCTAGGAGTCCCAGGGACAGCAGGGGAAACCCACCAAACAACATACAGCCAATGGCACACCTAAGATATGCCAATGCAGTGGTGCAGATGCACAAACACAAACAGGCAGACCCACACTGCACATCAAACACAACAGGTGAGGGGGGTGCCAGTGTCCCCAGGCAACCACACAACACATGAGGAGGCCTGAATACCAATTACACAGATGTGCATACAGTGCCACACAAAGGTAACTCATGGATCCAAATCCCCTATGTGGGCAATCAGGCATTGTCAGATGAGAGGGAGCACAAATCACACATGTCACACAAGCATGTAGGAACAGCAACTGACACAGCAAGACACAGACACACCACAGCACTACCCCCAGGGCCCCCACAATGTGGTGACCCTGGGCTGCATTACAATCCCACTGTGATGACAAAGCTAAATGTCGTTCACACTGTGAACCACAGTCATGTGTCCTGAGCAACAAACTACCATCACACCTACACAAGCACAAATCAATCAGCACGGCCAGTAAGCCAAGGTCAACATGGAGGCAGGGGTCTAGCCGGGCAACAACTCTCATCTGCACACACTCAACACCACACACCTCGACCTCCAACAATGTGCAGCAGTGAAGCACACATGCACTGGTGACATTGCACATGCACCCATGACAATCCCAGGGTGGTGGGTGGGAACCAAGGTGCAGAAACACATCACACATGCCCACTCAACAAGACTCCTGAATGTCTGACACACTGCACACTACGCTGTACATGGACATGACGGCAATACCACACCAACCAATGGGATCCCAGCCACAGTCACACACCAATGAAGAAGCCAAGGTAACCCACAAAGAACACACATAGACAACAACCAACATTGCAGCCCGGACCCTGAGGAGTGCCAGCAGTCACACACACACCGTGTCACAATCACTGAAAGATAACACAAACTGGAAATCACATGACAGGTGTAAACAACAAGTGCCAAGGGGAAACCTGAATGTGACCCATCTGCGTCTGCACACAAACTCAGCCCTGACAGCAAACACACCTATGGGTGACACCCTGATGACCAGTAATGTGCCATGCACCCACATCACAGAGAACCCAGGGAGAAGACTTTAGGGGAACATAGGTCAACTCAGCAAGCATCACAAACAGGTACAACACTAGGGATCCCAGCATGCACAGCAAAACGGAAGTGAACACACAGACATGCTCATACAACACACACCTTGGGCGCAGGCAATGTCACAGGAGTACACACTGCCATGAGGGGACTCCACTCCTGTGTGAGGAAAGCTGTGCCATATGTTGCCTCAGTAGGGCCCCATCATGTCAGCTGAGCACTTGGTCACACAATCAACAATTAGCACCAAATGAAGGCTCCCGTCACATCAGCCTGGTCATGGGAGTGCCAACGAAATCATCAGCACAGATCCAACACACTTGTATAGCAATGTTGCACTGACAACACAGATAAGTCCTTCCCCATTGATGCCCAAACCGGCAGGTCCAGTGGAGATGGCCACACGGTCAGGGAAGTAGACGAATTGAACAATGGCAGGCACAACAGATGTGCAGGGGTGGAAGCCACAGATGTGAAATTGATAATGTAAGTAGGAAATCCCATTGCCAAATACTGAACACATGACACCCTCAGATGCTGCTAAGGATGACATGGATACACCACAGGATAGGACACATTCCCCCTGGACCACATGTGTTCCTGCACAGTAACACTTCATTATCATGAGACCAAATATCACCATCACTGCAGCAAGGGCATGGTTAGCATCATCAACAACATGTACATCAGAAGCATAAGCACTAGAGAACAGAAAGTTGCTTTATTCAGCATATGTGTGTCCAAAAACTCAGAGAACAGTAATGCTCCAACAAAGGCCAATGGCCAGTCCATCAAGTAAGTCAATACAGGGTGACAGTGGCAGATGTCACCCTACGCATGCCTGCACTGCACAAAACCAGGGACAATCCACTAGGAGGGGCAACCGGGGGGGCAGGCCAGGCACCGCAGGGACAGGATCAGGGCTCACCAGGAGGAGGCAGGGAAGGGGTGGTGGGTGCTGGAGAGCCACTGACAACTGCAGTGGAGGTGTCTGACATGGTGTGTGCCGGCACAACTGGGGAGCATGACTCAGATGTTGTGGGTGCCGGCACGACTGCAGTGGACCCTGCAGATGGAGTGGACAGGTCCGCCACTGCAGTGCCCAAGTCAGACAGGGTGGTAGTGGACTCCACTGCAGTGCCTACCTCCAGGGGAGGAGAATGGGGAACAGGCAAGGTGGGCTGGACAGAGGGGGAGGACACCCTCACCACATCAGTGGCACAGACAAGCGCAGCGGGGGTGTGGTGCCGGGAGAGCAAGTGGCAGGGGGAGAAGGCCGGATCCTCTTGGGGATGGTATATCTGTGGGTGGGGGAACCTGGGGCTGGGTGTGGTGGGGGCACCTGTGGAGTGGGGGCCTGAGGGATGGAGGAAGGAGACCTGGTGCCTGAGCTGCAGGGCGGCGGCGGGGTCTTGCTCTTACGACTCCGGGGGACTTGCGGGTGGGGGCCTCAGTCTGTCTGCGCCTGGGGGAGGGTGTCCGTGGGCGAGGGGCACTCTGCTCCGTGTGGGTGGGCTTCCTCTTCCCCCTGGATGCTGGAGCAGCTGGATCGTAGGGGATGAGGCCGAGGTCACAGAGGAAGAGCCGCTGTGACTTTGGGGTTGCAGGTGAGGCAAGGGAGGGTGCTTTGGAGGGAGAGGCAACTGAGGACTGCGCAGTGCTTGTGGATGCGTGTGTGTGTTCCAGGGCCCCATCCCCTGTGAGTCTGGTTTCAGTCCCCTGACTGTGCGTGCGTGTGCGTTTTGTTTGTGGCGTGTGTGTCTGTGTGCTGGACGTGTGTGTGCTGGTGTGTGCCTGTGCTGGTGTGTGTGTGCTTGGGACGGGTAAGGTGCTGGGGAGTGTGGAAGGAGCAGAGGCAGGAGGGGTGAGGGACTGTCTGAGGAGGGACACTGCTGCCGTCAGGGAGGAGACCATGGACCTATTGCCCCTCTGTAGTTCAGACATGCCCGATGAGATGCCCTCCATGAACGACACCAGCTGAGTCAACAGAGCGGTGTGCGCATGGAGGACACTCAGCATGGCTGTCTGCCCTACATGGAGCTGGCGAAGGAGGTACACAGACTCCTCACTCAGGGCAGCAGGGGACACAGGGGCAGGGGGTGCGGTGCCTGGCCCGAAGGAGACACGCTCCCGAACATGGGAGCCTCCACGGACCTGGGGAATGGGAGCAGATGGGAGGGCGGTGGTGGTGCTGGTGGTGGCGGGGACAGCAACACTAGCTGGGGTGTGGTGGCTGCTGACACCCGCCTCCATAAGGGAGTCATCCTCCGAGCCGCTGTGGTCCTCAGCTGAGGTGGATGCTGCTGAGGACTCCTCGGTGTGGCTCCCCTCGCCCTCCGTGCCACTGGGTCCCTCCGACCACTCCTCGGCTGCTGACCCAGTCTGGCTCTCCGGCTCCTCCTGGTCCGTGGAGCTGTCCCCTTCCGTGGCCGTGGATGTATCTGCAAACAATGGGGAAACAGACAGACATCAGTCACCTGCACCAAACGCACACACCACTGTGAGCACAGCACATTACAGAGCAAGCCCTGGCATCATTAGTTGAACATTGCTAAAAGTGCCCTAACTGAACAGGAGAAGCCAATTGTCAGTCTGATGCCAACCATGGCACTCACATCCCACATGGCCTTGCACCCATCTGTCTGGTGTCTGTTGGATAGCAACACCCCAGTGTGGACACATGCACCACCTACACAGTAGTTGGACAGTGCAGAGGACACGGTGTAGCATGTGGACATGCACACATCACAACTCTTGCCACTGAGTCAGTACAGGTATCCGGATGAAAGGGATGCCCAGAGTCAAATAGGAAATGCATGTGATGCATACCAGCGACAGACACCATGATGCACCCATGTCCTGATAGCCATCGCCACAATGGTGTGCATGTAGCACATGTCACTCCCCTGCAGGATCACCAATAAGTAGACACATGCCATGGCGGAGGCATGACTGCTAAGTCATACATCACTGTCTCAGTGATGTATGACTTGGCAGCCAGACAACAACACTCTGCACTGTGTCACAATAGTAGGTCATGGGGAATGCAAGTCCTGGAGCTGCACAAGTGCACATGTACATCCCCCACACAACACATCATCTTAACCCTCATCTGTCCAGGTCATACCGATTGGACATATGGGAGACCTGTGACACTACCCTCTGAACCTGAGCCCCTCACAATCTGCTGTGAATGGGAAACAGCTGCCTGAACTTCACATTCGCATACCCCAGTCTGCACGGGCAGCTGATCAAACACCTATGTGACACACAAGTATCGTCTCCTATGGTCACATCTCCAGTGGCATGCTGAGCCCCTACCGAGAAACACCCCAGCAGTCCTGGCAACAAATCCACAGCACACTGACACAGAGGCAGACACCTGAGGGGTCAAATCACTGCGCACAACGTGTCAGCTGATACACGGGAGTGGGAGTACAGGTGTATTGGATGGGCTGGAGTAGGCATGACTGTCCTGCCCCACATGAATGAGGGATGAGCCCTGGACAGTGGATAGCTGGCTATGTATGTGTGACACACGTAATCTGCACACTCCTGGGGCCCAAACATTGTTCCCACCCGCTGCATGGGTGTGTGCCAGATACCCCAGGCACATGTGGTGGCTCAGCTCAGCAAGTGGACCGCATATCAAAGCAACACGCAGATTACATGTCCGAACACAGGCATTGTGTGAACAATGGACCCACCCATGATGCCCACAACAGAGTTAGGGAAACAGATGCTGTCCCCCACCTTGAGTGAAGCAAACTGCAAGGACACAGTCCCAAGTGACACAATTCCCTGAATGTAAGGGCCACACCTGGGTATCAGATGAGGAGTGGGCAGTGCACAATAGAGGGACATGGCTCCTGGACAACATGACTGCTGTACTGTGGCAGTTTAACCAGGCCAGAGGAGGGCATATAGCATGTAATACAGAGTTCACAGTGCAGTCTTTGACTCACCCCCTCCTTGCTGCTGTCTGGCCTTCAGCTGCCCATCCAGGTCTGGAAACACCACCCCCAGGATCTGGAGCATGTGGGGGATCAGGGTCCGTGTTCCGCCCCTCCTGCGAGGAGGCGGCAGCTTCAGCTGGACCCGTGCAATCCTCCGGGTCCAGCCCCGAAGGTCCTGCCACCTCTTCTGGCAGTTGCGGATCCGGCGCTTGTAGACCCCCACGGACCGGACAGCCCGGACGATGTCCTTCCAGATCTCCTGCTTCCGATGGGTATTAACCTGTGAGGATGACAAAGTGAAAAGGCCATTACTACACATGCAACATATCCGTGCATGACACAGTTGTATATACATGTCTCAATCACAGGGGCACATGATGTACACAGGCAGTGCAACGCTGCCCATGGACAGTTTGCCAGAAGTCACTACATGGTATCATTGCATGGGAAGTAAAACCTTGTTCAAATGCACTGTCACTGCACCATACCTGTCCAGTGCATGTCACTACACACTATGGGGGGTGACAACTACTCAGTGAGCCTGCTAGCCAGTGGCGTGCAGACTTTCAGCCTTGCTAGTCAGACAAAATGCACATTCAGAAAGGCAGTGCACAGAACACTCACCTGCTCCCGTGGTGTCCCATTCAGCTTGCTGTACTGTGGAAGTAGGCTGTCCAGCAGGGCCTGGTTCTCCTCAAGGCTGAAGGCTGGGGCTCTCTCCACAGTACGTGCCATTGCAAGGTCCAGAGGGGGCAGAGACAGCAGCAGTGCAGTGGCAGATGTCGTCCTGGAGCATGTAGTGCAGGCAAGTGAGCTCTCAGGGGAACAGCCAGCAATATATATGTGCTGCAGAGGCAGATACTGTCCCATGTGTCCAAAGTGATAGGTCCAAGTCGTTTGCATCTTCTGAATCTGGCCAATCCATGGAATAGCAGCACCAATACACGCCCACAGCATCCTTCAAATCTTCAACTTCATGACATACATGGTTTTGCAACATTGTTGTGGGTGACCAACTGAATTTCCAGCAACCGACTCGTTCGAATTTCGAAAACGCGTCATTGACAATGGGTGCGCACCGATCGGTCCATTGCTGTTCAACGCGTACAGGGGTACAACGTGTACCCGCACACATTGAATGCAATGGGCCGGCCGGGCACACCGATCGGTCCATTGCTGTTCAACGCGTACAGGGGTACAACGCGTACCCGCACACATTGAATGCAATGGGCAAGCCGGGTGCACCGATCGGTCCATTGCGGTACAACGCGTACAGGGGTACAACGCGTACCCGCACACATTGAATGCAATGGGCCGGCCGGGTGCACCGATCGGTCCATTGCTGTTCAACGCGTACAGGGGTACAACGCGTACCCGCACACATTGAATGCAATAGGCCGGCCGGGTGCACCGATCGGTCCATTGCGGTACAACGCGTACAGGGGTACAACGCGTACCCGCACACATTGAATGCAATGGGCCGGCCGGGTGCACCGATCGGTCCATTGCGGTACAACGCGTACAGGGGTACAACGCGTACCCGCACACATTGAATGCAATGGGCCGGCCGGGTGTACCGATCGGTCCATTGCGGTACAACACGTACAGGGGTACAACGCGTACCCGCACACATTGAATGCAATGGGCCGGCCGGGTGCACCGATCGGTCCATTGCTGTTCAACGCGTACAGGGGTACAACGCGTACCCGCACACATTGAATGCAATGGGCCGGCCGGGCACACAGATCGGTCCATTGCTGTTCAACGCGTACAGGGGTACAACGCGTACCCGCACACATTGAATGCAATGGGCCGGTTGGGTGCACCGATCGGTCCATTGCTGTTCAATGCGTACAGGGGTACAACGCGTACCCGCACACATTGAATGCAATGGGCTGGCCGGGCACACCGATCGGTCCATTGCTGTTCAACGCGTACAGGGGTACAACGCGTATCCGCACACATTGAATGCAATGGGCCGGCCGGGCACACCGATCGGTCCATTGCTGTTCAACACATCCCTGTACAAGTGACTGGCATATGTCACCATGCCTGTCTCAGATGAACATATGCCAGCCACAAATAGCTCCCAGGGAGTGAGGGGCACACCTACAACACCACAGCCTGTCCAAACTGTAACATAAGGCATGTAAGGCTGCATTTCCTATTGTGTGTATGTTGGTGTACATGTTGTCCTGTGGGTGTCACCTGGGGGCAGCCACCCCCAGGCTGTGCACGTGTTCATGGGGACAGGATCCTGGGTGTTACGTGTACATGACCACTGTGATGTGCAACTGTTCATATCTGAGCATGTGCCATGGTCACATTTCACGGTGGTGTATGTGTATGTCATGTCACATACCCCGTGAGTCCCATGTGGGACGGTATGTTTGAGCCAGGGTGACCCAGTGGCACAATAGTGATGGTCCTCCACAGTCTGTGTGCATGTAGTGTTTACAATGTCTCTGATTTCATGTGCACAATGGGAGACAGTCTCCACATCCACGTTGTGTGTGCATGGACTTTGATGTTGTGCGTGTGTGTGTCACAGACGTCCATGTCTGTCCTGCAGAGGCAAGTGGAACCACTACCTGTGGGGGTCATGGTTGTTTTGCTGTGGTGTATACATGATACTCCATGTAATGCCAGTGTCCATGTGGCAATACAGGGTCCCTGGGAATGTACCTGTCGTTGAGCTGTGATGCCTGGGGCACATCTGTCCTCACATGTCACTGTGGGGGGTGATTGTGACATGGCAGCAGGAGATGGGAACTGTGACACGGCCTCATGATATCCAATGGGCCAACCTGGGACTTATTGATGCCACTTGTTGAACCGTGATGACAGATGTTGGCCATGTATGTACCATACATGTCCTTACGGAACTGCACACTTCATGTAGTTGTGCCTCATAATGATGTATGATGTGATATTGAGTGTGTTCAATACCGCATATGTGGGGTGTCTGACAATCTTGCTTTCTTCTCCTCTGCACTGCAGGGCTCCTGCTGTCCATAGACCATTCCCAGACCTGGCAACGATGGTGGAACGGGACAGCATCCGACGGTACCGCTTCACCAGGCAGCTGATTGAGGATTTGGCAGTGCAGTTGGCCCCACATTTGCAGCCTGGCCGGCCGTATCCTACAGCGCTGACCCCCAAGGTGAAGGTGATGGCAGCCCTACACTTCTTTGCCACCGGTACCTTTCAACATACTGTGGCGACTGCTGGTGGGATGTCACAGACCATGTTCAGCCGTGTGCTCCGCGATGTTTTGGAGGCAATGTTGCTATACCTGAACCGGTACATCTATTTCCCTAGACTGCAACGACTCACTGACATGAAGAGTGACTTCTATGCCCTGGGGAGGATGCCGCATGTCATTGGCTCCATTGATGGGACACATGTGGCTTTGGTACCACCACAGGCCCAGGAGCAGGCCTACCGTAACCGCAAGCACTACCACTCGGTCAATGCACTGGTGGTGTGTCTTGCAGATATGACCATCTCACACGTGTGTGCCCGTTTCCCTGGTTCAGCACACGATGCCTTTGTGATGAGGAGTAGTCGCATCCCCAGGATGATGGCACAGATGCAGAACCAGCGTGCCTGGCTTGTCGGTGTGTACTGACTTTGTGCCATTGTGTGTGATCTGATCTGTAGTATTCCGCCCACTTTTCCAAGTCAGCTAATGTGCACTTGTCTGTCCGTAGGTGACTCAGGATACCCCAACATGCCGTGGTTGCTGACACCCCTCAGGAACCCTGTGACACCAGCCCAGATGCGCTACAATGAGGCACATGGTCAGACCAGGAGAGTGATTGAGCGGACATTTGGTCTCCTGAAGAGCCGCTTCCGCTGCCTCGACAAGACAGGAGGGTCCCTCCCATATGCCCCAGCGAAGGTGTGCAAGATTATCATCATCTGCTGCATGCTCCACAACCTGGCAGTGCGGAAGGAGTTGCCTCTCATCCAGGATGACAATGACCAACATCCGCCACCTGTGGAGGATCCTGGCCTGGACCACGATGCCAGTGATGATGATGATGATGGTGATGTCCGCACACAGCTCATCACCAACTTCTTTAGCTGAATGTGAGTATCCTGAGGTGTCATGTCAATGATGTGAGTTGGCATGATATGTGTAGGTGGTGCTCTGGTGCTGTTGGAGTGTGTCCATGGGCTACTTGACTGGATGTGTGTAGCGATGTGTGCTTACAGGTGGTCTGTACTCCCCAACAGTGTTGACATGCTAACTTGGTTCTGGGTGGGTATCTTGTAACATGTATTGTTGCTGAGTTTTGCTGTTCTGTCCTCTTCTCCATTGCTTTTGACTGTGTGTTATTTCTGTCCTTCACAGGGTACTTTCAGATTCGTTTGGTCAACTGTGTCCACCGACGACGTCATTGTACTTCCAGGGTGGTAGCTGTTGTGTCCCTACAGGTGATGTGCGCCACACCCATGGACTTCCTTCCTTCTACAGTTGTTGACTGTGTGCCCGCTGCCAGGTGGGATTACCTTGCATCTGTAGTGGTTACGACATGTTGCAACTGTGTAATAAACCTGTGCTTCACTTTGTGATGTGCGTTGTCTGTGGTCACACATTTGACTGCCATTTGCTTACTGCATCTGTGGGCTACTTGACTACAACTGGGAATAGGTGTGATGTCTGTGCATTGCACCGTCTTTCCTGGCAACATCAGTGTAGGCAATGAGTCAGATGGCCTAGGTGTGTATGTGTTGTGTAGCCCTGGTGGTGTGTCTCCCTCATATGTGTCACGTTGCCATTACTCACATGCCTGTGTTGTACTTGCTGTTGCAGTTCGCATACACAGTGTAATTTTGCAGTTCATCATCCCCATGACAGCACCCACGTTGGAATCATAACAGAGGCAAGTATGGTGTATTAGTGTGTTTATTGTGATACATTTGTGTGAATAGTGCATAGGATGGTTAGTGCTGTACATTTATATTGCAATCAGAAGTTCCTAGATGAATTGAAAGTCCTGGTAGACAAAATCCCCAGTATCGGGGCCACAGTTGTCTGAGACATTGGTCCAACTTGTACTCCCCATGTCATGTGTGGGAGTTGTGTTGCCGTCAACAGGGTGAACAGTTTGCGCACAAAGGTGAACATCCAGAACAGGTTCAGGCTTCCTGGGGGTTGCACTTGGCCATCGGCCTCTCACTTGCCCCTCCTCGGACGACCCCTTTTCTATGGGGGGGGCCCCTCAAGTACAGGCTTCTGCGGTGCAGGGGACTCTCCGCCAGAGTCATCCTCCCTCCCTGTGGCAGTTGCAGTTGTTGCAGCACCAGATGTTGTTGGCACACAGGGAGGTGTAGACTGGTTGCTGCTCATCTGGCGGAGGCATTGTAATATGTCCCTATGCACCGCCGTCATCTCTTGCAGTGTGTCCCACTTGGACTCCACGCGGGACATGTGTGAGTCCAAGCGGGCATGATGGGCAGCCTGCTGCTGTTTCATGTCCCTGAGGAGCCCCACTACCTGGCTGAGATCTCCGGTGCTGGACTGGTACGCATCAGCTATGCGTGCCAGTTGTGGGTCATCATGCACACCAGACACCTCTGCAAGCAGCGACCTCTGTCTCCCACCCCTCCCACCACCCCTGCCGACATGTGCAGTGCGTGCAGTGGCATGCACAGATGACCCTGGTCCCCCTTGGGGGTTGGTGGTGGTGGTGGTGTCCATGGCCCCACGTTGGTCCAGGGTCCCTGTGCTGGTGGTGCTCCTTGTTCTGTCCATGTCGGCAGGGATGGTATTTGTGGTGACAGTCGTTGGAGGGGTGGGTGCAGGGGGTGCAGCTGGTGGTACTGCTGGTGCTGCAGCTGGTGGTCCTGCTGGTGCTGCATGTTGACTTGCACCGGAGGTGCCAGGTTGGTCTTCTTCATCCGAGGAGGGCAGAGGCTGTTCGACACCAGTGAGCTCCGTATCCTCTTGAGCCTGGGACTGGGACTCCTCAGCGTCTGCTGCTGTGTCCCCATCATCACCTGTTTTTGGGAGACACACACAATGTATGTTATGTTTCTGCAGGCATCAATGGTTGACACACCTGACAGTTGTGACTGTGCCTCTGGGTGCGGGCCTGTACATTGCATTGTCCTAAGTTGTCACAGTCAGGGGTTGATATTGGTGTAGCACATTGTCCTGCATTATTTGGGCATTTCTATGTATTTGTTGGGGTGTGAACATGGTCTGCATTGGTTGTATTTTGTTGACAGCCGGCCCTCCTTCCCACCCAGCCAGTCAGTTATCCCACCATGGACTGTGCTTGCATTGCAGGGAGTGAAAGTTGTCTTTCAAGATGTCCGTCAGTGGTGTCCTGCTGTTGGTTGTTGCACAGTTGCCAGCGGGGCCTTGTGCTCCCCACAGCAGTTGCCAGTGTCAGCCATCTTGTCAGTTGTTTTCCACTCCCTGTGATGTGAGCATGGTTCAGGGTGGTGTTGATGGGACAGTTGTGGGGGTGAGCTATGTCTGTGACTATGACTCCCATCATGCTATTGCCTCCACCCCACTTCCCAGCATTCCCATACTTACTTGCTTTTGTGGGGAGTTCAGTGTGTGTGGGTGTGAGAGCAATGGCAAGATGGCTGACAGTGGTGTCCTGCTGTTGGTTGGTGCACAGTTCCCAGCATGCCCTTGTGCTCCCCACAACACAGCACCAGTGTCAGACATCTTTGATGGGCCTTTCCACTCTCTGTGGGATGTGCATGCGTGAGTGTGAGCTTGCTGGGCCATGTGGTGGGGGATGTTGAGCTGTGACTACGACTCCCATCATGCAATTGCCTCCACCCCACTTCCCAGCATTCCCATACTTACTTGCTTTTGTGGGGAGTTCAGTGTGTGTAGGTGTGAGAGCAATGGCAAGATGGCTGACAGTGGTGTCCTGCTGTTGGTTGGTGCACAGTTCCCAGCATGCCCTTGTGCTCCCCACAACACAGCACCAGTGTCAGACATCTTTGATGGGCCTTTCCACTCTCTGTGGGATGTGCATGCGTGAGTGTGAGCTTGCTGGGCCATGTGGTGGGGGATGTTGAGCTGTGACTACGACTCCCATCATGCTATTGCCTCCACCCCCCTTCCCAGCATGCCCATGCTTCCTTCCTTTTGACTCTGCTTCCCCGTGGGGTGGGCTGCCTGTGCTGACAGGATGGCTGGGGGTGATGTCCTGGCAGTTGTTTGGCTAAAAGTCCCAAGAGTGTCCCTGTGCTTCACACAACATAACCCAGGGTGGTGGTTCTTTGTGGGATCTTGAGTTAGGATGTGAGGCATTGCATTCTCCCAGGTGGGTTATGTGGAGTTTGTGTTGAGGGGGTGTGTGAGGGGAGGTGCTTGTGACTATGGTCAGTGCTGCAAGTCCTCCTTCCCACCCAGCCAGATATCCCACCATGGAACGTGCTTGCATTGCAGGGAGTGGAAGTTGTCTTTCAGGATGTCAGTCAGTGGTGTCCTGCTGTTGGTTGGTGCACAGTTGCCAGCAGGGCCTTGTGCTCCCCACAGCAGTAGCCAGTGTCAGCCATCTTGTGAGTCCTTTTCCACTCCCTGTGATGTGAGCATGGTTGTGAGTGGTGTTGATGGGCCAGTTGTGAGGCTGAGCAATATCTGTGCCTACTACTCCCATCATGCTATTGCCTCCACCCCCTTCCCAGCATGCCCATGCTTCCTTCCTTTTGACTCTGCTTCCCTGTGGGGTGGGCTGCCTGTGCTGACAGGATGGCTGGGAGTGTTGTCCTGGCAGTTGTTTGGCTAAAAGTCCCAAGAGTGTCCCTGTGCTTCACACAACATAACCCAGGGTGGTGGTTCTTTGTGGGATCTTGAGTTAGGATGTGAGGCATTGCATTCTCCCAGGTGGGTTATGTGGAGTTTGTGTTGAGGGGGTGTGTGAGGGGAGGTGCTTGTGACTATGGTCAGTGCTGCAAGTCCTCCTTCCCACCCAGCCAGATATCCCACCATGGAACGTGCTTGCATTGCAGGGAGTGGAAGTTGTCTTTCAGGATGTCAGTCAGTGGTGTCCTGCTGTTGGTTGGTGCACAGTTGCCAGCAGGGCCTTGTGCTCCCCACAGCAGTAGCCAGTGTCAGCCATCTTGTGAGTCCTTTTCCACTCCCTGTGATGTGAGCATGGTTGTGAGTGGTGTTGATGGGCCAGTTGTGAGGCTGAGCAATATCTGTGCCTACTACTCCCATCATGCTATTGCCTCCACCCCCTTCCCAGCATGCCCATGCTTCCTTCCTTTGACTCTGCTTCCCTGTGGGGTGGGCTGCCTGTGCTGACAGGATGGCTGGGAGTGTTGTCCTGGCAGTTGTTTGGCTAAAAGTCCCAAGAGTGTCGCTGTGCTTCACACAACATAACCCAGGGTGGTGGTTCTTTGTGGGATCTTGAGTTAGGATGTGAGGCATTGCATTCTCCCAGGTGGGTTATGTGGAGTTTGTGTTGAGGGGGTGTGTGAGGGGAGGTGCTTGTGACTATGGTCAGTGCTGCAAGTCCTCCTTCCCACCCAGCCAGATACCCCACCATGGAACGTGCTTCCATTGCAGGGAGTGCAAGTTGTCTCTCAGGATGTCAGTCAGTGGTGTCCTGCTGTTGGTTGTTGCACAGTTGCCAGCAGGGCCTTGTGCTCCCCACAGCAGTACCCAGGGTCAGCCATCTTGTGAGTCCTTTTCCACTCCCTGTGATGTGCGCATGGTTCATGGTGGTGTTGATGGGACAGTTGTGGGGGTGAGCAATATCTGTGACTACGACTCCCATGATGCTATTGGCTACACTGACTTGCCCAGCATACACAGAATTCCTTTCTTTCAGTGGTCTTCACTGTGTGTTGGTGTTGTTGTGGTGGCTACATGTCTGGATGTGTTTGTTAGTTATATTTGTGCCACTGCCTAGCTGTAGTTGTAGTTGTGTTTGTACATATGATGACACGGTTAAATGTAACTTTGAGATGGCATGTGTTGTGTTAATCTGACTGACATACACATTTTGGGATGATTCTGTTCTGGTTGCTGTGTAATTGCTAAGAGTGCATGGTTTGACTCTCCCCTTGACAGTGATGTGTGTGTGTATTGTGGCAGAATATTGTGTACATTTGTTGTGTACTCACCAGGCTCTGGGATGTTTTCTAGTCCATAGACGCTCACTGGCGGAAGGATGGCCCTCACCTTCTCCTCCCAGGGCCTGAGGTATACTGGCTTGGCAGGAGGGCCACTGCCGGTGTATTGGCTCAGGAGGTAGTCCTTCTTCAGCAGCTCCCGTACCCTCCTGCGCACGTCATACCACCTGTTCTGGATGTCAGTCTTTGTGCGCAGACATGGTGATTGTGCGTTCACCCTGTTGATGATCCTCTCCCACATCTTTGTTTTCTGGGAGATGGGTGTCTGTTGGACCAGTGCGCCAAACAGCTGTGGCTCTACCCTGAGGATCTCGTCTACCAGGACTTCCAATTCACAATCTAGGAACTTGTGATTCTTCTTTGGGGGCATGGTGATGGGTGGTGATGGTGAGTGATGTGTGTGTTGGTGTGCAGGTGAAGGTGTGTGAGTGTGTGTTTTGCTGGGTGTATGTGAGGTAGCTATTTGTTGGTGTGCTGATGGTGTGTGGCTTGTGTGAGGGATGAGCTGTGGGTGTGTGGTTGCTGTCTGTTGAGTGCTGGCAGGTGAATAGCATTTGCAAAGGATCATGGTTGGGATTTGTGTCCTTTATATGGGTGGAGTTGTGGGTGTGTCTTTGTTCTCTGTCCCCACCCCCAGTATTTATTGGCTTTGCAATTGCTTGTTTGGCCTTTTTTTGTGTATTTTCCCTTAGTACTTTCTGTGCATGTTGGAAACGTTCTTGTGACCGAGTCGGACCCTGCAGTTGTCTCGTACGGTCTTCTCCGTTTCGTTCACGCTGTGTTTGTGCAATTTTCTATGCTGCGTACGCGTCGGTCGCGGTGTTTTGTGTTACTTTGGCTCGCAGTTTTGTATGCGTGTCGGTCGTATGGCTTGTCCTCCGTACGACTCGGTCGTGGTTTTCGCGCCTTGCATCGTACTTTGCGGTTTGGAGTTCGCGGGTACGTTTCGGTCGGATTTGTTCCGGGTGCGTGTTGGTCGGTTCAATTCGCGTGTTTTTCCGGCCGGATTGCTGTTTTCCGTGCGGCTCGGTCGTTCGACTTGGGTTCCGTACGTGTCGGTCGGATTTTGCACGCTTTGCATCGTACTTGGCGGGTCGGGCGCCACAGGTACGTGTCGGTCGGAATTAATTCCGGCTCTGAGTCGGTCGGTGCTTTTTCCGGCCCGAATCAGAATCGACCCCTCAGTCTTTTTATCCTCGCACTAGTTGCGGTTCAGAATACGCCTCTAACCACACCCCTGGGGCCATCGCGCCACACGCGATTGCTGGGTTCACATGCGTCAGGCTGGAACACAATCCCTTCTGCCTGTGAGGGCCGCTTCACTACGCGGCCCCCAGGCACTCCCGAATAGGACGCCGGAAAGAACGCATGTGTGTTTGCCCACAATCAATTATATCTCTCACCTGGCAGCTGTGCTACACTCAACCGCCAGGCTTTTTTATTAGCAGTAACCCAATACGTAGCCTGCAGGCATTGGTGCGGACACCGGATCTAGCAACCAATTGACCACATAATTGCGCATGTAAACTGCTAATTGGCCAATTTAGCAGATGACGATATCCTATAAAATGAGATGGTCTTGCCTCACTCCGCCATCATCGGGCTAGAGGAGTAGAGACTTCTAGGTGGACGGCGAGGGACGCGCCTTGAGGCAGTAAGGGTGTGACTGGATGTGTGAATGAGAACTCGTGAGCATTTCACTATGGAGTTCGTGCCTTGATATTGAATGGTTTGTATATGTGATTGTTTTCCTCCCTTAATTAATTATCATCCTTTTTAGAGTGTGACTACAGGGGTCTCTCTTACTCCCTTTCCATGGGGCAATTAGGACCCTCCCTTAGGGTAAGAATGTGAGCTGGTCTCACTATACCTATGAAATTCATTGTATTATGTGTTCCACGTTTGCAGTGACACATGTTTCACATTCACATGCAAAATTGTGATAGATGCATGGTGTGTATGTTTCTTTTTATGTGACCGATCATCATTCAGTCGTCATCTGACAGCATATTACATTTGTTTTACAGGTTTAAGGAATACCATTTAGTTAGAGGATGACACAGGTCACCCTACACAGTGGTAATATCTGACCAGATTTGGTAAGATAGGAGCCCTAGTTTTTTCGTCCTGATGAATGCCACAGACCCTTTCGGCCAGTTTGGCAGAAACATGTTGATGAAGACGATCACGGTGGTGACGGGGTACTAACTCCCCCAATCCCCACACTTAGCTTTTAATACCAAGTAAATACCTAGCGAATAAATGTATTTTGGTTTTTACATTGGTTTTTAAATATCACTTCTCTCACGGGCCCCCACTTAGATCTTAGAAGTGCCTCCCTGTCTCCAGGTGTAGGCCCGCTCTCTACCAAACACGGTTTCTAGAGAGCGAGGACTGCCAATGATGATGACTTGGTGGTGTGTGAGGACAGTCCTTTACATTTTCTGAGATGCCCAGCACCCCACTAATTAGTGCTTAGTGCTTGTCAGCTTTCGCTCACTAGTCTCAAACGACTATTTCATTCAGGGTAGCTTCTTTGTGTGTACATCTAATATTCTATATTCTTTATCAAGCTCTTCGAGTCAACAAAATATACCCCAAGAAAGTAACAAACTCGAGAATGTGTCCTAAGTAAATCAAGGGCACTGTTACCACTGACTACATGAAAAAGCAAAATTGAACTAAAACGAAATGTTAGAATTAAAATCCACATGCAACACCAACACCTTATCTACCAGTTAAGTAAAGAGTCGTAGACGTTATGATGAGCTGCCAGTGCATCATGACTTGTGTGTTTGTGCTGGGGCATGGAAGTTTAAAAAGGTTATGAGGTATGCTACCGCGGCTGCCACAGCCCCACAGAACCAAATCCAGCCAAATCAGTGTCCCGCCCACCGGCAACACTGACTGAAGGCAAATTGGCATGGATTTATTATCAGCTCAGCAGCACTCTTCACCGGGGACTCGGGAGACAGAGTGTGAATACTACAGTTGATTATATTTGTGTGGCACACAACTTGCAGTCATAACTTGACACTCAGGTGGAGACCTGGCCCTGATAAATAAGTGCCCGTGCTAAGCACCGGAAACCACCAGCACAAATTAAGCACTGGCTCTGGGAGTACCTGCGCCCTGGGATCAAATTAAGGCCCAGGACATTATGGGCTTGTCCTCCCAGCCACATACACAGCACCCTGTTTGACACAAGTGTTTCAAAAGCTTGTGAAAGCTGCTTCGCTGACCCTACACTCTCAGCTGGAAGGGATTGAGCAACAGAGAGATGGAAAGTGCATATATATTTGCATTTGTCACATAGGTGTACGTCACTTTTGAGAATCCTGTCCTGTCGTGGTCACTGTGAGATTTCTCATAACCTTTGCTTATTTACTTTATTTTGTGTGGCTGTTTAAAAGTTTTCATAGCTCACATTTAATCAGATGCATATATGTTGTTTGTTTTCTTTATCTTGAGTACTTATGGGTTTCTGTAATTTTTGAAAGGCTGATGTTTATTTTTACATTCCCTCCTAAAGAACATATGCTTGCGATGTTTTAATATATAAGTTCAAACAATTAATGAATAATGTCATTAACTTTGCTTCACAAACATATATATATATATATATATATATATATATATATATATATATATATATATATATATATATATATATATATATACGTATATGTGATCAAGGTACCGGCTGTTACCGTAACGCGTTGTGACTGCCTGAACGTGTAATAAAGATAATTGCGTACCTGAAGTGGAGTTCGTGCCCCTCTATTGCGACCGCAGTGAGGAGGAGGCGAAGGAGGGGGCAGACTTTGGTGTTTTGGATATATATATATATATATATATATATATATATATATATATATATATATATATATATATATATATATATTATCTACTGGCGGTCGCCAGTAGATAGTTATAGTTACAACCTATTATCCATAGGAAATCCGCTACATTCTATTTGAAATAACTCTCTTGCCGGTTGACGTATCTTCGCGAAATTTTCAAACTTCGTGGGGCGCTCCGGTCCGCTCCTACCCTGAAAGTCTCGGGGGATACGTCAAGCGGGGGCCGAGAAAAAAGGGGGTCCCAAAACGCGTTTTCCCCATGCATTTTCCCATAGGAAACTTTAGACACGGCTACAGCCCGAACTGCTGAACGGAATTACACCAAATTTGGCAAAGAGGTAGTTCTTGGTTCAGAAAGAACCCTTTTTGTTAAATGGTGTAAATCCGTTCAGTAGTTGCTGAGAAAATGAAAAGTAAAAAGTTAGTGATATCTAGGGACGAGTAGGGTCCGCGTACCCTCCCGATCACGAGCTGCATGTTAATTGGCTGTCAGCTGGCTGTCAACATTCCGATTCAGGAAATGTTGGCAGCCATTTTGTCCCTCGGTAGAACCGAGGGACAGAAACAAGTGCGCAAAGCGCACAAAGGGAGCAGGGTAGAAACACCCTGACCCCCTAGGTTTGCTCAGGGGTCCCACAAGGACCCCCTGGGCAAAAAAAAAAAAAATTTTTAAAAATCGGCAGGATGCGCTCAGGGTGCGCGAATCCTGCCGAAGCAATCGAAGCGCGGTCTCCGCGCTCGATGTAATTGGCCCCCGGGTGGCCCAAGTCCCGGGGGCATGGTGAGGGGATAATTTAATGTGTGGGGGCCTCAAGGGCCTCCCAAGCCCGAGGACCGCCACCCCCGGGGCTTTTTTAAAAATGGTGCGGGAGGGCTCTGAGCCCTCCCGCAGCCCCGGGACCACCACCTCCCGGGGCTTTTTTAAAATAATTATTAAACCTGTGTGGGGGGCTCCAGCCCCCACACGCCCGGAGACCACCACCTCCCGGGGCACTAAACATTTTAATATGGGGGTCCGTTACGGACTCCAGAGCCCCGGGGACCACCACCTCCCGGGGCTGTGTACTGAATGGGAGGGGGCCGCGCGGCCCCCTCCTGGAGCCCTTGATGGCCCTGGGGACCACCACCCCCAGGGCCGGCTCCTGCAGTGTCCCGGGTGCCTACCCCGGGACACTGTAGTTTGCTATGGCAGGACGGGAGCCTCGCGGCTCCCGTCCTGCCATAGCAAACTGCTTTGGATATTGGAAGAGAGAGCAGGAAACCTGCTCTCTCTTCCAATATCCAAAGCATTGCTTTTCCACATGGGGAGCAGCATGTCAGCTGCTCCCCATGTGGAACAGCAATGCCGGCTCCCAAGGGACGTGGGAGCCGGCGGGACTGTGGGGGATTGGGGACCCCCACAGTCCCCAACGGAGAGAGCCAGCCCGGGGGATGGGGTCCCCGGGGCAAGTAGTGGCCCGGGAGGGGGCCACACGGCCCCCTCCCCAAAAAAGAAAAAAATAAAAAAAATAAAAATGTAAAGGCCGGCCCCGGGAGATGGGGTCCCCGGGGCCTTAAAATGGCCAGAGGAGGGGGCCATGCTGCCCCCTCAAAAAAATAAATATAGAGGCCATGCCCCGGGGATGGGGTCCCCGGGGCCAATACAGGCCCAGGAAAGGGGGCCACGCGGCCCCCTTCCCGTTTTTTTTTTTTTAAGGTAATTTAAAAAGGGGTAAGGCCCTGGGGGATGGGGTCCCCAGGGCCCAAAAAGAAAAAAGGAAGGGGGCCACACAGCCCCCTTCAGGGAGAAAAAAAACGATCGGGCCCGCAGGCCCCGCCCTTCCTTCACCACTCTGCAAACGCGCCCCCTGGCGTGTTTGCAGAGGGGGAACGAATTCCCCTTGAATACTGGGGGTCCCTGGGGGCCAACTAGCCCACCAGGTACCTCCAGTATGCGCCAGGGGCTGCCTTGCAGAGAGGTGTACAGAGGCCACGCCCCTTTTACACCTCTCTGCAACGCAGCTCTGTGGCGCTTTTGGAGGTATATGGTGGGCTAGTTGGACTCCGGGGACCCTCAGGATTCAAGGGGACTTAATCCCCCAACTTAAAACGCGCCACGGGCGCGTTTGCACAGTGGTGAAGGGAGGGGCGGGGCTTCAGGTGACATGTGTGCAAACAGGCCCCGTGGCGCGTTTTAAGATGGGGAATTAAATCCCCTTCAATCCTGAGGGTCCCTGGGGCCAACTAGCCCAACAGGTACATCCAGAATGCGCCACAGAGCTGCGTTGCAGAGAGGTGTAAAAGGGGTGTGGCCTCTCTACACGTCTCTGCAACGCAGCCCCTGGCGCATATTGGAGGTTCCTGGTGGTCTAGTTGGCCCCTAGGGACCCTCAGGATTCAAGGGGACTTAATCCCCCAACTTAAAACGCGCCACGGGGCGCGTTTGCAAAGATGTCACCTCAGGCCCCGCCCCTCCCTTCACCATTGTGCAAATATTCCTCTAAAATCAGCCGAAATAGGAATTCCGATTTACTCACCTGTTATAAGGAGAGACCTCAGTGCTGTATCTTTCAGCCCAGTACTGGTCCTGAAAAGTAATTTTAACCGTACTTACCAGTAACTTGAATTTCCTTCCATAGGCTAACATTGACTGGTTTCACTTGGAAATTCTTCTAAGTGTGGAGTTTTGGAACTTTAAAATATTCCTCTAAAATCAGCCGAAATACGAATTCCGATTTACTCACCTGTTATCAGGAGAGACCTCAGTGCTGCATCTTTCAGCCCAGTACTGGTCCTGAAAAGTAATTTTAACCATACTTACCGGTAACTTGAATTTCCTTCATAGGCTAACATTGACTGGTTTCACTTGGAAATTCTTCTAAGTGTGGAGTTTTGGAACTTTAAAATATTCCTCTAAAATCAGCCGAAATACGAATTCCGATTTACTCACCTGTTATCAGGAGAGACCTCAGTGCTGCATCTTTAAGCCCAGTACTGATCCTGAAAAGTAATTTTAACCATACTTACCGGTAACTTGAATTTCCTTCATAGGCTAACATTGACTGGTTTCACTTGGAAATTCTTCTAAGTGTGGAGTTTTGGAACTTTAAAATATTCCTCTAAAATCAGCCGAAATACGAATTCCGATTTACTCACCTGTTATCAGGAGAGACCTCAGTGCTGCATCTTTCAGCCCAGTACTGATCCTGAAAAGTAATTTTAACCGTACTTACCGGTAACTTGAATTTCCTTCATAGGCTAACATTGACTGGTTTCACTTGGAAATTCTTCTAAGTGTGGAGTTTTGGAACTTTAAAATATTCCTCTAAAATCAGCCGAAATACGAATTCCGATTTACTCACCTGTTATCAGGAGAGACCTCAGTGCTGCATGTTTCAGCCCAGTACTGATCCTCAAAAGTAATTTTAACCGTACTTACCGGTAACTTGAATTTCCTTCATAGGCTAACATTGACTGGTTTTCAGCAAAAAAGTTTCAAAGTGTTGATTTTCACAAACTACAAATATTCCTTAAAAATCGACAGTATGACTTAAACGCATTCTTTCAACTGTTTACAGGAGATGCACCAGTGCTGGATCCAGGATCCAACACTGAGTAAGAAAAAGTAACGATAACAGTTTTTACCTGCTAAGTGAATTTCCTTCCATAGGATAACATTGGTGATTCTATGAGAAAAAGTTTCAAAGTGTCAACTTTTAAAATACAATAATATTCCTTAAAAATCACGACTGTAACCAAAACGCTTTTACTCAACTGTTTACAGGAGATGTCCCAGGACTGAATCTAGGATCCAGTCCTGTGGTTAGAAAAGTAATCCATAAAGTAACTAATTGCATTTAACTAGAAATTCACATTGAGCTGAATGTTGCATTGTGTTTGAAAATGTGTTGCCCATTGCAACAACTGTAACTACTGTACTTAAAAGTCTATTGCCTATCTGCAAAGTATTTAAACTAAAGTAATTCATTAAGAGAAAGTATTTTTTGTAATGTAATGTATAATGTAATTACAATGTAATTTAAATAATAAAATATGTAAAAAAAATTGTTTCTAAAAATGTAGTAAATCAGTATTTTAAAAATTTATATAACAATTAATACATTTAAAAATTGTCATTTACAAAACCTTTGAAATTCATTGAAAAGGCCGTAGGTTTCAGACATGTTATAGTTACAAATTAGCATTTAAAAAACCTTTGAAATTCACTGAAAAAACCATAGGTTTCAGGGACGTTATAGTTACAAATTAGCATTTAAAAAACCTTTGAAATTCACTGAAAAAACCATAGGTTTTAGGGACAGTTATAGTTAGTTGGACATTGCACTCGTACAAAACCCGTGAAATTCCCCGTTATAGTTAGTCCAGCTAACTATAACTCGCGCCCGCAATGCACTGCTGATGACGTCACATATTACATCACTCATGACATGGTCAGTGACATCACTGATGACATCACTGATGACATCTCAAATGACATCACTGATGACATCACTGATGACATCATCCATGTGATAATTTCATGCATCTTCTCACACCCTAATATAACCTTTGATACACCCACTCTAAAGTACAGACTGCCATTCGCAAAACCATAGACACTCCAACACCAATAACTACATACCCACTCACTGATTCTTAGGTCTACGCACACATCCACTCACTCACCCGAACAGTCACTCATATTTACGGTCACTCAGTACAGGACTATCATATGCACTCATACTCCTATATAGACACTCAAACACCGCCACTCATCCATAGAGGTACTCACACACCTAGTCAGTCATGCAAATAATTAAACACACTACCATTTACTCACCTATACAGTTATACACACACCAGCTCACTTACTCATACAAATACTAGCACATTCTTACGCTCTTATACAATCACTGATACAAGCACACACTCATCCATACAGCCACTATCACAATCAGTCACTCTTGCTTATAGCTATTTATATACTCCAACACACATATATACTGCCTTTCACATATGTAGTTACTCACACATGTACCACTGGGACATACATTCACTCACTAACACACTCTTACACACACTTACCCACCCATACAGTCTATCACAGATGCACTCTTGAAACCATCCACCCAGTGAATCACCCACTCACACATCTATGCACAGAGTCGCACACACCCCTCCCACACAAACACTCAGGCACCCATACAGATACTCACACAAGCATTCAATAACTCATATAGACACTCATGTAGCTATTCTCAAACACATGCAGCCACTTACACAGCAACATACAGACGGATACAGACATTCACCCAGTTTAGTCACTAACCCATGCATTCAGTAAGATACGTTAAATCACTCACTTATACAGTCAGTCACGCACCTACTAAATCATCCATACAGACACTTACACACCCACTCATTCTTCAATACGTCTTTTCCTATATATATTAAAAATATTTAAACTTTACAGAAACACACAGTCACTGGATGATGTCATCAGTGATGTCATCAGTGATGTCATTTGAGATGTCATCAGTGATGTCATCAGTGATGTCACTGACCATGTCATGAGTGATGTAATATGTGACGTCATCAGCAGTGCATTGCGGGGCGCGAGTTATAGTTAGCTGGACTAACTATAACGGGGAATTTCACGGGTTTTGTACGAGTGCAATGTCCAACTAACTATAACTGTCCCTAAAACCTATGGTTTTTTCAGTGAATATATATATATATATATATATTTCGAACGCTTGTTTCCAATTTCCTCCTTGAAAATAATGAGAGTGGACCCAATTCGGTGCGTTTAAGTGTTTATTTAGCGCTCCACCAAGCCGCCATAACGCGTTTCGGCCGTTGCCGTCCTTGATCACATGACAACGCTAGAGGGCAGGTTCTCCCCTTTTAAAGTGACAGTGCTAGATTAGCTATTCTACTAGATATAGAAAACATACTGTCGTATTCATGTTGAAATTCGCCTACATGGCCTGTTAATGCCTTGTATAAATACATTTTCCCAAAATTTCATGGTACACATTGCTAAGCCTGTCTATACAATAATTTAAAACAATCGGTTATTAAGGCTAAAAATACTGACAATTGTCCAAACGCATTTAGCTAATCAGTGCATAAAAAATACAGTGCCTAAGTTCCCACTAAAGTGCAAGTCCATAAAGTGCATAGTGCATAATAGTGTGCGATATAAGTTCAATCTGGAATAGCAGCAAGATACTGATATTTATGGTTACATAATGTAACCATAATACAAAGGATAAATCCCTGGTAACTATACATATTGATTTCTCTATAGTACGTTAAGAATACCATCACATTAATTAATGATTGCATGTTGCAGTTGTACATATAAATGCTTTAGATTTCAACTGTTCCTACTTTTCGAGTTTAACAGTATGCTAGGATAAATCCAAATTTCCATTTTAAAGTGCAAGAGGAATACCAATAGTATCAAGACAAAAAATGTGTTCATCCATTCTACACAGTTAATTCCCACAAATGAGGATATAAAAATAAATATATATATATAAATATATAGTATAAATATATCATAAAATCATTCCAACTGCATAAATATGGATAAAAACCATGCTAAAATACTTTGGTATAAGAAAGGTAATAATAAAAAAATATATATAATTAAAATTTAAGTCATTATTTAAGATAAATTTAGTAAAACGGGAAAGCCTATAAATATGTGTACATATCTTCGCTTGTGTTTCATCCCCCTGGCTGCTTCGTATCTAGTTCAAGTATATAGCTGGTCTCTAAGTGTCTCAACTTATATATATATTCACTGAAAAAAACCAAAGTGGTCACAGGGACCTTATAGTTACACTGACATTTCACTCGAACAAAACCAGAGAAATGCAGCAGTTATAGTTAGCTGAGCTAAATATAATTCTCGCCCCCACAAAGCACTGCTTATGACCTCACATATTACATCACTCATAACATGGTCAGTGACATTACTGATGACATCACTGATGAACTCTCAAATGGCATCACTGATGACATTACTGATGACATCATCCGCAAAATCACTAACGGACCGACACACCCCATAGAACATTTCATACTCCCACCCCTACATAGCCATTTACAAACCCATTCACAGACCCATACCAGCACTTACACACCCACTCACTGATTCATAGATCTACACACACATCTACTCACTCACCTTTACAGTCACTCATATACCTACTCACTCACTAATACATCCACTGACATATCCACTCACACACCTGTATAGCCACTCACACACTGTCAGTCACACATAGAGCTACTCACACACTTACTCACTTACCCATCAGTCAGTCACACAGCCACTTACTCACCCATACAGCTACACACACACCACTTACTTACTCATATAGATACCAACACGTACTCACTCACTGATACAGTCACTGACACAAGCACATACTCCCCCATACAGCCACTCTCACATTCACCTAGTCACCCATACAGTCACTCATATACCCCATCACTCACATATACAGCCTTTCACATACCTAGTTACTTACCCATATACTATTGACACATCCACTCACTCACCTGCACAGCCATACACACACACACTCACCCATACAGCCCCTCATACATGCACTCACTAACATGTACAGCCACTAACTCATCCATACAAGCAGTCACACACCCCATCAACCACCCATGCAGACACTCAGACACCCACACAGGTACTCAGACAACCAATCACTCACCCATAAAACAAATCACATACCCACTCACACACCCATACAACCACTTAGACACCCACTGACAGACTGTTAGATACATTCACACAACCAGTCACTCACCCATTCATTCACTGAGACACCTAATCATTCACTTATACAGTCAGTCACGCACCCACTGAATCATCCATACAGGCACCCATACACCCACTGGTTCACCAGTACACCTTGGTATATATATTTAACACTCATAAACTTTTTTAAAAGACTCGGAAATTTCATCAGTGATGTCATTTGAGATGTCATCAGTGATGTGATGAGTGATGTCACTGACCACTCAATAGTAAGTTTTCAAATGCAGGGACTCCGAAATCGAGGTGGAGAACTCCCCACATAACCTATCTTTTTATGTGTTAAGTTGTCCGCCCAACTGCGGATTTTCCACAGTTGAAAACTTGCAAGATTTTGAATTCAAAATAAATAGTAAACTTACACAAATGTGTAGGTTTGTCTTTGTGAATCAGGTTCTAAGTGTACACATTGTCAGCCACAAATATAGTGATATGTATTATTTAGTCAATTATTTAATCCATTCTTTCTATTTTTTAATTTCTTTTCAGTGTACTGTCCTGGCCAACCAACAGTAGAGCAGGACTAGGAGCAAGAAGAGAGATCCTCAGCTCGGAGGTCACCTTCAAGCATTCAATGAGTACTAGAAGGAATCGAACACCAGCAGGGGTAGAGTTCCGGGCAGAAGTTGAACATTCTCCTGAGGGTGGGGAGTGGAAGTGGGCTCTACCAGCCCCCAGGAGGAAGATTCTCCTCCTGTAGGTTCTCCTCCCAGCCTCGAAAAACAACATCAAGAAGTGGTGTCCCTAGAGCAGATCCCAACACCGTTTGGGTCTACCCCAATCCCCTCCTTAAATCCTGTGTCCCCAATTCCATCGGGAACTCTAGCTGCACCCCCTGCATTGACCAAGAGTCATGGGACAATTCTGCTCAATACCCCACACTCATCTTTTGCTGACCAATTTCTTCCAACTGAGTCTGTTCCAATGGCCACATTCAAGGAGGTGATAATGTCAATTGTGGCGGCTCAGGAAGCGCTCTTTTGGGGCATCAGGGACTGGATGCTCTGAGAGAAGGTCTTTGGGCAGCTATAAACATTAACTGGTACCATCCCCTTCTTGACTGCAGCTATTAGGTCGCATCTGCATCCACAAACCACCACACCTCCCAATTTGTCTTTCCTTTCTGTTTTTCCTTCTACTCCTTGTGCACTTTCTCCTGTGGGGTATCTGTTGAAGCATCAGCCAGCCAGTTGACGTCCGTGGCTGAGAAGGATTTGAACATTATAGTAAAAATTGAGAGTGAGCATGGCCAGAGACTTTTGCCCTCAAGTCAGGGCCCTGATTTAGACCCATCCTCTGGCTTGGAGGTTTGACTTAATATTGCACTGTTGATTTATGACTAGTTTGGGTCTATGGAAATTTGTTTTTCACCTTTTTGTAAAGAGACTGGTTCCTTTAACGCTTAATAACTTTTTTAATAAATTGCCCCAACAAGTTTACATTTCCCTTCAATAGTAAGATTTTATTTTATTTTACTTTATTTTATGTTGGCCCCTTTTCCGAGGGCAGTTTTTTTCTATACAAACCTTAAAAACATACGTTTTGAACATTTACTCAAAATATATAAAAAATTTAAATGGTAAACAAATCTCGTTCTTGAATTCTGGTAAACATGCTGTATAATGAAATCTATGTCCTCCCAAGGAAAAAGTGTAGTGGATTTTAAAATGCTTTCTGTATTTAATTTTTAAAAGGGTAACCTTTGAAAATGTACAAAGAAGAAAACTAACATACCAATATCCTGTTTTGAAAATGAGAAAGAAAACACATGTAGAAAGATGAATGGTTGTCACAAGTTTGTGAGGTAAAAAGTGGTAAAATGTTTATTTAAAGGAAAAGGTGATAACAATAGGTAAACAAATTTATTAAGGGGGATTTTCTCTTGCAACTATGCCTATGCAATGGTGGTAGTGTGAATCTTGGAGTCTGTGAACGTGTTTTAGATGGTTCTGGAAGTGTTGCAGGTGCTGCATGTGGCACTGCAGTTGATGCTGGAGGTGATGGTGCAGGTGGTGATATAGGTGTTGTAGGTGGTTCAGATTTCTGTGTAGAATCTCCAGCATGCGTAGGCAGTAAAGACTGACATTGCCATTTTTTCGCCGTTAGCTTTTATCATCTTCATGGCCAAGGCAAAGTGTCTTGCACTCTCTGCTCTAAAAATTCTTAGCTGTTCTTGGTTCATCTTTGCCATGTCTTGGTAACATTGTACAATATTATCCAAGGTATGGGCCTGCCAGTCAATCATCTAACAGAGTCTTTGAGTGAGTCTGAAATTTCATGCAGAGTAGCCCCCATTGCACTCATTTCCTGCTGCACATCTGTTTGTCGCTGGGGAAAAATGCACCTTCAAGGAGAGAGTGTATAGGAGATTGTTTTCAGACACCAGTGGTGTGAGGGCTTTTTAGAGGTGGTTGTTTCATAGGCGGACATACCCTCTGTGGCTAATGATTGGGGACAAGCAATCCTCAGAAGGGGTTTAGGAGGAACACTGCTGCCTGGCTGTGAAGTGCTCTTTGTGATTTTTGATGTGGGAGCAACAATGCCCTCCTCTTTGTCCAGGTCCTCCTCTTCAACCAGTTCCATCTCATCCTCCTCCTCCTCCTCTTGTAGAGCAGTTCTGGCTGCAGGTATTATTGTTTGGAAGAGGATCAGATTCTCTCCTGGGATTGCTTGCTGTCCTCCGCTTGTAGATGGTGCAACATCATCATCTTGCCACTGTCCCTGATACCTGAAAGGACGTTGCAACAGGTGAAGTACATTACATTCCAGTTGTGATGCTATTTTAACACATTCATTTAATAAATATTTTGCTGTTAAATAAAGTTGAAACATTAACATTTTAGGTCCACATGTGGAATGAAAAACTGATAATGGATGAGATTATTAAATCTTTACAATGTGTACTCACCAGCTCCAGCCACACAAATGAGTCGTTAGGAGATCCCCCATGATGTCAGCTGCTGAACCTGGGTCCTTGTAGCTGTATGTGACAAAGAATGTCTAGATATAGCAGCTAGAAAGAGAAGATGTGAGTTGAATTGACTTTTTGTTTAAATTTGTTTATTGGTTTTGCATTTTATGGTACGCATCAGTTTAATAGTTACATAACAATATCATTTGTTTCCCATCAATAATGAAACTGAGCGATCACACATCACAGTATGCTTCCATTAAAAACTTTAAACTGTTTACAACATAACATTGATATAACAGGGTGAATAACACAGGATGTGGGTTGAATTGATACAGTCAATCTTAATAATTCTGCTTAAACAAACAGACAGATATATTATAGGAACATATACAGGCACGTAGACACCACCATCAATGCATTTAGACATTTGATAAATAACTTATAATATGAAAACAAAGAGTTAGTGATTGTATAAATTATGAGATGTAGAAGTTAAGATCATAGGTTCCCAGACTTCCCTGATGAACGGATAGGAGAGGGCCTAATTGCTGCTGCCGGGATGTCCCCTAATGTTGTAAATGATGATGTCCTTAAGGCTGACACCAGGGGAGATTTATGACAGAAGCTGAAAGGAGAGAGAGAGACATACATAGTGGAAAATGCCATTGTGCAAATTGAAACAAGAAGATGCTAGACATATGTTTTCCCTCCTGTTTTTGAGACAAATGCTAAATGATATTATGCTAGTTTGAACAAGGTTGTTCTAACAAAACCTATATTCGTACTCTTACAATTTTAAAATTCTGCAAAAATTTGAAGGCAGCACAAATATGTGAAACAGTAGCCTTGCCATTGAGCATGTGGACAACAGGGATGTGTGATAAAAGACGTACAGCCACCCTGTCAGAATTAAAGGCAAGTCATTAAAGTCTTATCGGAAAGAGCTGACATAGAACTTACCAGTTCAGCCATCCATCTGCTGTGTGGTGACAAGCCTGGTGTAGAGCACTGCTAGGAGCAGAAGTAACTCTTGTCGTGGATAGTGTAGGAGGCAACAACACTAGGGTAAATAAACTAACAAAATAATGCATTAGAATATATTAGTGTACCTGTATACATGTAAAGGTTAGTTTTTACTCCACTTTCAAGACATAGCAAAACATATATTGACATTTGTTTGTAGGCTTAGACAAAACAGACATGTAACATGTTAGCATAGGTACATTCCAGCCTTTGTAGGTGTATTTTCATTGCAAGACCTGCCCTGTGTGTTCACCTGCTTCAGTTCCACTGGCTTCTGCCCCAGCTGAAGCATTCACTCTGGCTGTATGAAAAATAGAAAACAAAACATTAACGCAATGATAAAAATTATTAATACTTGTGTTGGAGAATGTTTATGAGGGTTATAAATAGTGTCCAACAGGGAATGTAGGCATAAGTGAACTACAGATATGGATCAGTGCTTGTAGTAGGATCATTTATAGATTGATTGAGACATAGCGGTCACATTATCAAGCTACATGTTAGACAACCTAGGCTATTCCCATTTTTTTATTTAGAATTCTCTCTTGTATTGTTATATAAACATATTTAAAATCAGCACGTTATGCAAAAATATAAAAAATGGACTGACTTACACAGTCACACATGAAACGGAGAAAGGATATAATTTAGATTTAGGTAAAGTATTGGGTGTTTGTTGTTAATTCTTACTTGGCACTACTTCAGTGTTATCTGGAAAAGGCAGCAATTATGACAGGTGGGGTTCATGGTGAAGGGGACATCTTTCTCGAGTAGGGTCAGGCAGAGAAGGGCTCCAGTTTGTCCTACAGGAAGAACTCTCTCCTGAAGGACTTCTGCTTCACCTGCTTCCTCTCATCCTCTCATCCTGCCATTTTGTCTTTATGTCCCCCATGATACAGAACATGTGCATACTGCATCAATCACCTTGTGCCAGAAGGCTGCCTTCTGGGCTACAGTGAGGGAGAATAGAGGCAGCCCATGAAATTTGTAGTTTTTCACCACAAATGAAACTACAAGGACTGTCTTCTCCTCAGTGGAATTTTCTTCCTCCTCAGCACAGGCAGCACCTTTGTTGGTATAAGGGCCTCAAAGTGATCTGCGCACAAGGGAGCAGGAGACAAATTCCAAAGAGGAAAGAAGCATATCCTAGGTTGTGGGCAATAAGTACATGCTTGTAGGTGAATGTGGGTCAGGTGTGCCTGATTGCTTTCAGGTGTACATTATTTTCCTAATCTTTGAGATATTTAGGTCTCCTATTCATGTGGAGTTCTCCGTGTGGAGTTTCTGCCCTGTATGCGAGGGTCTCTGATTTACTACCATGCCGAGTCTCTGGCCTGCGTCTGCCAGATGTAAATTATGGTTGTAAGTTACATTCCATAACTTGAAAGTAATAAATTATGACTATTCAGACTCCACCTTCAAGTGAAGTGATGGAGACATGCAAGATAAACTTTTGTAAGAAATTTACCCTCTGAGTTTGTGAAAAGCCAGAAGTAGTAAAGGGTAATTTGCTCAAAGGTATAATTTACCTTTGTGAATCAGGCCTAAAATGCATGGTAAATGGGTGCTAAACCCTTGCATGCCTGCCTACATCTTTCTCAGCAGACATATAGAATCAAGGCTTCACTCTACAGTGATTTGTTGCCAGAGCGCGTGCCTTGTGAGCAGAAAGACTCACCAAGAACAAAATGCTCTGTGGAAGCAAGCCAAAAACCAATATGCCCTTTCCTGACTGGTTGTTGCCTGCCATATTGAGAACAATTCCCATTATGATTGATCTCTAAAGACAATTATATTAAAGGGAGATGAAGAGCTCAATATTTACAGAGATCCTACGCCTATGCTCCTCCCAGAAGAAAACTAATTGACCATCAAAGTAGGAGTATCTCCTCATAGGCAAAGTGGTCACAAAGTCATGAAACCACAAGTCTAGTAATACTGTCGCAGGGAGACCAAAAGGTCAGATCTTAATGCTCTAACACACCTGTTAGGGTATCATGCTTCATCATTGGGTGATGCTCGTCTGGCCAGCGCTGCAATACCTGACGGGCCTGGGGCTCCTTGTCAGAGATCTTTTGATCTGAATGCGCCATTTAGGTGAATGCATGAGAGAGGGCTGTGCGAAAGTGAGTCAAGTGAAAAGTGGGGTGTGTCTAAAATAGACTCTGGTGCCCAAAAATCAATTTTATATGGGGTAAGGGTACCAGACTAAGTAAAAACAGTAGTGCTATCGTACGGTCACAATGTACCTAGATAGCTATCAGCAAAGTGAGGTTGACATGTTTCATGCCTTGATTGCCCAAAGGGTCAGTCGACATTTCATCAGGACAAGAAACAGTGATTTAGCACCCCCTGAGGGGCATCACACCTCCTTTCTAATAGAGGATGGTCACTCAATGTGTATGATACTGCACCTGAATGGTTGCAGCGCAGCGATTCCACCTAAGAGAGAGCGAGAGAGACAAAAGGTGGAAAAGCATACGCGACAGGATTAAAAATTGGGAACCTATATCCATAATGCAAATTCAATTGTTCATTGTTAAATGTACTCAGAAATAAAGGTGTGCATCTTCAAGACTTGTAAGTGAGACGAGAGTTTCTTAAAACAAACCACTACGTAGGCACTCTTATTAAAACTCAGCAACACACGAAGGCACAATTTAATCATGCCAAAGGCTCACAAATAGGTGTGTTGAAAGCTGCAGTTTAATCATCAGACATATTCACGTGGTACGTTAGCCAGCAGACATACTCACGTGGTGCAGCATAAAAATGCATAGGTGTTGTGTCAACTTACCCCAAGGTGAGCAGAGCAATACACCTTAGGCAAGTTGGAGGGTCCCAGAAAAACTGCGGGACACCTTAATGGGAGGGAAAGAAAAAGGTGACCAAGGCAATGTCTTAAAGGGTACACGGAAAGAATTTACACAAATAAGTTTGTAATGGTCAAGGACAACCCCCGTTATTTGGACTCAAGGTCCAAAGGTCCAAAAAAGCCCACTCTAGGAGTGGGTGTGTTTTTGCTCAGGGGGCTCAAGACATCAACTTGTGCTATAAGAGTACAAATAACAATCACCCCCAGTTACTATGATTTGCAGCCACAAAGAAGTGCGTATATGGTGGTGAAAAGCACTTAATGGGTGTGATCTTTGACAGTGTCGGTAGTGAAACAGAGACTAGAAAAAAACACATAATTGCCAATCACTTTTTCTTATTCCAACTGGTGGCGGCATGGACCTACAACGCCAACATACTGTTACACACGTTTATAATGGGCTTAATGATGCTCGCTGCTAAAAGGACTCGTGGCCCCCATAGTAAATCTAAGGGGCAGTGGGGCGTAAGCGTACGGACTCGAGGCCCCCATAGTAAATCTCAGTAGCAGTGGAGCGTAAGCGTATGTATACTCATGGCGGTACGAACCTCTAGCCCCAACATGCTCTCACACTCAAATGTTTGCGGCTCAATGGTGCTCACCGTTATGAAAACTTGGGGCCCCCATGGCAAATATTGGTAGCAGTGGAGATTAAGCTATTTCAAGGTGTATGCCGTAAGCCTAGGAACGGGGGGGGAGGGAAAAACAAAATAACAAGAAGTCTACATAGTGAATATGGTAAACCACCCCCAGTCCTGAGACTCATGGTAAAGCAGCCCACGGTACGGCGCACTTACTTAGTAAGGTCCGGGACAGTGCCACAAGACCTACCCTCCTCCAAGATGCCTGGAAACGCCAGGACAGGAAGGCGGAGTTCGTGAAGTAGTGCCGGTCACATGGGTACGGGACCTCATAACTGACAAAACTGGACACAGGGTAGTGTGTGCATGCAAGGTCAACTTGGTGGCCATGTTGGGTGAGTCAGCCCCAATCCAAGGATCAGATCCTAATTGATAATCGCACTTGGAATAGGTTAAATCATTTGTAAATGTGGAAACAGGCAAAAGTCATTTGTGGAAAAAGTTGAAACCTACAGAAAGCTAATGTGTGGGAAGAAGTAAAAAAGATAACAATATTCAGTAACCCACAAGGCACCATAACTATCCATATCGCCTGTGGTGGTGAAGAGACAGAATATCGATGGAGAAATATCGAGTTGCATGAATATTGAGTCAAGAATATCGATGGTGTAAAATATCAAGATACGTTTTTTCGTTGTTCAAAATTTCGATTTTTGTGTATTTTAGAAATATTGATTTAGAAAATATCGATGTAAAAAATATTGTAAATAATATTGACAATTTGTTTTTTTTGTTTTTGTTCAATGTTTAAATTCAGTTTTTAATATTTTAGTAGTACTTATTTCATATGTATAAATTTATTTTTGAATGTTAAATTGTATGTTTTTATTGTATTTTCACTTATTTTTAGGAGCGGGATGCTGAAATTATAGGGGATAAGGGTGGGGAGTAATTTCAAAATATTTGTTAAAGTATTAATTATTTTTTTATTTTATGTAGAATTTCAGGAGTGGGATGTTTGGTTTATAGGGGAAAAGGGTGGGGAGTAATTTATAAATGTTTGTTTAAAATAATTTTTCAAATTAAAAAAAAACAATTCTTAATGAAAATGTAAACAAAATTCTTAAATTAAAAATTAAAATTGAAAAACAAATTGAAGGTTTTTTAAGTGTAAATATTTGTATGTATATAATGTAAAAATTAATTTAAAAAATTTTGTTTTACAAATTATTTAAGTAAACATATGTCAGTAAAATCATGTTTACTTTTATGTATCTATTATTTTTATTGTATTTGTTTTACAAATGTCTAAAATATTAATACATTTTTTTAAAAATTAAAATTTCAAAAAAATTGGAAATTAAATTTTTTCAAAAAAATCAATGGAAATGTAGACTTCATTTTTATTATTTATTTAGTTTTTATGAAGGAAAAACCCTACTTTTATTTATAATTTTTCAAATTTTTGAAATATTGTAAATTATCATTTTCGTTTTTAAAAAAAAAATGTTTATAACAATTTTTGGGAAATGTTTGTGTTAAATTTTGAAATTTAAAAAAAATTGTATTTTTTATAAAACAAAATCATAGTTTGGGATTTTTTTAATTTTATATGTTTAAAATGTTTACATTATTTAGCACTTTTCCTTACTTTATTTGTTTTGGAGTTTGAGTAGTAATTTTTCATGGTTTATTATCCTGCACTTTCCCTGAGTTTAGTTGGTTTGGAGTTGGAATAGTAATCTTTTTATGGTTTATTATCAAGCACTTTCCATGAGTTTAGTTGGTTTTGGAGTTTGAATAGTTGTTATTTTTTATGGTTTATTATCCAGCATTTTCCCTGAGTTTAGTTGGTTTTGGAGCTGGAATAGTAATTGTTTTTGGTTTATTTTCCAGCACTTTCCCTGAGTTTAATTGGTTTGGAGTAGGAATAGTAATTTTTTATGGTTTACTATCTAGCACTTTCCCTGAGTTTAGTTGGTTTTGGAGTTGGAATAGTAATTTTTTATGGTTTATTATCCAGCACTTTCCCTGAGTTTAGTTGGTTTGGAGCTGGATTAGTAATTTTTTATGGTTTATTATCCAGCACCTTCCCTGAGTTTAGTTGGTTTGGAGTTGGAATAGTAATTTGTTATGGTTTATTATCCAGCACTTTCCCCTGAGTTTAGTTGGTTTTGGAGTTGGAATAATAATTGTATATGGTTTATTATCCAGCACTTTCCCTGAGTTTAGTTGGTTTTGGAGTTGGAATAGTAATTTTTTATGGTTTATTATCCAGCACTTTCCCTGAGTTTAGTTGGTTTGGAGTTGGAATGGTAATTTGTTATGGTTTATTATCCAGCACTTTCCCTGAGTTTAATTGGTTTGGAGTAGGAATAGTAATTTTTTATGGTTTATTATCCAGCACTTTGCCTGACTTTAGTTGGTTTTGGAGTTGGAATAGTTATTTTTTATAGTTTATTATTAGGGCTCCCGGATTTATGTTTTTTATTTTTTTGACATTTCCATCTGTAGTTATCCATATTTATTTTGGGTTTTCTGGAAATATGAAGCTGAAATTAGTATATTTCCACATTTATTTCATCGGTAAATATGCAGTCATGCTTGAATGCCACCAGGTTTCAATGCTGTAAACACCCACAGAAGATAAATCAATGCGCTTATAAAATAATATGCAAATTTCAGTATCAACCTTGTGCATATCTACTGCTGATAAAGCCTCTTTACTTTTCTTTTGTATCCCCCTTACCTATCAATCCACACAACTATTGGCCTGGCAGTCATGGCAGACAGTATTTAGAATTACTCAAAAGGAACCTAATTTCCATTTCTATCCATATTTAAAAATAAATACAGACAGGAAAATAAATGTTTTCTGTCTGAATTTATCTGTAAAAATCAGTAAAAGTGGAAAACAGGGAGCCTTATTTATTATCCAGCACTTTCCCTGAGTTTAGTTGGTTTTTGAGTTGGAATCGTAATTTTTTATGGTTTATTATCCAGCACTTTCCCTGAGTTTAGTTGGAGTTGGAATAGTAATTTTTCATGGTTTATTATATAGCATTTTCTTAGACTTTATATGTAAATTAAAAATAAAAAGGAGATGTTTGTCAGATTTTACTGTTAACATTTTTATTCACAAAAAAATGTATCTATTTTAGTTGTTCACAATTAAATTGTTTTTATTTAGTTTTCTTATACAATTTTTGAAAATATTGAATAACAAGATTAACAAATTTTGATGTTATTCAGAATACATTATATAAAACATTTTAACATATATTTTAATGTACATTTACAACATTACAAATATGTTTTTAAATACATATTTTTTTTAAACAGACAGAACCTCGCGGTTGAGAGCCGTGTTTCGTCGCTTAAGGTAAGTTTGATTTAATTGACTTTTAAGTTAATTTTAGGGAAGGGGGGAGGTAGTAGTAATGTAGTTAGACTTGTTAGAGTGTTAAATCTTTGTTTTTTGTGTAGTTTGGTGTTGTTTTGGTAGTTTAGGTTTTGATGTGTTTGACATAGTTTTGAAGAGTAGTAGAGTGTTATATAGTGTTAGTTATGTGATGTTTAATTATGTTATGTTGTATTTAATGTTGTAATTAATGTGTGTGGGTTTGTATATGTTATTGTGGGAGGGTGTTTTTTTTTGCATGTTTCCCGTTTTGTTAAGGGATGGTGTTGAAGACGCGTTTTGTTTTACAAAGGAAAATTTATTTTGTTTCGAAACAAATTACTTTTTTACATTTCCTTTTATTTTTTGGGTTTGTTGGAGCGTTTTTTTTTTTTTTAAACTAATTTTCGGGTTTTTGAGGGTTTCGATATCAAGAGGATTGCGTCGTTGGAGCCTTTTTTCTACAGTAAAGGAAAGGCATTCCTTTTTTAATGGATTCCTGTTTCGTTTTAGATAATATGAATTTGTTAGTTTTTGAGGACCATCTACTACGACAGAACTGTAAGTTATTTTTTATTATTATGGGTGGGAAATGTTTTTTGTTCACATTTTTAAATGACATAATTATAATTATTAATTTTCTATTATCTTATGTTTAAAGTATAGATTTGCCTATTGTATCTAGGTATTCTAGTCCTTTGGTGTTTGGGTAGAGTCTAGTTTTGTGTTGTTGGTATTCGTACATTGTTTTTGTTTGTTTACAAAGTTTAGGACCTATTTTAGTGAGGGATTGTTGTGGCCTTAGTTCTTGATAACTTTGGGGCCCATTAGGATAACGGGCGGATCACCACCGTCGGGTCGGCGGTGGCCACCGCCGGCCCGGCGGTGGCGATCCGCCCGCCACATGTCCCTGGTTCTACCCCCGCCATATTAGTATGGCGGGGGCATCGCCGCAGATGGAAAGACCATCCGCCACTTTTCCGCCGGTCGAACTGTCGACCGGGCGGAAAAGGGTCACAATATGGTGGCGGTGTCTGCAAGACACCGCCATTCATATTATGATGTATGCGGTGATTGACCTTTCCATGGTGGCGATGCCGCCATGGAAAGGCATGCGGTCATTGACATTGGGGGCCCGTTGCGGGCCCCCAGGTTGTTGGGTGGGTACGGGGTGCACATGGGGGGTACCTATGGTACCCCCCTCATTACAATGCACTACGTGGCAGGCACAATCCTTTTACAATCCTTTTACATTGCGAGCGGAGCTGCAGCCAGCAGATCCACCCGCAATGTAAAAGGCCCAGGATGCGCCCGCCAGTGTGGTGGGCGCATCGTAATTTGCATTGCGGGACCGCCGCAATATCGGCGGTCGGTCCAGTGCTCCGTTCGTAATAGGCCCCTTTGTTCTTTTTTGATGGCTTCTATTAGTTTGTGTAAAGTTGGTTGTCCTCTTCCTATTGTGGCTTGGAAGGCATTATGCCATCCTTCCACTGCGTTATTTGTTTTAGCTTTCTGTGCTATGGTGCCTTGATAGACGTTCCACCAGGGGATTTGGAACTTGGGTTGTCTTTGGTGCCCTGACCTATGTAGTCTTCCTACCCAAGTGTCTTCAAAGTAGTCAAGAAAGGGTGTTAGTTTTGCTTCGTTGGATTGGTAGAAAAGACTTTCAATAAGTATATTATAGTGGTTGGCTACTTCTGTTGTTGGTACATTGGCCAGAGCTATTAGTTTTTTGATTTGATAGGCAAAGTTACTGTTTGTGGCATAATCTATACTTAGGGTAGATTTTGGAAATGATAATAGCAACCTTGTATTGCAGTATGTGGATATATTTTTAAAATTGATTGAATCATTGCTTGCTCGAAATCTATTATTATTTTTTGTGGGAAGTAGTTTTCTGTCTGTTGTTTTATTATTGTAAGGAGTTCTATGTAGGTAGTATTTTGTTTGTTGGGGAGTAGTGCGTATATGAAGGGGATGTTAGTTTCTTCATATTCACCATGGATGGTATAGAGTTGATAAAAGGGCTTAGGGCAAACTTTAAATGTCCCATCTATCATCCATGTTTCACATTGCTTTAACTTTTGAATATTGGTGTTGGTGGCAAAGATGATAATTCTTTTTTCATGACTGTTATTGTCATAAAGAATGAATTTTTCATCTTTGTGTGTGACTGTGTATTCTTGTAAAAGTTTGATTTCTGTAAAAGTTTGGAGGTGGGTGGTGTTAGAGCAGTAGATCTTTTAGTTCTGCTATTAGGCGTTTTAGAGTTGGTATGGAAGCTAATTGTCCTGTTACATGTTCAGGAACCCTAGTTAGTACGTTCTTTAATATTTAGGTACTGGTTTGTTGGGAGCTGGTGCTTGCTTCTTTGATGGTTTCTAAAGCATCTCTTACCTCAATTATTGTGACATTCGGGGAATGGTTGTGTTCCCTGACATTAATAACATTTGTTTCTATTGTTGTTGCTCTCCCATAGCAAGAACTGGAGTAGTATTTACTACATTTCCAATGGGTTTTATTTTCGGTTATTTTCTCTTGCGTATAAGTATACCCCATGTAGCACAGAAGTAGTTTTCCTTTTTGTGAGGAGATGAACTTTGCCCCTTCTGTCATTTTCTTTCTATATATGTGAATGTATTTATATACATATGTATATTGAAGAGTAAACATGTTCAAATAATTATGACATTTCAAAATATACTTGCATATATCTTGTTTTGCTTTTCTTGTTGGATACTTTTTCGATGTTTGTACTTTATTCACTGTTTTCTTTTTCTCTGTTGATTAAAAAGGATAATGTTATTTTTATTGAAGTGTTACATTTAGGGGCCGATTCCGATCTGGGTCGGAAAGCTCTCCGACCGATCCGGATCCGGATTGTTTTCCGACCGAGCCGGACTCCTGCAGTCCGACCGAGCGAGTACGATGCGGCCACATGCTGACGGACTCGGTTCAGTCGGACTCCCATTGAAATCAATGGGAGCCGGTCGTACGACGCGTACATGGGCTCCCATTGACTCAATGGGTACGTTGCGCAAAAGGGTGCCCCCTGTAGTGGGTACGCGTTGGTGCCATCCGCACCGTACATGCATGTATAGGGGGGACCCTTGGGTCCCCCCTTTGTCTGACTCGTAAGGCTACGGGTGAAGGGGGGTCCCCCGAAGACCGCTTCCCAGAGCTTTTACGTGTCGGAGGCTCCGACTCGATCTGGCTGTCCGGATCGTGCATCGTACTGGCTCGGTCGTAAAACGTCTCCATTGCGCGGTACGAATCGAGTGCGAACGAGTCGTACGGAGCGGTTTGGACCCGGAAATGATTCGGTCGGGGATTTCGCGTTCATTCGCATCGTACTTGGGCGTCCGGACCTCTGTACGACTCGGTCGGAAACAAAGCCTCCGACTCGGATCCGGTAAAGCCGAATCCGATTCGGATGCCTTCCAACCGAGATCGGAATCGACCCCTTAGTTTGTTTATTTCGTTTATTTCGTTTCTATTTTTATTTAGTTGTTTGAAAAAATATACTTGCTTTTTTTAGTTGATATGGTTTATTTCGTTGATGTTGTTGTTTTGTTGAAGTCTGTAGAAGCAATTAAAATAAAAGTATTTTTTAGTTATGTTTTGCTTTTTTATTAATTATTTTAGTTTTAATCAGTTAACTCTATTAGTTTGTTAAGATATATACTTACTTTGTTTTATAGTTTTCGTTAATGTTGATTTTGTAGTTGTTTTGGAAGTAAATCGTTGTTTTGAATATTCTAGGTGGAGTTTTAGTTAAGTTTAGTCTGTGAAATATGAAGGAAAACGTTATATTTTTAGTTAATTTGTTCATATTTTTTTTTCTTATAAGCTAATTTTATTTATTTACTTAAAAAGTTTTGTTCTTACCTTTAATGAGAGTTTTTCTGTTTAGTTGTTTGTGTAGATCTTTTTCGGTCTATTTTCTGTCTTGCAAAGTTTTGTCCTTCTGCAGTGTTTGTCTGTTTCACTGTAGATTTTGTGTTAAATATTTGATTGCTTTTATAGTGTTTATTTAATTAGTTAGAGTTTTCTATTGGTTTGTGTTGGTGTAGTTTAAATTCATTGGTTGAGATAGCTTTTAAAAAAAATGTTGGCAGTTATAATTTAATTTGTTTAATAATAACTATGTTTATTTAATGTTTGTTTTTATTTTGTTTAGTAATATAATTAAAATGTATGCGTTAATAAATGTTATATATTTTTTATATATGTAATTTATATATGTATGTTTATTTGTGATAGTTGTGATATTTTTTTATGTTGTAGTGTTTTTTATTTATTTGTTTTTGATTTTTAAGTGTATTTGTATGTTTTAGTTTTATTGATTTTGCCATTTTTTAGTGTTTGTTTTTAATGTTTGATATATGTTATTTGTGTATATTATTGAAAATAGTTTATTTTTATGTTTAAATGTTATTTTTTTGTATAGTTTATATGTATTTTATCAATGTTTGTGTTGTCGATATTATGCTTATTGATGTTTGTGTTGTTATATATGTTATTTTAATTTTATTGATATTTTTGTGTTCTATTTTTTGTTGTTGATATTTTTGTCATCGAAATTTCTTTTTACGATATTTTTTATCGATGCTTGTGTTATTTTAGTTTTGTGTATTGGTGTCGCTATTTTTGTATACAATATTAGCTACTCGATAATTTTGTAGGTCGATATTATAGGAGTCGATGTTGTGTCAGTGATCCGCCTGTAGTATATATCCAGTATGGCATGGTAAGAGGGACATACCGAAGAGGTGATGAATTCAGTATATTTGGTATGTATTTTATGTAAGAACGTGCCGTGAACCTTCCATATGGTATGTGTAAGAGGTAATGGCAGAAGTGAGTGTTTACTGGTTCAATTCATGCCAAGGAATTTCATCGTTCATGCCATTTGTCTGAGTTGAAAGACGGAAAATCCAACGTTGCTCCATCTCAAAGACTTTCCTTTTGTGCCAAGAGGTGTTTGTTTCCAAAACGGTCCAACGCATATCATCTGGAGTGTGGTGGTGTTCGATGAAATGCGCACTCATTTTAGTAGTGTTTTTCTGGCGTCGGATATTGCTCCGATGTTCAATTACCCGTGTTTTTACCTCTCTTCTGGTCATGCCAATGTATTTGAGAGAGCACGGACATTCAATGAGATATATATGCAATTTTTGGTATTGCAGTTGGTGTGTGTTCATTGAGTCCAGATCTGGTTGTTGTTCAGGATAACTTCTTTAGAGGTTTTCGTCAGATGGCACACGCCACACTGGCCGCAGGGAAAATGTCATGTGACGGGTGTCATATTCCATAGTGTTCACTGTGATGGTCTGTGTTTGGCTGTAGGACGGGTGTGAACCAACATGTCACGGAGGTTACTAGTATGTTTGGAGGTGAATCGTGGCATCGGGATGTTCAGAGTGCCTGACTGTACAATCCGCACTGGATATATACCACAGGCGACATGGATAGTTATGGTGCCTTGTGGGTTACTGAATATTGTTATCGTTTTTACTTCTTCCAACACATTAGCTTTCTGTAGTTTTCTATTTTTTCCACACATGACTTTTGCCTGTTTCCACATTTACAAATGATTTAAACTATACCAAGAGCGAGTATCAATTAGGATCTGATCCTTGGATTGGGGCTGACTCACCCAACATGGCCACCAAGTTGACCTTGCACGCACACACTACCATGTGTACAGTTTTGTCAGTTCCGAGGACCCATACCCATGTGACCGGCACTACTTCACAAATGCCGCCTCGCTTGTGGCACTTTCCCGGACCTTACTAAGTAAGTGCACGGTAGCGTGGGCTGCTGTTTCACCGCGAGTCTCAAGACTGGGGGGTTTTACCAATTTCACTATGTAGACTTTGTGTGATTTTATTTTTCCCTTCCTTCCCCGAAGTTTGTAGGTGCGTTCCTAGGCTTATGGCATACACCTTGACATAGCTTAATCTCCACTGCTACCGATATTTGCCATGGGGGCCGAAAATTTTCATAACGCTGAGCACCATTGAGCAGCAAACATTTGAGTGTGAGAGCATGTTGGTGCTAGAGGATCGTAGCACCATGAGTATCCATACGGTTACGCTCCACTGCTACTGAGATTTACTATAGGGGCCTTGAGCTTGTACGCTTATGCCCCACTGCCCCAAAGATTTACTAATGGGGCCACAAGTCCCTTTAGCAGCGAGCCTCATGAAGCCCAGTATAAATGTGTGTAAAAGCGTGTTGGCGTTATAGGTCCATGCCTCCACCAGTTGGCATACGAAAAAGTGATTGGTATGCACTCGAGGTTCACAACACTTTGGAAAATATGTGGTTTTACTAGTCTCTGTTTCACTACCGACACCGTCAGAGATCATGCCCATTAAGTGCTTTTCACTACCATATACGCAATTCTTTGTGGCTGCGAATTGTAGTAACTGGGGGTCATTGTTATTAGTACTCTTATAGCACAAGTTTGAGAATGTTTTTTTATAACGATGTCCTGAGCCCCCTGACCAAAAACGCACCCACTCCTAGATTGTGCTCCTTTGGACCTTGAGTCCAAATTACGGGGGTTGTCCTTGACCATTACAAACTCATTTGTGTAAATTTTTTCCGTGTACCCTATAAGACATGGCCTTGGTCACCTTTTTCTTTCCTTCCCATTAAGGTGTCCAGCATTTTTTCTGGGACCCTCCAACTTGCCTAAGGGGTATTGTTCTGCTCACCTTGGGGTAAGTTGACACAGCACCTGTGCGTTTTTATGCTGCACCGCGTGAGTATGTCTGATGGCTAACGTACCACATGAATATGTCTGATGATTAAACTGCACCTTTCAACACACCTATTTGTGAGCCTTTGTCATGATTATATTGATCCTTCGAGTGTTGCTGAGTTTTAATAGGAGTGCCCGCTTATGGGTTTGTTTTAAGAAACTCTCGTCTCACTTACTAGTCTTGAAGTTGCACACCTTTATTTCTGAGTACATTTAACAATGAACAATTGAATTTGCATTGTGGATATAGGTTACCAATTTTTAATCCTGTCGCGTATGCTTTTCCACCTCTTGTCTCTCTCTTTCCCTTAGGTGGAATTGCTGCGCTGCACCCATTCAGGTGCAGTATCATACACATTGAGTGACCATCCTTTATTAGAAAGGAGGTGTCATGCTCCTCAGGGGGCGCTAAATCACTATTTTTGGTCCTGATGAAATGCCGACTGACCCTTTGGGCAATCAAGGCATGAAGCATGTCGACCTCACTTTGCTGATAACTATCTAGGTACATTGTGCCCGTACGATAGCACCACTGTTTTTACTTAGTCCTGGTTCCCTTACCCCATCTAAAATTGCTTTTAGGGCACCAGTGTCTATTTTAGACACACTCCATTTTTCACTTGACACACTTTCACACAGCCTCCTCTCATGCATTCACCTAAACGGCCTATTCGGTTCAAAAGATCTCCGACAAAGTGCCCCCAGGCCCGTCAGGTATTGCAGCGCCGGCCAGACGAGGAGCGCCCGATGATGAAGCATGACACCCTAACAGGTGTGTGAGGGCATTAAGATCTGACCTTTTGTTCTCCCTGCGACAGGACTACTAGCCTCGTGGTTTCACCACTTTGTGACCACTTGGCCTATAGGAACTACTCCTACCTTGATGATCTCTAAAGACTACATGCCCAGAACGAAGTGCCACTGGGCACCTCCCCCAATTAGCAAGGAATTCAGTGATTCCTGCATTAGGACCCAAAGTCAGAGGCATCCTGTAAGGTAAAATCCTCAGCTAAGTGGACCGAAGGAGTATTTACAAACATACATACCAATGACCCAGGTTATTATTAAAAGGAACCTAATGTCCAGTAGGTTTTTATTGAAAGTGTATATATATATATATATATATATATATATATATATATATATATATATATATATATATATATATATATATATATATATATATATATATATATATATATATATATATATATATATATGAATGAACCACAGTCCTGAAGAAAATCCTGTATCATAGGAAAATCAGGTACGGACCACAACGTAGTTTGTTGAAATCTTTAGTGCTTTATTGCAACCTCCACAGCATGACGTGTTTCGACCAGGTCACCCCGGTCTTGATCACATTATTAAAAGGAACCTAATGTCCAGTAGGTTTTTATTGAAAGTGTATATATATATATATATATATATATATATATATATATATATATATATATATATATATATATATATATATATATATATATATATATATATATATATCCAAGTTGATAGCCAGGAGAGGGTCTCTTCAGTACAAATAGGCTGTCAAAGTTGTTGTTACACAGTGTGAGATGCTGCTCGAACGGGTGCATCATAAACTCTCTGTAGAACTGTAGGAGTAAGGAAGTTGTTAGATCTCAATGTAGATGGAGTTCCATGTTGTCCACGCCCAGCAGGGGAAGGCCTTTTGGCTTATCCTTTGTCTTTCTACCCTATTGATGGTATTGACACAGGTGCAGGGGCGTAACACAAGCCCCTGCAGCCCCTGTGGCACAAGATAGCCCCCAACTATCCAGGGGGGCCCTCAGACCTTCTAGGGGGCCAGTTCAGCCCAGGCCAAAACATATCTGTAAGAAATAGGAATCTTAGATGCCTTGCATCATATTTTGCAGGGGGGGGCATCCTTTTGTGTTACACCACTGTACAGTTGTTGGGCTGGCCACTGTATATCTTTATTGTTTTTCCCAGGTTGATGGTGTGTTGAGTTGACTAATTTATGGTGATGCAGGTGGGCAGAGAGTTTCAGTGGAGATTTCTGAACATGTTGGAGTTCATGTCCAGTTTTTTCATTTTAGTTATTTTATGGGTAGCAGAATGAGGGTACCCTTTAGGAGGCTCTGCTGTGACTGTAATGGTGGTGAGCAGAACATTGACTCTATCAAGATCGAAAAAGGATCAAGGTTTGGGATCTGAAGTGTTAATCCAGAAAAATTCTTCACTCTAAAAAGAAGGGTGAGTTCATGCCAGGTGGTTAGAAAAATCTTTGCAATGTGGGTCTTAAAGGTGATGCTGATATCAATGAACGATCCTAGTCATTTTAAGCTCTTGGTGAGTTGTGGGTTAAAGCCATCGAAAGACATTGCAGACAGCCACTCTTACGATCGCTCCTTCTTTCTGTCACTGACTATGTATGCAGACTTCATCTTTAAGTTGTTGTGCTTTGACATTCATTGTGGCAAGCAGTTTTCCAGATGGTCAGTGTCACTTCAGGAATGCCTCAGATGATAGAAAAATGCTAGAGATATGCCAGTATTTGGAAGAGTTTGTCAGGGTGGTGTATTTTCAGCTAGGAGGTAAAAGAATAAATGACAATACTATTCAAACCAATTGGAAAATGAGTGTATTAAGTGAGGTTTGCTGGTTGGGGGTTTCAAATGCTTCTGAGAGTTTGAGAAAGACCAAGTGACAGGAATCCCCATAGTCAGTGAACTGCAGTTCGTCATCAATCACTAAGGTGGTTGCACTCTCTGTGCTATACTGTGGACTAAATCTAGATTGATAGTTTTGGATTAGAAAGTTGTTCTTGATTTTCACACGGAGGTGGCAGTGACAGTTTTTTCAATCATATTAACTATGATCAGCTGGACAATGGGAAGGGGGTTTGTGGGAATGTCAAGGTTGAGCTTCGTCAGTAATGGAAGGTCTCTATGGTTTTGAGATGCCATTGAAGATGCCTTGGGGAAGTTCTTCTTGTACGTTCTGGTCTTCAATGTCCCAAGACTTTAAAATTCTATCAATGTAGAGCATGTTGCAGTTGCTTAATTTCAAAGCATTGCAGGGAGGTACCAGGGTGATGGTTGTTTCTTCTTTCATGTTGATGGTAGACAGATATTTGGGATTTCCTTTAAAAATTGCAAAAAGGACAGATTACCCTCCCCAGTAAATGGAAGGTACAGCCACCTGATTTACAGTAGTGCGAACCTTAAGTATGTCAGTGACGGAACCTAGTACAACTCAATGGATGACATACTCCTCAGTAGATGGAGTAAGGGCCATCAGAGGTTTGGCCATTTAATGGTCCACGGCATTTAGAGAAGGTGAGTGGGCGGACAAATGGCCTGTTTTTACAATCGGTGACCGCCATGAAAAACCTGGCAGTAAGGGACATTTAAAGACCCCCACACCAAGGGAGAAAGTTCCCATGGTGTGGGGGTTATTCGTTTTTTTTTTCAAAATCTCGCCTTAAGAGTCATTGCCTTTATCTGGAGTAAATTTCCAATCTTTTCCAGTGTGGAAAGAAATTGGACAGGTGTTGCTGAATACTTTACACCTGTCAGATTGTGGGTGTGCACAGCCTCACAGACATTACAACCCTGGAACAACCCCCACAGGCCCAATTTGTATATTTGCTCAAAGATAGCAAAATCAGAGCTTTCCTAGAATTCAAATCCTGATATATTTATGAGCCCTAACAAATCAAAGAGACTGTTACCAGAGGTCTGGCATAATGAAAATGCTGCCATAATTCGTGAAAGTTGCAAGAGGATATTTTTACAAGACAAGTAGGTTCCTGAAGTGTCGAAAGTCGTGTCACTTGGACAAATTGCTTTTTTTTATAACTCCACACACCCATGGGCATTTCAATCTGGGGCAGGAATTATCAGTGCAAAAGTATTTTTCTTTTTTTACATATCTAGAAATCTGGGTCTATTTTTCCAAATTACACCCTTCATAAAAAGATGGAATGTTATGTAATTCTCATAAGCTGGATGATTAAATCAGGTGGGCAGGCTGGTGGGCACATTAGTTCAACACTCCAAAAACACAATTTGTTTCAAGAGAGCCCTTCAGAACTTACAAAGTATCCTTACATTTGTGCCTCCGAGGACCCAGCTGTAGTGTACATTTTTTTACTCTATCACAGGTGTGATTTTTCACCCACAGAGAGATTACATTTGGTTGCATTGTTTCCCACACTCAACATCTGCTGATAAGGCATTTTCAGAGTATTAGCTTAAATGACTGGGGAAAGCTTTGCCTCCAGATCCTAGAATCGTTTTCTTCCAATAGGCAAGATAGAATTGTTTTTATGCTGTCACAGTTTTTAGGAACCTGATAGTCAAAGGCTGAAATTAAAAGGAAGAGCCATCATTATGGGAGTGGTGGAGAGACTTTAGTAAATCACAGACACTCGAGCTCGAGGTCAAAACGGGGACTGAAGAAATATTAAAATGATGCGGTTTTTTCCAACAAGATTGTGTGTTATGCGCATTTAGTAGTCAATGTTGAGCTTTGTGGCAGAGCCTCTTCTAGGGCTGTAGATCAAATTTTCTGAATTGGTATATGAATTTTGCATTAAGATATGGCCTATATATAAATATTTTTGTACGGTATATAAGCAACATATTTTGATAGAAATGGTTTAGTACCTAATAAATGTTATTTCAATTTTTTTTTTCACTTTTAAAAACCCTTAAATTAAAAAATAAAGAAAAAATCCACTTGCTTGGAGAGGGATTGAGGATTTGTTGGAGACATCTATACATTCTGTTGCTGGTGACTGAGAAGCAACGATCTGACATTTCATGGGATACGCATTGGTCTACTTTATCTGGTTCAATGAAGCTTTTATAGCACTACTGGAAGCAGTGCGATTTGCCACAAAATAACGCATTTCTTAAACTAAGGGGCTCATTACGATGGCGGAACGATCGCCACCGCCGGGCCGGCGGTGCCTATCGTTCCGCCATCAAATTGAGAATTACCCACTACCATATTAGGATGGCGGTGGGTATTGCGGCGGACGCAAAGTCCGTCCGCCGCTTTTCCGCCGGTGGCAGTCACTCCGATTGCCTGGCGGGCAGAGCAGGGCCACTAATATGGTGGCGGTGCCTAGCAGGCACCGTCCGCCATATTAGGATGTGGGTTTTAGGAGGCATTTCCATGGCGGCAATGCCGCCATAGAAAGGCTGGCGGGGATTGGGTTTGGGGGCCTGTTGCGGGTCCCCCATGTGGGGGGGTGTCGCTGCACTGGGGGGTACCCATGGTACCCCCCTGCATTTCCATGCACCAAGTGGCAGGCGCCACGTGGTGCCTGCCACGTGGTGCAGGGAAATGCGGTGCAAGCACCTTTCACATTGTGGATGGTGCTGCAGCCAGAAGCACCGCCTGCAATGTTAAAGGCCCAGGATGCGCCCGCCAGTATGGCGGTCGCATCCTAATTGCAGTGGTGGGACCGCCGCATGTATGGCGGGCGGTCCCAATCACTGCTACGGTGGCGGGCGGACAAAGTCCACCCGCCATCGTAATCAGCCCCTAAGTAACGTCTTTGAGGAAATCGTCAATGGCTGGAATGGATTCAAAGATGAGTGGCACCTTGACAGATTTTCAAAGGGAGTCATGCTTTAAAGACTTTACATCGCAGATATGTGCACTCCGAATGTGTTTATGTTGAGATGAAGGCTTTATGTTTGTCTTAAGCAGAATAATATTGTGAATGAATAAAGTGGATTATTTATAATCAGTCCCACAAAAATGACTGTGAAATGTTTGCTTCTTTCAAGGGATTTCGTACAGGCGGACCCTGTCCCGCTAAAGTAGCAAAGCATATTATGTTTAATGAGCAGCTCCTCTGTATGTTTCTGTACCTGTCCTCTGTGTTTCCTATTAACAAGTGCCACCTTTTAAATGACACCTGGCATTGACTGCTTGTCACACAGGGAAATGCTGAACTCATGGTGGGGGGGACAGAATGGGCATTCAAAGGTAATTCGTGCGCCGTTTATTGCTGAAGCAGAGCCTTAGGCTGAAGGGAGTGAATATAGCGCCAAGAAAAGCAATACAAATATGAACTTATGGAGAAAATGAATCTGAGCAGCCAAATTCGTATGTTATTTTTTTCTTATTGCTGTATCTGATCATCACTGAGTGTAGTTGTTTGCGTATCATTAGAAAACAAGTTTTGTTAAGATGAATGGGATTTAACTTACAAAAGTGATCATTTGTGGAGGATGCTTGGAAGGATGTTTTCTTGTACCCTGAGACAACTAGCATGACATGATCTCAAGCGACAGTTTGCTGATATACCTTCTTCATAACATAATGCTTAGAAACGTAAATGGCAGATGTTCCAGACTAAGCAAGTCAACTGAAAAGGAAAACAGACCTGTGTGAATTGTTCATCGAGCTTACGTAATTTGCGTGATTCGCTAAATTTGCATTACATGAATAATGTCATGCAGGAATAGTTCAAACAGAAAATGTCTCACATGAGACATTTTCGGAACAAATCCCTTGCTGGTACCTCGGTTGCCTTTTGAACAGTACACGTTCATGTTCAAAAGTGTCACAACTGCAAACTCAAATGGCTGGTGCTGGGGAGGGTGGCCACAATGGAGTTTGGGAATAACAAGCCATGAGGAATAGGAGAAATTAATTCATACAAACCTCATATTTGTTAATAATGATTAAGTATATTTGCAAATGTAATCAAATGAGCAATATTGTTGTCTGATGAATAACAGAAGATTTACTATCCATATGGGAGCTAAATTGTAAAATATTAATGAATATGAAGGTGTAATACTGAATCATTGTATAACATAAAACACACAGAGGATGAATGAAAAAGTATGAATGTGTGTTAGGGCTAATTTGTTCTACAGCAATTAACAATTATCTTTTATTTGGACTATATATAGATTGAAATATGTATATTCATATAATTTTCTATTTTTTTATACAATAAATTAACCAATTTCGATTTCATAGTTGGGTTTAGTATTTGAGCTCTAGATGCCCCTATTATGAATAAGACATTTAAAGGTATAGTTACCTAAGAATTGTTTGTACAATTGCTTTTCTGTCCCTGGCTTAGGAACTTTATTAAGTATCAGGGTAACCCCTATATATACACAAAAGTTTATGGCAGATAGCTCAGATAGTTTAAGAAGGACATTCATGCAAAAAAAGCTTAAGACAGTAGCATGGAATCTTGCCTGGAAAGCTTGATCAAGGCGAGAATACAGATGAAAGGCATTGTAAGAAATGTGATTATTTGTTGAAGGGTTGAGGACCCACTTGAAAGAATAATCACAGTCCTTGTCAGGGTGAACCACAAACGTTACTAAATAAGCCTGCACTTAACCCTCTAGTAGATTGTCACAAAGCAGTCATGCTCAACTTAGAGGCAATGTGTACATTATGTATGCGATACTCAAACAGTAATAAAGTGAAAACACAACCCAAGAAGAATTTCTATCAAGATCAATCGAGGATATTTTAATAAATAAAATGACACCAAAACAACAAAAATCAAATCAGTAGCCCCGAAGTTATTAGTTTTTAAATGTTTTAGGAAAATACAACCAAAAGGTGCAAAGCACCATCTGCGGGTATCTGGTAGTGCCCGACCGAGGCAAAGTCATAAGTTTAGATTGACCACAATGGAACACGGGCAGGATACAGGGCCAGGTTCACCCCGCTGGTGGTTTACCTTCTGATTTCGGTGCGGGGTCTGTGTGGCACTGCTTTGTGGTGTTCTGCATCGCTCCACATCGGATACAGCAAAGCTGTCTGCTTTGTGGTGAGGCACCGTGACTCTGCGTCACTTGGCTTCGAATCGGATGAAGCTTTTAGACTAGATGTGTGCGACGTAGCTCTCTGGGGCTCTGCCTGATCTGATGAAGCTTTCAGTCGGGATCTGCATGGTGTAGCTCTGCAGGGTTCTGAGGCGCTCGACTTTGAATCTAGTGAAGCCCTTGACGAGAAGCAGAGTGGCTCTTCATGGCTTTGCATCGCTTCACATTGGATACAATGAAACAAAACTTTCAGTTAGACAGGGAGAAGTGCACTCTGACTCCAGCTAAGGGTCCAGTACATTGAGGACACCACTTAGGGGCAGGACTCACTCCTGCAGAGGCAAACAGAGGGGACTAGGTCACGTCCAGTTGGGTTTGGTCAGCTGGAAAGCAGGAAAAGCCTTTGGAAGCTTGTTCTGACCTGTAGCTCAAGCAGGAGGTCAGCCAACTGAGCCTTGGAGTCCCTTCTGGGTCCTGGGTTCCAGGGAAGCATGTCCAGTCTTCCTTCTCCAGGCAGCAGGGCAGTCCTTCTTCTGAATCTCCTCAGGTCCATCAGTGTTCTGATGAGAGGTTCTAAGATTGCCATCCTGTGGGTGGGGACACCCACTTTGTATAATCCTAAACTGATTCTGGTCAGTTCTTCCCTTTCCCCTGGGTTAGGCTCCAATCTGACTAGTGAAAAAAAGGACAGAAAGGCCCGGGTGTATATTGCATCTGCCAGTGAAAGGGTAGGCTTCTTTTGAATAGGCAACTATAGTTTACAATGTTATATTTGTAACTGGGGCATTCATAAAAAAATACTGGAACCCAGAAGGAAAAATAGGTTTCAATTATTTATAGTATCAAAAATAGAAGATTCATAAAAATACATACACTTCAATAAATAGTTCAATTAATTCAAACATAGTTTTTTCATAACATATTAATACGGCATCCCTATAGTTAATTCATTCATCCTCATTCATCCTATTTTTGGGTTAAGTGTTTTTTTTAATTTTTCTTTTGTGAAAACGTGCCTTATTATTTTGATATACAGATATTAACCTTGTTATTTTGATAAATAGACATTTACTGTTTTGAATCTTACAATGAATAAATATTGTTCTTAAAGTGCATATAATGACAGTATGTTACACTGACATCAAAATAATGATTTTCTTATTCCTTATTACATACAATGTTGTCTCAGGTTTTATAAATTAGCATTTCTATCCATCATGGCTATACATTCCCATCTCTACGCGTGTTTCGGCTATCCTTCCTTCATCAGAAAGCCATAAATGATGGCCAAACCCTGTACAAATATACACAACAGAAAAGCATCTGGGTTACAGGTACTGAGCCCTCCAAAAGGTTTTAAAAGCAAAAACTAAAATGGTTTGTACACTCCAAATGTGCTACCTTATAACCCAATAATGTATGTGCAGGCCATCTTTCCAACAATTGTTTTCCAATATGTCACCTTGTGCATCCCATTCATGTTGACGCAGACTGCGTCCATAGATGGGCCTCCATGTCCATACATTACCAAATAGAGAATTAAATAAAACCAGACTCAAATTTCAAAGAAGGATTGTATAAAATGAAAGTAAAATAAAAAATAAAGTGAAGGATTTTTTTTAATGTAAAGGATCTCCAAACCTGTACTATAGACTCATGCGGGCTGTGGCTTTATGTATATAGAAAGATGTAACGATGATAAAGATCATGTGCATGCGATCTTGACATGAGATAATATATAATGGTGAACCTGGTATATATAAGTGATGTCACCAGATATGCTCTCTCTAATAGGTCATCAATCGAATATAGGAGCAAAAAATTGGCTGCACTAAAACTGAAAAGTGAAGGAGATTGTTACAAAGCCAGAAATGTGAAAGGTTATTCCTTGATTAATACATTGAGCATACTCCCACGACTATTCTGTCAATACTTACCTCGAGGAAATTACGGACAGAGCCCATATATGATTAGATTCGATATAGTGCTCTTAGGTGATAAGAAAGAATAAAACCAAAACCAGGCGTCGTATAGCAATGGATTTTAGTGTCCTATCCATGCTGCTTGAAATAGTGGTAGGTCGATACATGTCTTACCTTGAAACAACAGATGACGATAGACCTGACTTCGAGTCGTCCTTCGTCTCACTGTGGGTGAACCAAAAAATGTTGTTATAAAAATGACGCTGAAACTAGCACTAGATCGTCCTATGGCTCACTGTTACTGAACCAAGAAACTGGTTGTAAAGGTTCCAATACCCTTGGATAGGTCGGCATTTGATGGTTTCCTCATGTTCATTCACCTAATACAGAGTAATGGGCGCTATGTTGGAATCAGATGCGTATCCTTCCTGAAGCAAAAGTCCTGACTATATCCGATTTTTCAAATTGGAATAACGCGAAGACGAACTTCCTGGACGTCGGGCGCATGAGAGAGCTAGACCGAAGAATTCTCTTCCGGTGTGCCTCCTACGGACAAACATAGTACGCCATGTTTAAATGTTTTTTGTATGCTGAGTAGACTGTCCAATAACATGGCAACTGAACTATATGCTAACTTGCCTATGTAGGAATCAGAAGTGCGTATCCATCCGGAGGTAAAGGTTCTGACTATATCCATTTTTTCCAAAATAGGAACAGCGCGAAGACGAACTTCCTTGAAGTCGGGCACATGGGAGGGCTAGACTGGAAAAGCCTCTTCTGGTGTGACCCCTAAGGTCTAACAAAGTACGCCATGTTTGAACGGGATTTATATGTTGAATAGACTATCCATATACATGGCAGTTGAACTATATGGGGGAATTGTATATCAAGATAAAATATTAAAATACTTAGGGGCCCATTACGATACCCGGCGTAAACAAATCCGCCAGGCATGGAAGCGGCAAAAATCCGCCCGCACACACCGCCTGAACACCGACCACGCCATTACGATTACACAAACCGAATACCGCCATCGGCGGAAAAAGCACACAAAATACCGCCCGCCAACGTCCGAGTCGGAGTCAAACCGCCCGCCACGGACGGAAACACGCACGACAACACAAAACCGCCCGCCCTCACGGCCGACACACCGCACGTGAAATTACGATCGCACCGACATGAGCGCGGAAAAACCACAAATATACCGCCCGCCAGCGCAAACAACGCCGATGAGAATCGACACGGCAGAAGCCATGGCGCCAACGTACCTGCACAGAAACCATCCGCACACAAAACCAATAGCACACAACATGGCCAACAAGTCCACACAGCAAGGCACGCACAAATACACAAGCACAGTACACATCCCGAAAACACCCCGCGGACAAACAAAAAATACAAAGGCCAGAACCCCAGACACAACACACCTGAAAACAACAGACCATGAGGACACACCCACATAGGTGAGTACAAAAGCAGCACTCCCACAGACCACAACCCCTTGCTACATTGCAAACCAGAGAGGAGAGGAGAGGACACAGTGACACAGCAAGGACAGCAGCACACCACAGAAACGCACACATCACAACCACCACCACCACCACCACCACACACCACCACCACCAAACACCACCACCACCACCACCACCACCACCACCACCAAACACCGGCACCACAAACCCCCTGCACATTACACAACACACACCGCACCAGCACCACAAACATCATGGCACCACAAAGAATGCCCAAGTTCACGCCCATGGAGCTGACGGTCATGGTCGACGAGATCATCAAGGTGTACCCACAAATCTATGGGAACATGGTCCAGCACACACCACTAGCCACCAGAAACAGAATGTGGAACCGGATCGTAGACCAGGTCAATGCAGTCGGGACCCTGCCCAGGAACAGTCGAGATTAACAAACGTTGGAATGACGTAAAGAGCCTGGTCAAGAAGAAGGAGGGCAAAAACAGAGAGCTGGCTGCCGTCACTGGCGGAGGGAATCCCGCGCTCTTTAAGACCTTCAAAGCGTGGGAGGAGAAGGTGCGAGTCGTAATCCATCCGGAGATCCTCGCCGGATTAGCAGGGGGAGTGGAGGCTGGTAAGTACAAACTAATGTATACCAGCCCACCGCTATGTACTCACATGCACTACCACCATGCCACAGCTCCCAGGGACAAACACCCCCATGTCCAGCACACAATACACAACACATCACACACACATGCAACAGACACTACCACACACAGCCCAAACCGAACAACTGTAAGATGCGTGGGGACATGTGTACACTAAGCCAGCCACGTAACCACCAACAGGTCCACAAATATGCCAGAAGCGCCACAACGAGCACCCACCACACCCATGTGTCCGCTACAGCTGCACTAACCGACAAGTAACAGGTAAGTGGCAGGAACACAAAGTGCAGTGGGTGGGACGGTGGACAGCCCAAGTACAACACACACCAGGCCCCAGTCCCACAGCACAGCAAGGAGGAGCATCCCCCACAGCCACGTGTCAGCCACCGCAGTGCACAACGACAGCCGAAAGGCAGACATCACGGTCCACAGCAATCGGTGTCAGTGGGTGTCCAGCCACCCCACGACCCACAACACCCCCCACCCCCACAGACCTGCAACATGGAGCACCCCCCGCTTAGAGCCATGTGGCATCCAGTACAGTGCACGCACGAACAACTTGCAGGTGGGAAACTGGACAGGGCTGGATTACTGGAGGCATGAGGACCATAACACGACCAACACATGGGACATGTCACGTAGCAGACGAACACGCAGCACCGCCCACCGTCACGAACAAGTGAACAATGTGCACACGGACATGAACAACAGACTCACACCCCACATGACCCATCACAGATATAGCAACACCCAAGGAGCCACGTCTGCATGCACAAGCCACACTGAATATAGTACCACACGGCAGCCACTGTGCAACTCATCACACACAACCGAAACACCATTGAAGTCCTGTCCATGTAGCCCCTACTGCCTGTCAACCACACACCCCACAACTACGCCTATGTAAGACAAACAACACTAGACGCAACAGAGCGGAACAACATAAATGCACACGAACACCACTGAACCCATCAAACACACAGACACACCATGCACAAACAACATACCATCCATCCCATCCGTCAGCCCCAGTCTCATGAAAGGCATGTCATCCGCACAGCTGCCACACATACAGCAGTCACGCTAAGATACATGCCCCTGACCAACCATGTGCCAGAAGTCAATGAAGTGCACGACACACTGTGAGCAACAACACACAACATGGGCCACACCCCCGAGCACTGCAGTGATGCACATGGCACAGGGCAGCACGCACACCAAGGAGATGGGACAACTGCAATACGTTGGCTGGCACACAACCATCACTCACTCATAACGATGCGTCCAATGCCATGTCCAGTAATCACAACAGACAGCAAATATGCAGGCCATGTCAAGCATGCACACACCTCAAACCATGCACTGTCATGCTGCCACAACACATGTCACGTTCGGCACCCATGGCTCACAGCATGTACCCCAAAAGCATATTCCCTCCCAAATGCGAATCTGGGGCATGGCCCCCATGTTGCCATATGCGTTCCTAAGCGTTCCATTTGAACCCCAAAAGCATATTCCCTCCCAAATGCGAATCTGGGGCATGGCCCCCATGTTGCCATATGCGTTCCTAAGCGTTCCATTTGAACCCCAAAAGCATATTCCCTCCCAAATGCGAATCTGGGGCATGGCCCCCATGTTGCCATATGCGTTCCTAAGCGTTCCATTTGAACCCCAAAAGCATATCCCCTCCCAAATGCGAATCTGGGGCATGGCCCCCATGTTGCCATATGCGTTCCTAAGCGTTCCATTTGAACCCCAAAAGCATATTCCCTCCCAAATGCGAATCTGGGGCATGGCCCCCATGTTGCCATATGCGTTCCTAAGCGTTCCATTTGAACCCCAAAAGCATATTCCATCCCAAATGCGAATCTGGGGCATGGCCCCCATGTTGCCATATGCGTTCCTAAGCGTTCCATTTGAACCCCAAAAGCATATTCCATCCCAAATGCGAATCTGGGGCATGGCCCCCATGTTGCCATATGCGTTCCTAAGCGTTCCATTTGAACCCCAAAAGCATATTCCCTCCCAAATGCGAATCTGGGGCATGGCCCCCATGTTGCCATATGCGTTCCTAAGCGTTCCATTTGAACCCCAAAAGCATATCCCCTCCCAAATGCGAATCTGGGGCATGGCCCCCATGTTGCCATATGCGTTCCTAAGCGTTCCATTTGAACCCCAAAAGCATATTCCCTCCCAAATGCGAATCTGGGGCATGGCCCCCATGTTGCCATATGCGTTCCTAAGCGTTCCATTTGAACCCCAAAAGCAAAGTACAAACCAGACCCAGGATGGGCCAGGAGCCCGCATACACCAGAGTCACAATAAGTAGGGGCACAGCAACACACCCATCGGCATGGCCAATCCGTCCCATGCCACATGTGCACAGCACACAGTCCCATTGCCAAGCACACACAACTACAGATGCTACAGCCACACACACGCCTCCGGGAAACCCATGTACGAGATTGCACGAACTGTCAATGTCAGACGACAAATACATACTTCGCCAGGTGCAACACAATAACAAATCTCATTCTCTCCACAGGTGACGAACTGCTGGATGCTGGGGATGGAGCCAGCAGCCAGCACAGCCAGCCTACAAGCCCCCAACGAGGACACACGGATCTGGAGGATCTGTCCTCCTCTTCGGACACGGACAACCAAGCAGGCCCATCTGGCGTGGCAGGGCCCAGCCGCTCCCCAGGACCCCTCCTACCCACCAACCCATCATCCAGGGCTGCTGAACATTCCCAGCCCCCTGCTGCCACTGTCGTTGCGGCCACACCCACGGTCATTGTGGCCACTACCACTGCCGCAACCGCCACCATCGCCGCACCGACCACCACCGCCGCCACCACCGCCACGTCTTCGCTGGCACCAGCCCCAGCGCAGGTGGTGGCCCGGATGACTGGATCCACCCTGGGAGCCACAGCGAGGACCGTGGTGAGCAATGTGGCTAGTGGGCAGGCCGGTGGCAGCAGGACTGGTAGGAGGAGCAGGGTCAGGGAAACGCCAGCCTCCCCTGGGAGCCATGCCCTGCCTCACATGGCCAGAGTCCTTGGGGCCTATGAAGAGGCCCAAGGACAATGGGTCCGGTCTGCTTCAGACACGCGTGAGGTGCTGGGGGTGCTGAGGTCCATGGACGCCCGTATGGGCCAAATCGTGGACCTCATGGGACAGCTGGTGGTGGCGGTGAGGTCACAGCCAGGGACAGCAGCTCCCCTCCGCCACCACCTGCCGGGGCGCAGGGTGGAGCAGCAGTGTCCAGTTCCCCTGCGTCCACAGCCAGTGAGCACACCTCAACCACCAGCATGTCGCAAGCAGGCACCCCCTCGCAAACGTGGAAGGGGCCGTCCGAAGAGGAAACAGATCTCCCGGGAGGACTTCGCACGCTCCAGACGCAAGTGAGGCAGCCAGCCAGCCTTCCGCCAGCCTTCCTTGACCAGCCACTGCATTGACTTGGACTACGATCCCACTCCACACAGCCATCTGGATGGCATGTGTGTGTTGGACTATGGACATAGAACCAGTGGGTACACCCTGAGCATCACGCAGCCATGACCGACAGCTCATTGTCACTGCACGCACCACTTTTGTCATCACCTTACACACAATCACATGTCACAGTTTGTAATAAATGCACCTTTTTCACTAACTGCTGTTTGTGCCCTGTGTCTTATTTGTACGGAATACAACGGCCACCTTGGGCGGAAAGGCACCTGATGCGTGGCATGGCATTTGAATCCGGAGGGCCTGTAGGGACCTAGGGGTGGGAGACAGAACAGGAGCACATTCAATGAGTGTGTCACACACCCATCACACAGTACATGTCAACAACTACAAGCAATGTACACACATCGCACAGAGCAATAGGGCACAATGCCACAGCCACCAACAGTGGCATACTACCCTGGCCATGGAGCGTTGACACACAGCACGCAGTGAACAAACGGCCACCCTGACACAGCACACACACACCTGCACAGATACAGCCACATCAGCCGTCGTACATGGACACTCACCGTCAAGTGAAGTAGCGGGCGATGAGCTGCTGCCGCACATTACCAGCTTCCTCCTCTCCGCTGTCCTCCTCACTCGAGCTGTCCTGGTCTGCGGGCTGGGGCCCTGGTTGATCTCCGTCATCCACGATGAGGGGGATCTGCTTCCGAATGGCCAGATTGTGCAGCATGCAGCACGCCACCACTATCTGGCACACCTTCTGTGGGGAGTACGCCAGCGCACCCCCGGTGCGGTCCAGGCACCTGAACCTGGACTTGAGGAGGCCAAAGGTACGCTCGACCACACGTCTGGTCCTCCCATGTGCCTCATTGTAGCGATCGTCTGCTGGGGTGCGAGGATTCCTCAATGGACTGAGCAGCCATGCCCCATTCGGATACGCAGAGTCACCTGGGTGTGAGGGACACAGAGAACCGTTGCTAATCCAACTGGACAGGGGACAGCATCGCACAGCCAGCACGCTACACCACTCCACATACTCACCGACAATACAGGCACGATCCTGTTGCATATTGGACATCAGTCGTGGCAAGATTCTGTTGCGCATTATGTGTGCGTCATGGGCCGAGCCTGGGAACTTTGCACACACGTGGGTGATCACCATGTCCGCAAGGCACACCACTTGCACATTCAGGGAGTGCGTGTGCTTCCTGTTGCGGTACAGGTGCTCAGTGGCCTGTGGTGGAACAAGGCCGACATGTGTGCAGTCAATGGCTCCAACGACGTGTGGGATTCTGCCAAGGGCATAGAATGCACCCTTCACTGCCGCCAATTCACGAGCCCTGGGGAAGCGGATGTACCTGTTCCGGTACAGCATCATGGCTGCCAGTACATCCCTCAGCACCTTGCTGAACATGGGCTGGGACATCCCTCCTCCAATGCCCACTGTGTGCTGGAATGACCCAGTGGCGAAGAAATGCATGGCGGCCATCACCTTAGCCGTGGGGGTGACAGCAGTCGGATACACCCTGCGGGGACGGAGATGGGGTTCTAACATGGCACACAGTCGATGCAGGGTTGGCCTGTCCAGCCGAAACTTCCTAATAACCTCTGTATCGTCCATGTCCGCCAGCAATTGGTATGGGCGGTCAATGTTCGGTCTCCGCCTAGGGACAATGGCAGAGGACACATGTCAATGCAACACGACACATAGCAATTTCGCATACACATCACTGACATGACTGAGCAAGCACATGAGCCACAGCCCAGCTGTCAAGCTGGGACGGCACGGCCACAATACACTTACACAGGTCTCCCAACAATGGCAATGGCTAGTGATACAAACCACTGCCATGTGCATGCACATGGGGATCTAGGCCCCAATGACTTGCGGGGCGTGCTGATGGGGACTGACTGCATATCCGTCAAGCGGCAACGCCACGGCAACATGAATGTCTGCTGAGCATGGAACTGCTTCCGCGGCTGGATGAGTATGGCACACGACGACGACGATGTGGGCACAGGCTGAGCGGCCAAAACAAGTGGGACCTGTGGCACGAGGGGATATGAGACAGTAGTAGGTGTCAGCACTGCACCCTATGTACAGCACTGTACGGATCACACCTCCCGAAACATTGACTGGTGTCCACATTGACAGCCCCATGCCAAGACGGCTGTGTGCTTGCAGTCACACGTCACAGGTGAGAGGTTACATTGCACGTGCCAGGTGGCAGTCGTACATAGTGGGAGCTGGCAGTGTGTGCATGTGTCTCCTGTTCAGGATCCACCAGATGGGCGCTGACTCTGTACTGAGCATTGGACACAGCATGTTCCGTGGAAGGCTTGTGTGTGTGGGATGGTGGCACTGGATGTGCCTCCGTTGGGTGGGGGGCCATGCACAGGGCGGGTACGTCGATGATTGCGCATTGTTGGTCACGGTGGGTGCACCCACTAAGATGTGTTGCCCTGTGTTCAATTCCTATGTCCGCATGATGATGGACTGTAGATGTGGGCAGACTACACATTGGTCGATGTGCTGTCTATATGCATGTGCCTTCACACCAGGCACAGCTGCCCCTGCACATGTGACCCCTGCTGGACTCGCTGCTGGGTCTGTGGAGCTGATGCACCTTCTGCGCGTGGGGCGGACAGCTCTCCTCACTTCCCTCATTGCGCATGTCATGACTTTGCCGCAGGTGACATGGATCATGGAGGGCCCACATGTACGCGTGGGTAGGCTACACATGATTGTACACTGATCGCCACCCCCAGTCAGTGTTTCGAATGGGAAGGTTGTCGTGCTGGTGGTATGTTCGATGTGGCGGATGGGCGGGCCTAGGTGCGGGCTTACATTCCGGACATGGGGGGTAGTTGGATTGGCGACTAGTTGCAGTACACACGGGACACGTCTCTTCCTTTCCACATCTGGGTCATCCCTTGTACTTACTGACAGTGATACAGTCATCTTCGCCCCAGCCCTCATGTCCTCCCCTCGCTCCCCCAATATGCATGCTCACCTGCGAGGCTAGCGCCTGCACAGGCAGCCCCAAGCTCGCACCAGAGAGGGCAAGGAGTGTATGTGTGGGTCCAGTTGCACGAGTGGGCTGTCTCAGGGTATGATGTGTGGCGGGACGCCGTCCACCTGCGTGGTGCCCCAAATGGAGACCCGGCCTGCATGGACTATGCATCACAGTCTTCGCCTTCCGGATCCGCCACCTGCGACACCCAGTGGCTGTGGCTGCCCTTGCGGCCAGGCCGCGTCCGTCTGTGGCTGATGGCCCACACATTCACTCTTTGGCCTCTCTGGGGAGGGCTCGGGGTGGTGGCGCACACGCTTGCACTTAGTCGCAATGGCATGTGGCGTGGTTGGTATGATGGGCAATGGATGGGATGGTGCGAGCCACCTCCCGTGACGTCAGTGCTGCTCGTGCTGTGGTGCGTCCCCACTACACTTCCATTTGACTTGTGCCATGCTAGACGTTGAGGTTCTATTGCCTGCGTGATATGACCAGGAGGAGCGCGAGGAGACCTCTCACACACCATGCTCCACTGCCATCCCGTGCCCTGTATCGCCTGTGCGGATTGACTATGTTGGGGTTACACCTGGTCGACTGGGGCTGTGTGTGCCTTGTCAAGGGGCATGGCGGGCGCACAACAGGATCCAGCTTGTCCACAGAGGGTGGGCTGAGGTGCGCCTGGTACCGCTTTGTACGTGTGCCCGGCTGCTGTGCACACACGTGTTCACTCCCCCGACAGGTGTCCTCTCACAATGCCCAGGGAAGCGGTGGTGTACTGTTCATGACCCCTCCCAACACGTCGTGCTCCAACTTGGCATGTGCGCATCTACCCATCGCACCCACCCACCTGAGCACTGCGTCCATACGACTTCACACGACACATGTGTGTCTTCCACAGTAGTGCTACTCATTTGCGTTGACATCCAATACCAGTGGACTACATGGTCATGTCACGACTGCCGTGTACTTCACATACTCTCATCCTCTCTCATTCGTACTTGTGAAATGAGTCAGCGGAGACAGTTTTGGTTTCAAACATTATATTGAGTCTTCTGTCCTCTGTGATGCAGTATAGTGGACACTACTGGCAGCGGAATACATGTTGAGGATATACTGAGCATGATTGCAAATGGGATAGGGTGTGGGGTTACATGTGATTGGCTGTTCATGTGGGATGTGGGCTTCAGAGTGACATCTGCTTGGCCAAGGCTGTGCTAATGTACATTTACGTATAGCTGCGGAGCTGCGGACTTTGACACAGACGGTATACATGTAGCCTACCAGACCGCTTGGCATCATGGGCACAGTCCATCTCAGTTCCATGTGACAGGTTTGCTGCGGTTGTTCCTCATGCACGCGTGCATGTGAGATGACATCAGGGCATGTGCTTGCGTGCATGCAGCGGCGTGCCACTTGTTGTTGCACTGTGGTGGTTACTGGACATGTCACAGTCACTGGGGTTGTGTTGTTGTTGTATGCACTTGTCGTCCATGCAAAGGTCCTGGTATGGGATTCCCGGGGCGGGGGTGGGAGGGGTGCAGCACCCACAGACTCCAGGCGACCTATTCATGTCCACTGAGCGGTGTGTGTGTCCATGGGCGCTGGATCCATGTCGTGTCCTGGTTGTTCGTGCAGTTCCGTCCATGTGGGTGCGATACACAGAGCCCATGCCACTGCCTCCCACGATGCATGCGGTGTTCCTGGATGTGATGGGGAACAGTGTGCATGTCCCGGTCATATCCGATGTCATGGCGATGTCGATGATGGTGTGGTTACAGTTGCCGGTCGTTTGGTATGGCTGTTGTGGTGGTGACTGGCCAGTCCGTGCGGAAGCTAAGCATGGGTGCGGGGTTGGACATCATAGGTCACTCGGGGAACCTGCGTTGTGGTCCGACGTATTTACAGGTTGTCAGGTATGCGATGCCGTCCAGCAGGGCTTCCATGTCATTGGTGGTGTACATGTTTGCCAGCCAATGAAGCGGATGGTGGCTGTCAAGGTGTTGTTCGTAAGTTGTCCCTTGGAGGACCATGATGGGGCATGCTGGGTGACATTCGATGTAGCTGTTATCGATGATCCGTCGTGTGGAGGCACAGTGGTCCCATTTCAGTGCGGGTGCGATGTTGGCCACATACGCCATGCCCCCATAGGCAGAGCAGGCCCTGTCGTGTGCGTCCAGAGGGAGGAGTAGTGGTAGCAGGTCCGCCTTCAGACATGCCGGGTTGGAGAGGCATATCTCGACGGGATGCTGGTAGGGACACCTCCGACAGTAGAAGACGGGCATGACGCAGCTGAACAATGTGATGCGGTAAGTCAGTCGGTAACTTACGTTCAGCAGGGACAGGAGATCGCATCCCAATGTATGGCACAGGTTGGTTTTGTACAGCTTGAGCTGTTCGGCGTAGTTGGGTAGGTGTGTTGCGGTTGCCATTTCGCAGCGGTTCGTTGAGGTGGCGTGCTCCGGCTGTGTGTGCAGTCTGCAATGTGCACGCTCCGGGGTTGCTGTGAGCTCTGTGTAGTCGTAGGGAGACAGGACTTGTGTTCTGTTGGCTTGTTTGGAGGACACGGGCCCTCTTCCCACATGCTTCTCAGACAGTTCAAGGTCAGTGCTGTGTGACTCCTTCCAATTAACTTGCATGTGGCCGACATGGGGGAGTGTTTTCTTCTTTCTTCCCCGTCCGTTGTGTGCTTCTGTGATATGCGCTATCTGCCCTGTGGTCGGTCTCCTCGGCATGCCTGTGTTGGTCTATTCTTGGACAATGGCTGTATTCACCGGCTTCTGTCGTAGGGCTGTGGTTTCGGAGTTGGAATGGAAGGTCATTCAGTGCTGTCTGCTCTCCCTTGTGTCGGCGGCAGGCTGCCTTTCCGCTCTGCTTTGGGCCTTATGTGTGAATGTTATTCTTGGGCCACCTGTTGTCGGTCCCCGGGCTCTTTGGTGTTCCGTTTTATATGTCTTGTTCATATGTGCAGGGTGGTATGGGTGTTTCTGTGTGGTACTGGCGTTCCTCTTCCCGAAGGGGCCCTGCTTCTCCTAGTTGGTGTTGCCGCCGCTGTGTGCTACGCCATGTTTGTTACACTGGGGTGTGTCCTGCTGTTGCGTGTCTTCACTGACATGTGTGCGTCGGTTGTGTGGCGTTGGGTGTTGTCCGTGAATTGGGCGTTGAGGACATGTCTGTGGCCGGCCTGTCACGTGTCATGTGCGTTCGGGGTGGGGCTGATGTGTGTGCTGCTTGGTTGTGTCCCTGTGTCTGTGTGCGACGCATGCATGGCGCTGCGGTTGGCCTCTGCGTTGTGCGCATGTGTGGCGGCATCATCGGCGCTTTGGGGCCGTGACGGGGTGGTTGGTTACTAGTCCCAGGTGGTGTGTACACATGTGTTCTGCGATGTTACGATTTGGCCTGTGTGTCATATGTGGATGCGATGGTGGATGTGTAGTGTACACGCGCTGGTGGGGGTTGTCCGCTTTTTCCGCCCTTGCACTGTGTGCGCTGTTTGCGTGCACTTGTTGTGTGTGTGCCTACCTGCGTCTCCGCGGTGCGTTGCGTCCTTGGTGGTGCATCAGCAGAAGCATGGGGAGTGCCTGCAGTGCTGGATTCATGCTCGGGAGCCGCTTCTTCGTTGTCCGTGCTCGGCATCCGTGTTACCGCTTCGGTTTGTCGTACGGTATCTCTTGGCCGTGGGAGCCGTTTGTTTGCGGCATCGTAATTTATGCGCCGGGCGGGACGTGTTTCGTCGGACGGTGTGTGTCAGTTGGGCTGCGCCGCTACATGTACGGGCGCACTTTGATGGCGGACGGTGTTGCTGGCTTGCCGGCGGTGTTTGGCCTACTTTTCCCATCGTAATTGGGCGGGCGTGTGGACTGCTGCGTGCCGGCGGTAACTGGTGGTTTTTGCATCCGCCAGCACGGCGGTGGTGCTTCCGCCCGCCATCGTAATGTGCCCCTTAAAGTCTAAACGGTATATTACAATTTTGATAGAAGCAAGATATAATTATCAAAAAGACCTGCTCTTACTGAGATACCCAGGGAAGAAGGTAATGCAAGTTAATGGACGCTCTCTGTGCAGGAGTGAAATTGAGCTGTAGTGTATGTTTATGTACAACAAGGTACATAATAATAAGATGTCTGGAGGAATGTGATCTAAAGTTGTGATAAATAAGACTGTGAGTAAATTCACATAAGGACTGTAGAATGGTACCTGTCCAAATAATTCTTTGTTAATATAATAAAAAGTGTAGAAAAGAAATAAAAAATTATGGACTAATGCTCCTTATGTCCTAAATCATAATTAATGAACGGAAAACGGAAGAGGGAATTTGACTGGAGGCAGAGTGGCATACCTCATGATCTAATGTTGTACCTGATAGCGTGCTCCCATTGAATTTCACTATTGAGGCCTTTTTATAAATATCCAATGTGAAAATCCAAAAAACTTCTCTACATTTCCTAATTTGCGTACATGCACTGCCTGTCTTAATATGAATTTTTTCCAGAATTATCCATTGTGTATCTTCAGATGTATGTGATGCATCTATATAATGCTTAACTAGTGATGCAGTAAGTTTATTGGTTCACATGGCTGACCGATGTTCTGTCAGTCGAGTTGCCATGGTGCGCGAGGTTTCCCCCACATATCCAAGATTGCATGGACACATCAATAGATATATGATGTTACTGGTTTTACAATTCGTGAGGCTTTTCAAATTGATATTGTATCCATTGATGTTCCAATTAGATGTTTTTTCAATAGCAAAGTCACATGCTTTACACATAGTGCATTTGTAGTTGCCTGTGAGTAATATATTACCTTCTATAGTGGTTTGGATGGCAGGTTTTCTTTGCGTCATGCGTGATCTGATAATATAATCCTTAAGGTTTTTATTCCTCCTATGTGCAAATAGAGGTCTTGGTATTTGTTGTTCTCTTTCTGCATTTAAGATGTGCCAATGGGAGTTGATAATTTGACGTATCTTCTCATTCATGGTAGATTGGCGTGTAACGAATACCAGTTTGGATATCTGTTCAGGATCACGTTTACTAAGTAAGTGCTGTCTGTCATAATACCTCGGGTATCCTCTTGCTATGAACTTCTTTTTCATCTCCATGGCCCGCAGATCATAATCTGATAAGTTGGTGCAATTCCTGCGAAGACACAGGAATTGGCCAAAAGGGAGGCTCGTCTTTTGAGATTGGGGGTGGTAACTCTCAATGTGCAATAAAGTGTTCCTGGACGTAGGTGTCACATATAGATCAACCGCAAGATGTTGTTGTATATGGTTGATGGTAATGTCCAGGAATTCAACTTGGTCATTGCTCGTAGTTGTAGTAAAGTGCATGTTACTATCTCACAAGTTAAGCCATGTTACAAATTCAGGTAGATCTTCTGGATTTCCTATCCATATAAAAAATATGTCATCTATATACCTAGACCAAAGCTCTATTCTTTTGATCTTTTTCTTTACGTTCTACTTAAAAGATCTCCTTGCCCTGTCCAGTATAAAAGACATTAATGTAGTGACTATTGTATCAGAGTTCCAGGGTGATAATTTCAATATGGAAAAACTACAGACATTTGGCTTTACTGATGAAGACTTTGCATCGCTAGTAGGGAATCAATCTCGTTTTGAAAATGCTAATAGCCTTAGAACGACAGGCAATGAAGATATACAAAAATTGAGAGCTCTAAAGAAAAAGATCACGAGAATAGAGCTTCACGGGCATTTCATGTTAGAATAACTTAAAGCAGGAGTAATACCACAGGGATTGAGAGTTAGAAATATACCTGGGCTTTTTGTACAAATACGCAAGTTCCTGGAAAGATGGTCCATGATAGCTAATAGATGTTCAGGAGACCTCATGGTTCTAATAGTGGAAACAGTGAAGGAACTAGTCCAAACACTGTTAGAGTAAATGCAAGAGATAGAGAATAAAATCAAAAGCAGTCACGCAATACAGGAGGCAAAAAAGAAGCTAGAAGAAGTAGAAAAGGATATGGCCTCGTATAATGACTACCTGATGAAAAGAAAAACAGACAAGCTTAAAGAGGACATTAGGTTTGCCACTAAAGAAAAAGTATACCCCTACTTGGCGGAGAACTATTACAATCAAGGAGAGGTACAATACAAGTTTGAACAACCCAGATTTAGTAGACCATCACGCAAAGTCACCACTTTAGTGACACCTCGGATTCGGATAGTGATGGTAACCTTTACCAAAATGATCAAGGCGGCAATAGAACTGCACAACCAGGACCCAGTGGAGACCAGCTTTTTTTAGCCAGGTGAGGGAATCAGAGAAACCATTGAAGACTGCAGGACCAGCCCAGAAACAGAGGGAACTACCAACAGAATCACAACCAGTATCAACAGAATCACAACCAATACCAGAACCACAGTCAGTATTTGGTCATGAGACACAGCAAATATTGGCGGGATTAAAACAAATACCCATCTTCAATTTGAGTTCCCAGACATTGGAACCTGCAATTGAATCCCTCTTTGAGAAAGGTTTGTCATTTGTTCCACATACACGCAATAACAAATTTGAGCTATTTCAGGATCTCATGGCCTTCTTTAGAAAGATCAGGCTACGAATATTCTTTGAAGGCCAACAAGACCTTGACATTATATCCACAAATAGATGAGGGTTAGCTCCACCACCCACTTTTGTACCTTTACTTGATCAAGTAGGCCCCGAAGTGGCCATCTTTGAACATCTGGTATATAAAAAAATTAAGTCAGAAACGAGATTTCTCCTGAATCCTACTTAAAACCTTAACTCACTAGAACACACTGCATTGCAAGAGTTAAGACTAAATAAATCCATTACGATCAAAAACTGTGACAAGGGTGGGGTATTGTCATCATGGACACCACAATGTATGTAACCAAGATGCATGAGATGCTTTATAATACAAAACATTATGAAGAAATCCCATAGAACTCACTACACGTATCAAGAAAACCATTCTAGACATTACATCTAGAGCGTTGAGATGAAACCATATGTGAGAATGAATGTCAGTTCTTAAATGTCTGTCTATGAAGAACCAGAAGATTAAGATTAAATAAAGGAACTAAGAAGACACTCTTGATTCTGTTCACATTTGTTTGACTTACCATAGCTACTGCTGTCATTATTGCTGTTTTAAATTTGTAACGTGTGCTGGGGAGTGGATTCACGTTCGTTGGAGCTTAGGCTACATAACTAGGGGAGGTTGGTGGTTCTCCCTACCTTACAGCACCGTATAAACTAGTGCTAGAAATAGATACAGAGTGAACAGACCCTCTAGGCGCCATTTCCCTATAATTATACCACCATCCCTTCTAGTACTAATTACCGCACACATTGCCTGCAGCAGGTACAAATGCATGCAGCCTCCCATGCATTGTAAAACACGACTCTATAATGTGTCTTTACAAGTTCAAAAGTACCCCGTGTTGCAATTATGTGCCACTTTTTTAGCTGTCTAATTTACTAATGGCGGCCACTCTTATTTTGGTGCGCAGTCCGACTTTCTGTCCCAGTTCGATAATGAGTAGCTGTTAGATCTATCATCCTTAGGTTGGTCTTCCCCCAACTTTTTGCCAGCTTACCTCCACATTTTGCTGTATCTTTTTGTTGGCCTTAGGACTCTGAGCACTTTACCACTGCTAACCAGTGCTTAAGTGCATGCGCTTCTCCACTAAACATGGTAACATTGGTGTATACCTTATTGGCATATTGCTTCCCTTGTAAAGTGGCATACCACAAACCCAGGGTATGTAATCTAAATGCTACTAGTGGACCTGCAGCACTATTTGTGCCACCCACACAAATAGCCTTTCAAACCTGTCTCAGACCTGCCATGGCAGGACCTGTGTGTGCAGCTTACTGCCACTTCGACTTAGCATTTAAAACCACTTGCCAAGCCTTAAACTCACCTTTTATTACACATAGGTCACCCCTAAGGTAGGCCCTAGGTAGCCCTAAGGGCAGGGTGCTGTGTAACTAAAAGGTAGGACATGTACTTTGAAGTTTTACACGTCCTGGCAGTGACAAACAACACAATTAGTTTTTCACTACTGTGAGGCCTGCTCCTCTCATAGGCTAGCATTGGGAATTCCTTAAAACACCTTTAAGCTGTAATTCCTGATTAGAAAGGAGTAGCTAAGTCATGTTTCATATACTTGGAATGGTAATGATAAATCCTCTTTAGTGGTAAAGGTGGATGTAACATTGCTAATTTAGAAATGTCACTTTTAGAAAGTGGATATTTCTCTGCTCTTAACATAGCTCTGTGTGCCAGCAGCCTGTCTCCGATACACGTCTGGGCTGGATTACAGCTGCACTTTGGGTATTCCTCCTAGAAAGCCACAAACACAGGAAGGGTGTGTGTCAAATGATTCATCTGTATTCTGATAGCCTTTCAGGGCAGGAAGGGGGAGGAAGCTGACACTTACATCTGAATAGGCTGTCCTGTCCCCACACAAAGGACTGATACCCCCACAGATAGCCTGGCAGACAGGGCTGGGATGAAAGGGGACCTGTGCACTTCAAGGAGACACTTTGAAGTCACCAGCATTTCAAAGGCACATTTGGGTATAAGTACTGAGACTCTGACCCTACTAAGTCAGTATACCACTAGACTTGTGAAGAACTCTGCCAGGAGTAAGGACTGCAGTGCTACAAAGATTGCCACTGTGCTTGATTGACTGTTCCAACAAACTGCTTCACTGCTGTGCTGACCTTCAGATTCTGCTTGCTGATGTCTGCCCTGCTGAAGACAATGAGGACTGGACCTATCTCACCTAAACCCAGAGTGACTCCAAGGGCTTTCCGGCTTGCCTTCTGTTTTCTGAAGTCTCAGGGACACAAAAGACTTCTTGCAATTCTGTTGGTGCTGCTGGACTTTGTCATCTGTGAGTCCTACCCTTGCCTGAGATGCCCCCTCCAGTCCTGAGCCTCAGAAGTGTGTTCTGCAGCTGATTTGCTACAAAATTGACACATTGTCACCACTGTGCCGATTGGAACCGACGCACTGCCCTTCGACGCCGACGCAGTGCAGATCCGAAGACATAACTGTGCGGCTCGACGAACACACAAGACCCGACTTCGAGGTTCAACGATGATGCAGTGCCAATTGGAGGTCTCAACTGCAAGGCCTGACTTTGACGCATCGACCCAACTGAGTGAATCGTAACCGACACATCAGACTCTCGACGACGATGCTTTGCTCCATTCAAGCTCATTTTTCTACATCCCCTGCGTGGATCCTGTAGCCAGCCTGCCCTTCTTTGCAGTCAGCCTGAACTTTGGATTTACTGCGGTCCAAAGTGACCTCAAGTAACCTTTTAGCGCTACTGACTTCTAAGCACTGTTTTTGGATTTAATCTTTAAAAATTCATGTCTCGACTTCTACTTCTTGGATTTTTGTCGTTTTGGTCTTGTTTTACTCAGATAAATATTTTCTATTTTTCTAAACCTGTGTGGAGCCCTTTTGCGGTGTATTCAAAGTGTTAATGGGTGTGTGTGTGTTGCACAAATGCTTTACAAATTGCCTCTTTAGATAAGTCTGCCTGCTCTGTGCCAAGCTACCAGAGGGTGAGCACAGGTTATCTTTTAGTGTGTATCTAGCTTACCCTGACTAGGATTGTGGTCCCTACTTGGACAAGGTAAAAAACCTCAGCCAACTAGAGGCCCAATTTCTAAACGTATTGGTCAGCAGTGAGGATAGGACTTGTGTTTGTACAATACCATATAGTAATTCAGTATTTACTACAACTCTATACTCAAGACCAATTCAGCCTTTTCCAATTCTCCCTGATTTACATCTTTGATTTTTCAAAAAGTCTGTTTGACCATACTCATTTTCTGTACAATATCTGTGGTCCTACCTGGCAATATGAAATTGGAGCTGGCCAACCTGGAGGCAAACACAGTGGCCCAGTTTAAGGAGTTCTGCCAGTAGAGAAGTATGTTCCATAAGGGATATGCCAAGAAGGCAGAGCTTCAGAAAGCCTTAAGAGCATGGGCAGCAGCCCACCCAGAGGGAGAAGTGGATGAGGTGGATGGGTCAAAGTTTGATGAGGAAGTGTAGTGTGGATTGTGGCCTCATTGTCGACATTGCTAAGTTAGCTTAGGCCTAGCTGCCATGATGCCTCTTTTGCACACGTTACTCCGTGACTTTGTTTTTCCAGATTCTGCCTTTCACCTTTTCTCATGTTCTCTGTGGTTTTCATCTGCACATCATGTACAAGGTCGAAAAACAACGTCCCTTATTGTTGCTGTTCTGGTCAGCCCCTCGCACTCAGACATAACATGAAACACAGCTGCACTGGAGAAATTCGGGTGCTTTTAATATTGTGATCTCCCTGTTGGACACACTTGGAGAAAAACCTTTCCAGGGAGAAGAGCTGTGCTTGTCCGATGATGTAACCCTTGCATCTAGTTCTTGAGGTATGGGGGTCCCCCTGACAAAGCCCAGAGGTCTTCTATTTTTATAATAAACTAGTTACTAGCACGGGGAGGGTGGCAAGGCATTATAGTCCTTAATCCACAGTCTTTATACAATGCTGTCCCCGTTTGTATTCTATGGAATTGTAACAATGCTTACTGTTTTGTCTTTATGCATTATGCTGCTAGTACTGGCACGTGTACAGTGTCTTAGAGCACGATAGTTGAAATAAACATTTTAAACTATACTGTGTCTCTTAATACGCACGTTGTGGACAAGTATGAGTGAGTAATGAAAGAGTGTTCTTGCTCCCGCGATTCCTGAAAGAGTCCGTGTTCTGGGATGTCTAATCATTGGTAGCTTCGCTGTAGTACGGAGAACGAATGAGACACTATAGCTAGTCGGATTGGGATTTTGGGCACTAAGGTGGATGGTTGGTACACCACTATACACCGAGGTCCTGTTTTCCTGCGCATAGTTCTGTATATGTGCAGAATCCCCGCAACATGGTGCCCAATGTGGTGGGCTTCTTATCTGCGAGACGCTTGAGTAGTACGTGTGCTTGTCCACAATTCCCTTCACTTATGTTTCCGGAAACATAGGTGAGGGTGTAACCTCCTATATTGATGTTTTTATAGGTTCTTTCAAGCTTGAAGTAATTAAAAGGTGTTCTTTTTTATGTTAACCCTCTATTGCGCTGCCACACACTAGGTTGTTCTACATTCTTAGTCTTGATGGCTGTGAATGTCAATATCCCGGCACATAGCCGCGCTGCGCTCCGGGCTCATTTAACGGCCTATGGAGTACCCGACGCGGGTGTCGCCCTCATCTTTGTGGTCCAAGCTGACCACTTTGAGGTATTTTACTCATGGGTCACTTTTCCGGCGGTAGAAGGAGATGACAATTTGTTCCATGCTTACTCTCCCACCGCCCTTCCTAATGTTTATCGGCCTTATCAGGCTCTTGAAGTACCGCTCACGGCTTGGCAACACCGTGTTTGGTTTAATGGCGCCCTCCCACATCCGGTCACCCCGATTCGGTTAGGCCCCTTATCAATAGATGGGGCCGCTTGGCCTGTTTTGGCCGGGTATACCCCACATCCACGTCATTTAGCGGTTCCAGTAGATGAACTGCGCGTGCTGCATACGTCTTTGATCCGTGTGCACAGAGCTTTAGTACAATACGTTACATACGATTTCCAGATGGCCCTTCCTGGGGTTGCGGCGCATCCAGCTAGACTTGGCGGTGTGACCATAAGTCCTGTCATGGTTAATACGGTGATGGGCAAGCGCCCACAGAATAAGGATGATTTGCCTTATTGGCTTGCAGAAAAATTTGACCAGCTGGAGGCGGTGTTTCCAAATACCTCTCCTGTGGAAAAACACAGGATTTTGACTATAAGTTTGCCAAAAGACTTAGTTCCCGAGTTGACAGAATGCAACAACTGGGGTAAGGTATTTGCGGCAGTGTATGCGAAGTGTTTCGGCACTCCATCCATGACGGTCCTCCCCACCGTGATTAAGCGTGTACAAGACGAACATGGCCCTGAAGCGGCTGTGGAATTGGGGTGAGACTGGTGGGAGTGTTCGATGTAGTGGCTGATCTAATCCTTGCGAACGTCAAGGGTGATGCAGTCAACTTTCAAGTCGCTAATGCTTTGGCTTTAGTCCCAGAGCTGGACAAGCCTTGCGAATTACCCAAAATTATTGCACAGGCTTATAAAACCATTGGGCGCAATAGTTTGGGGGTTAAGCCTTTTGCTAAAACGCAAGCTCAAACACAACCACAACAAAAATCTCAGTCTGATAAAGACGAGAAACCGTTCTTTTCTAAAAAGAACTGGAAGTTGAAGAAACAGGGAAAGCAACAACCAAAACCAGGGTCGCGTGCTGCGTCACCGGTTTCCGTATCTTCTGAACGCACTTATGATTTGCGCGACCGAGCGAGAATTAAGTCTCCTGATAGGTTTCTCCTCGTTCTTCACAGGCACCATCGACCTCACAGGCTGGTGGAGGAGATCGCCAGGAAAGAGGCAGGGGTCGTGACGCCCCACAGGGACGAGACCAACCTCGACAACCTGGCAGAGGGAAACAAGAAGAATTTCCCCGTTCTCGCCCACAGTTTCAGAAGAAAAAAGTTGCCGCTTTAACAGCGAGATATGCCACAGACGGTGAGACCGAGACTCCTGAATTGGACGTGGGCAGTGACGCTGCTAGACAGCGCCGCGGAAGTTACCATAGTGTGGGAGGCACTACGTCCTCATGTGGAGGCGACAGCAACTGACACTTTCATTACTGTCGAGACAGCTGACACCCGAGTGGCACCCCCTGACAGACTATTTGATATTGTCCTTCAAATTGAAGGTGACATTCAGCGTGTTATTAAAGGGATTTTTTGGGAAAATCTGACCTCTTCCTACGACATATTATTGGCGGAGGCAGATTGGCCGCCGCCATTTGTTCTTGCTGCTCCTAGATGGGAGGAAGTAATCCTTCCAAGCTTTTCGCATCATGTCCCCAAGGACAGAGCGGAAGCTCTCGCAGCTGAATGGGCTGTGGCCCAGGCCCCGGCACTGTACCGTGATCACGTGGGCTGGGATGAGGATTCTCCCCCCCATGATATACCATTGCGGTCTATGCCACAGCCTCAACCCCAATATCCCCTCCGGCAGGAAGCTAAAGGTCCCGTTTCCGCCATTCTGACACAGTTAGAATATCAAGGAGTAATCGAAACATGCGTGTCACCAATGAACAATCCCCTTTTCGCGGTTACTAAACCCGATGGGTCAAACCGCTTGGTTTTAGACTACCGGCATTTGAATTCTCATTGTCGAACCTTTGCGGTACAGAATACCCATAGTTCTGCGCTAGTAGTCAGTCTTGTTCGTAAAAAATATAAAGCAACATGACCTTTCCAATGGTTTTTACACTCACAATTTGTCCCCGGACTCCGGTCAATGGACCTCGTTCACTTCCGGTGGAAAACAATTAAAATTCCGGCGTTTGCCAATGGGCTACAAGAACAGCCCGGGGGTCTTCGCCGCCCGTGTTGTCTCTTTGCTGGACAGCATAGACCCAGATGCGTATTCGTACGTGGATGATATATATCTGACAGACGACGAAGTATGGCCGCATCTTTCCCGAGTAGACCGAATTATCCTCGAGTTCGCGGTCTTAGGTTACAAATTTAATTTTGCCAAATCACACATTGCAGAATTCACTGTGTTGTTTTTGGGCTATGAGCTCAACAATGAAGGTAGGGGTTTAGCTCCCCACTTCCTGGAGAAGTGCACACTTTTGCGCCCTCCAACGACCCTGAAAAAACTTCAGTCTTTGCTGGGATTTTTGAACTTCGGGCGTTCTTACATTCCCGAATATGCCCAGCGTATCAAGCCTCTCTATGCCTTGATACAACCTACCTTTTCGAAGTCATGCTGGCTTCCGGAACATTCGCTTATTCTGCAATCATTGCAGTCTGATCTCCTTGAATCTAAGTTCTTGTTGACTCGTGATAACCACACGAACCTGGTGATTAGAATTGTGCCAGGGGCAGTAGGTTTCACGTACTTGACGTTTAACGAAGGTGACACAGTACCTATTGCCTACAAATCGCATCTTTACACTTCTGCCGAGTTGCGCTTTTCAACTGTGGAGAAAGTTTTGACTGCAGTGCAAATGGCGATTCTTAAAGAACGCGCACTGGCACAGGGAAAATACATTTGGTTGTGACCCCCTATCCTGCCCTAGAGGCAGTGACAAAGGCAAGTGTACCAAACTCTAAGGCTTTGCACCCCCGTTGGATACAATGGGCTACTTCTTTGACATCTCCGGATGTCACCTTTATCTTTGATTCCTCTCTTCAGACACAGGAGTTCTTGCAGTTCATTTGCATGAATTTGTTCATCCCCCTCCTCTGTCTTTGCTGCCACTTGAGGAGTACAAATGTATCATTTACACTGATGGTTCGGTGCAACCGGCCACGGGTTCAAAGCATGCATACTCAGCAGCCTGTGCTATTGTTTCAGGTACCATAGTGAACGGTGAGTTCAAATCGAGTGTTGTGCACATGCAGGCACTGGGGGACAGTACCGCACAATTGGCCGAGCTGCGTGCTTTGGTGCTCGCACTTGAGTTTGCAGATCCGGATGTGACTACACTTATTGTATGCGATTCTTACTACTGTGTCCAGTCTTTTAATGACAACTTATTCTTTTGGGCTCAAAACGACTATAGAGATTCTAAAGGCAGCGCAATTAAGCATAAAATGCTTTGGGTTCGAGTAGCAGATCTTAAACAACGTCTGCCTCTCACACAGGTGATTCACACTCTTGGCCACCAGCGTGTGGGCGCACACGCGTTCGGTAACAGTTTGGCGGACGAAGCTGCCAAATCAGCAGTAGCCACGTGCTCAGTAGCAGCAGTTACAAGATCCATGACAAAAATAAATAATGAGATTTTGGCAGCTATTGCTGCAACTAAGGAAGGTTCTAACTACCCACAGGGTTTCCCTTCCAAGTACTCTTATTACTTAACTCCCGACAAGATTCCTTATGTAAAAATTCCGGACGTTGGTGATTGGCTGATTCCCAATGCGGACCGCAGAAGTTCGTTGATAACAGCCGCACATGAAGGCTTGGCTTCGGCCCATGCTGGCGTGTCTGCAACTGTTTCAATCTTGCAGCAGCGATACTGGTGGCGTGGTTTATATAAACAGACCCGTAATTATGTCCTTTCTTGTGACATCTGTCAGCAAATTAAGCCCTCTACGGTTACACATCCGCCACAAACACAGCTCTGCATTTCAAATAAACCATTTGGTTTTGTATACCTTGATCACTGCGGTCCATTTTCTTCTGATACTGCATATAAATATATCTTAGTTGCAGTTGATTCGTGCACACGTTTCATCTGGGTTTGGCCACAACGCAGTGCTGACGCTCGAAATGTCATCAGGGATTTGCGTGTCTTTGTGGGAATTTTTGCCTGTGGCACCTTCCATTCCGACCAAGGTCCTGCATTCGCCTCTAAGGCGTACAAGGACGCGATGAGGTCTATGGGTGTGCTGGTGCAATTTTCGTCTCCATACAGGCCTGAGGGCAACTCAATTGTGGAGTGAATGAACCGTGACTTAAAACAATCCTTGACAGCTAGAGTCTTAGGTACTGGCAGGAACTGGCTGGCCCACTTGTATGGCATGCAACGTGCACTTAATAATCTCCCTAGAAAATCTCTGGGTGGGCGGACCCCATACGAAATGCTCTTTGGCATACAGATGTTTGTACCATACTCTAAGGGGCAGCATTTCTGCCCCGTACCCAGTCGCACAGCTTAGAGGCGAAAGATTCCGCATTGATCCATGCTTATAATCCATTTAACTCCTTTATAATCCATGTACTCCTTCATGTTATCCAACTTTAAACTTTACTCTCAATAACTCCACACGTTGGGATGTCATGCAATTTTCAAAGTTTCTTATGCTCGAGATGTGCCCATCCGGACCTCTTGTCAAGAACACGAACAGACGCATGGTTCGTCCAAAAGCAGTGTTTATTAAAAAGCCCAATGCATTTCGGGCTCTGATGAGCCCTTCTTCAGGGGTCACTACAAATGACAATAAAAACATTCACCATTACACCCTTATTCACTGATATGCATATAGAAATCAATGCTGTCAATCATAATAAGTATCAAACACAATCAAGAAAGTTATACTGTTTATCCATTTAAACATCAATGTAAAAAAGACACACACGAAAAAAACACATATCATTGTGCTATCCCCCATAATCACCTCAATTATCTGATGGAACCTGATTTCAACCCCCATCCTTCCTTTGGTTTACTCTAACGAATCATCTCCTCATGTGTCACACTGCCCAATCACCTTCATTTGCCTAACCAAAATTCACTGTTAACAAACTGTCCTCACTCGTAACCTCCATTGGTTCACTGACAGAATATCGAAAACAAAATATCGTGTGGACAGAATATCGTGTCCAAAATATCGAGGACAAGAATATCGAGTAGGTAAGTGCAAATAGATGGGTATCAATTTACGATTCTTAACTCCAGATCTACGTACCTTGAAGATATATATATCGTCAAAGTACATATATGTGGAGTTATATATAGTAAAACTTTACTTACCCATAGAAAATGACCTTCACGATATTCTTGTCCTCGATATTTTTGACACGATATTGTGTCCGACGATATTTGTGTTTTCGATATTTTGTCCACCCACCCCTCCATTATCATCAATTCAATCATTCATACTATTGCCTCTCGTTCTGTCTCACTCCTGTCACCCTCAGAAATTGCTCACTGTACTTCTTTCACTTCACCTAACACCGGCTCACCACTCATCTTTATAAACATAATCCCAGTCACCCACACAGTCGTGTAACCACCCCGTTAATATTAATACGCCCTCCCGATCACTTTGCAAACGTGTGCTGCAAAGCATCCACTTTCATTCAAAACTGAATCACATAACCGGCATTCATTACACACATTTACACCGCTTGCATACTAAATCACTCTCCTCATTCCCCAACTGCTAACACCACAACATTTACACGTACCTGCCAAAGAATTTCTTAAAACCTCCGTCTTAGCGTTTCATTTCAGAAAGATGTTACCTCCTTGATACAAACCGCCCGGTTTTTAAACCAATCTTTCCCACTAAAATCCCTCCCTTGCTCGTGCTGCCTAATTGGTCACATGATCTCAACCAACCTCTGTTGCGACAAAAACTACAACTCCCAACATGAAATATGTTTTTCATTCCAAAACACTTTAACAGAGTGAAATATCGAAATTGCATGTTACTGAATTGCATTATAAAGAGCAGTATAACAAATAATGACAAGTGATGAAAACTTCGTGCTGTGAATGTCTTCGTGTACATTAATCAACAATGTTCACCCAAGCTTGTGCAACGAACACGATGTTCCTCCATACATGTGGGATATAATACTATCTCCTCGTTTAGCCGAATTTTACAAATTTTACATTTCACTGCGGGTGCAAGCCCAATTAGGGCAATTTAATATGAAACAATCAACAAGGGGATGGGATGATTTAATTCTAGAAGAAAATAGGTGTGCATCCCATCCCCTTGTTGATTGATACAGATGTTTGTGCCAGACCTTGATGGTCTAGACATGGCGGCAACGGCCGCAATCTTTGACGTAGTTAATCATTCTACTATGTTGCAGGACTTACAAGAGACCCGTGACAAACTTGCAAAAAACATTTACCTTCAGCCACAGACGCTGCGTTGCAGATTCCGGTTGCCGGCTGGCTTCCGAAGATTGGAGATCTGGTCCGAGAGAAGGTGGAGAATAAAAAAGAATTTGGCCCCTCTTATCGTGCACCGGTTCCAGTTCTTGGCTTGAAGGGTACTCGTACAGTCATCTTACCACCGCTTCCTGGTCGCAAAGACAACAGATACATCTCAGTGGACAATGTCAAGCTACACCATCTGGCCGATTCTGAATAGTGTAACACCTGCGGTATCATGTCCAGCAATTTCAAGAAATCCTGTTCATGGCCCTCCTGATTCCACAGGCGCCGATGTTACCATTGGGATGGTCGCTTTGCCAGATCGCCTGCTCAACCTCCCGGCTTCCTCCTGCAACAAGGAAACTGAGTATGCTTACCCCACGAGTGAGTCAGTGGCTCATTTGCCTACAACACCACTGAACCCGACTCGTTTTTTCTTCGATTCGTCTTCCACCTCATCATTTGCCCCGAACATATTCAGTATTTTTGTATCCTGGTTCAGAGACAACTTTTTGGTCCCTCCATGGACATACATCTGGTTGGTGTATTCCTGATTTTTCTGTTCATGTCCGTTGGCTTTGTGACAGTTTTTTTCTTGCTCATCAATGGTCACTACTTGCCAGAACGCTCTGCGGTGAACTCTGTGGCTGGAACTTTGGCTCTGCATTCTTCTTCGCATATAATGAAGCGTGACCACACATTTGTGAACATTTCCGCCTTTCCAGTTGCAGATGGCATCGTATGCGATGCAGTGAATTTCCAAATTCATGGACCGACAGAACTTATTAATGTCCCTAATGTGCTTCGTGTTTCCATGGATGATGTGGTAAAGAGGAATATTCATTCAGATGATTGGGATGTGCATGCAATTGAATCGTTATTTTCTGATTTGAAATATTATGCTGCTTTTAATGCTGAGGATTTGTACTTAAATTCTGCTAATTATGCCGATTTGTATTGTTACCAGCATTACGGTAACCATTTTTTGCATAAGCCCAGTACAATTCGAGGTAGTTTCAATTACACCCAATGGGAACATTGCCCGGCCCCTCTGCAAGGTAGCTCCCAAACACTGATAAATAAATTTACCTACTTTACAGACTTTGACAGATCTAACCCAGGGTCCTATCATTTTAAATTAAACATTTCTTCAACTCCAAAGGTAATGTTGACCCACACCAAATTGCTATATTCCAGTTCCTTTATTGACGCGTTAGCTGTGGGTGGCTATGAGCACTGGAAAAACACCATTGACTTGAAATCTATTTGGGGCACTAAATCATGGCAGGTACGCGGTACAGAAGCTTTGCACCGTGCTTGCCTTATCCCCACACAAATGTTATTTTTAAACAGTACTATATATCAAACAACTTGTTTGGGTTTGGCAACTTCCAAACAATTGAATGCACCTTCCACTCCTGCGTTGTCTAACTGGCCAAACAGAAGCTTGCGCTTAAATATTTCCCTTGAAAGTTTGCAAGCGTTGTTTCAAAATAACTTGTTTAATGTCTCTACATTAGATCGCTCAGCCTGGTTGGTGTGGCCCATAGCCTCTAATGCCTGCAAACTGCGTTTTCATAACTCTGCTCCTGATTACAAACAGGATAGACCAGATCCACGTTTTTCTGACTCACGTACCATTACAACTTATTCAGTTGGTAAATTATGTAAACAGTGGTTGCAGCACTCTACTTTAGATTCAGTAAAACAACATTTATCTCTCCTCTCAGGCAACATTGATCTGGCCGACTTTGTTCTAGGACCTAGAGGTCCAAGACCTAAAAGATTTGTTTATGCGACTTACAATGAAATCTGGAAGCTTTCACAAATTGAAGCTGCTTCCCGTTTACGAGAAATAGATCAGGCAAATCTAGAAAAAGTGCTTGCTGTTGTCGACAATAGTATTAACACCCTGTCTTCCCGCATATACACATTAGAGAATATTGTTTCATCTGTTGTTGATATTGTACAGGATGACGTGTCTGTGTTATATCATTGTCAGAACCAACTGCGCTCAGTGATGCAATTTGCATGGACTTTGCAGACTTTGAAAATGGGGAAGGTTCCATGGCATTTTTTAAACACATCTGCCTTGTTCTTACCATTTAATTTAACTGAGAAACAGCAGTTCATGTCCATGAAAGATGCAACATACACTCTTCTACATATCAAAAAAATAGATCCTTTACCATTCTCTGTGGCGGAGACTGACTCTGCAGTGTGGCTAGTACACGGGGTTATCACTTTGCCTTTTTCTCTATTTGAATTCATTATCCAGTTGGCCATTTTGAGCCTTTGGGCAGTGCCTTTTTGCACAAACTCTGGTCCCTACCTTTCACATACAAATGCCTTAGGGATGACAAGGAAGTATTTCTCACAGGGGAGTCTTGCGATTCTACAGTGGGTCATTCACTTATTTGTAAAAACATTAAATTGCACGGGGCTTGTAATGTTTCTGCCCCGAATCTTGCATGTGTTTTAAAGGGCATTCCTGCTCCTGTTACATCACCTACTTTCACTATGCTTGCTAATGGTAGCTATCTGCTTTTAAATAATCAGGATTGCTGTGGTTTGCAGGCTGGCATACCCTACATAGTAACAGTTTTGCAACGCGTAGTATGCTGTAAAATTGTGCTTTTTCCACCCCCGCGTGGGAAGTTAGATAGTTCCATTTGGCCTTACATACCGACTTTGAAGGCGGATTTCAATAAATTGAGCAGAATAAAGGCGCTATTATTAAACCAGGAGGTTATGCTCACTTCCGCACGGGAGACCTTCGTCGTCCAGGTGGCAAGCGCCCACAGTGAGATACAGGCCCTTTTAAACACTAGCCTCCCCCAACATTTCGGTGAACTGTTTCACCGTATATTTAATGCATCAAATACAGAAGGCCTTGTACACTTTTTTAAAGTTGTGGGCTCTGGCCTTTTGACCTCCTTTCAGACTATATTTGGTGTAATTCCGGCTTTTATTCATTCTATTTTTTCCAGCGTCTTTGGCGGCTTCCCATTGATCCTAGCCTTAGCTGCTGGCGTATTGCTTTTACTTTGTCTGTGGCGCAATGGCTGCACCACTTGTGGCCCTACACAACCCAGGGCGACTGTGGATGCTCCGTGACCGCATGATTAACAGCTTCGGCATCCTGCCGCTGGCAACACTCAGTGTGGCTTATGGACTATCTTATCGCTTTGCGTATTTCACTTGCATGCAACCTGTGATGTCCTGCTTACGATGTCCGTTCTCTTGGTCCTTGGATGCTTGCCTCTCCAATACATCATGTTCAGACCCGGATTTCGACCGGTTGATGGGCCCTTTAATGGCCCATGAACGGGAATGTTCCGGTGGTGGATTAATGGCGCGTGCGGCTGCACTTGGAGTCTTGGCGCAATGGGATATCTGGACGGCTGCTCAGAATCTCCTACAACGAAGTTATATTGAGTATCACGCAAGTTGTCCCGCAATGCTGATCGCTGCTCCCTGTTGTGAGGAGCATGAATGCAGTTTTGATTTGTTGAACTGGATGGGATCTCTTTTTTCTGATGATGACAATGATGTCTTTTTGGAAGGTGTTGCGGTTTTCTGCGCATACACTCTAATGGATTAGTTGCATTGATTCTCAATGAACTGCATAAATGGATTTTTTTATTCTCTTTGAGTGACCTATTTTCGGGCCCACTCTAGAACTTTTTTCCACGTTTATTTTGTTCTTTTCAAAATTACACTTCCCACCAATAGACGTTTACATTCTGCTCCATCTATTTGAACTCTGTTTTCGTCCTATGTCTTGACCTATGGACTGACCAGGGGAGGGTGTAGTGTGGATTGTGGCCTCATTGTCGACATTGCTAAGTTAGCTTAGGCCTAGCTGCCATGATGCCTCTTTTGCACACGTTACTCCGTGACTTTGTTTTTCCAGATTCTGCCTTTCACCTTTTCTCATGTTCTCTGTGGTTTTCGTCTGCACATCACGTACAAGGTCGAAAAACAACGTCCCTTATTGTTGCTGTTCTGGTCAGCCCCTCGCACTTAGACATAACATGAAACACAGCTGCACTGGAGAAATTCGGGTGCTTTTAATATTGTGATCTCCCTGTTGGACACACTTGGAGAAAAACCTTTCCAGGGAGAAGAGCTGTGCTTGTCCGATGATGTAACCCTTGCATCTAGTTCTTGAGGTATGGGGGTCCTCCTGACAAAGCCCAGAGGTCTTCTATTTTTATAATAAACTAGTTACTAGCACGGGGAGGGTGGCAAGGCATTATAGTCCTTAATCCACAATCTTTATACAATGCTGTCCCCTTTTGTATTCTATGGAATTGTAAAAATGCTTACTGTTTTGTCTTTATGCATTATGCTGCTAGTACTGGCACGTGTACTGTGTCTTAGAGCACGATAGTTGAAATAAACATTTTAAACTATACTGTGTCTCTTAATACGCATGTTGTGGACAAGTATGAGTGAGTAATGAAAGAGTGTTCTTGCTCCCGCGATTCCTGAAAAAGTCTGTGTTCTGGGATGTCTAATCATTGGTAGCTTCGCTGTAGTATGGAGAACGAATGAGACACTATAGCTAGTCGGATTGGGATTTTGGGCACTAAGGTGGATGGTTGGTCCACCACTATACACCGAGGTCCTGTTTTCCTGCGCATAGTTCTGTATATGTGCAGAATCTCCGCAACAGAAGGATTGAAGCAGGTCCAGGATGGGGGGAGAAGAGGAAACTTTTATTGGATCTTGCCAAACTAGACAAAGAGAAGGCCCTTGCTAAATTGGTGAAAGAGTAGGCTATTGAGGAGAGAAGCTTGGCCATGGAAGAAATAAAAATGGCCCATGAGCTCAGCATGAGAGAGCTGGACATCATAGACCTGAGAGAGGGGTCCAGCAACAGCAATGGTGGCAGAATACCTGCAGTGTCCACTGGTGAGTCGAGAATCAGGATCCCAAAGGATTTGATGGCCAGTTATATGGTGGGGGATGACATCGACAATTGGTTTGCAGCCTATGAAGTGGCTTTGATAGTGCACAAGGTCCCAGAGGAGTTCTGGGGTGGTTGTTTGTGGAGTTATTTGCCCACGGTGGAGAGGGACACACTCCTTACACTAGAGGTAGAGGACCAGACATGCTACACTACAATAAAGGCCTTCCTAATCAGCAGGTTTGGACTGACCCCTGAGAAGCACAGGCTCAGATTCAGGGGCAGCCACAAGATCTGATCACAAACATGGGTGGAGTTCTTGGATTATGCCAGCATGGCACTGCAGGGCTTGGTGAGGGGCAGCAAAGTTGATGATTTTTCAGGGCTGTACAACTTGATTTTGAAGGAGCACATGCTTTATATTTTTTTTCCAGAGCTGTGCCAACACCTAGTGGATAGCAAGTTAACTGACCCCAGGATACTTGCTGAGGGGCGGACATCTGGGTCAGTATCAGAGTGGTATGAATCAGAGGAGAATGAATCACGTGTCTTTGTGTGCCAGGATCTACAGGTTGTAGTCAAAGACCCTCATTCACTCTTAGTTCAGTGGCAGTATATCTTGATTCTCTGCTTCAAATGTTAGGTGAGTTGCATCATCATTGGGTCTTTTTCCGCCTGGGTTTCCAGTTCTCCAGGTGGTCTACAGTCTTCCATTCGGAGGGAGACCATCTAGTTTGTTACAGTCGCGATAAATACGTGAGAAATGCGGAAGGAAGTGAATGTTAAAATTACCTCTGATCCTGTATATTGTTGTTTATTAACCAGGAAGGGTCAACATTAAAATGAAATGTCTATGCTGGGTGGCTGGGTTAGCTGTCCACTGCACCTAGTGTCTGATCGTGAGAGTTCAACATGTTTTAGCCCTTTGCTGGCCTTCAAAAGCCAGATGGCTAAGTTGTTGAAGCAAGCTTCTGACAATTTGGAAGCCAGTCAGGCTGGGATGAAGGAGTGGTATGACCAAAATTCTACCACTGTGGAATTACAGCTGGGGTAGAAAGTGTGCGTGATGGAACCTGTGGAACCTAGGGCCCTCCAGGACTGTTAGACTGGACCCTACAAGGTGATTGAAAAGAAGAGTAAGGCTACCTACCTGTTGGACCTTATGGCCACCAGGCAACCCCACATAGTGCTTCACATCAATCACCTCAAACCCCACTTTGAGATGTCTGAGATCACTATGCTGTTGGTGACAGGTAGTGAAGAGGAGAGTGAACCTTTCAATGACCTCTTGGACTCCAAGGAGAAGGATGGGTCTGTGGAGGGATTAATCCTTTCCCCCACGCTAACTCCTGAGCAGCAGAGGGTCTGTCACCAAGTGTTGGGACAGTACTCCTCTCTCTTTCTCCCTTATTCCTGGGACTACCCACCTGTGTGCTAACTATGTGGACACAGGGGACAACCTCCCTGTCAAGAATACATCTTACAGGTTGTCATATCAGGAGAGGGCCAGTATCAAGAATGAAGTCTCTAAGATGTTAGAATTGGGGGTTATGAACTATTCAATTGCCGCTGGCCCAGTCCTGTGGTTCTGGTACTGAAAGTTGCCCCACCGGGCACCACACCTGAACTGAGGTTCTGTGTGGATTATAGAGGGCTAAATTCTGTGACCAAGAATGATGCTCGTCCCATCCAACGGGCTGATGAGCTCATTGACAGGTTAGGGGCTGCTCAATACCTAAGTACCTTTGATCTTACATCAGGGTACTGACAGATTGCCCTAACAGGTACCAAGGAGAGGTCAGCCTTCTCCACTCCAGAGGGCCACTATCAATTTTGTGTGATGTCCTTTGGACTCAAGAATGCCCCTGCCACCTTCCAGAGGTTGATGAACCAGGTACTTGCTGGTATGGAGGCCTTTTCAGCAGCCTATCTGGATGACATAGCTGTCTTCAGTAGCAGTTGGAAGGACCACCTTTTTCACCTCCAGGAAGTGCTTCAGGGTCTGCAACAGGCAGGCCTAACTATCAATACCAGTAAGTGCTAGATAAGGTAGGGATCTGTGGTTTACATTGGACACCTGGTGGGCAGGGCTTAAGGTGCAGCCCCTCCAGGCCAAGACAGAGACTATCACGGCCTGGGAGCCCCCAGAACCAAGACTGCAGTCAGAGCATTCTTGGGCCTCACTGGGTACTACAGGAGGTTTGTTAAGGGATATGGCACCATTGTTGCCCCCTTGACAGAGCTAACGTCTAAGAAGCAGCCCCGAAATGTGAATTGGACAGAGGCACGCCTAACTGCATTTGAATCCCTGAATTATTCCATGAGCACAGCCCCTGTGCTAAGGGCCTCTGACTTCTTGAAAGGGTATATACCAGGTTAGACATTTTATTTAAAGGGCATACTACTATAAATCAGCTCAATTTCTGCTGGGGTGATGTGGCATTTGATGGACATCTGAGTGATCCAGCATGGGACACCACTCTCCATAGTCCCTCATTCGATCTCTTTCTCCACCCACCAACACTGCTGCTACAAGGGTGGTCATGTTCTCCCACTATGCATAACCTCAACTTCTGATAAGACACAAGACTTTTAGGCAGAAATGATTGAGCAGGCAGGTAACTACAGGCCTCAAACTCCCTTGCTCCATTTCTGGATCTGGCCACCAAAACCACCACTTCAATAGTTATCTGGTTCATCTACAGCACAGGATGCACAAAGGAAAACCTTGCAGCTTGCCAGAAAAAGTGGATGAAATAGCAGGTTGTATGTGTGTCTCACTGATGAGGCAGCAGAAACTAGCGAGGGATGCTGCACTTTCCTCTCCAGCTTTGAAAGTCATCCATTTCCTTTTAACTAAATTCCCTGTAAATGCTTTCATATATCATAACGATATTTTAAAAATGGTTTAATGATTATAAATGTTTGTTCCTGCCCTTCCAGATAGGCTTTTTATGTGCATGTTTGACCCTTATGAGTGCTTGAAAGCTGACATCAGGGGAGTTGACCTGAGGAACTCTGATTTTGCCTGCCTGTTTTGCTGCACGGCTGATCTTTGGACAGCTTGCATGCATCATATGGGGCACTTGAACAGGGAAGCCTTCTTTCTGCTCTGGGCATTCTATTGAGAGATTGCCAGTCCTCAATTTGATGGCCTGCCCCCACAAGCTTCCGTCCACCATTCTTGGAAAAACACTATTCTGGCCTCTGCCTCTTGCAGCAGAAGTTGATCATTTGGTAGAGTTTTTGTCCTATTATGTTAAAACATAAAGCTTATCTCCCTCTGGGAGTAAACAAGTGAAAGAAATGGTGCAAGATCTTTCAGCCTTAGGATGGCCTTTCCCCAAACCTTTTACCTACTCCCCTCCTGTTTGCTCAGATTTGTTTTTGTTGGCCTCTGGACTCTGTGCACTTTACCACTGCTAAACAATACTAAAGTGCCTGTGCTGTCTCCCCTAAACATGGTAAAATTAGTTTATACCCAATTAGCATATTTAATTTACTTATAGGTCCCTAGTAGAGTGGTACTACCTGTACCCAGGGCCCGTAAATAAAAATGCTACTAGTGGGACTGCAGCACTTATTGTGCCACCCACTTAAATAGCCCTTACAAACATGTCTCAGGCCTGCCATTGCTGCCTGTGTGCAGTTTTAAACTGCCAATTAGACTTGGAACAATAACCCCTTTGCCAGGCTTAAACCTTCCTTTTATTACATATACGTCAACCCTGATGTAGGCCCTACATGGCGCTAAGGGCAGAGTGCAATGTATTTTAAAAGTTAGACATTTACTTTTAAGTTTTACATATCCTGGCAGTGAAAACTCTTTTTCACTACTGCAAGGCCTACCTCTCATAGGATAACATTGGGTTACCTTATTACATTTAATAAATGATCCTTTTGTTTCGGAATAGGTAGAAAGGTCACGTTTGCTCTCTAAAGAGTTGTAATTTAAAATCCTCTTTAATGGTAAAGTCAGATTTAAAGTCACAATTCTTGAAACTGCCACTCTGAGAAAGTTGGCATTTCTTTTGCTAACCATTTGGTGCCTGCAGTCAGTTTCCTGGGTCAGATGACTGAACAGTTGGCAGTTAGCCTTTGTGCATTCCTCCCAGACAGTGTGACAAAGGTGGACTAGATGTTGGCAGCATGGGCTAGCCTGCCAGGATGGAAGAGGTGGAGCTGCTCCCTACCCCACTTACATTTCAAAGGAGCTGCCTCAGCACTCTTACAAAGCACTTCATACCAGTCTTTTGTCAACCTAGATCTCTTGGAGCCTGGGCAGGTAGGAAGGAAATTTCAGGACCAACTGTGAGGAGAAAACTCTAGAAGTTTCTTCCACTTCAAAGATGTCCCCAGGTATAAAAATAGGACCCTCAGACCCAGTCTTCAGTTCACTCCTGGACCTGGTGAGGACACTCAGAAGACCTGCATTGTCCTTCAGAGGTCTGCCCTGCTGCTTGAAGACTGATATGTAACTTAAAGGACTGCCCTGATGCTTCAGAGTTTTGCCCTACTGTTTGAAGATTGCCTTGAACCCTGAGAGGACTGCCCTGATGCTTGAAGACTGACTTGCTGCTTGAACCTAGGACTACCAGAGTGACTCTAAGGGGTAGTTGGCTGATCTCCTGTTCTGAGCTACAGGGACACAAAACACTCCAACAACTTGAACCCGGCATCTGGACCTTGCCTGAAGTGAGTCCTACACTCCAAGTGGCGCCCATCCAGTCCCAGTCCATTGGAAGTGATGCCAACGTTGTCCAAAAAGCCAAAACCCATAACCTAGGACTTGGAAAATGCTCACCCTAAAAGTGCTCCTAGAACCAACAGCACACAGGGACCTACCTGCTCGCCGATCCACCTAAGGAGCATCGCCGGTCACCTTACTTTGTGGAAGCTTTTGTACGTTCTTCTCTGCAGCAGCAAATCCTGTTCATCAGCTCCTCGCAGAAGGGGTATCTAGTCTTGTGGAGCCTTCCACGACTACAGCCTGCAGCTTTGTCCCGCTGGGGACTTTCGGCTTCAAAAAAAGTGACAAAGTCCAAACTTAGAAATCTTCACTGCAGCCTTGTTCGGCAGCTCCCCGACAACGACGGCTTCACCTAGAACACAGACGGCTGCCTTGCTCCGTTAAACTTTACCTTCCCAGACACTTTTCTTCAACATTTCTTTTAAGCCTGAGTGTAAGCCGAGACCAGGCCCAATCCACCTCATGTATCCAAATTGTGCTCCTTCGTGGTCGGCCATAACTTTAGATTTTGCCCCGGTTCTGTGCGACTAGATGACTGCGGTTGTCGCTTTGATCTTTTACGAGCTAGTTTTTACTAAGAAGTTTAAAGTGCATAACTTCAGTTCTACTGATTGGATTTTTGTCATTAGTTTATTAAACTTTTCTCTTTTTTTCGAAATTCATATGGGATTTTTCTGGTGTTGCTTTTTCACTTTATTACTGTTTGTGTGCTGCATAAATATTTAACACAGTGCCTCTAAGTTAAGCCTGACTACTTTTGTGTCAAGCTACTAGAGGGTTAAGTGCTGATTAATTTAGTAACTTTTTGGGATCACGCTGACAAGGATTGTAGTTGTTGCTTGTGAAGGTATTTCACCCTCTCAGTCAAAAACTCAATTTCTAACAAATGGAACATCAATAAAGTATTTGTTACTGCTTTAATTGAGGTATTCTTGAAACAGCCAGAGTGGGTGAGGGGAGTTGAAAATAAGTAAATAGCCACCATGAAATCTTTTATCCTCTAGAATATCAATACCCATGACACAGGATCTATCTATGAATATGGGGAAGGAGCAGGGACAGATTCCCTGACCTGGAACCATAGCAACAAGACTGGAATGGTCCTTTCAAGTAACTGGCATATTCCCTTAATGAATATAACATTAGGGGACTCCGATTCTCTGACTTCCTTTTCTTGAATTTAACTTGTGCCATCTTTGGACATGCCTGTCAGCAGCACTTTCTCTCGCATCAACATGTTTTCATTCCCTTCAGGCAATGATATCAATGTTTTTTTCCATTCACCTGATGCTATGAGTGATTGAAATTGGTGAGTTTGAAACTGGAATGTAAAAAATAAGTGTAAAACCTCTTACCACTCTAAAATTTATAAGGAGGTGGCTATGTTTCAGGCCACTCCTCTCAATCCATGAAGTCTCCAATGTTATGAACCTCACCTACTGCTTCTAGAGGTAACATTATTGATTCTCTGTGTTGCCTCCATCCCTGGATCATTAATAAAATAACTATTGAGAGGAGAGAGTAGGGGGTGTGTGAGGGTTCAGCTTCTCAGTTCCCTATAGGTTAAGTGACCTCCCTCTCTTTGCCCTCACAGGCTATACCTTATGCAGTAGTCAATGAAGTATGTTCAGAATCGGTCCTTCCACTAAAAGTATTTGGGGTGATTGTATTGTTATCTTGTTATGGTATTCTTAGTAGGCCTAGTGAACCAGTCTAATGGCACTGCTGTAGTCCTCTTGAGTGTTTTTTATAAAGTTCAAGTTGGACTCCCTCAATTTGCTACTTTTGTGGAACCAGGTAGAGGGAATGAAGCTTGGATGATCTCACATGTTACACTGATTCCTTACTCATGGATTGTTAATGTGGAGGGTATTATGGGGAACTCACCACCAGTGAATCATGTTATCCAGGAGAGCTACAAGTATAATACTACCCTGATTAGTCAAAGAAGGAAGGTAATACTTATTGCAAATGCAAAGTCTAAAACTGGTTCCTTTTCTCCTGGAGCTTTGCCCTACAATATACTTTTGCAGACTAGGCTTGATTTGTTGTCCTCTTTGAATAATAACTTTTAACTGCAACATATGGTGAGCACGCAGGATATACCACCAATCAAAGCAAACACAAGGAGATGATGGACGGAGCGCTGAAACTTTTCAGACACTCTCCCCCCCCAGTCACAGATGTGGGCTGAATCCATCATCGTTCTTTAGCTCACTTCGCCACCTCAGTTCAGACCCAGCTATATGCAAATCAGTACTGAACCTGTGCCTCATGGGAACAGCCCAGCCCGAACTGCCAAGCCAGGTCTTCCCTGAACTGGAAACAAGCATCCTGGGACCGGTTTTGGAGTAACACCCCTCATCAGGCAGGCTACCTGGAATCCAGTGGCAAAGTGAGCAAGGGACCCACGTCTGGGCATATCCTGCCAACTTAGGGCGAACAAAGCAAACACAAGGAGATGATGGATGGAGCACTGAAACTTTTCAGACACTCACCCCCAGTCACAGATCTGGGTTGCATCCATCATCGTTCTTTAGCTCACTTCGCCACCTCAGTTCAGACCCAGCTATATGCAAATTAGTCTTGACCCTGTGCCCCATGGGAACAGTCCAGCCCGAATTGCCAAGCCAGGTCTTCCCTGAACTTGAACCAAGCATCCTAGGACCGGTTTCGGGGTAACACCCCTCATCAGTCAGGTTAGCTTGAATCCAGTGGCAAAGTGAGCAAGGGACCCACGTCTGGGCATACCCTGCCAACTTAGGGCGAACAAAGCGAACACAAGGAGATGATGGACGGAGCGCTGAAGCTTTTCAGACACTCACCCCCAGTCACAGATCTGGGTTGAATCCATCATCGTTCTTTAGCTCACTTCGCCACCTCAGTTCAGACCCAGCTATATGCAAATCAGTCTTGACCCTGTGCCTCATGGGAACAGTCCAGCCCAAACTGTCATGCCAGGTCTTCCCTGAACTGCAAAAATCATCCTGGGACTGGTTTCGGGGTAACACCCCTCATCAGCCAGGCTAGCTTAAATCCAGTGGCAAAGTTAGCAAGGGACCCACGTCTGGGCATACCCTGCCAACTTAGAGCAAACAAAGCAAACACAAGGAGATGATGGACGGAGCGCTGAAGCTTTTCAGACACTCACCCCCAGTCACAGATCTGGGTTGAATCCATCATCGTTCTTTAGCTCAATTCGCCACCTCAGTTCAGACCCAGCTATATGTAAATCAGTCTTGACCCTGTGCCTCATGGGAACAGTCCAGCCCAAACTTCCAAGCCAGGTCTTCCCTGAACCTGAAACATGCATACTGGGACCGATTTCGGGGTAACACCCCTCATCAGCCAGACTAGCTTGAATCCAGTGGCAAGGTTAGCAAGGGACCCACGTCTGGGCTTACCCTGCCAACTCAGGGCGAACAAAGCAAACACAAGGAGATGATGGACGGAGCGCTGAAACTTTTCAGACACTCACCCCCTGTCACAGATCTGGGTTAAATTTATCATCGTTCTTTAGCTCACTTCGCCACCTCAGTTCAGACCCAGCTATATGCAAATCAGTCTTGACACTGTGCCTCATGCGAACAGTCCAGCCCAAACTGCCAAGCCAGGTCTTCCCTGAACTGGAAACAAGCATCCTGGGACTGGTTTCGGGGTAACACCCCTCATCCGCCAGGCTAGCTTGAATCCAGTGGCAAAGTGAGCAAGGGACCCACGTCTGGGCATACCTGCCAACTTAGGGCGAACAAAGCAAACACAAGGAGATGATGGACAGAGCGCTGAAACTTTTCAGACACTCACCCCCTGTCACAGATCTGGGTTGAATTCATCATCGTTCTTTAGCTCACTTCGCCACCTCAGTTCAGACCCAGCTATATGCAAATCAGTCTTGACACTGTGCCTCATGGGAACAGTCCAGCCCAAACTGCCAAGCCAGGTCTTCCCTGAACTGGAAACAAGCATCCTGGGACTGGTTTCGGGGTAACACCCCTCATCAGCCAGGCTAACTTAAATCCAGTGGCAAAGTGAGCAAGGGACCCATGTCTGGGCATACCCTGCCAACTTAGGGCGAACAAAGCAAACACAAGGAGATGATGGACGGAGCGCTGAAACTTTTCGGACACTCACCCCCAGTCACAGATCCTGGCTGATGAGATGTGTTACCCCGAAACCCTTCCCAGGATGCTTGTTTCTGGTTCAGGGAAGACCTGACTTGGCAGTTCGGGCTGGACTGTTCCCATGAGGAACAGGATCAACACTGATTTGCATATAGCCGGGTCTGAACTGAGGTGGCGAAGTGAACTAAAGAACAATGATGATGGATTCAACCCAGATCTGTGTCTGGGGTGAGTGTCTGAAAAGTTTCAGCGCTCCGTCCATCCTCTCCTTGGTTTTGCTTTATACGCCCAATCACCCTGGGTGAAACCAGGGAGGACAGCTATATTTGGGAAATAGTATAGCGATCACTTTCCTTCTTGTTTTGGATAGAGAAATTGCAGACCTGAGAATCCATTTGAGAAATACAGATTTAATTTTATTTATTAGACACGTAAAATAATGGGGGGCATGGCTAACACCAGATGAGAATGGCTGCCTGAAAGAGGAGCTCTGATGACTGTAGAAATGGGAAACGAGCTACCATAATGTGACCAATAAATCTAGACTGTGACCCTGAACCATCGGATGCACAAAGAAAACAAACGGCGGTGCCCTCCGAAGACTTTCACTGCGGTCGCCTTGCTCATGCGGAGACTCCCAAGATGGTGGCACGCATGAAGAAACACCTCAGCATTTCGAGCTGCTGCTCCTAGTAATTCATACAAAACTCTCTCCTGCTTCTAATATTGCAGCCAATTGCCCCCGTTTCCTAAACTTTCTGTTCCACTCTTTAATATACGCGCCACTCTGCATTGCGTTGCTGAGAGAATTGTGTTGTCCTGACAGATATTCCTCCTGTACATAAACTTTGTACATCTTGCACCTTCGCGTGCGAATGTAAGAACAATATTTACAATATTTACAACACTTACAAATATATATAAAGTTCTAAAAGCAGTTTTAAATATATCACTTGGTTGGGGTGGGTAGAAATGATTAAAAGGATGAACGCTCCACAATTTTTTTTTTTCCTAAGCATGTTTCCTATGAAACTCTCCGACTCTTTCCTCGACTCTGCTTATCTAATAATCAGCTCCTTCCTTTGGTGAGACAAACGTGTGAGAATATCATAACGTAAATTACAGTTTAACAAAGCCAAAGGAGGCCTGGGCTTCCCAAATTTCACACATTTCCCACAATATCAAACTGTGTTCCTGACTAGACAAGTCCCTTGGTGGCTGAACACCAGCACCCCTTCTCGTCTTTCCTGGGTCGACATTGAAGTTGACTTTGTCAGCCCCCACTTCCTGATAAGCACTTTATCCATAAAACAAATAAAAGTCCCTCACTCCTTTATGATTATTAAAGACACACTGTCAACTATCCAAACTCTGGATGCGTGTTTTAACAATAATATACAGAGATCAGACTTAGCTTCATTGTGGGTCAACCCGTGCCTTAAAATGGATTTCACTAAGACCTATTAGAAAGACTGGGCTGCCCTTTATATTTTTTATTTTAAAGATCTTGGCAATTAAAAAAAGACTCTATTTCGCTATGCTATCAGAGAGATATCAACTATAACCTTGTGACTTTTAAAACTTCTTGAAGATAAAAGATGCCCTGAGGAGATTTGGCCAAGCCCATTCAGCAGACTGCCTTAAATCCCTGGAGTTACTAGCATACAAACCTCACATTGAATCTGCAATATATAAAACTATACATATGAACTCTATACCAAAAAACAAAAATGACCAGAACAAATGGACAGAATCCATTGCATGGGATGAAATCTGGGCCTCACTATTAAGATATAAAATAGCCCTTGTTATATTCTAATGTAAATACTAGACCCTACATAGTCCTTCTGGTTCCCTACCCGAATATACAAATTGGGGTTGATGAACTCAGACTTATGCTGACACTGTGGAGTCTCTCTGTGTGACATGGATCATTTCATCTTCTACTGCACACACATCAAACCTTTCTGGTTACAAATAGAAGAGACTTTAAACAAAATATTTAACATTCAATTTACACTGACTCATTGTCTTCTTAGGTCCATTTGTCAGCACATCTATTCAAAATATGAACATTTGGGATAGATATGTTACGGACCTCTTACTCACCATTGGAATCAAAACTATTTTAGCTAATTGAAAAAAATCTCAACAACATATCACATCACACTTGGTGGGCTTGGGTATGCTTTATTAGGAGCTCAGACATTATGCATGAAAGTGCTTTCAACAGCAAATCATCGCATCTCTTAAGGTCCAAACTAGACCTTTATCAAGAAAAAAATCAAACCACTGTGAACAATGACATCTGCAGTTGTCATTACCTGTTTTTTTTCTCCTTTACTACTGATAGTCTTTCTCTTACTCTTCTTCGATGTTTCCTTTCCTTTTCTCCTCTTTAGTGTGTTTCTCTGATTTCTAGATTTCAGCTTCTATTTTACAGAACCTACTTTGACATATTGTGATTTTTGTTGATTGATACAGTAATGCCTGATTTGCCTCTTGCTTTTGTTATACAATTATATGATGGAATGTATCACCGTGTGTCATTCCTGCAATGTTTCCACAATTTTTCTCCAATAACAAAACTTCAGAAATAAAAAAAACACAACATAATAAATTCTCAGAAGATTGACTTTTACAGGTAGAGGTAATTTTGGCCTGTTCCCTCGTTACATTTAACACTGGTGCCATCAATGTCCTGGCTAGTAAACTCAACGTATGTAATAGCCTCACTGCACTTCTAGCGGACTGCTAAATTAGACATTTAGGTCATGGTATTTTATCATATTTAGTAGCTGTCTCAGATTTTATAATCATGTCAACGGGTCAAGCCTTGCTGAGGATTCCTTCTGGGTGGGTATTATACTGCTAGATCATTTCAAATCCAAACTAGACTCAGGGTATTGTTGGCTGATTTTTAAGGAGGAGGACCATGCTACAGGAATCCTGGTGAAAATTGTAGATGATCTTAGGAAGGTCCACCAAACTAGCTATTTCAGGGAGGTCTCGCATTCCTATGATTTATAAAGCTACATTAGTGATTTTGTAGAAATCAAACTTCCCAGCCAACATTTAGAAGAAAATATGTGCTTACCATCATAACCAACATTATAGTCTGTGGGATTTTCTTCACCTATGTAAAATCTTTGAAGTTGGTAAGGTATGATGAAAGTGATTATAACCCTTTGGTGTTCGATAATATGTTTGTCAACAAGAAGTATCTCAAACTATTGCTTCTGCAGTGTGCCTTTGGACTGAAACTACATTTAATAGTGGGAAGATTCTCCTTTGAGTTCATATACACTAACTTTATTTGACTGAGAGCCTGGCTAGAACAGCTGTCACTGAGATTTTACCCCACATGGATATCAGGCTTCAGTGATGCAAAGGTGACTTCTCAGTTCTAGGAGATTAACAGGCAGAGAGTTAAGTAACTTTTGGCCCAAGGACACACAGCAACAAAAAAGAATACTATTATATGGCATAGTAGGCTGTGAAGGAAAGCCAAGGGAGAACTATGTTGAGCTATTGAAGTTGATTAATTGTTTAGGTCATCCGGTTAAAAATGTAATGTTTTAGACATACTGTTATTGGCTAAAAATAGATTGGTAGCATTGTCTGATTTTAAAGCTGTCTGTAAGAAGAATGATTTTTAACAGCTTTGGAAAAAAAATAGCAGATGAGAAACAGGACTCTGATCCAGATGTTGCAAGCAGTGATGATAAAGTACTATAACATTTCAAGACTGTATATCTCTTCAATAGAGCCAAGAAACATAAAGAAGTCCATTAGGGTCAATAATGTGGTTTTAGTAATTGTCAAATTGTTTGTCTATTTGGACATCACTTTTTATACAAATTTTAACGGAGGATCTGTATTTTGATCCAGAAATGTGACATTTTCCAGTGCAAATGGGAGAATTCTTAGTTTTGCAATGTAAGACAGAGTCTTATTTACCCTCCATAGTGAATGTTTATGTAGCCAAGAGCATCTCTTTAGCAACCAAGAGAGCAGCCATTTGCATGCAAGGAGAAGGATTTTCAAAAGTTTTGGAATAGAATAACAGAAGAGAAATAGGACTCTGATCTAGATATCACAAGTCATGCTGATAGATGACTACAACATCTGAAGACTGTATAACATTTCAATAGGCTCAAAAATCATGAATGAGTCCATTAGAGTCAATATTTGTGGTTTTGGTCATTCTCAACCTGTTTGTCTATTTGGAATTCACATTTCATACATTCATACACATATTAACAGAGGACTGATGTTTTGATCCAGAACTGGGACATTTTCCAATGCAAATGTACGTATTTTTAGTTTTGCAATTTGTGACGGGGGGCTCATTTACCCTCCATGGAGCACGTTTATGTATCCAAGGGCATCTCTTTGGCAACCAATGGTGCAGGCAATTGAAGACTTATCCTGTACAGAGGGAGGAGACCTGGTTTATTAGTTTGAGGCTTGGTCACCCTCAAGCCCCACCTGTAACATTCGGCAAGGGATGTACGACCATTGGCAATTGCAAGTCGCAAATTGCGCCAAATTGCGAGTCGCAATTGCCAATGTACAACAGTGTCTGGGACACCGTTTGCGATTCCCAATGGGGTCGCAAATTGCATGCCTCATGCATATTAATGAGGCTGTCGCAATTTGCGAGTCGGCCTGCTGGGGTCAGCCGACCTCCATGTCAGGGACTGCTTTTAAATAAAGCAGTTTTTAAAAAAAAATGCAGCCCGTTTTCCTTAAAGGAAAACGGGATGCATTTAAAAAAAAATTGAAACCTTTTTGTTTCATTTTTTAAGGGCAGGTAGTGGTCCCTGGGACCACTGCCTGCTCTGAAAAAATGTTTGCGCACCCATTCACAAAGGGGAAGGGGTCCCCTAGGGACCACTTCCAGTTTGCAAATGGTTTACCACCCTCTTGAAGAGGGTGGTAAACTGTGAGTGTTTTGCGACCGCCATTGCGGTCGCAAAACATTCTTACATAGGGTTCAGACTCGCTATTAGGAAGGGACGCCCTCGGAACGCCCCTTCCTAATAGCGAGTCGCTAACCCATATTTTGCGAGTCGCTATTTAATTAGCGACTCGCAAAATTCAAAATATGGTTAGTACATGGCCCACAGGTTTTTTGCATGCGCAAACAGGTCTAAAACCCATTTGTGCATGCAAAAATCCATCATACGTCTGGCCCAAGGTGACCTTATGTGGAAGACAGGATAACATGTGCAACTGTACTAATATGCATCTCAATTTCATCAAAGACGAATGCCCTATTTACCTTCCCATTACTCAGAGACAAACTGAACTTGCAAAATGCCCAAGACATCTCATGGATTTAATATGTATGCAGACCTTTGGGGCTGCTGTGCTGTAAGGACAGTTTGAAGCATAGTGAGGATACAGCTCAGATGAAACTTTATATTTTCTGAGAATACAACCAGAAAAGCATACATAAATACACATAAAATCGTAAAATCGATACAAATGTGTTAAAATACAGGGCAGTTTGGTACATCCTTAATCAACAGTCATTATTGAGGAATAAGACACAGTCCAATTTGAGCACAGTTTAAGTAAAGTGCATAGTGTCCCATGAGCTTACAGCAGCACGAAGTAATAGGCTTACATCTGTGCAAGTCTGTTCGACTGAGAGTTGTTGAGGAAAATGGTAGGCTATTACACAATGCCTTAAATTGCTAAGTCTCCTAAGAGGGACCAAGAAAAGTTTGATATATAATTTATAAAAATCACAAAAGAAAATGAACCATTAATTGTTTTGAAGTGTTGCTGCACGGGCAGGCTTTTGTTGCTAAATTCGGCTGATACCCTAAAGAAAGGCAGAGTAGGTAGTTGACCGTATCAGCTCTAACCCGCAAGTAAAGCGAACGCATCCAATTCTCTCTAATTTTCCATAAATAGCTGACTGGGTTAGCATCCACATTTATAGACAGATAGTTTATAATAGTTGTTTTCTGGGATTAGACCTTAACCCTCTTCACATGCAACTGAACCAGCAACAATGCGGACACCTGCTTTTGTATCAAAGCTGTGTCTGTAAAATTGTGAGACATTCCAATCCCATCAAATAGTTCTTTACCATACACCAACCAGGGGATGGAAGAGCCCTTATCGCATGACAGGCAGTCAGTAATAGTCCTTGTTAATGACGCTTCCTCAGTCCACCAAACAGAAAGCCACAGTAAAGGGAGTCTAGTACAAATAAAATCACTAATATAATTTAAGCCCAAAACTATGACAAATGGAGTGTGAGGAAGATATGGCAATGGCCAAGATTCTCCTACAGAAGTGATTTTCCTCCCTCTGTATGGCATTATACACACTGTGCAGCATAAATTTGTTACAAAGGGGCCAATGGACATCCTCAAACCAGACCTGTAACATTTGGCAAGGAACAGGGTTACCTTAAGTGGAGGACAGGATAACATGCTTACCTGGTCATTACTCAAGAGACAAACTGAACTTGCAAAATGCCCAAGACATCTCATGGATTTAATACCTGTGCAGAACTTTTTGGCTGCTGTGCTGTAAGGACAGTTTGAAGCACAATGGCAATTCAATCTGATTACAAAAGGAAGATCTCTACTAATTTGTATTCTAATTCATCCCAAGGGGAACTTAATAGCACTCACTAGATCATTAAGTTTCTCACAAGGCAGAGCGCCCAAGAAACGTGCCATGTTGCCCTTGTGATATGATCTCCTAGCAAGTGTGTATGTACTTTTACCTCTACTGTGCTATGTTTAACTCCTTAAGAAGGAGAATTTTGTATCCCTTACTGATCCCCCTTGGATACTATGCTGGCAGTCCAAAATGTGTCAATATATTGCTGCTAAAGTTCATCTTACTACCTTTGAAGTGGGTAAATTCATAAAAGGGATACTGAAACAAATAAAAACACAGAAAAGAAAAAAGCTAATTAGCAGCATATGTGGGTGAGCTACTATTTATACTGTTTTAGCATTGCCAGGGCAATTACGTCCCTTTGGATGCAGTGTACTCTTAGTTGGATATATGTACATATATGTTTTGGTTTTAGCATTGCCTCTTTATTTTAAATGTTGGATGTTTTTTAAACAGAGTGATATATTGTGTTTTTATAAACTGCACAAACAAAATAATCTATTTTCCCAGTTGGATTAAATAAAAACAAAAGTATAAAAAGGAGTCAAATAACTTGAGGGTCAGTTCCACCTAGATTCCAGAGCACATAAGGAAGTCCTTGACAAGAGAGCAAAGCATCAGAAGGTGCTGAAGAAACTAGAAATATTTAACTCCAAGGAGTATGTTATTCAGCAGATCAGGAATTTGTTTGATTTGATATTTTTTAATTGAATTTATATAGCGCAAACAAATACCCTGAGGCGTCTCAGCGCTGATAAGAACCAGGCAAGTACAATCAATTTAAACTTTAGAAAAGAGCCAAGTTTTTAAAAGCTTACGTAAAGCACCAAAGAGAAGGAGCAGATTTTATCTCTAAGGGAAGGTGATTCCAGTCATTAATCGTACAGCGCATGAAGCTCCTTCCGCCCCAAGAGCAGAGCTTGTAAGATGGTACAATCAGTTTCCTGGCTGTACCATCTGAATTATATTATATTAAGAAGGAAGGGCCTTGTCCCAGTAACGCCTTATATGCAATGCAAAGCATTTTGGACTTAATCCTTTGGTGCACAGGAAGCAAATGAAGGTTCCCCAAAGCAAGAGTGGCTGGCTGAGACCTAGGAATTTTCAACAGCAACCTTGCCGCTGTTTTTTGCAGAGTCAGCAGCTTTTTCAAAGGAGCTTTGAGTAAACTAACATATAGTCTGTTGCAGTAGTCCAATTTGGACATTACAAGGCAAAGGACCACTGTTTTCAGCAAGTTTGGGGGGAGAAAGGGTGCAATTTTTCTGATGCTCAGAAGCATAAAAAAGGCTGAAGAGGTAACCTTATTGACTTGTTCTTTATATGTTAATTTGCCGTCAATCATGATCCCCAGATTTTTCACCTTATTCACTGGGACCGGTAGCGAGCCCAATTCAACCGGCCACCATGAGGGATTCCAGAATAAAATTACCTCTGTTTTGGTAGAATTTAATTTAAGACAATTTGCATTCATCCATACCCCTACCTCCCGAATGCAATTCTGGAATTATTCATTTAAGTTGGGACCCTTCCTTAAAAGGAAAACCACAATTTGTGTATCATCCGCATACGAGATGATGGACAAACCAAATGATTTAACTAGGGTGGCCAGCTGTGTAACATAAACATTCAAAAGAGTAGGACTCACAGAGGAACCCTGAGGGACTCCACGCGGCAGAGAAAAAGGTTTAGATGTAAAATCACCTATGGACACAGTCTGACTATGCTCTGTAAGGAATGATCTAAAAAGGGCTAACACTGCCCCTTCTATGCCCAATTCCTTGATCCGCTTCAGCTAAAGACCGTGGTTGACTGTGTCAAACGCCGTGGTGAGGTCAAGAAGAATGAGGGCAGCTTGGCCCCAATCATCCACAGTGGCCCTAATCATCTCTGTTACTGCAAAAAGGGCAGATTCAGCCGAATGCCCCTAACGGAACCCAAATTGGGATTTGTCCAATAGCTGGTTGCAGTCCAAAAAGGCAGATAATTGACGATTCAGTTCCTTCTCCAGTATTTTTGCTGGAAAGGGCAGCCTAGAGATAAGTCTGTAACTATTGGGATCAAGCATGTTCAGGTTCGCTTTTTTAAGCAGCGGGAGAAATGATGCGACTTTCCAAACTTTAGGAAAGAGACCAGTCCTGAGGGCCGCATTAAAAATGGGAGTCAAATTGACAGCAACCTGGTCAGAGGTAAGCTGTACGATTTTGGGAGAGCAGGGATCATAAGATGAGCCTGATTTAGTTGAAAGAATCAGCTGTCTAACTTGATCTACTGAAAGAGGGTTAAACTCAGCAAAGGAGACCATCTCACGGTCCCTAAGATGAATATCCCTCCTACTGGGAGGAGCTATTATATTTGAAGAAAACTTGTTAAAAATCACCTCTACTTTATTCAGAAAGAATGAGGCTAGGGAGTCACAAAATTCTTGTTTGAAATTATCCGTGTTTGTAACTGCCGAAGATGAAAGTTTGGAGACATCTTGAAAAAGGGCTTTGGAGGTGATGGAGCAAGGTTTCATAAATGAAACTTGCTTGTATTCAATCCTCCTCACAGTATTAATTTATTAAACTTGTATTGTTAATACTAACCTTTGCATTCACGACACAAAAGAAAAAGATGCTTGCTTATGTGTTTTACTAATGAATAACGCTTGTCTGTAATCCAAAATGGCCGCTATGCGCGGGAAAACTCAATGCGCATGTCGCAACCATATCACATGGTGTGACGTCTTTCTTTGCTTGGTGGGAAACTTCTGCTTCTGCGACGTGTGCATTAAAATGGCTGCTTGATGTTTTCACATGCTTCTGCTTGCTCTCATGTCATTATTAAATTGTCGTTTCCTAACGCTACTAACGCGGGATAGTATATATATTTAATTGGGAATAGAATAGAAATAGTGGGTATACAGTGAAACATTTTATTTGTGATTCTAATATTTTCTTCTTGCACTTTTATTAGTTCGTAAACTTGGGCCTGGGTTGGTGACCTGAAACTCGAGAGGCAAATGGTTCTGCGCATGTGTCTTGTGTGCTTGCCAAATGAAGTCAACCTGGACGAAGTCCAAGGCCGTAACCTGATGGCCGAAGATGTTGTACTAGTGCTTTCCTGTCACACATTGATACAATGTCTATGAAAATTGGTTTACATTTGTCATGAGACGGGTGGGAAATAAAGCGAATGTATTAATTTGAAGGGTGGGAACGTAAAGACAATAGGCTTTACAATTTAGGCCAAATCAACATGGTGCGAGAATCCACCTCCTGTCCCTGTCCAATCAGAAGTAGTGGCCCCATATTTTAGCAACATTAAGGGGAGGTACATGGGCGTAGAAGGGTATAATAGAATATAGCATTAGTTAATTAGTCAGAGCAAGATTCCATGAGAGCATGCGTTCATGAAGAACAGGCGTCCATGCTGCCAGAGCGCGCTTAGCTCCAGACCGCCAAGCTGATCGATTGCAGACTGAATCCCTGTCCAGAAGAGGTCCTGAGGAGGGGGCGGCAGAGTCCATTAGAAGGAAGGCACGGGAGAATCGAGGAGAAACCGAGTATCAGAGAGGGGAACGACGCAGGCGTCGTTGTAGAGAGGTCACTGGTCCTGTCCTGATCCTGGAGGAAGTCTTTGCTCTTCATCCTTCCTGGGTCCTATCCTTTCAACTCCTTGGCTAAGGGGTTTGGTTCTCGCACTTAGGTAATTATAATGCAACCTTTAGTTGCGCTACTGTCTCTATCTTCTTCTCTTCTTTAAACAATGTCATTGATAAGCAATAATCATTTTTATGCTTAATCTTGGGTATTGCGATTAAGTACCATGTGGTTCTGTATTTTACTCTGCTGAATCTTTAGATAAACATTTTAAAACTTCCTGACTCAGTGGTTATTTCAGGATTATGTACTATAATGAATGTCACTCATTTTAAATTTCCCAATTAGCAAAGGATTCATTGGTAAGTCATTACTCTTCCATCAGAAGGTAATTGGTAGCAGGGATTTTGATAGAGAGTAACAACTGATAAAACCCAGCGTAAGTATTAGCGTAGTATGAATGTATGGGCCCAAGTGAGTATCTGGTGTATGAATGCTGTTTGCTAATATCACGCTGGATCAGTTTTCTGGTTATCAGAGGATGGTTACTCTTTGTTAATTGGGTAATGAGAATTTTATTTGTATTATTATGAACTAACATCCGCTTAAATTTTGAGTTTTGTTTTATGTTGTCCAGAATACCCCGGGGTAAAAGGAATAGCGGATGGTAAGTGGAAGCCATACTGCAGTGAGGTTATCTGTCAGGCAGAAGTATTACTGAAAAGTTAAGCAGGACTTTCAGTACTTGTTAGGGATTCTATACGTGTGAGTAATAGCAAAAAGGGTACGCTGGTAAAAATTTGATGTTATATCACCTAGAAAGGGTAACATTGGAGAAGTAACAGGTACTTCTGGAGCTTGTGTGAAGAGTAGACGGAAGTGTTTTACTCGTAGTGTATGTTTAGTAAACGGAAAGGTTTTACTAAGTGTGAGAGAAAACTATCTTTTCTATTTTAGAGAAACTGGCACGATAGCGAATGTTTTATGTTGTTACTGAAATTTAATTAAGATTTATAGAGAAAATAAGTTTGCGTAAATTTTTGTAAAGGGAGGGTCAGTTGCCGGAGAGGGAGCTGACGTCACTAAACGCCGCGCTGGGATTGGTTGAATCCGCGGGTGTGGAAAGACCCTTCTAAAGGAGGGGTCAGTAGTCAGGAGTAGTACTGACGTCACAGGTGCCGCGCTGGGATTGGTTAAACCAGCAAGGACAGAAAAGAGCAGATTGTAAAGGAGGGGTTGACAGATACACGTCACCAAAAGGCCGCGCAAGGATTAGTTCAGAAATAAAAGTTAGCAGAGACTTGATTGGTTGATATTTAGAAGCGAAATTTTTAGTGGATAAGGATTGCATGTTAAAACGCGATCCGACTTTAACAGGAACTCGTCCGGATAGGAGATTCCTAGGTTTTGCAGAATATAATTTTGTACACCGAAGATTAGATAGAATGTACGGAGAGAAGAGAAAAATTTCCTTTCTGCAAAAGATTAAGAACTATTTTAAAAAGGATAAACCACTCAAAACTAGAGAAGGAATTATTATTCCACCAGCTAAAACGCCCGCTTCATTCATGATGATGGAGAGAGGTTATCATACTTGTGTATGGATGGAGAATTGGATAGAATATACCAAAAATGATGGAATATTAGCATTTCCCGAGAATGGCACGTTCAATGGGCGAATTCTACAAAACTTGAAATTGAGGATGAATGACTTAGAACCCAGACCTAGATTAACTCAGTACGAAGCTCTAGAAGAATGGGAAACCGAGGCATTTGAGCGGGATAGATCTAGAAGCAATAGGAGTTATCCAGGATTTTTTCCCAGATGTATACGTGAGTCTAGGGACGGTCAGATGAAACAATGGAGAAGGGCAATGATTACAGAAGGATTATATCCATTGTTCTCAGCAGAGGAGAAATTAGGAAGTAAGTGCACAGAAAAGACAAAACATTTAATGAGAAATGAGGAGTCTGAAGACGAATTTATGGAGGAAATGTTAAGAAATCCCCCACCATATCAGGAAAGAACAAGTGGATGCACCCCAAGTGCACCACCGAAAACTCCATTAGTGCCACAAGTAATGCATGAATTCACCACTAGTAGAATACTTCATGACAAAGAAAAAGAAGCCCTAGAAAAGACCAGAACAGAATTAATACAGAAAATAACTCAGATAAAAGTACATCCTGATTCATTGACCATACCTGTAACAATTGGTCCAGTAGTTCCATTATATGGTACTCAGGAAGCTGTCCTCCACCGATACTTACACCTACTGCTGTGAATAATCCAAAACCTGAAGCTCCAGTTATAATTGAGGATCAATTTAGTGACTGTGAATCCACAATATCACTTATGGACTTGCCTATTCGAGGTTCCGTAAATAGTACTCCAAGAAAAGATGTACCTGGAGGTTCAAAAGATGTAAGTTTAGTAACTTAATCGGGAGCAAAAAGTGCTACCATAGTAACACCTGAAGATCTAGAAAGATGGGTGCAAGGGTCAGTTAAACAGTGCACACCTCCGAAAATAATGGACATTCATAAATTGAAAGTCGGATTAGAAGAAATAATAGCAGGAAATGTAGGACTAGAACGCTTAAATACCTATGATGAAGAAGAATTATTGTTCCTATGCAGGAGTATCACCAGAAATGTAAGGTTATTTCATGAAAAATTATCCAATTTAGCACTACAGATGGGAATAGAAATAGGGAGATCAAAGGTACTACAGAAATCCTATAGAGCAGAATTTTCAGACAAAGATTTAGAAAATATGAATGCCTCTGGAAGAAGATTACAAATAAGAGAATTAATGTTAGTTTTGCAAAAATGGGGAGACCTAGATAAATGGAAAACTAGGTGGGCCAAGAAAAAGGAAGAAGCACGAACAAGTAGAACAGCATCTGAATATGTGATGAAGGAAACAGGGAAAGCAGATCAAATGTATCCCATGCGAGAAGTTGCGGGAGGAGGATATGTACATGTCCCATGGAGCAGACAGGATATTTTGTCATTTACGAATGATTTTCCAAAATTGAGAGAAAAACCAATTGAATGGTACAAGCAGGTTGACAGGTTTGTGAAGGTGTCAAAGGTATTGTTGAAGGATTTAGATGGGTTGTTAGACATAGTGGTACCTGCCGATTTGTGGACAGATTGTAAAATTACAGTTGATTGGCCTAGTGATGAATATCCTAGAGATCCGAAGACAGGTGCCCCATCAAATGATGTGATGAAAAAGTATCAGCAAGTGATAACTTACCTGAAAGGGAAAATACCACCGAAAGAAACAGATTGGGTAAAAATAGATCGAACTACCCAAGAAGCTAATGAATCAGTACATTCTTACTATGAGCGTCTATTGCAGGTATTTAAACAGTATAGTGGATTTGAGGACATTGTAGACAAGAACATGAGTCAGTTTGTGTATCGATTTGTTTACGGTTTGAAGCCAGAAATTTGTCAGATGATTAAACAGCATATGCTGTGTTGGCAGGAAAGCCCATAGATGAGATTCTGAAGTATGCAAAATATTGTGGAGACGATATTGATGATAGACACAAGAAATTGCAGGAAAAAGTGATGTGGGCTCAGGTGAAAATAGCAGGGAATTAATTTGGAAAATCCAAGTGAAAATCAAGGAAAAGATTCTGGAACGAATGGTGATACTGGGAATGGTGGAAAATTTAGAGGACGAATGAGTAGAGAAGAAGCTAAAAAGAAATTTCCTTGTCATGGATGCGGAAAATTGGGGCATTGGAAGGATGAATGTAAAAAGATTAGGAATAATAATGGCCCAAATCAAAATTTAAATCCACAGACGCAGAATGACTCACAGCAGGGTGCAAATCCTCAGAGTCAGTTGCCACCTGCACCTATTCAGGGTAATGTAAGCAGAGCAAAGCATGGTACAGACATCGGATATCAGGGAGGAAGTGGTAAGAATGATTATATGACATCACAATTTCTTTTGCAGGACGATTTCTTTCAATACAGTCCATGACGGTGCCTAGGAGAGGGGAAGAAGGAGTGCATACTTGGCGCATCCTTACAGGTAGATCAGTCAGGTCCATATGTTGAAGGGAATGTGAAAGGTAATAATATTACTTTCCTTTTGGACACTGGTGCTACCCGGTCTACTGTGAGAACAGCAGACATTCCAGACCTTCCTCTCTCTGGTGAAAATATCCAAGTAGTGGGGGTAGCTAATCAGCGAATTAGAACACCTCTTACCGAACCCATGGAAGTTAAAATTGGAAACTTCAGAGAAATGCATCAATTTGTAGTATGTGATTCCAGTCCAGTAAACTTATTAGGTAGGGATTTATTGTGCAAAATGAATTGTACCATTTTCTGAACACCGGATGGTGTGGCAGTTCAGACGCCAGATGAAGATCATGTATATAAAATTAAGATTGCAAAACAAGGTACAGAAGTAGACGAGATGTTTTCGTTAATAACAAAAGATGAGTTGCCAGAAGAATTAAAAGGTACAGTAAACCCCATAGTATGGGATTTCACCGGAAAGGAAGTAGGACTTATGGCTAAAATAGATCCAGTTAAAATTACTGTAAAGGAATGTGCAATTTTCCCAAATACCAGACAGTACAAAATGAGTGCAGAAGTAAAAGCAGGAGTCATTGAAGAAATAAATCGAATGGTAGAACAAAACATACTAAAAGAAGTAATGAGTAGCCCATGTAATTCACCAATAATGGGATTAAAGAAACCTAGTGGAAAATATAGGATTGTTCAGGACCTGAGGAAAATAAATAAGATTGTAGAACCATGTTGTCCCATAGTACCAAATCCTGCAGTAATTTTATACCAGATTCCGTGGAGTGCAGGATGGTTCACAGTAATTGATTTGTGTCAAGCGTTCTTTTCAATACCATTACATCCAGACAGCCAGTATCTTTTCTCATTTAAATGTGAGAACAAAGTTTATGTGTGGAATCGTGTTCCTCATGGGTACACAGAAAGTCCTTCTATTTTCAACCAGATACTGAAAAAGTGCCTTGAAAAACTAGTGATGCCAGGAAGCTCAGTCTTAGTCCAATATATCGACGACTTATTGGTGGCATCGAACACCAGAGAGGACTGTGTGGTTGAGTCCATAGCATTATTAAATCTTTTGGCAGAAGAAGGGCATAAGGTCTCACCTGAAAAATTGCAATTCTGTACAACAGCTGTTAAGTATCTGGGACACAAAATTGAGAGAGGAAAAAGAAGAGTAACAGCTGAAAGAGTAGCTTTAATAAAGAAAATGCAAATGCCTGTAACACAAAGACAAGCGAGAATGTTCCTAGGAATTATAGGTTACTGTCGACAATGGATACCAGGATTTTCCATGTTAGCTAAGCCCTTAATTAACATGACGAAGAAGAAAGCAAAGGACCCTGTGGAGTGGGAGGATGAAAGTGTAGTAGAAGCTTTTGTAAAATTGAGAAATGCACTATGTTCAGCACCTGCCTTAGGCATGCCTGATTATAAAAGAGAATTTGCATTGTTCTGTCATGAGAGAGAAAATTGTGCACTTTCTGTCCTAACTCAAAGACATGGACTAGAAAGACATCCTATAGCATATTTTTCTGCTACATTGGACCCAGTAGCAGCCGCATTGCCAGGATGCCTAAAAGCAGTGGCGGCTACTTGTTTGAGCATTGAACAAAGTGAGTCAATTGTGATGGGACACCCTGTAAAAGTGTATGTTCCACATGCAGTTGTCATTTTGTTGACAAGAACCCGAACTCAGCATCTTACTCCTAGTCGGCTGACTAAATATGAAAGAATAATAATGGGTGCTGAAAATGTGAACATGGTAAGGTGTACTATAATAAATCCAGCAACCTTACTACCAGACCCATGTCATGAAAGAATTAAAGATGATGAAGACGATGAACATGATTGTATACAAATCACAGAATTATGCACAAAACCACACCCAGATATAGAGGAACAGCCTCTTAAAAAGCCAGACAGGGAGCTATTTGTTGATGGTTCATGTCAAAGACATGAAGATGGTAAACTAACTGCTGCCTATGCGGTATGTGAATTAACTGGAATAGTTGAAGCATCCTATTTACCAGGAGTCAAATCTGCACAAGTAGCTGAATTGATTGCGTTGATAAAAGCATGCAAAATTGGGAGGAATCAGAGAGTGACCATATTTACAGATAGCTAATATGGTTACGGGGTTGTGCACGATTTTGGCCAACTATGGATACAGAGGGATTTCATGACTTCTTCAGGATCCCCCATTAAAAATGCACAATTTGTAAGGGAATTGCTAGAAGCAATACAATCACCAAAAGAATTGGCTGTGGTGAAATGTGCTGCACACCAGTCAGGAGATGACTGGGTGGTAGTCGGCAACAGATATGCAGATCTGGTGGCTCAACATTGTGCCAAAACCAGAATGTCAGTCAATAAGAGGGTGGAAAGAATGGGAATCAGTTGCCAACTTATGCTGTATATGCCACCTGAAACTTGGAATGAGGTGAAGAAATTGCAAGATGAGGTTGATGAAAGTGAGAAGAATTTGTGGATCAAAGTGGGTTGTTCCCAAAGAGGAGATGATGAAGTATGGATCAGTGCTGATGGCAGACCAGTCATGCCAGACTGTTTACTCTCACAAATGGCTAGAATGCATCATGGAGACACACACATAGGGAGAGATGCAATGATTAGGCTGTTCAGACAAAATTGGTACAATCCCAAATTCAGAGCTGTTGCAGAGAGTCTTTGCCAGAGATGTCTAACTTGCCAGATGCATAATCCGGGAGGAAGACAGTAATTGGATTTGGAAAAATTGGAAAGGCAGAGGGTCCATTTATGAGACTTCAGTTTGATTTCATACAGTTACCACCATGTAGAGGGCTGAAATATGTACTAGTCATAGTGTGTCTGTTTTCAAAGTGGGTGGAGGCTTACCCTACTAGGAGAAATGACAGCATTACAGTTGCAAAACTGTTGCTAAGAGAGCTCATTCCTAGGTTTGGTTTTCCAGTAACTTTGGAATCAGATAGAGGAAAACATTTTAACAGCGAAGTGATTCAAATAATCTGTGAAGCATTTCAAATAAAACAGAAACTGCACTGTGCATATCGTCCAGAAGCTTCTGGAGTGGTTGAACAATTGAATGGCACTATAAAGTCAAGACTGGGAAAAATGTGTGCATCAACATCATTAGAGTGGCCAGATGCATTACCACTCGTTTTAATGGGACTCAGAAGTATACCTGACTGAAACACAGGATTGAGCCCCACGAAATAATGATGGGAAGAGCAATGAGACAAACACATGTTCCCACAAACAAACTGGTGAATATATCTGATGATATGGTTCTGGCCTATTGCAAAGGATTGGCTGACCTAGTGCGTTCTGTCTCTCATCAGGTTGGAGAAGACACAGTTTCCAGGCAGCCCGAGCAAGAACATGATCTGAATCCTGGTGACTGGGTGGTAGTGAAGAATCACACCAGAGAAACGTGTCTATCACCTAGATGGGGCAGACCGTGTCAAGTCATACTGACAACGAATACAGCAGTGAAGTGTGCCGGATTTCCTAATTGGATCCATGTAAGTCACACCAAGAGAGTACCAGATCCCGAGGAAGAGAATCCTCAGACAACGCCGATCACTGAAGAAGCTGAAGGTTGCCCAGCTGAAGGATCTCAGGTTCGAGATTCCGGAGAAGCTGAAGAAGAACAACCGAGCACAAGTCAGGATTGGATACCAGTGGTAGAAGTTCCTGAAGTATACCACAGAACAAGAAGTCAAGTGAAATTGAAAGAAATTGAAGAAGATCAGATAAGTGAAGAAGAAGCAGTTCAGGAACAAGAAGAAAAGACATTAAGAAATCCTGAACAAGGTCAGATAGGGAAAGAAAACTGGACTCAAAACAGTAAAGACCTAATAGACTTTGATCAGGAACAGATAGGTCTAGAAGAATCCGGTCAGGCTGCAGAAGTTCACAGTGCAATAAGCCCTGATCAGAACAAGTTAGATCAAGAAGAGTACACAGAAGAAGAAAACCTTGAAAAACATGAACTTGAAGAAATAAACAAAGAACAAGGTCAGTTATTGGAAACTCACAGCGGAGCTGTTACAGAGAAACCAATCAGACCTGAAAAAGACAAAACAGAAGAAAAAGTGATCAAAGAAAACAAAGCAGTACTAAGCAGTGAAATTAACGAGATCTCTAAAGACGAAAACAAAGAAACAGTGCCAACAAAGAAAACAAGAAAAGGAGATCATTGGCCGAGTGTCATTAAAAGAGTAAAGTACCACATAACAACCAGAAGTGAAGATCCAGATCGAAGTGACCTGAAGTATCAAGTCAAACCGGTCAAGAGAAAAGGACAGAGAAAAGAAGAAGTAAAAGACTGAAACTTGTGAATAACAAATTTAAGGGTCCTGACTGGACTATCATTCTTGAAGATTTTGAAAGCTCAGAGTCAAGTGACAGTGGTGGCGAAGGAACAAGTGCAGAATTGACGTACGAAGAAGAAACAAGACCACCCTGACTAAGCAAAAGAATAAACTAAAGAAAAGAAGAAAAGATAAGAAGAGCAATCTTCCTTGTCGAAAAATGCCTGACATTGGAGTTACTGGGAGACCAAAACAGAAATGTTGTAGAAGATGCTGTGCAATATGCATATGTAGTCTAGTAATGGTGCTTATAGTATGGTTAGTCCTGATTGTAGCAGTTCCTTACCTTATGATAATAGATAAAAAGAATAATAATGAAACTAAAGGGAGGACAGCAAACATGAAGGGCAATAGAGTAGAACTAATGGCAGAAGATGAGGCAGAAATTCATCATGAAGTAGCTGATAACAACACTAGTTTAAACGTTTTCACAAAGTTATTGTTTCAATATGTAGACACCATGGAAGTTAGTAATTGTTACGTCTGTATGAAGTTACCCGAATCAGTAGCAGAAGGATTAACATACCATCACTTACCACTGACATATGGCATATCATGTAGTGTTTTGTCTAGTTTATTTTATAGAACAGGGAGACTTCAGTATTATTATTCAAACTTAGATGTGATATTTTCTGAGGTTCCGATTCGCAAGAGTATGAACCCAGTGCTTAGTAGTCAAGACGCACAGTTTATGGGAGAATTTTTCTTAACAATGAAATCAATAGACATAACACATGCACATAGACACAATCTAACATGTTCTTTACTTGAAGAAGAAAAGATATTTTTGAATTTAGTAGAAGATAGAACACAAGATTTTCAAAAGAAAGCTTCTGAGCATAAGGCTCATTTACCACCTTGGGCTGAGAAAGAAGGGAGTTACACACCTGGCAAGGCTCAAGCTGCTATGGCTCTGGATTTCGTAAAGACAGGAAAAATTTGTCTTCATAGGTTAAAGACTGATTATAACAATGTTTTCATCGGTACCAGTGAATGTGAACACAATTTTTTAATTCTTGGAGGTTGGGGACTCAAAGGAGGAACAGATTCAGTTTTTCCTGGAATCTATTATGTGTGTGGGAATAAGGTTTACTTTAGGCTTCCTGCACGGTGGTATGGAAGTTGTTATTTTGGAATAGTATTTCCAAAGATATACCACGTAAAAAGAAACACTGAGAGCAATGAAAACAATAGCGGATTAATACGTAGTAAAAGAGCTAGTATTTCAGAAATTGTAGGTGATATATTTGGTGCATTGATACCTTCAGTGGGAATAATTCTGAACTCAAGGAAAATATGTAAATTGTCTACAGTAGTTGATCGTTTATCAACGGATACTGCCGGAGGATTTGTAATGATTAATGCGGAAATGGTTGCGATTAGGTCTATGGTTATGCAAAATCGACTTGCTCTTGATATTATATTGGCAAAAGAGGGCAGAGTCTGTAAATTATTGAAGACGAAGCATTGTTGCACTTATATTCCTGATAAGAGTGCAGAAATTGGAACGTATATACAGAATATAACTAAACTTGAGAAAGAACTTAAACCACTGGAAGTTGATAGTGTATGGGAAAGATTGACAAATAGTATCTCGTCAATTGGAACCTGGTTTGCTAATGTAGGGAAAGGACTTATAGGTCAAATATTAGTACCCTTAGCAGGGAAAGCAATAATAATTTTGGCAATAACAATATGGTGCAAATGCTGTAAAAGGAATGGAACGTATAAGGTGACAGGAAGAGGAAAGAAACGAAAGGTAGATGAAATCGAACTTGAAGAATGGAGAAGTGATTTATACAAGAAATTAAAAGGAGATTGTAAAAATAGAAAGAATAAAGACGAGAATGAAGTAATTTGCTAGAAGTTGGCATCTGATTGAGGGTAATGTTTTTGATGGCTCAGAAACGCCATCTGAGAGGGGATTGATGGAGCAAGGTTTCATAAATGAAACTTGCTTGTATTCAATCCTCCTCACAGTATTAATTTATTAAACTTGTACTGTTAATACTAACCTTTGCATTCACGACACAAAAGAAAAAGATGCTTGCCTTTGTGTTTTACTAATGAATAACGCTTGTCTGTAATCCAAAATGGCCACTATGCGCGGGAAAACTCAATGCGCATGTCGCAACCATATCACATGGTGTGACGTCTTTCTTTGCTTGGTGGAAACTTCTGCTTCTGCGCAGTGTGCATTAAAATGGCTGCTTGATGTTTTCACATGCTTCTGCTTGCTCTCATGTCATTATTAAATTTTCGTTTCCTAATGCTACTAGCGCGGATAGTATATATATTTAATTGGGAATAGAATAGAAATAGTGGGTATACAGTGAAACATTTTATTTGTGATTCTAATATTTTCTTCTTGCACTTTTATTAGTTCGTAAACTTGGGCCTGGGTTGGTGACCTGAAACTCGAGAGGCAAATGGTTCTGCGCATGTGTCTTGTGTGCTTGCCAAATGAAGTCAACCTGGACGAAGTCCAAGGCCGTAACCTGATGGCCGAAGATGTTGTACTAGTGCTTTCCTGTCACACATTGATACAATGTCTATGAAAATTGGTTTACATTTGTCATGAGACGGGTGGGAAATAAAGCGAATGTATTAATTTGAAGGGGTGGGAACGTAAAGACAATAGGCTTTACAATTTAGGCCAAATCAACATGGTGCGAGAATCCACCTCCTGTCCCTGTCCAATCAGAAGTAGTGGCCCCATATTTTAGCAACATTAAGGGGAGGTACATGGGCGTAGAAGGGTATAATAGAATATAGCATTAGTTAATTAGTCAGAGCAAGATTCCATGAGAGCATGCGTTCATGAAGAACAGGCGTCCATGCTGCCAGAGCGCGCTTAGCTCCAGACCGCCAAGCTGATCGATTGCAGACTGAATCCCTGTCCAGAAGAGGTCCTGAGGAGGGGGCGGCAGAGTCCATTAGAAGGAAGGCACGGGAGAATCGAGGAGAAACCGAGTATCAGAGAGGGAACGACGCAGGCGTCGTTGTAGAGAGGTCACTGGTCCTGTCCTGATCCTGGAGGAAGTCTTTGCTCTTCATCCTTCCTGGGTCCTATCCTTTCAACTCCTTGGCTAAGGGGTTTGGTTCTCGCACTTAGGTAATTATAATGCAACCTTTAGTTGCGCTGCTGTCTCTATCTTCTTCTCTTCTTTAAACACCGTAATTGATTAGCAATAATCATTTTTATGCTTAATCTTGGGTATTGCGATTAAGTACCATGTGGTTCTGTATTTTACTCTGCTGAATCTTTAGATAAACATTTTAAAACTTCCTGACTCAGTGGTTATTTCAGGATTATGTACTATAATGAATGTCACTCATTTTAAATTTCCCAATTAGCAAAGGATTCATTGGTAAGTCATTACTCTTCCATCAGAAGGTAATTGGTAGCAGGGATTTGATAGAGAGTAACAACTGATAAAACCCAGCGTAAGTATTAGCGTAGTATGAATGTATGGGCCCAAGTGAGTATCTGGTGTATGAATGCTGTTTGCTAATATCACGCTGGATCAGAGGTACAACTAGCTTTTTCTACAGAATTAATAAAATACAGTGGTTTTTCCTTCAAAATGAGCTTTTTATATTCCACTAGTAAGGATTTATATTTATCTCTTCCTATATTATCATACTTCGTTCTTGTTTACGACACCTTTTTTTGGGCAGCCCACAACGATTCCCCAAACCACGGAGCTGTCGGTTTGCTTCTTCTAGGAACCATCTGTTTGACTAGAGCCAACTTATTCACAGCTCCTGCCAATCAAGCGGAATAATTAGATGCCATTTTGTCTGGATCATCAGGCAAGGCAGGTTGAGAATTAGATAGAATTAACTTCAAATCTTGCCCTAAAATCCTATTTCATGCCCGAAAATTAATTAACTTCTTAGACGCCTTTTCCTTAACAGTCCTATGGGCCAAAAGAATATCCCAGGTCACTACACAGTGATCAGACCACGTGACTGGTAATATTGCTAAATTCACCAGATTGCTACAGTTAGAAAAGATACCATCTAGGGTTTGGCCAGCGCGATGGGTAGGCCCCATCACCCGTTGCTCTAGGCCAAAACCAGACATAAGGTCTAACAGAGCCATGGTGTCAGGGTCACTACATTTCTCTAAGTGAAAATTAAGATCACCCAGTAAGGTAAAATCAGCCGTAAATAAAGAGGATTCTAATGGCTGGCCAATAGCATCGAAAAAATGAGATTTAGCACCTGGAGGTCGATACAGCAGAAGCCCATTAAACGACTGAGTCTTTGAGAGCTCTACTTTAAAAACCAGACCTTCAAATTGTGAATTTGGAACGAGGGAGAAAGTTGCTTGAAACCTATCACGATAAATTACAGCAAGCCCCTCACCCTTCCTTTCTTTCCTATCGTGTGTATGTATCCTGTATCCTGTTCTAATAGGCTGGGACCTTTTTTGGCCTGATTCACAAATTTTGTAGTATGTAAAGTACTACTACAATAGTCACGTTGCGCTCTTACTGGCAGGAAGGAGTGCATCCATTGCAGGGCTGGTCCTTGGATTCCTGCATCGTAGAGTCTGGTGATGAGTGTGTGGTGGGAGACAGTGTCGAAAGTGGCGAAAAGGTTAAGCAGAATTAGGGCTGCGGAGTGTACTCAGTCCATGATGGTGTGAATGTCATCTGTTGCAGCAATGAGGGCCGTCTCTGTTCTATGGTTTCTGCGAAATCCTGAATGTGAGATGTCAAGGAGTCTATGTTGTTTGATGTAGCGGGAAGGCTGTCTGTTGATGGCTTTTTCCAAGATATTTCCAGGGAAGGGAAGCAGAGAGATGGGTTGATAGTTGCTGAGGACTTCCGGGCCTGCGCATGGTTTCTTGAGGAGAGGGGTGATCTGTGTGCTTTCAGGCATCTGGGAATGTGGCTGTGGTGATGGATGGGTTGATAATGGACTGCAGTACCAGGCTTAATGTGATGCTGCCAAGGTTGAAGAGGCGGTGCGGGCATGGATTCGTGTGGGCACTTGAGTAGGTGGATGCCATGATCGTGTTATTTCTTCGGTGGTCAGCGGGGTCCAGTTAGAGAGATTTAGTGCTCCTGCAGTGAGGGCCTATGGTGCATGAGGAAGGGTCGTGAGAGGAGGTGGAGGGTCGAAATTCTTGTATATGTTGGAGATTTTGTTGTGCAGGAAGTCAGAGAGTTGATTGCAGAAGTCCTGTGATGGTGTGATTGTGTTGTATGTTGCTGCGGGGTGGATGAATTCTTAGAGTTCTTTAGTTTTGCTGTTGTTGGCCTCGATTCTCTAAGACAAGGCCCTCTTTTTGACCTTCCTCAGCTTGTGATGGTAGGATCTGCCACGTCCTTGTAGGTGCTCCTGTCTGTAGGGTTTTTGAGAGGATTGCCATTTCCTTTCCAGCTGTCTGCAGTGTCTCTTGGAGCTCCTGAGGGTCTCTGTGTACCGGTTTGCAGGTTTTTGGGTTTTCCTGGGTTTGTTGGCCTTGAGGGGAGTGAGGCTATTGGTGCAGGTGATGAGCTATTGATTGAGGTACTGGGTGTTTCTGTCAGCGGTGTTGGAGAGGGTGGGATGCTGTAGGTTGAGGGTGCTGATCGATGCTTTTTGGGTAATGTTTTTCAAGTTGTGGTTTTGGGAGGGGCATTACTGTTGCCGTGTGTGAGGTGGAGATGCTGAAATGGATGATGAATTGGTCTGTCTAGGCGAGTGTGAGGGTGTGGTTGACTTTGGCTGTGTTTCAAGTGGAGAAGATGGGATCCAATGTGTGGCCTGCTGTGTGCGTGTTGCCAGTCCTGAGCTTCGTCAGGCTGATGATGAGGAGGCTGTCCCGGTGGTCAGTCATGTTGAGGTCGGTGGAGTCGCCCAGATCGAAGTTGAGGTCGCCGAGAAGAACGTTTTTGGAGCTGAGGGTGTCAGTGGTGATGAGGTCAGTGATGAGGTTGTTGAAATTCCATTGTGGGTCTGTAGGAGAGGATTCCCTTAGTAGCTTACTTGCTGTGTGTTTGGAACTTGAGGTGGAGATGCTCTATGAAGGTGATATCTGGGCAGTGAACTTCATGTTGTGGTTGTGGCTTACTGCGATGCCTCCTCTGGGTTTTGAAGTTCTTTCTTGGTGTAGAATCTTGTAGTCTGCTGGAATGGTGTTGGCGATGTCTGGGGTGGATGATGGGTTGATCCATGTTTCCGCGAGGAAAGCGAGGTCCAGTGTGTGCATCTGAATGAGGTCTCAAACTGCCATGGCGGGTTTGTTGAGGGACCGGGTGATGAGTAGCATGCATCCCAGCGGTTAGTGTGGGATGGTGGGTGTGTGGACGTGATGGGCGGGAGTGGAGCTGGGTGATCAGAATTGCTGGGGTGTAGATGAGATAAGAAGTGCCAGGGTGAGCATGAGAAAGGTCCTACTGTGGTGTTGGGTGCAGCATGGAAGTCCGGAGTTCAGGTGATGGAGTTCTTCAGAGTGGTAACTGTGGGTGGTGGAAGGACCAAGGTTTCTGGCACTGGGCATGGTCCAGGTGCTGTGACGTGCAGGCAGCACCCAACACCAAAAGTGAGGGAAAAGAACAGAGATGAGGTGAGTGCTAGGAGCATTAGGAGACAGGCAGGCAGGAGAGCGGGTGGCAGGAGAGCAGACCTGTGGTGGCTGGGGCACCAGGCACCTAAGGAGGGATTTAGGAAGGGCCAGACATCCACTGATAAAAGAGTAAGCCCATTGCTATTAGCAAACTGCACTTCTAAAGTTACTATAGCCAAAAGTCACCTCAAAACAGTACTGAATTCACTCCAGGTCAGACCACACATTGCCAACTACTGCTACTGCAATGCACTGCCATGGTAAATAATGGAGGCAGGGATTTAAAAAAGTGGGATTTACAGTAGAACCTCATAGGAACTCCATAGGAAATAATATTAAAATACATTTATTTATGTTGGCTCTTTAAAAATGTATATAAATGTAATTAAATTTGGGGGCGTGGCCAACCGCCGAACATGGCGGCAGCAACTTGAGAGAGCTCCGTACTACACCCTGACACCGAGGCATTTATTTGGCGGATATAGGCTCCCCAGCGCTCCATGAACGGCGCTGCGGGGATCGGAAGTCCTGGGGATTATTGTGACCGAAGATCGGGCGGATCGAGGACTGCTTTCACCCTTGCAGAGCGGGCGGCGTCTATGACCGGGCTGACGCCATTGTGGGAGCCGAGACTTGCTGCGGCGGTGAAGCTGAGACCCAGCGGACTGTAAAACGGCAGAGTTGGGTGATTGCGAAGTGCGCGATCGCGACTGTCCTCCCCCCCCTCTTCTACTGGAACAGCTACTGAGGAGAGAGGAGAAGGGTATTTGATACGGCAGGAAATTGCGGATCTACGCCAGACCCGGACTGATCCCAAGATGGCGGCGGCGTGGTAGGGTTCTGCTCCCACTGGCTGCTGTCGGTGAGAGGGGCAGGAGCGTCACTGTGATCTGGCGGCCCCCTGCCTTGACTGCTGGATTGCTGGGAAAGTGAACAGCCAAAGAACCACAAACACGGGCCGGTCTGAAAACTACCGGAGGGTGGACTGCTTTGGGAGCGGGATATATTGAGAGCGCAGGGCGAACCTTGGAAGGTACATTGTTCAGCAGGGGCCACCGTGATTGATGGAGATGGGCTACACCAGGAAGTTTGGGGAGTGTAGCGGATCCAGGGCGCCATGAGGTAGAGGAGTGTGGTATTATATTGGGAATATTTGAGATACCGTGCTGTATATTGTCATCTGAACTAATAGGCGGGAAGAAGACCTGCAAGGACGACTGGAGGGCCACGAGGGCGGACCAGAGGGATCTACACCAGCAGGTACACACCAGCGACTACCTAAGCATTGCTGTCCAAGACTATACGCCCGCTTCAGTTTGCGTGACAGGGACACATAGTTGTGGAGTGTGGAGCCGGTCTGGGCGAAGTTGTGGCTTGGATCCTGATTGCGAGTGGTGTACATGGGTCGGTTCTCAAGGGCGGTGAAAGCAGATTGTGCCTATGAGAGAAGGGACCGGACACCAGGGCTAGCGGAATGCTTTGCAGTGGATGAAGTGCGGTGAGCCCAATACTGTACCGTCGACTAACACGTGATACTACCCGGTGTCACTACTGTGGGTTAGCCACCACTATACTGCAGGTGGCGCCGGACAGTAAGAGAAAAGCTGTACTCTGCTTCAAACCCCTTGGAGGATATGGGATGCCCAAGGACCAAACAGTCGGAGCCCCCGCCACAAGACGGCCCCTCGGGAACAGTACCAGACACACAGATGGGCGCCCCGGACATGGATGCGGTTCCACCCACTGAACCCACTAGCACTGAAGGAAAGCTGGATTTAATATTGCGTGAAATACGTGACTCCAGGGCGGTGATGGAAACACAAATAAACACGCTGACAACCAGTTTTACTCTGCTGAAAGCCGACCACACAAAATTAGCAGATAAAGTGAGAAGCAACAGACTGGCGCTGGACGACCTCATACCTCAACAAACGACACACTCATCCCAAATAGAACAACTACAGCGCCAACTGAAAGGTTTACAGGACAGGGTGGACGACGCAGAGGGATGCTCCAGGTGCAATAACGTGCGCATTTTGGGAATGCCAGAGAAAAGCGAGGGGGCCCACCCAACCCAATTTGTCGAGCGGTGGCTGCGGGAGCAGGTGGCTACAATGGGACTCACAGACCATTTTAGTGTTGAACGCGCTCACAGTGTACCGCCTAGGCCCCCCCTCCCGGGAGCACCTCCTAGACCGATAATAGCGCGGATTCTGAATTACAGAGACAGAGACACGATTTTGCGTCTGGCAAGGGAAAAGGCTCCGATAACATTTGAGAACAAAACAATTTCTCTTTACCCGGATTTTACACTGGCAGTACAAAGAGCGAGGGCTACTTTCCAAGAAGTCAAGAAGAAACTTCGACTACACCAATTAAAGTACGCCTTATTATTCCTGGCTCGCCTCAAGATTCTCTATGATCAAAAGGCCCTGTTCTTCGATAATCCAGAAGAAGCTGCAGACTGGATGGAAATTACACTGTCGCCGCCGGGTTCACGGCACTCCTCACAGTCTCACCACAGACAGCAACCGAAATCGCAGCGGATGAGACAAGACAGACATGATAAAGGAAAACAAATTGACACTGGCAATGGAGGACAACCGTCACAAGATCAGATAACGGACAGCCAAACAGATGCGATCCTGACTGCGGCAGCACTGGCAGCACATGTTGCAAGATCAGCATCGGACACTGTGAACTCTTCGGAGGATGTGGATGCGCACTCTGACTCTGAGTCTAGCATGGCACTGTTCCCCCTGGTCACTCCGCAGACTGTTAATGACTATTTGGGATGATAACAGTGATTACCTCCTGCTGTTGAAGTGCGATGTCAGATGAGTATATAGATTTGTATACGAAATATGCTGCATATGATAATTGTATGTTTATTTGTGTAGCGGGACTGTGATGGTTAGCTTGAGAGGTATATGATAATGCTTAATACTTGCAAAATAGGGTGTTAACGGGGGCTCTCGGGTCCCTAACTTTATGTGCTACGTAAAAGGTGCTATGTTTCGTGTGGTGGCTGCTACCCCTAGCGCAACTGCACTTAGTTATGAAAACTATGGAACTCTTATTGAGTTTGTTCTGTTGGTTTGGTTCTCTTTTGTTGTTTGGGGGGAACCTAGTATTGGGGAGTTTAAGGGGGTTTACTGGCTCGGAAATGTGGATTGCGAGGAATACACAGTGTATGGAACTATATGATGATCAGCTTGTATGTCTGGAGACCTGATGACGCATCCTAATAGATATACATATACATCCTGGAATGTGCGAGGTATGGGGTCCATACATAAACGACATAGAATTCTGGCTCAATTAAATCGTAGGAAAGCACAAATTGTCTTTTTACAAGAAACGCATCTAATACAGGCGGAAACGGCTAAGCTCCTTAAAAGATGGAGGGGACAGCTATTTTCTACTTCTTATTCTGCATTCGCCAGGGGGGCGGCGGTTTGGTTCAGGAATGGTATTCCCTTCAAGCTGTTAGAGCAACGGACAGATGCGAATGGGCGATATGTGCTGTTACATGGCCTGTTGGATGGTGAACATAGTACTAGGAAGTATCTATGCTCCGAACACGGACCAGGACAAATTTTTAGCAATTCTCAGTACGGCATTGGTGAGGTGGGAAGGGTACCCATGGATACTGGGAGGTGATTTTAATTCAGTGCTGGACCTAGAGCTGGACAGATCACACCCTCCCTTGCACGGGGCGGGATATAGGAAACAAACAGATGCACTTCAGGCATGAGCAGGAGGATGGGAAGTGGGAGATATTTGGATGGAGAAACATCCCACAGACAGGGAATACTCCTTCTTCTCCGCACCACACAGCTTACATACTCGTATAGATAGGATATTCTGCTCACAGCGACTATTGGGTACTGTTATGGAAACCACACCTGGGCAAAACATATTCAGACCATAACCCAGTAGAGGCCACATTACATTGGGGGAAGGTTCCGACGCACTGCTGGAAGACTCTGTGTTCCGCAATGCTCTTTCTACGGCTATAACCCAATATTTTACAGAGAACATGAATACAGCAAGCACTCGTCAGATTGAATGGGACGCATTTAAAACGGTGATACGAGGGGTGGCGATCAGTACAAAAGTGGGGGTACGTGCAACACTTCTTGACAAACTCACGAACGTGGAGAATAGACTGGGCAGGCTGGAACAGGACGTGGTTACAAATAACACAAGCAAATCAGAATTGCAAGAACTATATATAACACACGCAGAACTACTGGAAGACCTTCGAGTCCTAGACTATAGATTATATACACAGAAACAGCATGTGAACGCGGATAGGGCAGGACCCCTGCTCGCTAGGATTATTAAAGATACACCCCCTGAGTCGCCCATTCTTGAAATAGATGCCCCTGGAGGTGTGGTGAAGCGCACTCAACTGGAAATTAATGCCGCTTTTCGACAGTACTATGAACAATTGTATGCGTCCCCGGACAGGGTAGAGGACAGGGAATATGAAGAGTTTTTTGAGGGATTGCAAGTTCCCACACTAAGCGATGAACAGGCAGCAGACATAAAGGCACCAATCACACATATGGAGATTAAAACAGCGATAAATGCCCTCCCCCGAAATAAATCGCCAGGAAATGACGGATTACCTATTGAATTCTATGTGATGTACTCTGAGTGTTGATTCCCCGATTGTTAGAACTGTATAGAGTAGCACTAGAAGATGGCTCCCTCCCCCGCACTACGGTACAGGCGACGGTGATCTCCTTGCTGAAACCGGGTAGGGACAGCAGAGACATGGTGAGTTATAGACCCCTATCGCTCCTTAATACGGATTACAAAATTTTAAGTAAGGTATTAGCAAATAGATTACTGCAATATTCCCCCAGCTTGATACACACTGATCAGTGTGGATTTGTACCAAACAGGAGTACGGCACTCAACATTCGGAGGCTTCACATGGTGATGTCACAGTTGCCTACGGATGCTGATCCGCGAGGCTGCATCTCTTTGGATTTGCGGCAAGCGTTTGATTCGCTACACTGGCTGCGTTACCTAGGTTTGGGATCCCTCCGGAATACATAAAATGGGTGAGATTGTTATACACGAATCCAACGGCACGGGACCCCACATCCCCAGCCAATATCAAGTGGAGAGGGGTACCAGACAGGGTTGCCCGCTCTCCCCCTTATTGTTTATTCTAGCGCTGGAACCTCTTCTGCAAAAACTGCGTACGACGGCAGGCCATAGAGGGATAAGTATAAATGGGGAGTTACATGTGGTTTCGGCATACGCAGATGACATTATTTTGTTTATTAACAATCTAGATGAGGCCTATGACCCTCTGCCCGAGCTTTTTTCGATGTTCCAAAAACTTTCTGGACTCACGATAAATGAGAACAAATCGTACGCCTTCTTTTTTAATGACGTAGCCAGGACTGAGCCGATTCAATTTGGTCAATGGAAATTCCAGACCGCGCCAGTCACCTTTAAGTATTTAGGCATCCAAATATATAGAGACGTGGAGGATATATTAGATGGTAATTTAACTCGCTCTATAACGTCACTTAGGAAGCAGATAAAGTTTTGGACTTCCCTACCCCTATCGGTGGCTGGGCGGATAGCCATAGCTAAAATGGTGATGCTACCGAGACTGTTATATTATTTTGTTAATCTGCCCATTCTGATACCACTGTCTACATTTAAATTGTTGGACACCCTACTTGTAGGCGTATAGGGCTTACTAAACTACAATTAGCCACAAAGCAAGGGGGAATGGGAGTCCCTGACATGAGAGCTTACTGCTATGCAGGCCAACTGCAGTGGTTGGCATATTGGATAAAAGGCCGTAACTTGAGAGAAATATCTATGACCAAACTAGCATGGGAGAATGGGGAATTGCATGTACTACTGCTACCAGGCAGTAAAGTTCCATCGACAGCATCCCCACTTCTACGCACAGCCCTAAGCTACTGGAAGAGGGCTACGCGTTATACCAAAATCTCTGCGCCTTACGCCCCGAACATACCCCTATTGGGCCTTCCACTTTCATCGGGAAGGGTGACGCTCAGACATATAGGGGTGTGGACAGAGACAGGAGTTTCCACGATAGGGGATCTCTTCGCCGACGGCACACTAATGTGCCATGATGCCTGTGTGAGGGAGATGGGGGTAGCAGATACGTTGTTTCTGCTGCATGCACACATTTCCCGCTATATCAAAACAGTGTGGGCCCCTAGGGGGGATGAGCCACAGACCCATGCACTGACATATATGCAATATTTGATGGGTAACGGGGGTTATTTGACAAAATGGTTGTATCGGGGTATCCGCACACATACGTCTGTGTCGCTACAATCGACTAGACATAGATGGGACACGGATGTTGGCCGCACACTCACGGATAAAGAATGGGGGTTACTATTAGAATACCCGTGTAAGGTCTCTAGAAACCCGAAGTTTAAGTTTATCCAGCTAGTGTTAGTACACTGTGCGTATTTAACCCCATACAAACTCAGCAAACCCAGAGGCATCAGGTGATTGTCCCCGCTGCTGTTATCCAAATGCGGGCTTACTGCACATGTTGTGGGACTGCCCAAGACTATTGAACTATTGGTCGACTGTGCAGGAACTAGTTAATAGCGTGGCGCCGACAGGGAACATCAGATCACTGGACTGTTGCATATTAGGTCTAGGCCCCAAGGGGAAGAAGGGAACTCCTACGCGCAGGTTTGTGAACCTGGCAATGATATTGGCAAAAAGAAACATAACCATGAGATGGAAAGCAACCAGACCACCCAAATTGTTAGACTGGTACAATGAAGTAGTGCGATGGGGGAGGGCAGAAGGAGCGGAGCTACATAGAGAGGAGCAGAAGGGGATGAGGTAAATTGTATACAAAATGTTAATATTCTGCAACTGATCTACATGATATGTATCGCTGAACTCGCACAGATGACAGATTACTGTCATGTATACAAATGTTAGTTTGAGCCAGAAATGGGGGGTTGGATGGGTGGGAGGGGTTTGTTAATTGTTTTGTTCGTATGCGACAAAAATGGTCATGATAAACCTTGCAGACCAAAAAAAAAAAGTAATTACATTTAACACAAATATATATTTATAAAATTAAAATCTATTATTTTATGAAAATATGTAATGACCTTTTTAATCTAAAAATAAATGTTACTCTATTATTTTAAAAAACAATTTCATTTATTTGAATTAATTCTATACATAATTTGTTGTGCTTAATAAAGAATGGGATCCCCAAAAATTCAAATCAGGTTGGTCCTTGCTAATGCTGAATATCATATAAAGGTTCTCTGTACAATTAATGCCAGCACATGGAGAGTATGGATGCACACCTTTTAATTTTGTGAGACTATTCATTCTGGTGAATAAGGTCAAAGAATGTGAATTAGAGTATGCAGTGGCCTTTCTTGATCCTTAATAAGAGTACCTCTTTTAGGTGCTGAAATGGATGAACCTTAAATTTGACCTAACATTTTGACCTAACATGTGGATTTTGCAACTGTATAATAATTCAATGTCAAGGGTCAAAATGGAAAGAGTGATATTGAACTTCTAAGAGAAACAGTGGCCATAGGCAAGGCTGATTTAATCCTTGATTTTGCTTTCAATGGTATGGAACCACTTCCCTGCCTAATTATAGGCTTTCAGGAAAGGTGTATAACACAAGGAAAGTGTAATCATATAATTTCACTTTATGCAGATAATATACTGCTATGTTAGCAAAGAGGGTTGAAAAGTACCAAATTTATCCCAAGAGGTGGAAATTATTTGACTAGTCAACGTTCTGGATACATCAGATCATGTTTTTCAATCTGGTTGTACCTAGAGACAGGGACATGCCAACACTACTATTGCTATGGCTGCAAAGAGTAAGGGGTTCATACCAATTTATGTTTATAGAGATAGGTCACCCATATGTGGGTATTTAGACTCACAACACACGGAGAACATTGACAGCTCTTCAGAGCTCTGATTCTGGTCCCACATCTCTTTCAGAGCAGCCTGGCACAGAAGACATTCTTAGAGACGGATTGTAATGGAAAATCCAGCGATTTCTGGAGGAAGTGGAGGAAAATCAAGCAGTGGTATTACCTCCACAACAATGGTAGTACAATAGACACAATTTCACCAGTGGATTCTTCTCTGGATTTTGTCCTATCCCCAAAATTTGGAGGATTCTCCATTACCAACAAATTCTAAGTCAGGCCTTAGAGTTTTTCATGTTCAGTCCTCAAATATGTGTATGTGCAACCACAGGCAGAAATTTAGCACAGACCACACCCTATAAGCTATTTTGCCACAATAGGAATCTAGAATGAAATAGAAGGACAATAATTGTAACTATTGAGCATGATTCACAAAGATGTAATTATATACTACTATTGGCTTGGTCATGAATTCTGCCAGTAAGCCAAGAGTTTTCATAGAGTAACTTACTCCTACTCACAGCAAACTATTTGTGAGTCAGGCCATATGGCTTTGCAGACATCCTCCTGGGTAAAACACATTTTATGCTGTCATTTTCAATTTTACAGTACCGAGCTTGGACTTGTTTGTCGCCCTCTCTGGACTTCACTCACAAAGCCATTGTTGTCTGTAACTATATGTTTATGGTAAAAATGGCTTCATTGATGCCTATCAGGAATTCACAGAAGGACGTCTGACAACTGGTATTGGTTTTACACTGAATAATTCTTATCCATCTCCATGAAGAAAAAGAGAAATGAACAAAAATGTAATTGTTGTATTTCCCTAGTGTGTGATTGTATAGTATGTACAATTAACCACCAGCAAAATGGATGCACAAGGAATACGTGACATGACATTTCCAATAGTGGTACTGTAAATGTTTGTGAATTGCAAAAAAGTTTAAAAGTACATGCAAACAGAGATGTCAATTTTTGAACCTAATTTTATACTTTTTTTGTGAATCGGGGCCATCATGTTCTAAGTGGTATCTACATCTCTCAGAATGAAATTTAAACTGAAAAAGGGTTCACTTCACATTTATCAGTGCTTGTGTTCAACTCCTGAATGTTCTGTATGTGCTGTGGGCTTCCTTTACACATGGACGACTGCCACACATCCTGTTAAGACATCTGCCCCATGAAAGTCCTGGCTTGTGACCTATCATTTGACTCCTTCCTAACCTCGTACCCATTTGCATTTTAGAGTAACATCCTGTCCCACTGTCTGCTAGCTCCTTTTAGCCTACATTGAATCTGTCTTCCCCCATTTTCCACCTTCAGCCCATCAGAGCAGGCCACCAACACGTCAGCCTCTGTTTGTCAGCAATAGAGATGGGCCAAATTCCTAAGTGGTAAGTGAAATGCAGGACTTTCGCCTATAGAATGGAATTCGACCTGATCCTCTGCTCCCTGCGCAGGGAAAGAAAAGACAAAGCACAGGAGCTTTCTGAATAATTGTGAGGTGCTGGTAAATGTATTACCTTACTGTGAACTGTAATAAGGTAAATACATAACATGACTCCTCACAGTGCACTTCACATTGTAATTGCATTTATATAGCGCTTACTACCCCTGACGAGGCGTCGTAGCGCAGCGAAATCTGTGTGCAGTGCCTATCTGCAGGGTCCTGTCTGCAGGTAGGTGCGCATACAACGTCCCCTTACTGGGAAAGTTGCTTTGAAGAGCAATACAAGTGGTTGAGTACTTTAACAAACTTAGGGGTATATTCACAAGAACGTGTGATAACTACCGCAAGAGTAGCGTAACGCAACTTTCAATAACGCAGCCTATCACGGGAAAATAACCCTGTGTCAACGTGGAATTCACAACAAGGCGGTACCATGCGATAGTCACCAGATAACACGTCAAATGCCAGCGTGTAAATCAACACCACGCCCAAAAAATGTGAAACGCGAACACGAGAAATCATGCGATGAAGCCAATCGCGGGTCAAAAAGCTGCGAAAAGCAGCCTCAGGCCTGCAACTCCCACGCGTCTGGCGGGCAATTGCACCATAAAAACCACAGGCACAACACACCAGTAACAAGCCAAAGCACGTAGCAACATCCATGCACCCTGACCCAGCGCAGAGGGCAACGCGAACCCCACAACCCCCACAGACCACCAGCAAGGAACAAGTGGGTCGGGGAAGGCCAAGGAGAAAATGGAGAGGAAGACGGGGTGAAGACCACAGGAAAACAAGACCAAGGCCACGGAGGCGACAGAACACTACCAGCAAATGACCCACAAGCAGACCGCCTGGAATGCAGTCGCAGAGCCCAGGAGGCCAATCCAGGAGGCCAAGAGGCTCCACCAGAACGTGACAACCTAAACCAGGCACAAACCCGCTGCCAACAGGAAGGCAGCAATGGCGACATGAGGTGGCAGTCCAGCGACACAGGAGGAGCAGGAGGAAAGCCAGGCCACAGTCAGTGTGGAGAGGGGGCAAGGAGTAGGGAGTACGGACACAGCTCGACAGGACCTGACACAACAACAACAGGGTGAGGATCCAACAGGGACTGGGTGGACGGGGGTGATGGGCACAATGCCACACATGCACCTCCCCTTCACAATGCAGAGGGACAAACAACACCTCCAGCAGGTCTGAACAGACAACCCATCAGTGATGCCCGAGACGAACACCACACCCCAGAGCCCGACGCCCTACAACAGCCCATGGACATCCCACACAACCCACCACCAGGACCAGGGCAGACAAGCTACTCAGAGGAGAACCCAGACTCTGCAACAGACCACACAGCATGAAGCACCCGCAATCACGGCTGCCTCACAACATGTCACCCACCCACACATGGCACCCCAATGCCAGGTGGCTGAACGCCAAAAGGAGGTGGCCCAACAGGTGAGGGTGTTGCCTAACCCATGAAATGCGAAGTAGAACACATACGTGGGTGTCCAATACCCTTCAGGGACCACCTACACCCCACAAAGGAGACCCACACCTCCACAGAGACACATGCACATATCATGTTGAACTGGCTACGGGCACGTGCGCCCGGCCCCTTTATTGGCAGGGCCACATGTACAGTGACACCTGTGCTGGATGTGTGTGGGGTGAGTATAAGCCAGCCCGCACGGAGTGCTTGGTGCTGGCAACAACCTGAAAAGTGGACACCAGTGTCATGGAAACAGAAAACACCAGCATAACAGAGGCAAATGCAGAGCAACATGGAGGGATCCGGAGTAAGACAGAGGTCACTCAATATTCAGTCTGGATGTTCTGTGAGTGAAGTAGGGGCACTAGAGAAGAGCGCGCGCATGTGAAGGAATTGCTAGGATTGTGTCCCTTCGGGTTAGTCCTGATGCAGATGCAGTGGGGTGTGTTACACCTGCATCAACTTCCTCATCAACGTCCCAGGTCTACCACACTGCCTGAGGTGACAGTTGCGTCCGCAGTCGACAGCGCAATACCCAGTATCAGATCCGGGTGTGTAGCTTGACTACCGCCACCAGTCTGCATTCCTGCCTTGGGGCTGCTGCCACCTGACCTCCCATTGTCTGTGCCGTCTCCCGTCCGCACACTTGACACATCCTCCTCCTCATGGTCCCAGGTCTTCTCCACTGCATGAGGTGACATTGCTGCGCAACCTCACAACAGCACAAAACTCAATCAGTAACGGACAATGGCTTGCGGTGCACTGAGTCACTGGCACCTGGAGTGCTGAGCAGGGCAGCAGGCCGATGATGGCATCCACAACAGGTCTGGGCAACTCCGTAGGTCTGTCAGGACCACCCTTTCGACTCTGGAAGATGGCGGTTGAAGGTGGTCCTTGCGGTGGTGGCGTGTGCCTCCTGCAGTGAGGTCAAGACTCGATGCCATGTGTGGGCCCTTGTGGCCCGCAGTTGGGGCCGGAGGAGGCGGACAGCGCAGGGCCACAGACACATGGCGTTGATCACCCCAAGACCATCACTACAGAGGCCATTCAATGTCTCAGAAGAAGGGGTCCCAGGCTTGACCAGCACAGAGTTAGTGGCCCCAGATGCACTGCGACCGGCACAGGCACCCAGCCACGGGACGGTGACTTGCGGTGCAGTCAGATGGGCCATGCGACCTGAGCGGGTCCCCATCAATGTCCGAGGTGTATGTTTCGGAGGGTTTCGGGGGACAGTGGAAGGTGTCCTCCAGGGCATGATGCGGAAGGTCTGATGTTATCTGGAAGCAGCAAATGGAGGAGTGGAAAGCGCAACCCTCGTCCTCACCAACAATTCGGGATCAGCTACATGGGGATGAAAACTAGCCCCTAGTCCATGGACTCAAACGCCACCAATGTCCGACCAGTGAGTGTCCATGAATGTCGGGGAACAAACTTAGTGGCACAGGTGCTGTGAGGGGATGCAGTCTGCGATGATGCCCGTACACAGATGTGAACTCCAAGAATGCCAAATCAAGGCTCTGTGACCTACTGGACAGCAGTGTAGGCCGGAGGCAGCGGTCAGCAGTGGCCCACAGCCACGGGTCGTTGGCTCGCGAGGCACAGAGTTGGTGACACAGTGGCAGTTGTCGGTAGTGTTCAATCTCCTACGTGCGTGGAAATGTATTCTGCCTTCTGAATTACCGATGTTCAGTTACAAATCAGTGATCCCACTCGTGCGCAGCGTAGGCCGAGGGCAGTGGTCCGCGTAGGCCCACAGACACGTGTGGTTGTGATGCCATGCACAGACTTGTTGCCACCACATCGGAGGGTGTATAGTGTATTGTTCTCTTCCTTAAATGATGTTCACTGCCATAGTGTAATCAAGACTCAGTTCCAAATGTGTGACATACCTGACCGTGGTGTAGGCCTGAGGCAGCGGTCAGCACGGCCCATTCACCGAGTGTCGCCGGCATAGGTTGGATGGCCCCACCGGCCTGCGTAGTTCAGGTTCAGTGGCACCACGTGTAGCAGGCTGGGGTTGAACAGGGTTAGTGGCACCACGTGTAGCAGGCTGGCGTTGAACAGGGTTAGTGGCACCACGTGTCGCAAGATGCCCATATGGAACTATGCCTCACTGAACTGGGGGGGTCTGGTGCTGTGGCCGCTGGCCGGGATATGGGGTCACTGCCATTCATGACTCAAGACACAGTTCCACATGTGGGACCTACTGGTCCGAAGAGTAGGCCGGGGGCGGCAGTGGAGTACGTCAACGAAAAAGGAATAAAGCGGGCCGGTGTCGTGGCAGCCGTGATGGTCTGAGGTGGCTGCCAAGGTCTCGGGCCTCGGGCTTGTGGCTTGCGCCGGCACGTGGTGGCCCTCCTTGACACACGCCGGTGTCGGAAGGTGATCAGTGTGGCCTGGCTGCGCAGGGGCTGGCCTGACGGGTTCGTGGACCAGCGTGCCGGGGTCCGGCAGGCAAACGGCATCTCAGGCAACTCCGCTCACGAGGATGGCGTCGGCCTTGTGGCGAGGTGGGAGGCGCCGCCCTGGCAGAGACGTGGGTCTTTCCGGAAGTGGACCACGCCCAGGCCTACGTGGTTTTTATTCACACCCCTACGCTGGCGTGGCGTACGCTGGGCCATCCCACTCCGCTGATGCTTAGGGGGGGGCGTAACAGGCAACATTTCCACGAGGTCCCCCACTGGCTGTGGTGACATGGTGGCGTCCACTACACTCCTTACGCAAGCGGTGTATGTCGCCATGGATATGGGTGTGTTCTGCATACTGCGAGGTATCCAGCACATCTCCGGCACTCTTGGCATTGTGTACTTTCCCAATCATGGTTCTACTGCATCCTTCACACATGCCTGGTTGCCACCTCTCCCCACATTCGGCTAGTATGTGGCTGAGGTGCCATGCTGTTGCTGGCTCATTTTCAGGGCTTGCCCATGTGGACATTGTAAGTTGTTCTGTCGTGTCTGGTGGGTGGGCATATTGTTGTGCCTGTTGTATGTGATTTTGTGACGTGTGCATTGCCAGAGTTGTGAGTTGCATGGTTGTGGTGTTGAGGTGTTCATTTGTATATTGCCAAAGGGCTGTACATTTCCCTTGTTGCCATCCTGGGAACGCTGGTTGATGATGGACTGTCGGAGGATGAAGGTATCATGCACACTGGCTGTGTATTTGAAGGCGACATTGTTAGGTGTTCCACAGTGTTCTGTTGTTGCCTGCACATTGGTGTGAGACGTGTGCTTCCTGTTGCGGTGATTTTGTGCTGTGTCACCAGGGGGCACAGGTAGTACATGTGTGCTGTGTGTTGCCCCCAACATGTGCGTGCCTCCTGCTATGGCGTATGGTCCTTGCTTGCTCTCCAGCGGATCCTGCGCATTGTGTTGTACGTATGGGGACTGGGGTACCAGGGTGATGGTGATGTCCAGCACAGGTGTGGGGGACTTGGATGTGGCTGGCTGTGGGACTCCTCCGACTCTGGCGGGCGTTGGATGGGGGGTCTCAGGGGCCAACAGGTGTAGCCACGCCATCAGCTTTGTGTGGGGTGGGATGTTGGTTGTCCGCTGTATTGTTGCCGTAGGCCTGTTAGGCGATGATGGTCAGGATGCGTAGGTTGGTTGTCCCTTTCAGCCTGTAGTGGAAGGTGACATTGTCAGATGTTGGGTCTGTGCGGCTGGTAAGTTTCCTGGGGTTCCGCTGTCTTTGTCTGCGCTGCGTCTGTTTTGGTCCGGGGGGAGGGGGTGTTCCGGGTGTGGGATGGGGTCCTGGGGTGGTGGGTGTTGTGGCCCTCTTGGGTGTCCGGGCCGCATGATGGGTGGCTCCATGGCATCTGTTGCCCTTCGGATGTGGCCCTGGGCTGTGCTCCCTTTTGTGGTGCTGGCTGCCATCTGACTTTACACCAGGTCAGAGCAGGTGTAGATTTCCTGGTGCTAACGCGCCTTATCGCCTGTTTTGTGTTTTTATCGCGGATGTGGCTGGTCGTTGTGAATGTTGAGGTGTGCTGTTGTCTCTGCTTTTGTCACGGGAACGCCTACTCTGCATCTCATTAGCGATATTTGCGAGGGTCCTCTGTGGCGATGTTTTTTGCGGCTTCTCACACGGGTAAACTGGTGCTGTGGGCTGTTAACACCGGCTTGTGAATGAGGGGGTAAATTTATCACGACTTTGGCTGCGATAAAGTGCCGTTAATTCGGCGATAGCTCCTTGGGAATATGCCACTTAATGTACTTACCATTAAGTTCATTACAATGGCCGGCCCCTGACAGTGGTGGACGGCATACGAATTCCTTCTTCCTTGCATTCCTCACTGACCGGAACTACGAATTCTTGGCTTGCAGGGCATTTCACCTGTATTCCTCCTGTTTTCCAAGCCACTCTAGGCAGATGCAGAAACAGCGAAATTGTCCACAGTTTTGAATGCCCATTTTATCATGGATGTAAAACAGGACATTTCACCCAAGCCTAGTTAGCACCCTTCACTTGCTTGACTATCTGCACTCATTTCCCAACACATTTAAGGGTGCTAAAAGGGGAGACAAATAATGTAATTTGTCATTGACTTCGCCCAATAAAGAAAGTCTAATTGTGTCACACAAAACAAGAAAGCAATGGCGTAAATGGAAACATTTGACCTGGTATATATTTATTCTACCTGGTAATTCCAATGTTCCTAAACATGATGTTTATTTTTAAAATCGGAAAAAGACATTAGTGACTTCGAAAAGTTTGCGATCTGCTCCCTACCTGTAGATTTTTTTCTTTTGAGTTGTTCAATTAATTACCATGTCATATGGTCAACAGAGCTCTCACCTTTCCCAGTTTCATGCGTAAGTACATCATCCAGACCAGGATCCTTCTTTGTAGTGTGGTTATTGTGATCCTGAATTATAATTAGATAAACAGGTCTGAAAGTACCACAAGGCAAAAAAAACCTGCACTGGCCGAGCTTCTTACGCATAGAGTTTGGGAACCTGAGAGCTCCTGTTCATGTACAGAAACAATTATTGAATTTAAATATGTAGACTAAACTCTTTGAAAATAATACAGTATCCAAAAAAGTTTCATGGGGTGACTGTCCAAAGAAAAAGTGTTTTAATACAATGTCTGGAGTAGTTTGGGGGGTACAATGAAGAGATCTGCCTTCTTGACGAACAAATCTTTGCAGAGGATGTTGTAAAGTCGAGAAGGTAATCGTATATAAAAAAGAAGCTCGCCTTTCGAACATTAAATTAATAAAATACATCACGTGTTTTTTTCTTTAAATGCCTACAAGTACTTCACACAATTTGACAGCATTGTGCGGCTGTCAAAAGTAAAATGTCATACATTGCAACTACCGTACTTTTAGAACAATCATGTATCCTCTGGCTTCTTACATAGCATGGCAAACAATAAGAAAATAAAAGGATGTGAAGGATGAGGGGGAAAAAAACTAAAAGTAAAGTTCATTCCAACAAAAAAAGAAAAAAGAACTGCTATCTGAACAATTACTCGAAGTAACTACTCACTAAAACTATTCAGTATGAATCAACATGCATTATTATCCATTATTGAAGACAAAAGATCTGAAAAATACAACTGATACATTATACAGAGGACATTTGTCTCTAAAACTGTTTTTTTGAAAATTTTTAATTGATTATTATTAAAAGAGAGGTGGTCTTGCATGAAAGGAAAGATATCCAAAATGCCCACATGCATTTTGTTTAGCTAACATTTTGGTATGGTGTGAGGAAATTGAGTGTATTACATGATGTGGTTGTGCAACCTCACCATGTAATACAGTTACCAATCTCTTTTAGACCCTTAGGTTTCATCTGTCAAACCCTCAGCTCAACCATAGGTAGTTGTGGCACTCAGCAGCAAGGCTTCCACCTAGGAACAAGTGTAAAGCTTTTAAATAGCACCAAAAACATTTGAAGAAATGGACATAACACTCAAGAAAGCTGACACCATTTTTTTTTTTAAATAGACTGTATTTTTATAAGAAGTTAGACACTAGAATGAAAAAGATGCACCGGAGGATTCCGGAGATATTGATTTTGCAAGCAATCAAAGTGGTTTTACTCAATCGCGAACAAGCCTTGGCAAATTCAACAAATTTGACACTTAGAAACCTTTTTCAAAGAAAGCTTAGGTAGGTGTCAATGCGGTCAGTTAGAAGTACGTGGGGCACCCAACTACAACAGGGAGTTAGTCAGAGGGAACAGCAAGGTCCTCAAGAACAGTCACCTCCACAGGAAAAACAATCTTCAAGCAGTTCCAGGCAATTTATCCACATTTTAATGGATCCTATGGGGTGGTCCTGATGCAAGGGATGAAGGATGCTGAAAATGCTCCAGTGATGCTGTAGATGCCATGCGGTTCATGATGGTCTTGCTGCAAACACTCCTTGGTCGTTGAGCTGGGTGAGGTGGTCCTGGTCACAGGATCGACGTCTCACAAAGTCTTTGCCAGGCTGGTAGAAGTGCAGGTGCCATTGGACTACCAGGCGCCTGGTGTCATGGTTACAGCAGGATTCTTCCTTAGATGATAACTTGCCTTCTGGGTGAACAAGAGACACTTCGATGGCTCCTCTGGGTCCAGCAGGCCTAAGTTCAACTTTGAGCGATGTGTCCTGGTACTGGATACTACACAACAGCTAGGAACGGCGATCCGGCGACCTGGGCTACCAACTCACCCAAGTAGGCTTCTTACTCTGTTGCGGCCCTGTAGAGCGAGCAGGGGTTTAGCCAACTGATCCTTGGAGTCTCTAACTTTGGCTGGCCACAGAAGATGACTTATCCACAAGCAGGATACAGAAGACACAGTCCCTTCTCTCGCTAGTCACCCGATGTAGCAGGTGCAGTCCACAACGGTGCAGCCTCTCTTAGCAGGTTCCACAGTTCAGCAAGACGGTCCTCCTTCGGTCCTTCATCTAGTCAGTAGAGATTTGAGTTCTGGGTGCCAGGGGTGCCATATTTATCTACAGAAAGGGCCCTGAGGGTAGGATGCAGTTGGTAGCCAACGGGCTACCAGGTTTCCTCCCTCCTGATGACCACTTCCTGGGAAGTGTGGCATATGGCTATCCCAGGGTGCATCATGAGGCCCATGCACAACATGACAAGACCCCTCTCTTGACACTCAGAGCTCCTTAGCCCACCCCCAGAGATGGGACTACCAAGGGGATGCATGCCCCTGGAAAAACTAGTTTGACAACTGGCTTCTCCTCTCCTTCTCCCAGTGTCAGCCTCTGACGAAAAATAGAGCGCTCCTCTCCTAAGTGTTACCCATTCGCGCTTCAAAGGTGGCTACTCCTTTGAAGCTTGCCTTTTGGGCTAGCACCCATGTGGCTTCCTGCAGGAGGAAGGTAACACCTCTCTCCTATGCAGGCCCCTGTTGTGTCCTTTCTTGGGAGTCAAGTCATGTCAAATATAACTTTATTCGGTTAACGACAGTAAACCATAAAAGCGTCACATCAATACAGAATATAAATTACATTAAAGGATAAAACATCTGTGTTCACAACATAAGATAAAATCATAAAATTCCAAATCAGCATGGTAAAATATCATTGCTAAAATGTAGCTGTTAAGGTTCCTTTTCCTTTCAATACATTACAAAAACCTTATTTCAGCAAGAAACAAATAGGGTACATAGTGAGTGCTTATCGCATAGGGCACATATGTTAAATGAATTAACTTTCCATTGCATTCAAATGGTCCCTAGTGCGAAGTACCTTGGATGAAAACAAAGTAACCTGATGGCATGCTGTTACGCCTTTCAAGTCATACAAATGCTGGATGGCCTCATGATGATAAAAAACTCTTTCTTTTAAAAAGAGTGGTTTAAAGTAAAGTTTTCTGTGTGCCAAATAGAACCTACAAAAAAGTGCAATGTGCTTGGCAGACTGCTCCAACTTATTATTATTTGGGCATTTCTGAATGAGGGTACCCCACCCTTCCTTCCTAGGAAATGAAACCATGCGATGGAACATGAGCAGACAAAAGCGAATCAGAAGTCTGATGAGTATTGTTTGTTAACTTGAGGTACAGTTTACATCTGAGCTGCTCATTCAGTGCGATGTATCTTCCCACTGACACCTTATGAATATCTGTCTGGGCCCTATTCTCATGATAGGCTTTGAGTATATATTACCTTAGGTCTTTTTTAGAATAACCAGTGATGACCTCCAGGTGCACCCATGGGTCCCTCTCTGTCTGTCCTAGGCCCCTCAATGTATGTTTGACGTGTTGCAACCAGGGAAATTTGATAGATCAAGACCCATACAGTCCATGATGATTAATCTAGTGAAGTGTGTCTCTTACTTAGACCATTCGGATCGCTATAATAAACGGGGGTTACATTCCAGAATTGCTGTTAGATAATCAACTCCCAGTTCCCAGTGGATATTGGAGTCTGACGTTGATTGGGGTACAGCTAAGAGTCTCCTAAGGAACTTGTTCTCTTGCTTCCAAATAATTTCATTATCTCCCACACCCCAAATGGCTGCTCCATATGTGCCTGCTGAGATAATTTTAGCATTATATAAAGTTAGAAGTTCTTTGATCGGTTTGGAGCCTAATTTGGTAGCAAACATTAAAAGGGCTTCATGATTTCTAATGATGTTGGATATGAATGACTCCCTATGTTGTTTCCAGTCTGAGTTTGAGGATAGCTGTATACCTAGATAGTTTAAGGTTTTAGTGGTTTTTACCTTACACCCATTAAAGTGGAAAATATTGAGACAACCCTTTATTTGGCCACAGCTTATAGTGAAGGTTTTTGCTATATTCATTTTCAAATCTCTCCCTTCCATAAAGTTAGAAAAGCAATTAATAAAATGATGCAGGCTTCTTGGAGTTAGGGCCATGATGGCCGCATCATCTTCATAAAGATGTATGGGTATTTGCAGCTTCCCAACTCTAGGGGTGTCTGCCCCTGCTGCCTGCAGTGCATCCTCCACTCCGTTTGTATATAGGGAGAAGAGGAAAGGAGTTAGTACGCACCCCTGCCGAACCCCTCTCCCTATGTCAAACGGTTGGGTCAGCTCTCCCTTTGTCCCATAGTGAACTTTAGCTGTAAGATTGGTGAACAAGTGTGCCAAGAGAATGAGATAATGTCCATTGGGGCCCCCAAGTTGTCTAGGCAGACCCAAAGTTTGCGGTGGTTGACCAGGTCAAAGCTGCAGCTTAGGTCAATAAAGCATAAATGTAATGGGCCTTCTTTGCAAGGGTGTACTCCCCCATCTAACAGTTCAGGTTGAGCACCTGCTCAACCATCCCAAGCCCTTTCCTGAACCCATATTGGGCTTTTGTTAAAATTGCATTCACCTCTGCCCAGGTTTCCAATCTCTCTAACAGGACCCTCCCCAAAGGCTTGGCGGAGGAGTCTAGTAGGTAGATTGGCGATAACATTTTGGGTCAATCCTTGATCCCTTCTTAAAATTAGGAATGATGAGTAAATGTGACCCGGATGGGGGTGCATATCCTGTTCTTGTCGTATTTAGGACCTTAGTCATCACTGGAGCCCATAGGCCCAGCTCAGACATATAGGTATTCATTGGGACCCATCAGGTCCGGGGCCTTTCCCGTAGGGCTTTTGTTTATCGCCCTTATCACCTCTTCTAATGTAAAGTCCATAGCAGTTGTTAAGTGGGCCACTGGATACTGTTGAGTTCCCTCATTTTCTCTTGTACAACAGAATGTCAAGACAAAATGGGCCACCCATTGGGCAGGGATAATTTAGGATTACAGGTCGGGACCTATCCCTTTGGCAAACACCGGGGCATTAACTGTATGGCAGAACAGGGTACTTCCTTGGTTTCTGCGGCCTGTACTAAGTTCTCCCAGGCTTCCCCTTGCAATTCTTTCTTTCTATTTTTAATTGCAGTGTTATAATTTGATGTAGCTTCCTGTACTGCCAAGGGATCCCTTGGCTGCTGGTGTATTGTTTTGATGAGACTGCTCCGTGCCCTTGAGCATTGCTGATTAAACCACCCCCTTCTATTGCTCTTTTGTCCCTTTGACTTCCTAGTCAGTAGTTGGTTAATACAATTTGAGATTTGCATGTGTATTTCCTGGGTCTCTTCATGATTGTTTTCTGGGGCTAGACCTATTAAAAGAGGTCCAGGTTTTTAGCCACAAAATCTTTTAAAAAGGTAGAGGGATCGACACCCACCTTCTTAATTCTAATGCCGTTCATGCCTGGGGGTGTGATATTCTTCATTTTCCCTATGTGGTGATTTTTAGGACGATTAAATTTCAATTTTAAAAGGACCGGGTTATGGTCACTTATGCAGTTGGGTCACATCTGCAGATCTTGTACACTAACTCTGTCTCCATCTGAAGTGAGAAGGTGGTCACTGTTACTGTTAAAGCCTCTCCCTGTGAAAGTTGAGGGCTGAGTAAACTTGCAAGACAAGAAATGTTCCATGAGATTACAGTTTTCACTTGGTCCTCATTGGTTGAGGCGGGGTTGGCCATTTTCACCTTAAGGCCACACTCTTTGGGGGAGGATTGGCCAAAAGGAAAAGATGTTTGGTCGGGTAGACAATTCAATTGGTCCAGCTCTACAAGGGGTGAAAATCTATTAGTAGTAGGCATCAGATGAGCAGTGGCACAGGGGCTGATGGAATTTGCCTCACTGGTCTGTTAATAAATCCCAGAGGGAATGCCTCAATTTGCATAGGTGGTTGCCCAGAAATAATTATCCTTGTCAGGATGTCTTTTGTGACTACCTTATCTTTAACATTGACAACAATGCAATCATAGCTGTCTGACTTCGTGGTGTGGCCCACCCAAGCCACTCTCCAAACGAGGTTGACCTGATTGTGCAGCAGTGGAGGGCCCACTATTCTGCCATTTATCCAGTGCACTGCCTTGTTCAGCAGCTGAACACGGTCTTCCGGCCTCAAAGGGGGGACATCTTTGATCACCATCACATAGGGGTAGCTTGGGGTGGAAGTTGCAATGTTGGAAGTTTTGGAGGTTCCAAGGGGAAATTTGAAGAATTGCTTGATGGACCACACATTGCTAATGTTTGGGCCTTTACTCTGTTGCTCTCATTAGATGGTCTTTGAGATCTATGGTTCCTTTCCATAAGAAAGTTATGCCTCCCACCAGTTGGTTGGTTGGACCGCCTTGATGCTGATTTAGCAGGCTCCCCATAAGAATGTTTCCCCCTTAGTGGCAGTAAATTTGGGGCCGGTTCTGCCACAGCAATCTCCCTTTGCGTTTGTAACCCTCCTGGATGTAAAATAATTGAGTGAGTGCCTGCCAGGCCAGTTTGCAGCAGGCTGGTAAGCCTGCCTTCCCCAAGAGCCAAATTCAAACTATATAGATTTTCTTTAATTCTTTCTAGACGTGATAATAAAGGACTCTGAGTGGCTGAGAGATGTGAGAACACCACTGGTGATCTCTTCAAAAATCATGGCGGTTTGCTCCACCTCAGACAGTAAGTTAGAATTGACTGTTGGTTGCCCTGGGCTATGCGGGCCCATTGGTAATCCCTGGCATGGTCTTTTGGCCTTTGACCCCTCCCCCCCACCCCCACTCTTTTCCTTTTTCCTCCTTGTTGCAAAGTTATCCTGTGGCCTGGGCAAACCCTATTTTTTTGCTGACTGGTACTGGTGGTAACTGACTTTGACTGTCCCTGGGCTCAGCCTAACCAGGCCCAAGGCCAGTGCTATGCTGAAAACACACTTAGAACACAGTGAAACATCTACATACACTAGGGTACATGATAGAATAGGGTACCCTTATGATTGGCATGAACTCCCCTATAAGGCTCTAGTACATAATAGGGTAGGGGGATCAAAACCACCTTTAAATCCATAGTATATAATAGGGCATGATAGCTTAGAGGCCAGCAGCCCTTTGTGCACATGCATGTGTGCACTGCTGATGCCTGAGGTCAGTTTAAAAGCAGCCCTTTGTTACAGAACGGCTTTTAAAATGCAAATTGTGCCCAAACTCAATTAGGTGTCCCAGTGGTGGGGGGTCAGGTGTTTATGAGGATTGTTGCAGGGTTTCTGCACATACACAGAACTATGCGCAGGATTATGGGACCTCGGTGTATAGGGACTGTGCCTTCCTACCACCTTAGTGCCCACGAGCCCCAGACCGACTAGCTATAGTGTCTCACTCACTCTCCTACACACTCACTGAGAAGCAAATGATTAGACACCCCAGAACACAACACTCCTGGATCTCTCAGGAATCGCGGTAACAAGACACACCTTTTCGCTCACACTGTCGTACCTGCCCACAATCAGATCTGACCGGGACACGAATATAGTTTAAAATGTTTATTTTAACTATTGTGCTCTAACATGCAGCATATGTGCCACAACAAGCAGAAAAATACATAACACGAATATAGTTAGCATTGCAGCTAGGCCATACATCATAAAGGGAGATGTCATCATACAAAGACAATGGAGAAAGGACTATAGTGCCTAACTTCCCTCCCCTTGGTAAGAATGAGTATTATTATATAATAGAAGATCTCTGGGCTTTGTCAGCAGACCCCATACCTTAGACTATAGATGGTATTTCTACATCGTAGGTGTGTATTGCTCTTCTCCCTGGAAAAGTCCCTCTCTAAGTGTGTGTTACCTAAACATGTATCCCATAATATCATAGTGCGAGTCTCCAGCAGCAGCTGCAGTGATATATTTTGTCTAGGTGCTAGGGCCTGACCAGAACAGAATAACAAGGGGCATGGTTTATCGACCTTGTGTAGTATCTAGTATTAGCCTATGCTGTTAGTGGCATGTGTTGTAAGCCATTGACTGATATCTCAGAATGTTAGCCTGGAATCTCTTGGTTGTGGTTTCCATGGCATCGGTGAGGGTTCCAGAAGGACTTGGAAGCCTGGTGGTGGTTAGACGAAGAGGCTGGAGTTGTTACCTCCTACATGAATAAAGATCTTCTTCAGCAACTACATTTATGCCTTCATCATCATTTCATTGGCGACGACCTAATGTGGAACGTTTCCCACTTGCTTGATGAGGTTTAACACTCCAACTCAAGAGTGCATCTTTCAAGCCATCTCGTCTCATCTCTACCACCCCGGTGAGTCTTCAAACTGCAATTATTTATAACAAGCTGCCCGAACTTTTAAACTTATGTTTACATGTGAAAACCATATGTCAAACAGAAAAACCAAGCCTTACCGGTTTCTGTGTTCGTTTTCGCTCGAGCGCTTTTGAAATCATCTTGGATTTCTTCATGCGACGCTCAACAACGAAACAAGCCAATCGCCTCTAGAGATAGACCGTAATGTTGTAGACGTCACGCGCGGCGGCCATCTTAAGTTGGTCAGGGCATTTGAGAAAACATGCCCGATCAGCTACAAAAAAACTACTGATTGTTGCTGTCATCATACTCGGCGGCCATCTTGGTTTGGGAAAAAACGAATTTTTCCGTTCATATTTATTTCTGCATTTATTTCTGCATCGGCTCGGTGACGAGCACACCAAATCCTCCTCAGGCTCAAATTCTGCCATATGTTTGTTTTGTTACATTCTGAGCACTGCACACTCATTTTACCTGGCATCCTGTATTTGGTCTTAGTTCTGCTCGGTGACGGGCACACCAATCACCTTCTTCAAAACAATTTTGACTACTGTTACTTCAAAGAAGCTACATATTTACTCTACCAACATCATTTCAAAACAGCCTCAGTGATAATCTCCTCATTAATCGGTGGTCTCACTTACACGGTGGAAATTCCTTTTGCTCGGTGACGGGCACACCATTTTCCTTTTAGCATATTTTGCATGGTATTCTCTACTTTGTTTTGTTCTGCTCGGTGACGGGCACACCATTTCAAGTACTGTTGTTGCAAAGAATTCTCAGTGATAAACCCTTCATTAAAAGTTGGTCTCTCTAACATTTTGGAGACTTAGCCCTGCTCGGTGACGGGCACACCATCTTTCGTTTGGCTCATTTTGCATTATTTCGTTTTATTTTATTTATTTATTTTATTTTTTACTGTTGCACGTCACCTAGGGGTATTCCGAACCGTGCCATCATGCAAAATGTTTGGGCTACACCTTTTTTCCTCATGAACCCTGGTGAACCTCAAATTCCATGGAAGAAATGGAAAAATGTTTTTGCAAACTATGCCAGGGTGTGCGGTACATCTTTAAGTGCTGAACGTAAGATGGCTTTATTACTTCACTGTCTTGGTTCTGAAGGCCAAGAAGTATTCAAACACTTACCTGACTTACCTACTGAAGTGAGTGACAGTCTGAATGAATACGAAATATGTATAAAGAAATGAGATTTACATTATTTACCCAAGGTTTCACATGTTTTAGAAAGAAATCAATTTGGCAAGCGTATGCAAAGGTCCAATGAGTCTGTTGAAGAATATGTTTCAGTATTGAGAAAACTGGCCTCAACTTGCTCTTTTGGGGTTAGTAGTGATGAAAGATTACGTGCTCAGTTTATGTTAGGGTGTTGTGTAGAAAAAGCAAGAGAAAGCTTTTGGCAAAAAGATGATCCGTCTTTATCTGAAGTGATTACTCTTGCAAAAAGTTTTGAACACAGCAAAGCCTGTCTGGAAGAAATTAAAAAAGGGAATGCTACTTCGAAAGAGGAAACAGCGTAACCAGTTACTTTACACAAAAACTCTAGTGATGCTTCATCTTCACGGTTTTATCAGAAAGATACCGAGAAAGATGGAAAAACCATTCAAGGGAAATGCTTTAGGTGTGGTGATTCGGGTCACTATGCCAATTTCAAAGGATGTGTGGGTTGGAAGGCTACCTGCAAGAAATGTGGAAAAAAAGGTCATGTCTCGAGTTGCTGTAGAAGCTCTAGTATTAAAAGTAATTCTGTTCTTAAAAAAAAATTAACAAAGTTAGCTGCGAATTTGTTGATGATTCATCAGGTGATGAAATTATCTTACAGGTTCAAGATGGAACAGGAGGCCCTTGGGACATATTTCAAATTGAAGGTGCTTCAGTTTCAATGTTATTTAATTCAGGCGCAAAAATAACATTGATACCGAAAGTTTTTTTGAAAAAAGATTTGTTGGGTAAGGTCAAGTTATACGAACCCGATATTTGTCTTAAAGGATATGTAGGTCAACCAATAAAGTTAGTAGGTTATTTCAATGGGTCTTTAAATTTTAAAGACAGACTGGCTGTTGGAAAAATTTATGTTTCTGTGAGAGGTGATTCTCTTATCAGTTGGTATCACCAAAAGATCTTGGAGTCTTTCTTGATCCCAATGAAAATCCATCTGTCAAGCTTAAACAGATTGCACAGGTAGAATCTGTAAGATCTGACGAACCTGATTTTGAGAAAGAGTTTCCCAAGGTATTGAACACTAAACTTCGTTGTGTGAAGAACTATGTACAAAAATACGAGTAAAAAAAGGGACTATTCCAATTGTAAGCAAAGTTAGGGGGGTTCCTTTGTTGGTTAAAGACAAGATGAAAGAAGAATTAGATAAGTTGAAAGATAATGGTATTATTGAAGAAGTAGAAGCTACAGAGTGGTTAGCTCCTGTCGTTATGGTGAAGAAAGCTAATGGTGAGGTTCGCCTTTGTGTGGATCTGCGTGAGTTTAATAAAAATGTTATAGTTGATCATTTTCCTTTACCTAACATTGGTGAAATGCTCTCCATGTTAAAGGGGGCAAAATGTTTTACCACTGTGGATCTCACATCCGCTTACCACCAGGTCAAACTACATCGTGAGTCACAAGATTTAACTGCCTTTGTTACCCCTTTTGGTACGTATAAGTTTGTGCGCATGCCATTTGGGCTAATCTCGGCAGCTGCCGTCTTTCAGCGGGCGATGGAAAAAATGTTGAGTGGGATTCCAGGAATTAAAATTTATCAAGACGATGTTTTGGTGTTTGCTGAGAATGTGGTTCAACATAATCAACGTGTGCGTCAGGTGCTTCAAAGATTTAGAGACAATGGTGTTACGTTGAAAGCGAGCAAATGTAAGACCAACTTGGACCAGATAGATTATTTAGGACACAGAATAACCTCTGAGGGCATTGAGCTTAAGAAAGTACTGGTTGAAACCATGAACAATTTGTCCAGTCCCACTTCAAAAGAAGAAGTAGTTAAGTTCTTGGGGATGGCTGAATTTTATAATAAATTTATTGTGAACTTTGCAGAGAAGACTCACAATATGCGAGTCCTATTAAAGAAAGGTGTAATTTTCTTGTGGTCTGAAGAGTGTGAGAAAGAGTTTGTTTCCCTTAAGAACTCGCTAAAAAAGGCTTCTTGTTTGCAGAGTTTTGAGCCTGGGCAGGAATCTGTAAGTATGTCTGATGCCAGCTCAAAAGGGCTGGGAGCTGTCCTTCTACAGAGACACAATGGCTTACAACACATGCCACTAACAGCATAGGCTAATACTAGACCTTGCTCACAATGTTCAGACTAAACTCCAGGAACAGGCAGAGAACGAACACAGCAGACAGTTCTCATGTGAAAGGCATAAACAGAGTCTTGCAAAAATAAAGCCATGTAGTAACGTGCGCAAAAGCTGCATCATGGTTGCTGTGCTCATGCTACCTTAGTGATGTCGACAATGTCCCCATCGGCCACATGACAGGATGACCCTTATAAAATGGGTTTTATATACCTTGGGTTTAGTGAAATGCACATTTCACTTCCCACATTGTAGTAATGTGCTTCCCAAAAACGATGTTTGCGCTAGGAGCACTGTGGAGTGAGGAGCTGCAATATTTTTATATATTCAGAACCCCCTAAAGTCTCCCCTAGGTATTCCAGGGGTGAGGAGTCCTATAGATATAGGCAGGGTCCTTATAAAAGATGCCCTGCTGTTGGAGAAAGTGCCCAGTTCATTTTCCCTATTGCAGATCCCCAACCACATAGGTTAACATGGCAAAAAGTTAATACCTAATAATTCCAACCAGCAGAATCATAAAAATATCATTCAAGGACTTACTAGAATGGTATTGATAAATCCAGCAATATGCCATTGTTGAATTTATCCTAAAGTGTACAGACAAGAAGTTATAAGACTTTCTTGTCTGTAAGCCAAAATTCAGCCTACCAGAGCTCTTTCCTTATTGGTCAGAGGTAAGTGGATTAGCCAGGCTGCTTTGATAAGGTGATAAGTAGCCCCTGCTACATAGGAATGCCAGAGCCAGGGGGAGGGGTCGTAAACAATAATCTTCAATAGAAGGAGTAAACAGGAAGGAGAAACCAGTTTCATTTACTCCCCTAGTCTTTGAACCCAGCCAGATGGCAGGCTTAAGGAAGGAATGTGCAGATGCCAAGGGGATGGAGAATATGGAGTTGAGACATCCTGGAGGTTGGTTTTGACAGTTGTTGCCTCTCTGCTGGGACTTCAGCCATATTGAATTTTGGAGAAATAGCACTTTCTGGGAGACCATTGTGCCACACTTTGGAGGAAATGGTCATGCTCTGGGGTGTCGTCCTGCACCTTATTGGACAGGAGTGCCCTTGTGTGACCCCAGAGAACACTGAATAGGTATCTGAGAGGGCAGTGCCTCTCAGATCTGCTGCTTGAAACTACAGAAGAAAGGTCCATGCTAGAAGTTTGATTTGCACCAACCAGGCCCTTAACTCTGACTGACTGCACCTGCTGCACAATTTGGAACTACAGCCCTGTGTATCAAACCTGCCTCAAAAGGACTAAAGAGTAGACTCCCTGCAAGCTACAGGTTAGCAGAGCTCACCTGGACCATCACCACCAAGAATCCCTAGCCTGGAGTATTACCAGTGGATTTGTAAGGGTTTTGTCCAAGTGGGTTGTGGGAATTGAAGTCCCAAACTTTCAAGGACCATCTTGGAGCTTCCAGATCCTTGGAGTAAGTTTTGGACACTTGTTGACCCTCAAAGTAGCTTCAGGAAGAAGTTGAAGAAGTTTGAAGTAACTTTGGAAAAAAAGCTCCATAAGTGGACCGACTCAACCTGGCCAGCCAAGCCGGCGACCCTCAACCGCGAGCCGGCATGCCATCCATGTTCAGCCCGCTGAAAAGCTCTGGAGGCCCGATTTCTAGGGTCTGACCGGCCTGGTGAAGCGCATCAAGGTACCCTGGGAAAAAAGGCTCCATATAAATGTCTAAGTCCGAACGCAGAAAAGGTGACTGGGACCAACCGAGAGAGTAAAGCCGCCCACCTTCAACCCGCGAGCCAGCCTGGATCTTTGGTTCGCCCCGCTGGAAAGCTCCGGAGGTCTGACTTCCATAGGTTTGACCGGGAGCTCATCAAAAGGCAAGCTGGTGAACCCTCACTGCATCCGGACTGGCTGAGAGCTTCGAGAGACCCCGGGAAGAAAAGCTCCAGAAAAGTTTCTAAATCAGAAGGTAAAAACTTTGACCGAGACCTATCGTGAGGGGTAGTCACGCAGGGCTTCATCGCGGTCGGCCTGAAACTTTGAGTTTGTCCCAGTCTAGCGCAGATGTCACAATAGGTGCTAGAGGTTTCTGTGTGTTATATAGTGCTAAATCTTGAAAAATTAATATCTCCAGTTCCCTACATTGGATTTGTTTCATTTTGGGGTCATTTTAAAGATAAAAATATTTCCTATTTTTATAAATTGGAGTTGGATTTTTATTGTGAGTTGTGTCTTAGTTATTTACTGAATTGGTATTTTTAAATGCTTTTCATACCTGGTTCTCAAGTTAAGCCTGCCTACTCGCAGCCAAGCTACCAAGGATTGAGCATGGGAATAATTTTCTAAGACCTATTCTGTGCCCTATATTGTGTTAGTGGTATTATTTCCAGTGGTAGATGCATATTTACCACTACTAATAATCCACTTTCCAACACTCCTACGGTCTTAATTTTTTCCCCTTTACCTAAATTTTGAACTGGAGTTTGTGATCCTTCTCCTTGGTCATTCTGGCTTAACAGGGAGATAGTATCTGGAGCTACAGGTGATGACATAGCAGTCTGATCCTTAACAGGTGGGCCCACAGAGGTCAATATGTCAATGGCTGGCTCTAGCGGAACACATATAACCGATGGTGATGACAGAGAAAAGCACCTTTTGCGAGTTCAGTTTCTTTGCTTATGCCAACCACTGCCCTCTGTAGAAAACTGTCCATGGTTGTACCTGATGGGGGGCTGGTGGGGTAATTTTGCTCTTCCTCATTGCTATGCCACTTACTAATATCCCCCCAGTAAATGTATAGCTAACTGCCTTGGAGACTAGGTATTAGCAGAGCTGCATGGGCTTCGCAGCAAGCCCAGCAGTGCTCTTGTAGCGACGTGGCTCCGTCCCTGGCCCTTTGAATCCTTAACTAAGGGGAAATGCTGGGGGTCCCCCAGCAAGGGCCGAGATGTATGTAAAGCAAGTAAAGCAAGATGTGGGCAGGAAACTGCCTGTGCTAGCATGCGTAAGACCTGCCCCCAATCACCAACAGCAGCGAACGAGAATCCAAGGGACTGTATAGTCTGTTAGACTGTTAGATCTCTGCATACAGTGTCAGATAAAATATGTATTTGTGAGAAATAAAAGCAAAGCAGTATCAACCAGTAGCAGCCACTTACCTCCTCAACCTGATCTTGGGGCCCGATTCACAGAACTAACTTACTACAAAATCCTAAACTTACTACCATTTTGGTATTCACAGAAGGCACTTACTTATTTTGGTATTCACAGAAGGTACTTACTCATTTTGGTATTCACAGAAGGCACTTACTCATTTTGGTATTCACAGAATGCACTTACTCATACTAACTTTATGTCCGCACTCGGACTGGATATTCCGACCCGGTGGTGGAGATTCCGGCCCGGAGGTGGAGATTCCGGCCGGTGGCGGAGCGCCACCGGCCGAAATCTCCACAACCGGGCTGGAATCTCCACCATCGGGCCGGAATCTCCACCTCTGGGCCGGAATCTCCACCTCCGGGCCGGAATCTCCACCACCGGGCCGGAATGTCCGACCCGAGTGCGGACATAAAGTTAGTATGAGTAAGTGCATTCTGTGAATACCAAAATGAGTAAGTGCCTTCTGTGAATACCAAAATGAGTAAGTACCTTCTGTGAATACCAAAATGAGTAAGTGCCTTCTGTGAATACCAAAATGGTAGTAAGTTTAGGATTTTGTAGTAAGTTAGTTCTGTGAATCGGGCCCTTGGTGGTGGCTGCCGCCTCCACCCACAGCAAACCAATGCAGAGTAGACTGTAGAAACCTGTCGAGACACCTGTAAGCAACAGTACTGATTCTGTGCTCAGTTACTCTGAAGTACTCCGAATGGCTTTAGTCCCAAAGCGCTTGAAGTAGGACGCGCTTCACCACAGTATCATGGAGGGTTTTCTCCTTTACTGATGGGTGCCTCTGGAGGCTTTGTGCAAGTTTATAATCCGGCACCGGTCCACTCACACTCAGCAATCCTGGCCAGAAAAAAATGCCTGCCGCCCTGCTGCACGCCCGTACTCATCCGGTGTGACGATATTGGTGGTGACAGCGGAGGTCAAGGACTGCAAGGACTGCAAGCTGGCCTGAACGGAGCAGCCAGGCAAGCTAATATAGCTGAGAGCAAGAGCCAGAACAATCTCCTCGGCATCCGTGCGGCATCGGTGTTGAAGTGGAGAGCCCCACCCTCCCACAGCAGCAGGTCTAATTCGAGCCTCGGAGGACTTTCTAGCGAGCACTGCATCTGGCCACCCTTGCAACACAGCAACAGGGGAGTAGAGTGTTGTGATATATTCGTTAGCACATTTCCCTAAGAGGGCAGAAAGCTATCTGCAAGACAGCCCTGTGTACATCAGTAAACGGGTACTGGAAACCTTGGAGGACTAAAGTGGAAACTTCTAAAGTTGCACTTTGCACATCAGTGACATTAAATTCGATTTAACCATTAAATTTGATTTAATGCACTTACTTTTTAAATACCAAACAGTACCAACCTTAGTCGTCCCATTCAGAAGTTAGCAGGACTAGGTCACCAACCGGTAGCTCTTTACTTGCCAATGGGCTACTATCTTCTCCATAGTAAAAATGTCTATTTAGTGTTTTACTGCTGGAATATGTAAAAGTACAGGCTCCACTTGTTAACATACATCGCCCTGCCTTAAGGCTCATTAGCTTTGCCATAGGCGTGATTTAAAAACATTAAAAAGGGAGGTTTGGGCATTGCCATCCATTTAAATGGCAAAATCGAGTTAGCATTTTTAAACTGCCCTTTCAATCTTTAGTGGCAGACTGAGAGCCATGTTTTATGATGTTGTGCTCGTAGGGGCACAACTAGTGCTGCAGTCCATGAGAGACACCTCATCCTAGAGGCCCTTGGTGCCCCTCGTGGTACCACATACCCAGGGACTTGCAAGTAAGTCGGGTTATGTCAATTGGGGACAAGCCAATTAAACATACTCCATTTTAAGGGGCAGAGCACATGCACTGAGTTTAGCAGGGCTCAGGGCATTTCAAAGCCATTACTCCAGCACCTAGAAGTCCAAATGAGGGCAAAATATGGGGGGTAAACCTGCAAATAGCCTGTTTCATTACACATGGCTTTAGTCTTCAAGAAATAAATGTTATTGATCGATGTTGTGATCATTAAAAGCAGTTACCGCCCAAAGCTAAGGAAAAATAAGGCTATTAGTACCTCACAGGAGCCTGCCTCCCTGCTAACTTTACTGCCTCCAAATGTATCGCGCAGTGGCCACTTTTCCTTACAGTTGCGTAGACCGCAATGTCCATGCACAAAAAAGGAAATAGAGCAGCTTATTAGTACTACATTGTACCCCTTCATCCTGCTGATTTGATTGCGCCCCTTTCTAAGGGAAGAATCAAGCACTATCTGCAGAAACCAAAAAAAAAAAACAAAGACAGAGAGGGCTGGGAAGAGAATCAGGGTTAATCACTGGGACGTGATAAAGAATTAAGGAGTCATTGAACTACCACGTGGGCCTTGCTGGCTCCAAATTCATACATGTCAAAAGACCCGATTCAGGTGGGAGATTCCCACTTTTTGAAGCCAAATATTGCTTTATTTTAGGTGTTTCTCACCTAAAATTTCCTATGCCTCAATATAAACCAGTGGGTAAAATACGTCCCCCCAAAAATCTCCCACTTCCCAGTTTGAAAATATTGACATGTATGAAATTGCTTCTAGTGCGTCCCTGTGCTGTTTGGTATTGTATACATATGAAGCTTTCTGATTGAATGTCCAGATTCCGAAATTCTACTGTGGGTTTTAAGAAAGATGTTTCTAATGGGTTGCCTGTATTGTAGCAGAACCCTCTCGCCCATTGAAGCCAAACATTACCCACACAGTCTCTGTTTCAAAATATTATCGTTTGTTCCCCAGTATGCAGTCTGGAAGGAAAAGACTGTCTTACTCTCTGGGGCATATTCTCAAGGAGCTATCGCCGAGTTAACGGCACTTTATCGCAGCCAAAGTTGCGATAAATTTATCGCCCCATTCACAAGCTGGTGTTAACAGCCCATAACACCAGTTAACCCACGATAGCAGCCGCCGAAAGCATCGCCACAGATGACACCGGCAACTATCGCTAATGAGATGCAGAGTAGGCATTCCCGTGCAAAAAGCCGCGTCAACACCACACCGCAACATTCACAACAACCAGATCGGCGATAAGTCCACAAAACATGCAATATGGCGCGTTAGCAGCAGGAAACTAACACGCTCTGACCTGGTGTAAAGTAGGACGGCAGCCGGCACCAGAAAAGGGAGCCCAGCCCACAGCCACACCTGAAGGACAACAGATGCCATGGAGCTACTCATCATGCAGCTCGGAGCCCCAACAGGGCCACAACACCCACCACCACCACCCCCCGGCCCGCCACCACCCCCCAGACCGCCACCACCCCCCGGATACCCCCCGCACCACCCCCCCCCGGACCACCACAGAGGCAGCGCAGACACAGACCGCGGACCTTCAGAAAACGCACCAGCCTCACAGACATGACACCAGAGTATGTAATTGCCCACTACAGGCTCAAAAGGACAACCATCCTCCGCATCCTGAACATCATTGCCCACAGGCTGACTGTACCAACACAGCGGACAGCTAACATCCCTCCACAGACAAAGCTGCTGGCTGTGCTGCACCTGTTGGGCTCTGGGACATTCCAGCCAACAACCGCCAGAGTCGGAGGAGTCTCACAGCCAGCCCAATCAAAGTTCCTCACACCTGTCTTGGACGCCATCATCAGCTTGGTACCCCAGTACCTATACTTCCCCCACACTGCGCAGGAACAGCTGGAGACCAAGCAAGGATTCTATGCCATAGCTGGATTCCCGCACGTGTTGGGGCAATAGACTGCACACATGTCCTACTTGTGCCCCCTTCCGACACTGCACACAATTACCGCAACAGAAAGCACACGCATTCCATCAATGTGCAGGCAATAGTGGACCACCGGGGACTCTTCACCAATGTCGTCGCCAACTACCCAGGCAGTGTGCATGATTCATACATCTTCCGACAGTCCATCATCAACCGGCGCTTCCATGATGGCACCTACGGAAATGCAGTGCTCGTTGGTAAGTACCAAATGAACACACCACACACCTCAACTCCACAATCATACAACTCACAACTCTGGGAATGCACACGTCACAACCCACATACAACATGCCAAACAATATGCCCACCCACCAGACACGACAGCACAACTCACCATGGGAACCAGGCCTAGCCATGTACATGAGCCATCAACGGCATGGCACCTCAGCCACACATCAGCAGAATGTGGGAAAAGGAGGGAACCAGGCATGTGCGAAAGAGGCGATGTTACTGATGAATGGGACTGCACACAATGCCAAGTGTGGCGAGGATGTGTCGGACAGACTGCAGTATGCAGACCACACACATATCCATGTCCACATACACCGCTGGTGTGTGGTGTAGTGGACAGTGGACGCAACAATGTCACCCCAGCCAGTGGGGGAGATCAAGGAAACGTAGCTTGTCACGTCCCCCCCTGTAAGCGTGAGAGGAGTGGGCTGGCCCGGCGTACGCCAGGTCAGCGTATGGGTGTGAATTAAAAGCACGTAGCTCTGGGCGTGGTCCTCTTCCGGAATGCCCAACGTCCCTGCCAGGGCAGCGCCTCTCACCCCGCCACGAGGCCTACGCCGTGGGCGGTGTTGCCTGGGATCCTGGGCACCTGCTGCACCACGGACCGCTGGACCCCGAAGCCGTCTTGCCCGCCCCTGCACGTCCAGGCATCACTGCTCACCTGCTGACACCGGCGTGTGTCAAAGCAGGCCCACCACATGCCGGTGCAAGCTCCAAGCCCGAGGACCCCGACCTTGGCAGACTCCTCGGACCATCACGGCCACCGCGTCACAGGCCCGCGGACCTCCTTTCTCATTGACGTACTCCACCAGCATGCACAGCGGACAAGTAGGTCACACATTTGGAACTGAGTCTTGATTACACCATGGCAGAGTAAATGATTGAAGGCTGAGTTCATGTCACCATACTCCCTCCTATGTGGTGCCACCAAGTCTGTGCATAGGACTCCCACCAAACGTGTCTGTGGGCCCTTGCTGACTCCGAGCTTGGGCCTGCACTGCGGTCCTGCAGGCCTCACACCAATCCAATGCAGTCCGTCACAGGCAGGATATGGCCTCGTCTCCGGCTGCACACCCACTCAGCTCTGGTGCCACCACCTACGTCAGCCACAAAAGTAATACAAATGCCATTCCAACGTCGTGTGTGAGAGATCCAGGAGGAGATGGCTGGACAGCGGTTGGCCCGCGCTAACTGCTGTCTCCGGCCGACACTGCGGCCAACTAGGTCGCACTTTTGGAACCGAGTATTGATTTCTTCATGGCAGTGTTCATGTCACAGTACGCAAGGAGAGGAGTAAGAGGAAGACGCGCTTCAGTCCGGAGGAGAAAAGGCTCACCTTTACGGAGGTGATGGGACATTACCAATGACTGCATTGGTGCCACATGTGGCTGTGGGTCCCTGCCGACCGCTGCTTCCGGCACACACTGCGGTGGAGTAGGTAACACAATTAGAACTGAGTCTTGCTCTGTACATAGCAGAGTCCATGTCATTGTACAGGCCTCATCGCTGACTGCATCCCCTGCCAGCTCTGGCGCCACTGAGTGTGTGCCCTGAAATCCATGGGCAATCTCTGTTTGGACGTCGGTGGCGTCTGAGCCCATGGGCTGGGGGCTGTCTTCATCTACATGTAGCTGATACTGACAAGCTGCAAAAGTGGGGTCTGTAGCATTCAACTCCACCATCTGCCTGTTCCTTCTTGCTTCTGCCCTCTGCATCATGCCCTGGAAGGACACCTGCCACTGTCCTCCGCAACCCTCTGCGTACGTCCCCTTGGACATCTACGAGTACACGCTCAGCTCGCGTGGCACTACCTCAGTGCACCGCAAGTCACCGTCCCATGGCGGTGTGCCTGTGCCGGCCGCTGTGCATCCAGGGCCACAAACTCTGTGCTGCTCAAGTCAGGGACCCATGATGTACGTACCTTGTACTGCTGATTGTCTGCTCACTGTTGTTGTCTTTGCCAGCACCAACCAACCCCTGAGTGGTGGCTTACACTACCCAACACCCATCCAGCACAGGCGTCACTGGAGATGTGAGCCTGGCAATAAAAGGGGCCGAGCGCACGTGCCCGTGGCCAGTCCCACGAACTCACTCTGTGTGTCCGTGTGGTTGTTGTCTATGCATGGGGGACTGGGGTCATTCCACATAACATTGTGCTGTGTACAGCGTGCGCATCCATGTCACCGCAGGCAGTGGTGTAGACCTGGCACATGAAACCGTGTCATACTTCCCTGTGTGCGTAAGCAGGGTGGACTGGCGTACGTCGGTACTGCGTAGGGGTGTGGCTACTCCACACGTGGATCTGTGTGTGGTGCAGTGTAGGCCTTGCCAAGGATGTGGCTGATGTGTGTGTCTCTGTTGTAGTGTCTGCACCACCCGTCCCGCAATCGGCCATGTGGCATGCCCCCGGTGTGCGTGCTCGGCCGCAGGGGTACATGGGGGAGGGCATGCCCGCTCGGGGTCAGGGATCACACATGCCAACTGTCGTGTGTGTTGCTATTATCTCTGCATGTGCCAAATATGTACCCTCAACTGCATGTTGGGTTCAGCCAGGCAGGTGCTCTACATCTGTGTCAGCCCTGTCCTTGCAATGGGCCGACACACACGTGGTCGGCCACATTCTGCGCAGCATCATTACTGTGTCGTAGCCAGGCTAGTTGACATGCACAGACTGGCATGACAATGGTGTGCCGTAGGGGTGCATGTGACGCAATCGCCCTGCGCACAAAAGGGAATGTGCTCGGGGGGTGTGGTGCAGCAGTGAGGCTACGTACTACACAGTGATGCCGCTCATTAGCAACACGCAGTACATGTCATACGGGTATCACTAACTCACACATGTCACACACCAATGAAGCAGTGGGCCTGCCAACACATCATTCAGTACGTATCTTGACTCATGTCTCTCTGCACTGTCACAGGTGACCAAGGATATGCACTCTGCGCTTGGATGATGACACCCCTCCGGGCCCCGAACACACAGCCCCAGGGGCAGTACAATTTGGCCCACAGACGCCCCAGGGGCATCGTGGAGCACACATTTGGCATGTTGAAGTCACGTTTCAGGTGCCTGGACGTCACAGGTGGAAGGCTCCTGTACAGCCCAGGCCTGGTGTGCAAGATGATTGTTGCATGTTGTGTGTTGCACAACATATGTGTACGCAGCAGAGCCCCATGGATACGTGTGCCAGATGCACCGGACGATGATGATGGAGATGAGGCAGGTGGACCACACCCCACTGCAGACGCAGCAGGAATTGCCCGTAGGGACTACATCATTGGCAATTTCTTCTCTGGTTGATGTCACATTGTGAGGGTCCTTAGCAGTAATGGCACAGTACGTTGACTGACCACAGGCAAAGCATGTGCTAATAAATGCATTCTGAGACACATTCCCTGCGTGCATGTCACTCATCTGTACAGACACTTCACTCAGACACGTGTGGGCGCGACATGTTGTGCTGACAATTTAGGAATTTGTTAATGGATGGTGGGTGTCTCACCTCTGTGCAGTGAGGCTGTTTAGGGTGTCACGTTTTCGAAATGCCAGTTCTGTGTATCACAGTTGTTACTGTATCCCACTCTTCGGCGTTTCACATGTGTCCCAGTTCATTCCATTTTGGCTTCTTTTGGGCTCTGTTAAGTGCCGCCATGATGCAGGGATGCACCATGTGACTCAAGTCCCATGACATGGGCGACATGTACATGGTGGGAGTCACTGCCCCAACCGTGGTCCGTGCTTCCGTTATTGTTTGGTCATGGACATGGAACGTCGGTGTGCAGGGGGTGTTGTTTGTCCCTCTGCAATGTGAAGGGGAGATGCGGTTTCACAGTGTGTTCCATGTTTGTTTCTGCATTGGCGCAGGTTACCTGCTGAATGCATGTCAATGTACATTGTGGCTGTTTGTGGGGAACTGCCTGTCGGATTTGGACAATGGTCATTTGTTCTGCATCACAGCTGTGGGGTTGTGCTCGGACGTTCTCATCTCACCGTTTGTTTGCTCTGCTTTTATGGTGATTGTTCCTGCCTGACGCGTGTGACTTGCAGGCCTGTGGCTGGTTTTCGCTGCTTTTTGTATCGCGCTTGGCCTCATCGCAGCTATTTTTGCGTTCGTGTTTCGCATTTTTGAGGCGTGGCATTGATTTTAACGCGGACAGTTGTCGGGTTATCTGGGGACTATCGCATGATACCGCCGTGTTGTGAATACTCGGTTAACACAGCGTAAATTTCCCGCGATGGACTGCGATGTTGAAGGTTGCGTTAAGTAACTTTTGCGATTGTTATCGCACGTTCTTGAGAATATGCCCCTAAGTATTGCAACGGGTCCGTTACAAATCAGGGCCCAGATTTACCAAAGACATGTGTTGTCCTCGTGTCACGCAAGTCGATGCAAGGTAACTCAAGTTCTTAAATGACATTTACTAAGCCAAGTAAGGGCTGATTTGCACCGCCTTGCCTGAACTTGTAAAGAAATGTAACTTAATGCAGCGGCTTGCGTTACATTTTGTAGTGGTAGGTATTCCATGGTGAAAGAATGGGCATTCCTGTGCATCCACCAATAGAATTTGTATCAAAATGGTGTGCATCCTGAGAATGGCATAACGAGGGGAAATGTTACTTCCTCTTCCTCTGCATGATGCATTCTGCATCACATAAAGAAAAAGAAATTGCCTCTCAGGATTGTTTTTGTGCAGAAAGGTCTCCTGCACAAAAACCATCCTGTCTGTAACATAGGCATCCTTGCACCATGGTGCCAAGGTGCCTGAATGGGCGCTAGGCAGCGCACAGTGCATTAGCTCAAGGAGGGATCAAAAGTGTGCCATATCTTAGTAGATATGGCACATTTCTGCTCTCTCCCTTTCACACATCTCAGCACAACAAGTTCCTTTTCTGCTTTGCATGAAGCTTTAGAAATGTGGCCGAAGTATCAAGGCATGAAAGGTACAGCTAACACAACATAATAGTACGGCGGCACTTATCAAGAATTGATAAGCTGTGTAATTAATGCTCCAAGGTTATTGGCTCTTACACGTATATAGACTAAACAGAACTTCAACCTTAGATTACTGTCTATGGCAAGTCATCCTTAGTGGAAGAGGAAACCTGACACACTTTTAAGTGTCATGCTTCATCATAGGAATCCTCTCCCTACCTGGTAGGACAGTGCCACCAAGGCGGACTCGACCTCCTCGAAGACTGACTAGATAGGAGGCAGTCCTAGGAAGGCTGGGCATACCTGCTGTATTTTTTGATAGCCCATCAAAGGCAGTGCATCAACAGGCATCTGCATCTAGGATGCAGGAAATGATTGCCACTCTGGACATACTCCTTCATCACACAACAATCAAAAGGAATTTGTTGGATTAATTCGGAGCCGTGCTTATAGCAAGCCTTGGCCACGGTATTCACTCCTGCCTCATAGTTCTGTGTGAACATGTCTGGAATCTTTGCCCATAAGGATGTAAGTATCATGAATCAGGATGCAGGTGTGGGGCGGCTTCCCATAGATTTACTGTTGCCTTGCACTGGTAATGACTCCAGATCTCTCTAACATATGTAATTGTGCAAGCAGGACCGTACCCCTATCTTCAGAACACCCCAAAATTCAGGTCACCCAAACTTTTAACCTCAGCCGGTTCTCCGCCAGGTTGATGTTGCAGAAAAAAGCATCATCCCTGACATCGATTTAGCAGAGTGACCATTATAAGCAACTGGACCCGATCAATAAATGAGTTCTAAATCAAAGAAAAGTTAAAGTGTGTTATTACAAAAATATCAAAACCAAGCAATACAGAATAAATGCCATGACAGCTCAAATACAAAGTTATAAAGAGCAGTCAAAACTAGAAATAATTTGAAGTCCCAAGTGAACAGTAAAAAGCAAAAGGGAATCGAAAAAGGAAAGAAGTAGAAAAAGGAAAGAGGTCTAAATTTCTGGCTTTCCCCAAAACCAAGGGGTTTTTATGCACTATTCTTGTATAACAAATTAGTAAAAATGTCAGACTCATCATGGTATCATTGTAAGTAACAACTCTTCAGCAAATCAGAAGTTACAGCTCAATTACCTTAATACATAACACTGTCCCATTTAAGAAAACTACCCAGCACCTTCCATGCTATTGCGATCTGGAGATGCTTCAACTAAATATGAAACATTTTACAATATCCCGTCAAGCTAATGAATAAGAACTATCTACACAGCGGAACTACAGCAGAAGGCCCTTGAGGGTGCAACAATTTAGGAACACTAGAAAGTTCATTCAAAGCTCTGTTTTGTAACAATAAACCATTACATCAGTATTAATAAACGCACTTCTGTTCATCATATTATACTCATTTCAACAATATCCATATTAGTTCATCATTTGTGTATTGGATCCAATGTAAACATGATTATTATTCATTATCACTTACTGCACAAAAATAGACTATAGAAAACGCTACCACACTGTGATACTTTCATACTTAAGCCACATCACCGGCCACCTGAGAGACCTTCACTGGCTACCTATGAACAAAAGAATTACCTTCAAGCTCCTCACACACGCCTACAAAGCCCTCCACAACGATGGACCTGCATACCTCAACCACAGCCTCTCCTTCTACACTCCCTCCAGACATCTCCTCACACTTCCTCCAGACATCTCCTCTCCCCCCAACTGGACCTGGCCACCATCCCACGGATCCGCAAGACCACGGCTGGAGGAAGATCCTTCACCTACCTCACTGCAAAGACCTGGAACTCCCTGCCTCTGCACCTCAGGCAATCACCATCGCTGCCACAATTCAGGAAGGACCTCAAGACCTGGCTCTTTGACTGAACTGCAGATCCACCGCCCCACACCACTCTCAGCACCTTGAGACCCTCATGGGCGAGAAGTTGCGCTTTATAAGAATCCTTATTGATTGCTTGATCGATTGACTTAATGGATAGAATTTTATCCACTCTAGAGGTGTTGGAGTTTCTGTGTCTTTTATGAGGTGGGCGGTATTGCTCCCTGGCGCTACTGCTGTCTTTGAATAGTGTAGATTAGACATGAAGTTTCTACCAAAATGAGTTTGAGCTGGTTATCCATAAAAAGGGGAAGGCTTTAACCTTTTACTGACAGTGATGGTTAAACGTCATCTGCATCATTAAATTTTTACAGTGCCAGGATCTCATGATTTTGGATTATTGGGTGGTGATCTGCAAGTCGTTTTGCTGCTGAAAGTTCTGCTGGCTTTATGATCAGATCACAGCTGCATTGCTGAATTTGAGCCCGTATTTGCAGTTGAGGACCACAGGAACTCATTTTTGGGAACTGGCACTTAGGGCCTCATTTTGATGGCGGTCAGACCACCACCGACAGGCCGTCGGTGACGGTCCGACTGTCGACAGCCCTTCAGTCAGACTGCCACATTTTAATGCTGGCGGTCAGACCACAGCAGTCCAGCCCGGCACCTCTGCATGGATCTCAGATCCAGACGGGGCAGCAATCAGAATCGCTGCCCAGAATGGGGGCGGTGACGAGTCAGGCACCACTGTTGGGATTTGGATATCCATTTCCGAGAGCCTGTTCATGCTGGGAACACCACCATGAAGGTGCTGTCGTAAAGGGATATTGGGGGCCCCAAAGAGGGCCCCAGTCCATTGTGGGCCACTGCAAAGTGGCCCTGGGGCACATGTAGTGCCCCTACTCACCTCCACCTCCATGCACCATGTGCCATTCACAACATGGGGCATGGCACACAGTCCATGGACGTGCAGGAGGTGCTCCTTATCATGGCAGCTTGTGCCGCGGCCCTTTTCCTTGGCTGCAGCATATGCTGCTGTGATAATGAGCACTTTGCGACCACCAGGGTCCTAATGAGGCAGTCGGACCGCCGCAATAGCGGTCAGCAGTCCGACCAATCCCTCTCAAAATGAGGGCCTAAATTGTTTTCTTCAGACTTTGACCCATCATAAGAGAGAGAAAGGCAAAAAGCAGGAAAGAAGTGACAGGCAAACATTGACAATTAAGAAAGCAGTGATGAAAATTAACTTACGACCTTAGGGTGGAGCTTGGCCAGCGAAGGACATGAGTGGTTGTATTTAGAGCTTGATGTGACCTACTTGGACCATCAGCCTTACCACTTAAACATACAGCAAAAGCAAGTTCCCTCCAAACCGAATATAGGCTCCAGCAGGTGACAGCACGGCCTACGAAGAATGCCAGTCACTATTGAAGATGCTAAGCTCAGTGGTGCCTTGGCTGCCCCTGGCCTTTGGAAATACAGGCTCTTAGGGCAAACCGCAGAAGACTCGGAACTCAAGGTAGGCTTCGGCAAGTGGAGACAACCCATGTTACATGGAGAGCAAGAGCGGGATCACACCAAATCAAAAGCAGGCCTCAGTGGGTGTTGGTTCCTTTCCCCTTTCATGGACCTGGTCATTCATGAGAACACTGCAGCACATGATGAGTGCAGACAGGAGGGGGTGGAAAGCCCACCAAAAAATGTCTGTAATTTTGAAGATTACTGTCCCTGGGCTGTCAGAGCTTTTGGCCTCCAATGACCCCATACAGCACACACACTACAGATGCGCCCAGGGTGGCCCAGTCTGCACCAGCTCAATTGTAACTAGCCCCAGAGGGGATAGGCCAATCGAAATGTGTTCCGTAAAATTTGGGGTATAGCTGTATACTGAATCACTTTCTATTGGGTTATCTAAATGATCCATGTGGGCAGACCACCTTCCCAGTGACACCAGATGTTGCTAGATAATGCTTATCAGGCAAAGTGGTGGTGCATAGATAAAGATGGCCAAAAAGTGTGAACATCCCTGTAATCAATACTAAGCACAGGCTGGTGATACCCCCCGCAATTGCGCCTGTCTACTTACCAGTTGATATGGGATCTACTGCACCTGCTAATTGATACTACTCTGAATGGTTCTATTACCTACATGATCTTTGGGGTCTGCTTTGATGCATTGAGTTTGTTACTTTCATAGCACAAAGGTTTGTGGTCCTGTGTGAATAACACTCTGCTTATGGGACTGGCATCACATGCTGAATCATATGCAACCACACTTAACAATCTGGCATCAATAAGGAGAACACAACCTCTCTCCATTAGTGAAACAATGCAAAAGACTCACTATCCAGGTGAGAAGTTGACCAACAAATCGTCCAGGCAACTAGTATTTACAGAAGACATGAGTCGGGGGGAGACAACCCCCACTGCAGACACCAAAAAATCATCTGACATTGCTCTGAAAACCATACTATGAGAAATTATGACAGTGGGCCTAACAGTGTCCAATATGGAATCCAAACTAAGGGACATGTCTAATGATATGTGCTCCATGAGAGCAGACATTGCCTCCTTCCAACCCATACTGGAAAGAACAGAACAATGCGCAGACACCATAGAATACACAATAGACAACATCCATAACTGCAGTCAAGAGGTCTGGCAGTTGCACCAAGAAGTCATTGATTTAGAAGATAGAGCACAGAGACAATGTACATTTACTCGGCATTCTGGAAGGCCTGGAGAAAAATAAAATGGAGGACTTCCTTACAAGCTTCTTACTAGAGGTAGAGTTCTCACCAGCTCTTAAATTCCAATGAGCGCACCATATTAGACCTCACGGGGTGGAAATCTTGAGTAGGCCCTGCACAATAACTGCATGTTTTGTCAGTCACTAGCAAGCTAGACCACCCCATGCAGGTAGCCAGGAAACTGGGTCCATACACTTTTAAGGAGCACAAGATCTATGTTTCAGCAGACCTTTCCTTTGACATCAACATGAATCAGAAACCATTCCGGGCATTGCGACCACGTCTGTACCAAAATGACCTTAAATATGGCCTACTCAAATCGGCTTTCATGATTGTCACAGTGGACAACAAGGTGAAAGAATATGTAGAACTGAATGAATTGGAACAATTCTTGGACTCACTAGAGCCCTCAGACATGGAAGTGCAACAGCAGATGATAGACAAAAATTTCACTTCCTGCCTCCCAATTCCCTAAGCATCATTGGCAAATGTTTCAGCCCTCCAACAAAGATCTTTTGAAGATGTAGAGGCAATGAACAGAGACTGGGATAATTCCGGAAGGATTGCCATGGAAATCAACACAAAAATCAAGCTGATTACAAATTTTAATGTGAGAAAGATTATAACCACATGGCATAACAAGACACATGCAGCTGAGCTCTACCTGTCCCAGTAAAACTGTCAACCAAAATGAGCATTTCTACAAATGCTTTCTGTGCTTGCCCCCACTTCTCCTCTCTCTCTTAGATGATGGTAATACTTATGCTCACTGGTACTGTTTCTTTCCAATAAAACAGGTCTCCTTAGGGCCAATAGATGGATAAGGCACAGTATATTCATTTATCTTCGAAATGTACCAAACATACAGGTACATAAACATAGACTGGCTATACACTTCAGGCTTGATACAATGGCCTTCATACACTGGTGACCTGATTCAAAAAGGTAAACGTACACTTTTGTGCAAGTTTACAATTGTTTGCTATTCACAAAGGTATTTTATTAGTAGTATCTTTATAACTGTGGAGTCTCTGCACATGAAACATTTGGACAGTCCTGAAATATTGCTCCCAACTACCACTTTCTAGACTCTTCCCACATCCATCTTTCTTTTGACCCATACCAAACCCCATTTTACTACTATGATCTTCCTAATCCCTTTCTAGACTCTTCCCTCCTTTGACTCATCCCAAACCTCATCTTAATACTATCATCTCCCAAATAACACCTTCTAGACTCAGCTCTCCTCTATCCCTCCTTTATCCTATTCAATCAAACTAACAAACTCACATGACCACAACTCAAATTAACAAATTATATTTCCCTATACTAATCCATCATTAATCCTTTTTGGGTTCCGTAATAGTGTGCTCTTCACAGAAAAGTGCTTCAATGCCTCATCAGGGGTAGTAAGTGCTATTTAAGTACAATTACCATTAGAATTACAGGAAAGGCTCAGGGCCTCATTTATATATTACTGGTATATACACTCCATTTCAACAGAGACAGAGTATACATACAGCCAAACTGAAGGACCGCTTGCCCAATTTAAATGCAGGTTGACCTTCAGTTTGACTACGGCAGTGACTACTCCATAACCGCCATAGCCATACCTCTTCGACAGCCTAATGGAGTAAAAGCCATTGGAGAAAGGCAACATGTCCCCCACCTAAGCAGGATGGGTGGATATGTAGCCATTTTTTTACTGTCTGTCACCACAAGGCAAACCCTGTCAGAGGACAGTAAAAACAAAATAACACTCCCCCACCATGGGAGATGACACCCATTACAAGGGGAGCATTACTTTTTTATTTTCAAAAAGAAAAAGAAAATCCTGTTTTAGGATTTTCTTATTGAAAATAAAAAAGAAGACTGTTTGGTGCTGGGTTGCATCATGCTGACACAGCCCTGCATCAAACAGCGTATTGCATTGACAGGAGCCGCCTTGATGGCAGTTCCTGCCAATGCTTTATAAATGACCTCCTGCTTGGTAATCATTTATAAATTTTGCAGGCGATCCCTCCATCATAGCGATGGAGGTATATACTCCATCCCCATGGCGGAACGGCGGGCTGCCTGCCAAGATATAAATCAGGTCCTCAGTCTCCTCAGCACAGATATTGTGGGTGGCAGTAAAGGCAATTATAAGAGAACAATTAATGAGAAACAGTGTCATCCAGCGGAAGACAATGATAGTTAAACAACGTGACCAGGAGGAATCCATTAGAGCCCTAATGAAGCAATAAACCCCAATAAACACACCTTCGGCCTGCTGGAAAGGGAGAAATTTGCACTGGACCTCATTATGTTTTGACAAAGCTGAATATGTACTACATAAATTATGCTATTACGACTATGAACAAGACAAGAATGGGAGATGAAATCTGGAAGCCTAATTAAAATAGCATGTACCATAAATGATAATTCATGCTCTTCAAGATGAGACAAACATCTGTGCAATATTGTGGACTTGTTGCCCATTTCTTGAAAAAACATTAAATGACTCTACTACTGCTGACACCCTAATCTCAGAGAAGCTTTCTTTGTAAAATACCCATTACTCAGATTATCCGACTTGGGATAGGAATTTGTAGAAGGGCACATTGCACTCCAAATAATATAAGTGGTTTTATTAAATTTACTGAATAATTATTTCCCCGGAGGAAATAGATTCCCTCGGGAATTCTATAATATCGGTGCCCCTCCGCCCATAACGGAATTACTACATAAATCTTGACAGAAGCTGAACAGAAAGGTTCTTTATCTGCCCTCTAAAATATAGCCATTATTACTATGATACCAAAACCAGGCAAAGATCACACCCTGTGCAATATATATATATATTGGTACATTTAAAAACGATTATAAAATTATAATATAAGGTAAAATTTATAGTTTTTAAAATAGTTTTACATTATATATGTGTATATAAATATGCACAGTTAGAAAAATATGTGTTTTTTCAAATTAGTAAATATATATATTTTTAATATTATTTAAACCTATTTAATCTACATTATATTAATGTTATATGTTAAAATATTTACGTTTTACTTATTTAAACTACAAATATAGTAAGAAAAACGATATTTTTGTGATCGATATTGATGACACGATATTTTGGCATCACGATATTTACGGTTTCGATATTGAGTCAGTTAACCAAACAATCCTCATAGGCTATAATTTACAGTGGGTGACTAAAAAAGTAAAGTATGTTTGGTAATATTAAACACAGGATTGATGGAAATGCTCATTGACATTCTTATCGAAAAAACAAAAAGGGGGAGTGAAGAGGTAGTGCTCAGAAAGAGCATAAGAGGTGGATATGTCTTCCTCTAATCAATAGATATATAAACAAAGGGATTCACCCTTAAGAAAAAGACATGTAGTGATCCTCCAGATATGTGTGTCTCCTACAGTGGTGGAAAGCACACAGCTTTGTTAAAATACCCCTCACCCACCAAAAGGGCCCTTGGTGGCATGCTTCATCATTGGGGTCTTCCCGTCCCGCTGCGGGGCGGGGCGTGCTGCGCCCTACGACTACGTGGGAGCACTGGTTTTATTACAAAACTATGTGTGGTGTAGGGGTGTGAGTGGAAGGGTCAAAAGAATGTGAAAGTGGTGTATAATTAAAAAATATCTGGCTCTGTGGAAAACAAAAAATGTAATGTTCATTTGAGCTGATATTATTAAAAATGGGGAATATGACGGAAGGACTAAGCTCTAATGGGCAGTGCTTCCTGTGCCGACATGTTTCGAAGCCCTCCCCTGGCTTCTTATCAGAACCAAAGAAGATCCCTTCTACACTCAATTAAAGTAAGAATAGTAAAAAAGTGATAGTACCATATAAATACTAAGTGGTGCATATAATATTCATGCACTGTATACTATACCCCAATAGGTATCTTAACTGGTAGGGCTTATAATTAGCCCGTTATATGCCTCATGAGCCTGCAAAACGAGAGGGAAGGAGCACCTATAGTCAGACAGTTTTCAAGGTTACCTCCTCGCCTGGTTACTACCTCCTCGCGGCTCCGTGGAACCAATATATATATTTTTAATATTATTTAAACCTATTTAATCTACATTAGATTAATGTTATATGTTAAAATATTTAAGTTTTACTTATTTAAACTACAAATATAGTAAGAAAAACAATATTTTTGTGATCGCTATTGATGACACGATATTTTGGCATCACGATATTTACGGTTTCGATATTGAGTCAGTTAGCCAAACAATCCTCATAGGCTATGATTTACAGTGGGTGCCTAAAAATGTAAAGTATGTTTGGTAATATTAAACACAGGATTGATGGAAATGATCATTGACATTCTTAACCTTTTAATGCAGCAAATGTCTCTAGATTTAAAGCATTGGGAAGCAATGCAACTATCTTTCTGGAGGACACACCTGATCACCCATGGTTTATCTACACATTAGGAAAGCCCCCATGCTGGTCCCCTGGTGCCTCTTGCAAACAATAGACCAACACATAAAATTATTTGTACGAAATAAAGACAGACTGAGAGTGTGATCAGCGAAATTGTATGTGCACACCTCAGCCAGAGGACTTAAGTTCCAAAACTTAGAAAACTATCACACTGCTTTACAACTATCCCAGGTAATAACATCTTTACTGTAAGAAATGTTGGTGTATTGGTTAAGGGAGGGATGACCCATGCCAAGCATGGCCACAATCCTTGTCAGAGTTAACCACTAAAGTCACTAAATTAATCTGAGCTCAACTCCCTGGTAGCTATGGCACACAACAGACAGCCTTAACTTAGAGGCAATGTGTAAAGTATACATTCAGTGCCAAAACAGAAATAAATTAAGAACACAACACAAAAGAAATCCCAAACCTCTTTAGTACAATAGAGTAAATCTCAATAAATAAAATTATATCAAACTGCCAAAAATCCAATGAGGAAAACCAGAGAAATTAATTTTTTTGTTTAAGGTTCAAAATAGTGCCAAAAAGCATTAATCTCCAACCCTGGTAAACTAGACAAGATAAGACCTTGATGTGATTTGAGGCTGACCGCAACGAAGGGTGGGTCAGCTACAGAAACCAGATTCAACTAGTTTGGAAGTTTTATCCTCTGACTTAGGGACTAATTGCGAGCCTGGAGGTCCGAGGACCGCCAGCCTTGTGGTGGCGTGGCAGTAGCGGTCCAGCCACTGCCACACTGGCGGTCTGACTGCCCCATTACAAGTTGGGCAATCGGACTGCCCTGGGACCACCGACGCAGCCAGGGAACCACTGTTCCTTGGCGTCGGCGCAGTGGGGTAGAGGCAACAATATGCTTGGTGGGACCGCCATGGTCCCACCAAGCATATTACAGGTTTCCTCTCTGCTGGTGGTGTCATGGAGGTTCCTACTTCATAAACACCGTGCGGAGAGGAAACAAAGTGGGCCCTGTGGGCGCCCCATGCCTCCTTTGCATGGGGATGCATGCAGGGGGCCAAATTATGTGCATGCACCCCAGTTCCTGCACAGCATGGACTTTCGAGTCTATGCCATGCAGGAACCTTGTTGTGCTGTCCAATGCTGTGCATGTTTTCCGCAATGGGACCTCCACAGTGCCCGCCAGACCATTTTAAACTTGTAATCGGGCAAGCAACGGTGATCTTCGGTGGAACCGCCTGCTCCCGCACCCCGAAAGTTGTAATCAGGCCCTTAGTCTCTGAAATGGAAGTCAAACATCCACAGCGGGGCAGGGCAGTAGTCTGTGGCCAAGGAGTGCTCCACCACATTGGATAGCAGCTGCATAAGATCTTGGTGAAACAGTTGACTATTGGCGTGAAAGCTCAGAGAGGGAGGAATTAAGATTTTGTTCCAAGAGAAGGCCACTCATCAGCCAGATACATTTGGAACTTTCCCCAGGTGAAGATTTCTCCATTCAGACTTCGGGCTGATTTAGACTGTAGCGTACTGTATTTACTCCATGAGGATGACAGAGTAGCTATACTCTGGATATACAAATCTCCATTGCCCCTGCAGACATTTCTTACATTAGTCAGAAATGCCACCATGGCTGTTCCTGTCAATGCATTGAAAGTGTGCTGTGCGGCTCCATCAACATGACGGTGCGTACCGCACACTTTAAATATATTTTTTATGTATTCAAAAATAAAATCCCAAAGCATGATTTTCATATTGGAAATGTTAAAAATCCTTGGCGCCTTCACCATAAGTTTTCTGCCATGGTGTGGGGTCATTAAAATGTTGTTACTTTCATTTACTGCCACATTGTGGATGGTGGTGTGTGAAAGTAAAAACTGGCCATTTGTCTGCCCACTTTAAATAGGGCAGGCTAACAAATTGCCAAACCTGTGATGGTCCTTACTCCATTGAGCCATCCGAGGAGTATGTCAGCGGTGGAGACTGACTATTCTCCGTCGCTGACATATTCAAGTTCTGCTCACCTCTAAATGAGGTGGGAGGAGCATTAGTTTGGCAGAGAGGGTACTCTATCACTGTTGCAAAATCTCTGCCAAACTCTAAATCAGGCCCATTTTTGGAGTTTGGATTCTTCCAGCTGTGCAAGTCTGCAGGCTGTCGATAAACCAGGCTTCATTAGGGCAGATACCTTCTCGGAGAGGTCCCACTGAATCAAATTGTAGAGAAATTTGCTTCTACAGAAAAGCTCATATCTGGGGAAACCTAAATTTTCAGCACTGCCGCAATGCACCTTTGTCGCATCAGCCTGGCAGCTTTGTCCTGATGCTGCAGAGGTCTTTGGATCAAAAAGGACTCTAATTCCCAGGTTTGAGGAGATTTTAGGAGGAGTATGCTTTCACACAGCCAAGAATCACAGCACCTTGCGGACTGCACTTGGGGGTTGACTTCAGCAGAGGCCACCAGCAGGGTTCAGGGCACAGTTGCTGGAAAGGTCTCTTGTAGCTTGTCGTGTCCCTGTAGCTTGAATAGGAGGTCAACCTTATAATCCCTGGAGTATCTTTCTTTTACATGGGTACAAGAAGGAGAGCAGATCCAGTCCTTTAGGTCCTCTGAGGTTCAGTTCTCTTCTGAGCTTCCACAGGTCCAGTAGTATTCTAAGTAGAGTACTATATGCGCCACATTTATGCCTGGCACCAACCTTTGGGTGAGGGTGACTCCTGGCTCTGCCTTAACTAATGGGTTAAAAGTTCCCGGGGCTTACCCTGCCCTTTTCTGGAGTACTTCCTGTGTGCCCTACTGCAAACAATCCCAGAGTGCCCCTCTCTCCCTAACACCAAGGTGCCAGAACCTTTCTTCACCTGTGTAGAGCTTGTGTGCCCACACTAGAGGAGTGACAATGGACATGAGGAACCCTACTCTGTGGTCACTCCAGTCTAAACCAGTTCTAGGGCCAGCTCCTTTCCAACTGGGATTGGTGTCTGCCTAACTTGCTGGTGATGTAAACACCTGACTGGCACATTATGTCATATACTGTCTCCTTGTCCAGCCCTTACTGCGTACTGGACTGAGATATAGGCCACTCTGACAAGTTAAAGAATTATCCCCTTTCTACCACTGACAAAATTAGCACTCATTCATGACTTCTCAGACAGACTCAGACGCCCTCTCCCTGGCGTTGCTGGATGGCAACGACTTTAGCAGTGCGCAAGGTTTGCATCTTTTGCCACTAGAACTCCAACCACCCTCCCACCCACAATGAACGGCTGCTCAAGGTTTTTAAACTAGCTTCACATGAGAAAATTATGTACAGGGCACAAGATGCAGTGGATACATTTAAAAAGATCTGGGGGCCAATGCTAAAAGGTCTGGGCAAAATTTAAATTATGTCAGTGTAATTTACATGATTTTAGGACTCTCATGTTACGCTTGTTAAGCAAAATTCCTTACATTATGCCATTATGCTACTTTGCATAATTATGTGTCATTCAATGTAAAAATGTACTGCAAATTATGCAATTCATGGTATAAAATTTACAGTGAATGTGTGGAACAGTAGAACACAAGTGGCTGTTATTAACAGTGCTTTTGTTAAAATGCATCCTCATGCCAAAAATGTGAGGATGCATTTTTGCACTAAAATATAGTGTGAAATGACGGATTTGCATTTTAAAATGATAAATTTGAATGATGAGTACTTTTGCATAATTTTGTCATAATTATTCAAAATAACTTATGCAAATTTAATTTCGTACACCCCCTCTGAAAATTCACCCCATCATATATCTCACACACTAACCATAGGGGACTCTATTCTAAGAGTTTTACAACTCCCTCATCGCCTGCATTAATTCTATGTACAATATGTTAGAAATTAGGAAATAGTAGTGCACTACATTAAATATACATTTATATGTACATATATGTATGTATATATATTTATAGAGCAAACACAGACACTCCTTTTGTTAATAAGGGGAGCTGTAGTGCAATATATCTAGTGAGTACCTACTGGTTATGCACAGATACTCTCAAACAGGCCCATGAAATGCAATAATGTAGAAGTCGAGCACAAGCACTTTATTTTACCAAGCACAAGCAGTTTTCTCTCTCAGGGCCTGATTATGATGCCTATGCCGGTTCTAACCGTCAGACCACCATCTTCGGGGGCCCTTTCTGTTTGCCAAGTCTGGGAAGTTTCTCCTTGCCGTGTTACGATGCAACTGCTGCTATCACAGCAGACCCATCTATGGCGGAGCACATATCCCCGAATATGTTGCTGCAAATGCATACAAAATAACAGAAAACATTTGAATTGTACACACATGTATGACATATGTGGGGATATGCCTTGTGCACCATGTACCCCATTGCTTGAGTGTGACGGAATGTGCACAGTTAAGTCAATGGGGAAACATACTTCATAAGGACTTACCTGGATTCTGGCGCCCACCGGATCGTAGTCATCAGGTGCAGCTGCTCAGGTGTAGGGGGGACCTGGAGGAAGGGACCCATGGGAGTGTCTGCTGAAGGGAAGCGTATTTGGGTGACTATGCACCCCAATCCATCGTTTCCGACGCCTGCTTGGTGACGGGGATATATACATCACTCACAGATAGCATTAGTGGCACATATTGGACCAATTGAAACAGCTGTACTAATGTGGTACAATTAGTAAATGTACTATAAATTTAGGAAGGCACTTAATATAGCACTTGTCACTTTAACCCATTGATTGATATGGATCAGCAAGAGTAAGTGGAATAAGAGGGGAACAAAAACCTGCCTTTATTAATATCGGTGCAACTGTATAGTGATTAGTTTTAGAATGAGGACTATAAAAAATTAACAGAAGGACGGGCATATTTCACTACACACACACATACCCTCTCCATTATGAGGTATATCCCTCGAGTTGAAAATAGGTTAGTCCAATTAGTAGAAAATATCTTCAATTGCCTTTACGCACTAGTTGTGATGAATGATGAAACGAAAATGACAATTGTCTTAATGATGATGACATAAAAATTTAACAGAACTATGAATTTTAATCAACATGTAAGAATTGTTAGCCACAGTGATAATAAAATGCATTGAGTATTTGAGAAAATGCATTGAATATTAACCAAGCAAAAACATGGGCAAGGTAAAAGAGCTGAATTGTTATGTAATGTGAAATCATGATCTTTACGAATGCATCATTTTGCAATTAACATTTGGAATTATGACTTTGCATTGTTTATATTTAAAATGTTTAAAGATACAAATGTTAAGAATTTAAATGATATCATTGAAGGATAATGGTATTGTGAGTTTGGAATGGAAAATGGATACCAAGAAAATCCATTGACGTATATGGGTTAGCGCTGTAGCAGATGAAAGGGCCATGGAAAGTGTTGATGAACTACCATCCAGATATGTAGATAAAATATGGCCATCATGGATATGACATAGGCCCAGTGGAAGGCGCTAAGCTGAAATGCATCAGCCTGGTTTTTCTGTAACTTAATGCACCTTGCATGCTTATTTTGTCTACACGAGGTTGACAGTAAACCTTAAATCTTTGCACAAAGTATTGTTTCCGTCACCTCGTTTTCATTACAGGTGCCGCCAAAACGCTGGACGAGAAAGCCACAGTGTGGAAGCATGGATTGAGATATATACATATACATATAAATATATTCACTGAAAAAACTAATGTTACAGGGATGTTACAGTTAGGATGAGATTTCAGCCATGCAAAACCAGTGAAATTCAGCAGTTATAGTTACCTGGGCAAACTATAACTTACGCACCCACAATGCACTGCTTATGATCTCACATATTACATCACTCATGACACGGTCAGTGACATCACTGATGGCATCACTTATGAAATCAACAAGGAAGTGTTTTTAAGAGTATATGGGTGTTAAACATATATACTAACCTACTAAAAGAAGTTACATTAGTACACTAGGTGCACCACTACTGAGTGATTCTACTTCTAGCATATATTATGTGAGTGGCTGTGTGATTGTATGTATCCTTGCGTGTATGGGTGTATAAGTGGCTCTATGGGTGGGTGAGTGGGTGAGTGGGTGTAAGATGACTGTATGGGTGAATGTGTGGGTGTCTGAATGGCTGTATGAGTGAGTGATTCGGTGTGTAAGTGGCTGTGTGGGTGAGTGAGTGGCTGTTTGAGTGGGTATTTGGTTAAGTAAGTTGGTGTATGAGTGCCTGTTTTGGAGAGCCTGTGTGAATGGCTGTATGGGTGAGTGAGCAGATGTGTGAGTGCTTGTATGGATGTGTGAATGGGTATGTAAGTAGCTGTGTGGGTGAGTAAGTGTGTTTGTGTTTGTATGGGTGAGTTAGTGGCTATGTTAGGAGGCTGTATAGATGAGTGAGTGGGTGTGTGAGTAACTGTATAGGTAAATAAGTGGGTGTGGCAGTAGCTGTATGGGTGAGTGTTTGGCTATGTGAGTGGCTGTACGGGTGAGTGAATGGTTGCATGAGTGACTGTATGGGTGAGGGAATGGTTGTGTAAGTGGCTCTACGAGTGAGTGAATGGGTATGTGACTGTCCCTATGGAGGAGTGAGTGGGTATGTGAGTACTGGTATGGGTCTGTGAGTAGGTATGTGAGTGGTTGTGTGGGTATGTCAGTGAGCGTATGAGAGGTTTTATGGAGGTATGGGTGGGTGTGTTATTGGTTCTGTGGATGATGTCATCAGTGATGTCATTTGAGATGTCATCAGTGATGTCACTGACCATGTCATGAGTGATGTAATAAGTAAGGTCATAAGCAGTGCACTGCGGGGGCGTAAGTTATAGTTAGCTCAGGTAACTATAACTGATGAATTTTACTGGTTTTGTATGAGTGAAATCTCAGCCTAACTATACCATCCCTGTAAACTTTGGGTTTTTTCAGTGAATTTCTAAGGTTTTTTTAAATTCTATTTCCTAACTATAACACCCCTGCACTGGCAGCTCTATTTTCTTTTGGGACACTTCTTTTTGAGGTGGTCACAATCTGTGATATGGAAGAAGGATAGTGAGATTTTCTTTCATCACTTCTTGGGAAGGAATCACATTTAATTGGCCACGCCAGTCGAAGAAGTAGATCTTCATACTGGATTCTACCATGAGCATGGTCTCCACTTTAGGCTCTTCTAGTAGTTTTGTTTATCTTTATTCAAATGTTTGGCTGACCAAACCATTTGTTCATTTGTAGGTTTTCCTTGTTTGGCTTTTTCCCCCACCTCTACATTCCACTGTCTACTATTGGATCATCCCATTTGAGTTCCCTGATGAAGGTGGAACCCCGAACCGGAGAGTCACCTAAACGCGCGTCGGCGCAGATTGCAATCGGAGCAATAGAATGTCAACAACATAGTAAGAAGATTATGCCAATTGATTACAACTATAAACATTATAGTGTTTTAATTGAGGCACTTGTATTAAATTTCAACATATTGGATGTATTGGAGAATTTATATCAACATATGGAGTCACATTATTTTACAACATTTGGATGATTTATTCTTTCACTGCTACAGTTGTATACTATATGGCTTTTGTACCTACATTGTAGACACTCAAAAGAATAGTACGAAGCGCGTGAGTGATGAGAATCGGGTATGCATGGTGTGAGAGAATTGTGGAGTGAGTAAGAATGGTCGATGAGGTACGAATGTTGTTTTGAGTGGGGGATGAGAATTAATAATTATTATTATATTTTTTGTGCTTTTTCTTTCTTATATTATTGATTCAATATTTGTTTTGGACCATGTTGTATTTATTGAAATGATATTATATATATTGATTAAATTTGTATTAAATATGCACAATTTTATACTTCACACATATTAGTTTATTTTCTATACCCTATATTGGTTTGGTCAGTACATGGGAATTTCTTGTCCCAGTAAAGAGCGAGATTTTCCGCTTTTGGACACCAGCAGCAGGGGGATTTTTCTTTGTTTTCTTCATTATAACTTCCCTGTCACCATTGTTTTTTTCAGTGAATTTCAAAGGTTTTTCAAATTCTATTTCCCAACTACACGTCCCTATAAAGTTTGTTTTTTTAAGTGAATTTCTATAATTGTTTAACTAGCACTTGCGTTTGCAGAGTGGTGGAGAAAGGGGGCGTTACCTCCGACCGGCTCTCAGGAATCCCTCTGTAAGGGACTTACTGGAGGTAACAGGAGGGCTTCTGGGTCCCCAAAGTACATCAGCAGCCAAGGGATCTGCTTACCCCACACAGTAGTGCACCAGGAGGCACGTTGCAGAGTGGTGGAGAAAGGGGGCATGGCCTCTGAAGTCCTTACAGCAATCGTGCTCTGTGGGACTTACTGGAGGTAACAGGAGGCGTCATTTGCCCCCAAGGACCCTCTGGAACCAAGAGTACTTAATCCCCCAACCAGCATTGTGCCAGGAGGCACATTTGCAGAGTGGTGGAGAAAGGGGGTGTGGCCTCTGATAAACTCTCAGCAATCCCGCTGCGTGGGACTTACTGGAGGTAACAGGAGGGGTAGCTGGCCCCCAAGGACCCTTTGCAGCTAAGGGGACTTCACCCCACAGCCAACAGTGCGCCAGAATGTGCTTTTGCAGAGTGGTGGAGAAAGGGTGTGTGGCCTCCAAAGTCCTCTCAGTAATCAGGCTGTGTGGGGCTTCATGGAGCTAACAGGAGGGGTAGTTGGCCCCCAAGGACCCTTTGAAGCCAAGGGGACTTCATCTCCCAACCAGCAGTGTGCCAGGAGGCACGTTTGCAGTGGTGGAGAAAGGGTGTGTGGCTTCCAAAGTCCTCTCAGCAGCCAGGCTGTGTGGGACTTCCTGGAGGGAACAGGAGGGCTTGTTGGCCCCTAAGGACCCTCAACATCCAAGGTGATGGAAGGCCTCCTTCTGGTTGAGGGATGACTCAACCAGAAGGAGGCAGGTTTGCAGAGTGGTGAAGAAAGAGGGCATGGATTCCGAAGACCTATCAGCAATCCCACTGTGTGGGACTTAATGGAGGTAACAGGATGGCTTGTTGGCCCCCAAGGATCCTCTGGACCGAAGGGGACTTAATCCCCCAACCGGCCGTGCGCCGGGGGTGCGATTGCAGAGTGGTGGAGAAAGGGGGCAGGGCCTCCAGCCACTTGCCAGTCTTTAAATTTTTTTTCTTTATTCTGGGAGGGGGGCCCTTCCCTGGGCCAATCTGTGCCCCAGGGGCCCTATCTCTTGGGGCCAAGCCTATTTTGAAAAGGGGAGGGGTCCACAGAGCCCCCCTCCCTGGGTGGATTTCAGCCCTGGGAGCCCCATCCCCAGGGCCCGGCCTTTTTTTAATTCTATTTTCTTTCATTAAATGGAGAGCGGCCCCCCTCCTGTGCCGATTTTGGTCCCAGGGACCCCATCCCCCGGGGCCTGGTCTCTGTTGTGGGTGCCCTGGTCCCACCCAGGGCACATAATAGTTGCTGATGGAAACCGTGGGGGGAGCCTGAAGGACCCGTGGTGCATACCGGCTTCCTGGGTCCTGTGAGAGCTGACATTGCTTTTACACATAGGGAGCTGCTAACACGTAAAAGCAATTGTGCTCCACTTTCAGCAAGCTAGAGCAAAATGCTCTCACTTGCTCAAAGCGGAGAACAGTTTGCTATGCCTTGGCAGAAGCGGTAAAGCTCCCGCCAAGCAATAGCAAACAGCTATGTCCCGGGGGTGGGCACCCCGGGACATCGCAGGAGCCGGACCTTGGGTTTGTCAGTCCCCAGGGCCATGTATGGCTGGGGGAGGGGGGGCTGCATGGACCCTACTCCTTCCTTGATTGAGGGTTTGCTCCGAGGAGGTGGCGGTCTCCTGGGCCTAAAATGGCTAAGGAGGCCTCCCATTTCTTAAAATACACTTTCGCCCCGGGGAGGTGGTGGTCCTCAGGCCCCAGGTGGTCTGTGAGGCCCTCCCATATTAAAAATTAAAAGCCCCATGGAGGTGGTTGTGGTACCCGGGGCTGGGGTGGATCCGCAAGGCCTCCCATTACATTAGCCCCAGGGAGGTAGCAGTCCCCGGGACTGCGGGGAGGCTGTGGGGGCCCCTCTGCATGTTTATTATTATTTGCCCCTGGGAGATAGCGGTCCCTGGGGTGCAGGGGTGCCTCATGGACACCCGTGCATATTTTTTAAAACATGCCCGGAGATTTAGCCTACCCGGGGGCTTCTTATAAAAGACACATGGGAGCCCAGTCAATGTGCGGATTTCTTTCAGTCCTTTGCAGCAAAGCTACAACCAGGACCCAGAACTGGCAGGTCAGAACTCACAGCAGAGGAGTTCAGGGGCTGCAGATGAAGACTTTGATGGCCCTGAGACTTCTTAACAGTAGGCAAGCACACACGAGCCCTTGGGAAACCTTGGCAAGCAGAATACAGAAAGCAAACGTCCAGTCCTTTCACTGCCCAAGACAGAAGCACCAAGCAGTAGGCCAGCACAGCACAGCAACAAGAAGAATGGCAATTCCCCACCTACAGCTTCTCCAGCTCTTCTTCTTGGCAGAACTCCTTAGTCCAGCAGGGTTTTGAAGTTATGCTGTCACAGCTCCAGTAGTTATACCAGTTTCTGCCTTTGAAGTAGGCAAACTTCAAAGGAAAGTCTTTGTAATGCACAAGACCCTGCCTTTCCCTGTCCTGGCTCTAGACACACTACAAGGGGGTGGAGACAGCTTTGTGTGAGGACAGACACAGCTCTATTCAGGTGTAAGTGACAACTTCTCCCACCACATTAGCTCAGGAAGACCCATCAGTCTGGTGATGGGAAATTACAATATGCAGGGCATATCTCAGCTCCCTGTGTGTGACTGACTAGAGTGAATGCACAAACAGCTCACCTGTCACCCTCCCTCAGACGTGGATTCCACAGGCAGGCAGAGGCACAGAATGGTAAAGCAAGAAAATGCTCACTTTCTAAAAGTGCCATTTCCAAACATACAATCTAAAAAACAACTTCACTAAAAGATGTATTTTTAATTGTGAGTTCAGGGACCTCAAACTCCAAATCTCTATCTCTTCTCAATTAGAAGTTACACTTCTAAGAGGTTACATGGCAGCTCCAATGATAACAAATGGGAGCGATAGTCCTTGCAATAGTAATAAATGAAATTAGCAAGTATTTCACTATCAGGACAGGTAAAACACATCAGTATATGTTCTACCCTTTAAATACATGGCACCATGCCCATGGGGCTACCATGGGCCTACCTTAGGGGTGTCTTACATGTAGTAAAAGGGAAGGTATGGGCCTGGCAAGTGGGTGCACTTGCCTGGTTAACATGGCAGTTCAAAAACTACACACACAGACTTAGGGGCCGATTCCGATTCGGGCCGGAAAACATACCGACCGACTCGGTACGGGAATGTTGTCCGACCGACACGTACCGGAGCTGCCCGATCCGCGTAGTACGATGAAATGCATGTGAATCACGACCGACTCGTACGGAACACAAGCCAAACGACCGAACGGCACGGAAACAAGCTATCCGGCCGGGAAACTACGCAAATCGAACCGACCGACACGCACCAGGAATGAACCCGACCGAAACGTACCCGCGAACTCCGACCCGCGCAGTACGATGCAATGCGTGTAAAACCAGACCGAGTCGCACGGAGCCCAAGCCGTACGACCGACTCGCATACAAAACCCAGCCGAAGCAACCCAATACTCCGCGACCGACGCGTACGCCGCACATGAAACCCAGCAGGAACACAGCTTGAAAGACTCGGAGAAGCCTGCACGAGCCAACTGCAGCATCCTACTCGGTCAGTAGAACGTCTCCTACATGCCTAAAAAACTCAAAGGAAAAAATTCAAAAAAAAGGGCAAAACAAGCAATGACAAAGTCAATAAATACAGGGGGGAAAAAACATGGAAGGACACACCCACAACTCCACCCATATAAAGGCCACAAATCCCTACCATGATCCTTTGCAAATTCAACTGACCTGCCAGCACAGAGCACCATCAGACAGCAACCACAGACACACTCACAACTCATCCATCATACAAGCCACACACCATTAGCACCTCACAAATAGCACCCTCACATACACCCAGCAAAACCTACACTCACCCACCCTCACTTGCACACTCACACACACATCAATCCCCACCACCACCCATCACCATGCCCCCAAAGAAGAATCCAAAGTTCCTAGACAGTGAATTGGAAGTCCTGGTAGATGAGATCCTCAGGGTAGAGTCACAGTTGTTTGGTACATTGGTCCAACAGACCCCCATGTCGTAGAAAACCAAGATGTGGGAGAGGATCGTTGACAGGGTGAATGCACAATCACCATGTTTGCGCACAAAGGAAGACATCCAGAACAGGTGGTATGATGTGCGCAGGAGGGTCAAGGACCTACTCAAGAAGGATTACGCCTTGAGTCAGCGCACCGGCAGTGGCCCTCCTGCCAAACCACTATACCTCAGGCCCTGGGAGGAGAAGGTGCGGGCCATCCTACCACCAGTGAGCGTATATGGACTATCAAACATCCCAGAGCCTGGTGAGTACACAACCAATATACCCAATATTGTGTGACAATACACACACATCACTGTCAAGGGGATAGTCAAACCATGCACCCTTAGCAAATCCACAGCAACCAAAAGATAATCATCCCAAGATGTGTATGTTAGTCAGATAAACACAATACATGCCATCTCATAGTGACATGTAACTGTGTCATGACATGTACAAACCTAACAACAAATAGAGCAAGGCAGTGGCACAAATATAACCAACAAACACAGTCAGATATTTTGCCACCACTAGAACACCACCTCACAGGGAAGCTCACTGAAAGGAAGGAATTCTGTGTATGCTGGTGAAGTGAGTGTAGGCAATAGCATGATGGGAGTTGTAGTCACAGATATTGGTCACCCTCACAATTTGCCCATCAACACCACTCTGAACCATGCTCACATCACAGGGAGTGGAAAATAACTGACAAGATGGCTGACACTGGGTACTGCTGTGGGGAGCACAAGGCCCTGCTGGGAACTGTGCACCAACCAACAGCAGGACACCGCTGACTGACACCCTGAAAGCCAACTTGCACTCCCTGCAATGGAAGCACGTTCCATGGTGGGATATCTGGCTGGGTGGGAAGGAGGACTGACAGCTCTGACCATAGTTACCAGCAGCTTTTCTCACACACACCCTTAACACAAACTCCACACAACTCACCTGGGAGAATGCATTGCCTCACACTCTAATTAAATATCCCACAAAGAACTACCACACTGGGTTATGCTGTGTGAAGCATAGGGACACTTTTGGGACTTGTACCCAAACAAACGCCAGGACAACACTGTCAGCCATCCTGTCAGCACAGGCACACTAACCCACAGGGAAGCAGAGTCAAAAGGAAGGAAGTATGGGCATGCTGGGAAGGGGGGTGTAGGCAATAGCATGATGGGAGTGGTAGTCACAGCTCAACATCCCCCACCCACATGGCCCAGCAAGCTCACACAGAAGCATACACACCTCACAGGCAGTGAAAAGCCACTTCAAAGATGTCTGACAATGGTGCTCTGTTGTGGGGAGCACAAGGCCCTGCTGGGAACTGTGCACCAACCAACAGCAGGACACCACTGACTGACAACCTGAAAGCCAACTTGCACTCCCTGCAATGGAAGCACGTTCCATGGTGGGATATCTGGCTGGGTGGGAAGGAGGACTGACAGCTCTGACCATAGTTACCAGCAGCTTATCTCACACACCCCCTTAACACAAACTCCACACAACTCACCTGGGAGAATGCATTGCCTCACACTCTAATTAAATATCCCACAAAGAACTACCACACTGGGTTATGCTGTGTGAAGCACAGGGACACTTTTGGGACTTGTAGCCAAACAAACGCCAGGACAACACTGTCAGCCATCCTGTCAGCACAGGCACACTACCCCACAGGGAATCAGAGTCAAAAGGAAGGAAGTATGGGCATGCTGGGAAGGGGGGTGTAGGCAATAGCATGATGGGAGTGGTAGTCACAGCTCAACATCCCCCACCCACATGGCCCAGCAAGCTCACACTGAAGCATGCACACCTCACAGGGAGTGAAAAGCCTCTTCAAAGATGTCTGACACTGCCCTCAGCTGTGGGGAGCACAAGGCCCTGCTGGGAACTGTGCACCAACAAACAACAGGACCACACTGTCAGCCATCTTGCCATTGCTGTCACACTCACACACAGTGAAGTCCACTCAAAAGGAAGGAAGTATGGGCATGCTGGGAAGGGGGTGTAGGCAATAGCATGATGGGAGTGGTAGTCACAGATATTGGTCACCCTCACAATGGGCCCATCAACACCACTCTGAACCATGCTCACATCACAGGAAGTGGAAAAGAACTGACAAGATGGCTGACTCTGGGTACTGCTGTGGGGAGCACAAGGCCCTGCTGGGAACTGTGCACCAACCAACAGCAGGACACCACTGACTGACATCCTGAAAGCCAACTTGCACTCCCTGCAATGGAAGCAAGTTCCATGGTGGGATATCTGGCTGGGTGGGAAGGAGGTTCTGACAGCTCTGACCATAGTTACCAGCAGCTTTACTCACACACCCCCTTAACACAAACTCCACACAACTCACCTGGGAGAATGCAATGCCTCACACTCTAATTAAATATCCCACAAAGAACAACCACACTGGGTTATGCTGTGTGAAGCACAGGGACACTTTTGGGACTTGTAGCCAAACAAACGCCAGGACAACACTGTCAGCCATCCTGTCAGCACAGGCACACCACCCCACAGGGAAGCAGAGTCAAAAGGAAGGAAGTATGTGCATGCTGGGAAGGGGGTGTAGGCAATAGCATGATGGGAGTGGTAGTCACAGCTCAACATCCCCCACCCACATGGCCCAGCAAGCTCACACTGAAGCATGCACACCTCACAGGGAGTGAAAAGCCACTTCAAAGATGTCTGACAATGGTGCTCTGTTGTGGGGAGTACCAGGCCCTGCTGGGAACTGGGCACCAACCAACAGCAGGACACCACTGACTGACATCCTGAGAGTCAACCTGCACCCACTGCAAGGGTGGCATGCTTCATGGTGGGATAACTGGGCTGGGGGAGAAGGAGGTCCGGATGTCAACCAAATACCACCAATGCTGGTCATGCACACACCTCAACATCCACATTGAAATGCATCAGGTTGGCAGGACAATGAGCCACACCAATATCAACCTCTGACTGTGACAACTTAGGACAATGCAATGTACAGGGCCGCATCCAGAGGTACAGTCACAACTGTCATGTGTTTGAACCATTGATGCCTGCAGAAACGTAACATACATTGTGTGTCTCTTCCAAAAACAGGTGCTGATGGGGACACAGCAGCAGATGAGGAGGAGTCCCTGTCCCAGGCTCCGGGGACCCTGAGCTCTCTGGTGTGGAACTGCCTCTGCCCTCATCGGATGGCGAAGACCAACCTGGCACCTCCGGTGTGAGTCATCATGCAGCACCAGCAGGACCACCATCTGCACCCCCTGCACCCATTCCTCCAACATCTGCCAACACACAGACCACCCCCGCCGACACGGACAGACCAAGGACACTGAATGACAGCAGCACAGGGACCACAGCCCACCGTGAAGCAACGGACAACAACCCCAGTACCAACCCCCAAGGGGGCCTAGGGTCACCTGTGCGTGCCACGGCAGCTCCCGCATGTGTGGCCAGGGGTGGTGGGAGGGGTGGTAGGCAGAGGTCGCTGTTTGCAGAGGGGTCTGGACTGCATGATGACCCACAACTGGCACGCATTGCTGATGCGTACCAGAATAGCACCGGAGAGGTCAGCCAGGTAGTGGGGATCCTCAAGGACATTCAACAGCAGCAGGCTGCCCATCATGCCCGCTTGGACTCCCACATGTCCCGTGTGGAGACACACATGTCTGGCATGGAGTCCAAGTGGGACACATTGGAAGAACTGACAGCGGTGCAGAGGGACATATTGACATGCCTCCGCCAGATTAGCACCAACATGTCCACACCTCCCTGTGTGCCCACAACATCTGGTGCCGCAACAACTGCAACTGCCACAGGGAGGGAGGATGACTCTGGTGGAGAGTCCTCTGCACCGCAGCGGCCTGCACGTGAGGGTCCCCCAGAAAGAAGAGGGGTCGTCCGAGGAAGGACAACTGAGAGGCCGATGGCCATGTACATCCCCCAGGAACCCAACACCTGTTCTGGAAATTCTCCTTTGTGTGCAAACTGTTCACCCTGTCGAATGCAACCCAACTCTCCCACATGACATGGGGAGTTTAAGTTGGACTAATGTATCAGATGACTGTGGGCTTTACTCAGGACATTTCTGCTACCAACACTTCCAACTCATCTGGGAACTTTGGATTCCAATACCAATGTACAGCACCCACCATCCTGTGCACTATCCTCACACATGTATGTAAATAAACTCACTAATACACCACACTTGCCTCTGTTGTGATTCCAACGTTGTTTTTGTCATGGAGATGATGATCTGCTAAATGACACTGTGCATGCTAACTGCCACAGCAAGTTCAACACCGTCATGTGAGTCATGGCGACGTGACACATATGAGGGAGACACACCACTAGGGCTACACAACACATAGACACCAGGGCCATCTGACTCATCGCCTACACTGATGTTGCCAGGAAATACAGTGGAATGCACAGACACCACACCTATTCAGAGTCTGTGTTAACTAGCCCACAGGTGCAGTAAGCAAATGTCAGTCAGATGTGTGACCACAGACAACGCACATCCCAAAGTGAAGCACAGGTTTATTACACATTTGTAACATGTTGTTTCCTCTACAAACGCAAGGTAATCCCACGTAGCAGTGGCCACACAGTCAACAAGTGTAGAAGAAATAAATTACAGGGGTGTGTGGCACATCACCTGTAGGGAAACGACTGCTTCCACCCTGAAAGCTGAATCATGGTGTCAGGGGATCCGAGTTGACCAAACAACTCTGAAAGTACCCTGTGAAAGACAGACATGACACACAGTCAAAAGCACTGAAGAACAGGACAGAACTGCAATACTCATGCCCAATACATGTCACAAGATACCTACACAAAACCAAGTTAGCATGTCAACACTGTTGGGGAGTACAGACTACCTGTAAGGACACATCGCTGCACGCATCCAGTCAAGTAGCACATGGCCACACTCAAACAGCACCAGAGCACCACCCACACATATCATGCAAACTCACATCATTGACATGACATCTCTGGATACTCACATTCAGCTGAAGAAGTTGGTGATGAGCTGTGTGCGGACATCACCCTCATCATCATCATCATCACTGGCATCGTGGCCCAGGCCAGGATCCTCCACAGGTGGCGGATGTTGGTCATCGTCATCCAGGATGAGAGGCAACTCCTTCCGCACTGCCAGGTTGTGTAGCATGCAGCAGACGATGACAATCTTGCACACCTTTGCTGGGGCATATGGGAGGGCCCCTCCTGTCTTGTCTAGGCAGCGGAAGCGGCTCTTCAGGAGACCAAATGTCCGCTCGATCACTCTCCTGGTCCGACCATGTGCCTCATTGTAGTGCATCTGGGCTGGTGTCACAGGGTTCCTGAGGGGTGTCAGCAACCACGGCATGTTGGGGTATCCGGAGTCACCTACATACAGACAATTGCACATTAGCTGAGTTGGAAAAGAGGGCGGAATACAACATTGCAGAACACACACAATGGTACAAAGTCAGTACACACCGACAAGCCAGGCACGCTGGTTCTGCATCTGTGACATCATCCTCGGGATGCGACTACTCCTCATCACGTAGGCATCGTGTGCCGAACCGGGGAAACGGGCACACACATGTGAGATGCTCATATCTGCAAGACATACCACCAGAGCATTGATCGAATGGTAATGTTTCCTGTTCCTGTATGCCTGCTCATGTGCCTGTGGTGGTACCAAAGCCACATGTGTCCCATCAATGGAGCCAATGACATGTGGCATCCTCCCCAGGGCATAGAAGTCACTCTTGACGTCAGTGAGTTGTTGACGTTTAGGGAAATAGATGTACTGGTTCAGGTATCTCAACATTGCCTCCAAAACATTGCGTAGCACACGGCTGAACATGGTCTGTGACATCCCACCAGCAGACGCCACAGTGTGTTGAAAGGTACCGGTGGCAAAGAAGTGTAGGGCTGCCATCACCTTCACCTTGGGGGTCAGTGCTGTAGGGTATGGACGGCCAGGTTGCAAATGTGGGGCCAACCGCACCGCCAATTCCTCAATCAGCGCCCTGTTGAAGCGGTACCATCGGATGCAGTCACGTTCAACCATCGTTGCAAGGTCAGGGAATGGTCTATGGACAGCTGGTGCCCTGCAGTGCATAGGTGAAGAAAGAAAGATTGTCAGTCACCCCACATATGTGCCATTGACCATACTCAATATCACATGATACATCATTACGAGACACAAGTACCTGATGTGTGTGCCGTTCTGTATGGACATATATGGCACCTACATGGCCAACATCTAACATCACAGTTCAACATGTGTTGACAACAAGTTCCAGGTTGTGCTATGGGAAATCATTAGGCTGTGTCACAGTACCCATGTACTGCTGTCACGTTCCAAACACACACCACAGTGACATGTCAGGACAGATGTGCCACAGGCATCACAGCTCATTGACAGGTAGATTCCCAGGGACCCTGTATTGCCACATGGACACTGGCATGACATGGCGTATCATGTACATGTCAGCAAAACAACCATGACTCCCACAGGTAGTGGCCCCTGTTGCCTCTGCAGGACAGACATGGACGTCTGTGACACACACACGCACAACATCAAAGTCCATGCACAAACAACGTGGATGTGGAGACTGTCTCCCATTGTGCACATGGAATCAGAGACATCGGAAACACAACATGCACACAGACTGTGGAGGGCCATCACTATTGTGGCAATGGGTCACCCTGTGATGTACATACCTTCCCACATGGGACTCAGGGGGTATGTGACATGACATACACATACACAACCTGGAAATGTGACCATGCCACATGCTCTGAAATGAACAGTTGCACATCACAGTCATCATGTGCACAACACACAAAGGATTCTGTCCCCATGAACACGTGCACAGCCTGGGAGTGGCTGCCCCCAAGTGCCACCCAAAAAACCACATGTTGACCCCCATACACAGAAAAGGTAATGCAGCCTTGCATGCCTTAAGATACTGTGTGGACAGGCTGTGGTGTTGTAGGTGTGCCCCTGAGTCCCTGGCAAGTAAATGTGGCTGGCATACGTTCACCAGTGACAAGCATGGTGACATATGCGAGTGACTTGTACAGGGACGCGTCGTACAGCAATGGACCGATCCATGTGCACGCATTGGCCATTGCATATGATGTGGACGGATGCGTGTTGTTTTTCGAAATATGCATTGTACAGCAATGGACCGATCGGTGCGCACGCATTGGCCATTGCATATGATGTGAGCGGATACGCGTTGTACAGCAATGGACCGATCGGTGCGCACGCATTGGACATTGCATATGATGTGAACGGATACGCGTTGTACAGCAATGGACCGATCGGTGCGCACGCATTGGACATTGCATATGATGTGAACGGATACGCATTGTACAGCAATGGACCGATCGGTGCGCACGCATTGGACATTGCATATGATGTGAACGAATACGCGTTGTACAGCAATGGACCGATCGGTGCGCACGCATTGGACATTGCATATGATGTGGACGGATGCGTGTTGTTTTTCGAAATACGCATTGTACAGCAATGGACCGATCGGTGCGCACGCATTGGCCATTGCATACGATGTGAGCGGATACGCGTTGTACAGCAATGGACCGATCGGTGCGCACGCATTGGACATTGCATATGATGTGAACGGATACGCGTTGTACAGCAATGGACCGATCGGTGCGCACGCATTGGACATTGCATATGATGTGAACGGATACGCGTTGTACAGCAATGGACCGATCGGTGCGCACGCATTGGACATTGCATATGATGTGAACGGATACGCGTTGTACAGCAATGGACCGATCGGTGCGCAAGCATTGGCCATTGCATATGATGTGAGCGGATACGCGTTGTACAGCAATGGACCGATCGGTGCGCACGCATTGGACATTGCATATGATGTGAACGGATACGCGTTGTACAGCAATGGACCGATCGGTGCGCACGCATTGGACATTGCATATGATGTGAACGGATACGCGTTGTACAGCAATGGACCGATCGGTGCGCACGCATTGGACATTGCATATGATGTGAACGGATACGAGTTGTACAGCAATGGACCGATTGGTGCGCACGCATTGGACATTGCATATGATGTGGACGGATGCGTGTTGTTTTTCGAAATACGCATTGTACAGCAATGGACTGATCGGTGCACACGCATTGGACATTGCATATGATGTGGACGGATGCGTGTTGTTTTTCGAAATACGCGTTGTACAGCAATGGACCGATCGGTGCGCACGCATTGGACATTGCATATGATGTGGACGGATGCGTGTTGTTTTTCGAAATACGCATTGTACAGCAATGGACTGATCGGTGCGCACGCATTGGCTATGGCCTGACATGGTAACGGACGCGTTTTCGAAGCTTTAACGAGTCGGATGCAGTGAATTCAGTTGGCCACCCACAACAATGTTGCAAATTCATGGGTGTCATGAAGTTGAACTTTTGAAGGATGCTGTGGGCGTGCATAAGTGGTGCAATTCCATGGATTGGCCAGATTCAGAAGATGCAAACGACTTGGACCTATCACTTTGGACACATGGGACAGTATCTGCCTCTGCAGCACACATATAATGCTGGCTGTACCCCTGAGAGCTCACTTGCCTGCACTACATGCTCCAGGACGACATCTGCCACTACCACTGCTGCTGTCTCTGCATCCTCTGGCTACTGCAATGGCACGTACTGTGGAGAGAGCCCCAGCCTTCAGCACTGAGGAGAACCAGGCCCTGCTGGACAGCCTCCTTCCACAGTACAGCAAGCTGTATGGGAAACCAGGGGAGCAGGTGAGTGTGCTGTCCACTGCCTTACTAATTGTGCATGTTGTCTGACTAGCAAGACGTACAGTGTGTACACCAGTGGCTAGCATGCTCACTGAGTAGTTGTCACCCCCAAAGTGTGTAGTCACATGCACTGAACAGGTATAGTGCAGTAACAGTGCATTCCAACAAGGGTTTACTTCCCAGGCAATGATACCATTTAGTAACTGCTGGCAAACTGTTCATAGCCATAGTTGCACTACCTGTGTAGATCGTATGCCCCTGTGATTGAGACATGTATATCCAACTGTGTGATGCACGGAAATGTTGCATGTGTAGTAATGGCCTTTTCACTTTGTCATCCTCACAGGTTGATGCCCACCAGAAGCAGGAGATCTGGCTGTCCATCGTCCGGGCAGTACGATCTGTGGGGGTCTACAGGCGCAGGATCCGCAACTGCCAGAAGAGGTGGCAGGACCTTCGGGGCTGGACCCTGAGGATCGAAAGGGTCCAGCTGAAGCTGTCGCCTCCTCGCAGGAGGGGCGGACACCGGACCCTGACCCCCACATGCTCCGGATCCTGGCGGTGGTCTTCCCTGACCTGGATGGGCAGCTGAAGGCCAGACAGCAGCAAGGAGGGGGTAAGTGCTAGCCTCAACTGTGTACTATGACTGACATGCTCTATGCACTCCTTTAGCCTGGTTCCACTTCCACAGTACAACTGTCATGTCGTCCTGGACTCATGTCCCTCACTTGTGTCATGCCCCCTCCTCATCTGATACACAGGTGTGGCCCTTACAGTCTGTGACTTAGGTCACTTGGGTACTGTGTACTTGCAGTTACCTGTGGTTCAAGTTGGGGACAGCATCAGTTACAGGAACTTTGTGGTGGGCTGCATGGGTGGTACAATTGCTCACATTGCCTGTGATCTGACATGTACTCTGGGAATGGCTTTAATATGTGTTCCAATTGCTGCTCTGACTCACCACATGTCTGGGGTATGTGCCACACACATGCTGCTGCAGACACCAAGGTAGGGGCCTCAGAAGTATGTACATCATGTGTGTGACACATGCATAGCCACCTGCCTAGTGTTCAGAGTAATACCATGTTGCACATGGACCAGGACTGTAATGCCTACTCCGTACATCGAAGGCACTCTGTTCTCCCACTCCCGTGTGACAGCATACATATTGGGCATTGTGAAGAGTGCACTCAGGTGTGTGCCTCTGTGTCACTGTGGTGTGGCCTTGCTATTTGGACTCCTGGAGTGTTTAACAATTTGGGGTGGCCAGCCATCTGAGTTATGACTATGGGATCTGCACATAGGTCAATGCATAGGTCTCTGATCCCTTGACTGTGCACAATGTTGTATGAAACATTGAGGTGCAGGCAGCTTTGGTTCATTCTCATCAGACGGTGAAGTGCTCATGTGTATGGATTTGTGTTTGCAGTCACTCAAATGTCTCATTTGATTGACGTGGGATCATCTCAGTCCTCATGATGTGGGTGGCCAGGGGTGCACATGTGCACCTGTCAGCTACAGGGCTTACATTTCTAAAACTCCCCTGATTGTGACACAGTGCAGACTGGTGTTGTGTGTATGCACTGCCCCTGTGTCAGGAGACAGTTATGACTGACTTGCCAGACAGGCCTGTGCCATGACATTCCAATCGCAAAGGGTGATCCAGCAGTGGTGTGATATGTCCTGCATGCACACCATTGTTGCATTATCTATCAGGACATGAGGACATCATTGTGTCTGGTGATGGAAGCAAAACCCGCATATCAACAGAGACTTTGCCCATCACTTTTCCTGACACATGTACTGAGTCAGTGGCAGGAGATGGCATGTGTTTGGAGTGACACATTTCCATATATACTCTTGGATGTCCAACAACTGTGTATGTGGTGCATGTGTGCACATATGATTAGTCGCATACAACAGGCAGCAGACAGATGGGTGCATGGACAGGTAGGATATGTGTGGCATGACTGACTGTCAGGCAGACAATGGGCTTCTTGAAATCAGTGTCAGCACTAATTGCAATGTCTAGCAAATGATGGCAGGGCTTGCTCTGTGATGTGCTGTACTTACAGTGGTGTGTATGGTCAGTACAGGTGACTAATGTTGCTCTGTTTATCCTGATTGTTTGCAGATACATCCACGGCCACAGGAGGAGACAGCTCCATGGACCAAGAGGAGCGGCAGAGTCAGACTGGGTCCACTGCATGGGAGACCGAGGGACCCAGTGACACGGAGAGTGAGGGGAGCCACACTGAAGATACCTCAGCTACGACCACCTCGGCTGGGGAAAACAGCATCTCCAGTGAGGACTCCCTTGTGGAGGCGGGTGTCATCAGACCAGAGGCAACGTCAAGCAAGTCTGTCCCCGCCACCACCACCACCACCATCTCCACCCTCCCATCTGCTCCCATCCCACATGTCCGTGGAGGCTCCCGTGTAGGGGAGCGTGTCTCCTTCATGCCAGGCACCGCACCCCCTGCCTCTGTCCCCCCTGCTGCCCTGAGTGTGGAGTCTGTGGACTTGCTGAAACAGATCCATGTAGGGCAGACATCAATTCTGAGTGTCCTCCATGCACACACGGGTCTTTTGACACAACTGGTGTCATTCATGGCGGGCATGTCATCTGGCATGTCTGCCCTACATCGGACCAATCAGTCCATGGCCTCTTCACTGACGGCAGCAGTGTCCCTCCTGCAACAGTCCCTCACCCCTCCTACCTCTGCCCCATCCACAATACCCAGCACCCTACCTGTCCCAAGCACACACACACCGGCACCGGCATGCACCAGCACAGACACAAGCAGCACACAGACACACACACCAAAATCCAGACGCACATGCACGCACAGTCAGGGGACTGATACCTCACTCACAGGGGATGGGGCCCAGACACACACACACGCATCCACGAGCACTGCGCAGTCCTCAGATACCTCTCCCTCCAAAAGCCCTTCCCTTGCCTCACCTGCAACCCCCCCTCCCAGAAGCTCTTCCTCTGTGAGCTTGGCCTCTTCCCCACAGATACACCTGACACGAAGTCCAGGCGGAAGAGGCGACCACCACACACAGAGGGGAGTGCCCTTCACACCCGGACACCCTCCCCCAGGCACAGGCAGACAGAGAACCCCATTCGAAAGTCCCCCCGGACCAGGAAGGGCAAGACCCCACCACCACCACCACGCAGATCCACCACACAGTCTCTGTCCTCCATCCCCAAGGCCACCACTGCACAGGTTCCACCGCCACACCCTGCCCCAGGTTCCCCCACACACCGATACCGCATCCCCAAACTGCTTAGGCCCTCCCCCCTACCACTTGCTCTTCCACCCCCAAACCAGACGCTCTGCCTGTTTGTGCCACTGGTGTGGAGACCGGGTCCCCCCCCTCTGTCCTGCCCACCTCATCTGCCCCCCCTTCCACTCCCTTGGAGTTATGCACTGCAGTGGAGTCCACAACCACCCCGTCTGACTCGGGCACTGCCGTGGGGACCCAGTCCACTCCATCTGACCGGCCCACTGCAGTGGTTGCAGCACCCACAACATCTGAGTTGTGCCCTACAGTGGTGCCGGCCCCCACTGAGTCAGACACCTCCACTGCAGTTGCCGGTGACACTCCTGCACCCACCACCCCTTCACTGCCTCCTTCTGGCATCCCCTGATCCTGTCCCTGCGGTGCCTGGCCTGCCCCTTGTATGCCCCTCCGAGGGGGATGTCCCCTGTCCGTACCAGTGCAGGCAAGCAATGGGTGACAAGTTGTCACGTATCACCCTGTTGGGACTGAGTATTTGGACTGGCCATTGGCCTTAGTTTCTTTTGGACTTCAAATTTTAATTTAACATTTGCTGAATAAAGCCTCTTTTTGTTTAATTGTGGTTTTTCTTTGGATGTACATGATGTAGATGAGTATCATCATGCATTTGCAGTTGTAATAGTGTTCAGATCAGGAAAATGAAGTTTTGCTGTGATGGACTCCATGTGGTCCATGGGATATGTGTCCTAATGTAGTCTGGATCTATAGCATCCTTTGCTGCAGTCTGAGGGTGTAATGTTCAGCATTTGACACATGGATGTACGTTTTGCATTTGTAAATTAACATCTTTGGCTTACACTGATGCACATCTGGTGTGCTTACCACTGTTCAATGTTTCTATTTCCCTGACTGTGTGCCCATCTCCACTGGACATGCAGTTTAGCACATCAATGTTGAAGGACTCATCTGTGTATACAGTGCAACTTGCTTGACACGTGTTTAGGGTGTATGCAGATGACTGACGTGACACTCCCGTACCCAGGCTGATGTGAGCAGATCCTTCAGTGTGTTGTAGTTGTTGACTCACTGACCGAGTGTTCTGCTGACATGTTTGAGTCGTGCACAGACAAGGTTTGGCACAGCGGACCTTCCACAGGAGTGGAGTGCCCTCATGGCAGTGTGTAATCCCGTGACATTGGCTGGGCCCGTGTTGTGTGTTGTGTGTTGTGTGAGCATGTCTGTGTGTGTTCCCTTCCCTTTTCCTACACAGGCTGTGTCGCTAGGGATGTTCCTGTTTGTGATGCTTGCTAAGTTGTCCTGTGTTCATCCAGCATCTTGGACCTGGTTTCTCCGGGATGTGGGTGCATGGCAAACTAATGTTCATGAGGTTGTCATCCCTAGTTGTCTTTGTTGTCAGGGCTGGGGATGTGGGCAAACACAGATGGGACACAGTCAGGATTCCCCTTGGCACTTGTTGGTTACACAAGTCATGTAATTTACAGTTTGTGGTAGCTTTCAGTGAGTGTGACACGTTGTGTGTGTGACTGCTGCCACTCCTCAGGGTCAGAGCTGCAATGTTGGAAGTTGTCTATATGTGTTCTTTGTGTGTCACCTTGGCTTCTTCATTGGTGTGTGACTGTGGCCGGGATCCCATTGATTGGGGTGGATTTCACGTCATGCCCATGTACGGCGTACTGTGCAGTGTGTCAGACATTCACGAGTCTTGCCATGTGTGATGGGTTTCACACCTTAGTTCCCACCACCCCCCCTGGGATTGTCATGGGTGCATGTGCAATGTCACCAGTCCATGTGAGCTTCACAGCTGCACATTGGTGGAGATCAAGGTGTGTGGTGTTGAGTGTGTGCAAATGTGAGTTGTTGCACGGCTAGACCCCTACCTCCATATTGGCCTTGGCAGACAGGCCGTGCTGATTGATTTGTGCTTGTGTAGGTGTGATGGTAGTTAGTTGCTCAGGACACATGGCAGTGGTTCACTGTGTGAACGACATCTACCTTTGTGATCACAGTGGGATTATCATGCAGGCTAGTGTCACCACAATGTGGGGTCCCTGGGAGTAGTGCTGTGGTGGGTCTGTCTCTTGCTGTGTTAGTTGCTGTTCCTACAAGCTTGTGTGACATGTGTAATTTGGGCTCCCTCTCATCTAACAATGCCTGATTGCCCACATAGGGAAATCCGATCCATGAGTTACTTTTGTGTGGCACTGTATACACATCTGTGTAATTGGGATTCAGGCCTCCTCATGTGTTGTGGGGTTGCCTGGGGACACTGGCATCCCCACCCCCATCACCTGTTGTGTTTGATATGCAGTGTGAGGCTGCCTGTTTGTGTTTGTGCATCTGCACCACTGCATTGGCATATCTTTAGTGTGCCATTGGCTGTATGTTGTTTGGTGGATTTCCCCTGCTGTCCCTGGGACTCCTAGGTCATCAGTCAGCACAATAATCATGGTTTGTATGTCCCATTGCTGCCATGGTATAGTATTTGTTCACCTCACATCTACAGTCTCCACAGAATATCTACATTTGTGTGTCCATTGGTGCAGATATGTGGGTCTGCATTATATTGGTCACTTCTGTCATTGTGTAATTGATAAATGTTGACAATGTCAGCCCCCATGGGTGATGTTTGTCTGCACATGGCCAAAGGTATGTCTTATTTGCACTGCACTGTTTGCCTCACCCAATCTATGTTGCTGTGGGAAACAAGCACTACTTTGCCACTGATGTGTTTGTTGTTGTGTGACCAGGAATCATCCATGCTGTTTGGCAGTTGAAGCTTTTTCCATGACAACACTTACCTTTTGGTCACTGTGATGATGGGGCTTTAGACCCCATTGCCACAATGTTCAATTGGGCTTCAGCTATGGACCTCACACTTACATTTTGGTCACTGTGATGATGGGGGTTTAGACCCCATTGCTACAATGTTCAAAATGTGCTTCAGCTATGGACCCCACACTTACCTTTTGGTCACTGTGATGATGGGGCTTTAGACCCCATTGCCACAATGTTCAATATGTGCTTCAGCTATGGACCCCACACTTACCTTTTGGTCACTGTGATGATGGGGCTTTAGACCCCATTGCCACAATGTTCAAAATGTGCTTCAGCTATGGACCCCACACTTACATTTTGGACACTGTGATGATGGGGGTTTAGACCCCATTGCCACAATGTTCAAAATGTGCTTCAGCTATGGACCCCACACTTACATTTTGGTCACTGTGATGATGGGGGTTTAGACCCCATTGCCACAATGTTCAATTGGGCTTCAGCTATAGACACCACACTTACATTTTGGGCACTGTGATGATGGTAGTTTAGACCCCATTGCCACAGTGGTCATGGTCTGCTTGCATTGTGGAGGCAACACACATTTATGTGTGACACATGTGATAGGGGGTCACATTGTATGTTCATTGTCATGTTCAGTGTTGTAGGCATTTGACACAGACTACACACGCTTGTCATGATGTTGGGGTGATGTCTTTTTCTGACATTCCTTATGTTGGAGTATGCTGGTTGTGTCATGCATTACCCGTCCCATGAGTGGGGATGGTAGTGGTGGTAGGCATCCAGGCCCCCCTGAGTAGGGGTGGTGTTAGTGGTAGGCATCCATCCCCCTATGAGTGGGGATGGTAGTAGTGACAGGCATCCATGCCCACATGAGTAGGGGTGGTGGTAGTGGTAGGCATCCAGGCCCCCATGAGTAGGGGTGGTGGTAGTGGTAGGCATCCATCCCCCTATGAGTGGGGATGGTAGTAGTGACAGGCATCCAGGCCCCCATGAGTAGGGGTGGTGGTAGTGGTAGGCATCCAGGCCCCCATGAGTAGGGATGGTGGTAGTGGTAGGCATCCATCCCCCTATGAGTGGGGATGGTAGTAGTGACAGGCATCCAGGCCCCCATGAGTAGGGGTGGTGGTAGTGGTAGGCATCCATCCCCCTATGAGTGGGGATGGTAGTAGTGACAGGCATTCAGGCCCCCATGAGTAGGGGTGGTGGTAGTGGTAGGCATCCAGGCCCCCATGAGTAGGGGTGGTGGTAGTGGTAGGCATCCATCCCCCTATGAGTGGGGATGGTAGTAGTGACAGGCATCCAGGCACACATGAGATGGGGTGGTGGTAGTGGTAGGCATCCATCCCCTATGAGTGGGAATGGTAGTAGTGACAGGCATCCAGGCCCCCATGAGTAGGGGTGGTGGTAGTGGTAGGCATCCATCCCCCTATGAGTGGGGATGGTAGTAGTGACAGGCATCCAGGCCCCCATGAGTAGGGGTGGTGGTAGTGGTAGGCATCCAGGCCCCCATGAGTAGGGGTGGTGGTAGTGGTAGGCATCCATCCCCCTATGAGTGGGGATGGGAGTAGTGACAGGCATCCAGGCCCCTCTGAGTAGGGGTGGTGGTAGTGGTAGGCATCCAGGCCCCCTGAGTAGGGGTGGTGGTAGTGGTAGACATCCAGGCCACCATGAGTAGGGGTGGTGTTAGTGGTAGGCATCCATCCCCCTATGAGTAGGGGTGGTGGTAGTGGTAGGCATCCATCCCCTATAAGTGGGGATGGTAGTAGTGACAGGCATCCAGGCCCCCATGAGTAGGGGTGGTGGTAGTGGTAGGCATCCATCCCCCTATGAGTGGGGATGGTAGTAGTGACAGGCATCCAGGCCCCCATGAGTAGGGGTGGTGGTAGTGGTAGGCATCCAGGCCCCCATGAGTAGGGGTGGTGGTAGTGGTAGGCATCCATCCCCCTATGAGTGGGGATGGTAGTAGTGACAGGCATCCAGGCCCCCATGAGTAGGGGTGGTAGTGGTGGTAGGCATCCAGGCCCCCCTGAGTAGGGGTGTTGTTAGTGGTAGGCATCCATCCCCCTATGAGTGGGGATGGTAGTAGTGACAGGCATCCATGCCCACATGAGTAGGGGTGGTGGTAGTGGTAGGCATCCAGGCCCCCATGAGTAGGGGTGGTGGTAGTGGTAGGCATCCATCCCCCTATGAGTGGGGATGGTAGTAGTGACAGGCATCCAGGCCCCCATGAGTAGGGGTGGTGGTAGTGGTAGGCATCCAGGCCCCCATGAGTAGGGATGGTGGTAGTGGTAGGCATCCATCCCCCTATGAGTGGGGATGGTAGTAGTGACAGGCATCCAGGCCCCCATGAGTAGGGGTGGTGGTAGTGGTAGGCATCCATCCCCCTATGAGTGGGGATGGTAGTAGTGACAGGCATTCAGGCCCCCATGAGTAGGGGTGGTGGTAGTGGTAGGCATCCAGGCCCCCATGAGTAGGGGTGGTGGTAGTGGTAGGCATCCATCCCCCTATGAGTGGGGATGGTAGTAGTGACAGGCATCCAGGCACACATGAGATGGGGTGGTGGTAGTGGTAGGCATCCATCCCCCTATGAGTGGGAATGGTAGTAGTGACAGGCATCCAGGCCCCCATGAGTAGGGGTGGTGGTAGTGGTAGGCATCCATCCCCCTATGAGTGGGGATGGTAGTAGTGACAGGCATCCAGGCCCCCATGAGTAGGGGTGGTGGTAGTGGTAGGCATCCAGGCCCCCATGAGTAGGGGTGGTGGTAGTGGTAGGCATCCATCCCCCTATGAGTGGGGATGGGAGTAGTGACAGGCATCCAGGCCCCCCTGAGTAGGGGTGGTGGTAGTGGTAGGCATCCAGGCCCCCCTGAGTAGGGGTGGTGGTAGTGGTAGGCATCCAGGCCCCCATGAGTAGGGGTGGTGTTAGTGGTAGGCATCCATCCCCCTATGAGTAGGGGTGGTGGTAGTGGTAGGCATCCATCCCCTATAAGTGGGGATGGTAGTAGTGACAGGCATCCAGGCCCCCATGAGTAGGGGTGGTGGTAGTGGTAGGCATCCATCCCCCTATGAGTGGGGATGGTAGTAGTGACAGGCATCCAGGCCCCCATGAGTAGGGGTGGTGGTAGTGGTAGGCATCCAGGCCCCCATGAGTAGGGGTGGTGGTAGTGGTAGGCATCCAGGCCCCCATGAGTAGGGGTGGTGGTAGTGGTAGGCATCCATCCCCTATGAGTGGGGATGGTAGTAGTGACAGGCATCCAGGCACACATGAGATGGGGTGGTGGTAGTGGTAGGCATCCATCCCCTATGAGTGGGAATGGTAGTAGTGACAGGCATCCAGGCCCCCATGAGTAGGGGTGGTGGTAGTGGTAGGCATCCATCCCCCTATGAGTGGGGATGGTAGTAGTGACAGGCATCCAGGCCCCCATGAGTAGGGGTGGTGGTAGTGGTAGGCATCCAGGCCCCCATGAGTAGGGGTGGTGGTAGTGGTAGGCATCCATCCCCCTATGAGTGGGGATGGGAGTAGTGACAGGCATCCAGGCCCCCTGAGTAGGGGTGGTGGTAGTGGTAGGCATCCAGGCCCCCTGAGTAGGGGTGGTGGTAGTGGTAGGCATCCAGGCCCCCATGAGTAGGGGTGGTGTTAGTGGTAGGCATCCATCCCCTATGAGTAGGGGTGGTGGTAGTGGTAGGCATCCATCCCCTATAAGTGGGGATGGTAGTAGTGACAGGCATCCAGGCCCCCATGAGTAGGGGTGGTGGTAGTGGTAGGCATCCATCCCCTATGAGTGGGGATGGTAGTAGTGACAGGCATCCAGGCCCCCATGAGTAGGGGTGGTGGTAGTGGTAGGCATCCAGGCCCCCATGAGTAGGGGTGGTGGTAGTGGTAGGCATCCATCCCCCTATGAGTGGGGATGGTAGTAGTGACAGGCATCCAGGCCCCCATGAGTAGGGGTGGTGGTAGTGGTAGGCATCCAGGCCCCCATGAATAGGGGTGGTGGTAGTGGTAGGCATCCATCCCCCTATGAGTGGGGATGGTAGTAGTGACAGGCATCCAGGCCCCCATGAGTAGGGGTGGTGGTAGTGGTAGGCATCCAGGCCCCCATGAGTAGGGGTGGTGTTAGTGGTAGGCATCCATCCCCCTATGAGTGGGGATGGTAGTAGTGAAAGGCATCCAGGCCCCCATGAGTAGGGGTGGTGTTAGTGGTAGGCATCCATCCCCCTATGAGTGGGGATGGTAGTAGTGACAGGCATCCAGGCCCCCTGAGTAGGGGTGGTGTTAGTGGAAGGCATCCATCCCCTATGAGTGGGGATGGTAGTAGTGACAGGCATCCAGGCCCACATGAGTAGGGGTGGTGGTAGTGGTAGGCATCCATCCCCTATGAGTGGGGATGGTAGTAGTGACAGACATTCAGGCCCCCATGAGTAGGGGTGGTGGTAGTGGTAGGCATCCAGGCCCCCATGAGTAGGGGTGGTGGTAGTGGTAGGCATCCATCCCCCTATGAGTGGGGATGGTAGTAGTGACAGGCATCCAGGCACACATGAGTAGGGGTGGTGGTAGTGGTAGGCATCCAGGCCCCCCTGAGTAAGGGTGGTGGTAGTGGTAGGCATCCAGGCCCCCATGAGTAGGGGTGGTGTTAGTGGTAGGCATCCAACACCCTATGAGTGGGGATGGTAGTAGTGGTAGGCATCCAGGCCCCCATGAGTAGGGGTGGTGGTAGTGGTAGGCATCCATCCCCCTATGAGTGGGGATGGTAGTAGTGACACGCATCCAGGCCCCCATGAGTAGGGGTGGTGTTAGTGGTAGGCATCCAGGCCCCCATGAGTAGGGGTGGTGGTAGTGGTGGGCATCCATCCCCCTATGAGTGGGGATGGTAGTAGTGACAGGCATCCAGGCCCCCATGAGTAGGGGTGGTGGTAGTGGTAGGCATCCATCCCCCTATGAGTGGGGATGGTAGTAGTGACAGGCATCCAGGCCCCCATGAGTAGGGGTGGTGGTAGTTGTAGGCATCCAGGCCCCCATGAGTAGGGGTGGTGGTAGTGGTAGGCATCCATCCCCTTATGAGTGGGGATGGTAGTAGTGACAGGCATCCAGGCCCCCCTGAGTAGGGGTGGTGGTAGTGGTAGGCATCCAGGCCCCCCTGAGTAGGGGTGGTGGTAGTGGTAGGCATCCAGGCCCCCATGAGTAGGGGTGGTGTTAGTGGTAGGCATCCATCCCCCAATGAGTAGGGGTGGTGGTAGTGGTAGGCATCCATCCCCTATAAGTGGGGATGGTAGTAGTGACAGGCATCCAGGCCCCCATGAGTAGGGGTGGTGGTAGTGGTAGGCATCCATCCCCCTATGAGTGGGGATGGTAGTAGTGACAGGCATCCAGGCCCCCATGAGTAGGGGTGGTGGTAGTGGTAGGCATCCAGGCCCCCATGAGTAGGGGTGGTGGTAGTGGTAGGCATCCATGCCCCTATGAGTGGGGATGGTAGTAGTGACAGGCATCCAGGCCCCCATGAGTAGGGGTGGTGGTAGTGGTAGGCATCCAGGCCCCCATGAGTAGGGGTGGTGTTAGTGGTAGGCATCCATCCCCCTATGAGTGGGGATGGTAGTAGTGAAAGGCATCCAGGCCCCCATGAGTAGGGGTGGTGTTAGTGGTAGGCATCCATCCCCCTATGAGTGGGGATGGTAGTAGTGACAGGCATCCAGGCCCCCCTGAGTAGGGGTGGTGTTAGTGGTAGGCATCCATCCCCCTATGAGTGGGGATGGTAGTAGTGACAGGCATCCAGGCCCCCATGAGTAGGGTTGGTGTTAGTGGTAGGCATCCATCCCCCTATGAGTGGGGATGGTAGTAGTGGTAGGCATCCAGGCCCCTGTGAGTAGGGGTGGTGGTAGTGGTAGGCATCCATCCCCCTATGAGTGGGGATGGTAGTAGTGACAGGCATCCAGGCCCCCCTGAGTAGGGGTGATGGTAGTGGTAGGCATCCAGGCCCCCCTGAGTAGGGGTGGTGTTAGTGGTAGGCATCCATCCCCCTATGAGTGGGGATGGTAGTAGTGACAGGCATCCAGGCCCCCCTGAGTAGGGGGGTGGTAGTGGTAGGCATCCATCCCCCTATGGGTGTGTATGGCATTGGTGATAGCCATCCCGCCCCTATGGTTCTGCTGTTGCTAGTGTACGTCATTTCTGCATCCCTATGTGTGTGTGACATATGTTGGGTACGTGTCGTTTGTTTGTGTTGTGGGTGTTTGACTTACCGCCTGCGCCGTACGCTTCCGTACCGGTCCCGGTAATAGATGTAGAGTATTGGTAGGACCTGCGCGATGGGATTCATGGTTGGGTCGTCTCGCTCGGGTTTCTCGTGGCTTCGACTCGTACTCATCGCTGGCTTGTTCGCCTCGTCGCCGTGGATCGTCTTGTGGCGTGAATCGGAGCTTATGTACAGCTCTCCCGGATGCTCTGACGTGCCGGACGTAGCGACGGGTTCGGCGCGTACGGAAGGCGTATCGTACTAGTCCGGCCGGAAGGTGCTGTGTATGTGCTTCCGTGCGACTCGATTCGGCGTTTACGGATCCGGCTCGGACGGGGAACAGGAGCTGGAATGGGTAAGTACGGCTCGCTCGGAATCTGTGCTGTTATGCGCATCGTACTTGCTCGTTCGGACGACTGTTCGAAGCGGTCGGGAAACACGCATTCGGCTTGGTTTTTTTCCGGACGAATAGTGTTAGGTGCGCTTCCGGCCGAGATCGGAATCGACCCCTAGGTCTGAGACATGGTTGCAGGGCTACTCATGTGCGTGGTACAATCAGAGCTGCATCCCCACTAGTAATATTTGAATTACAGCCCTGGGCACACACAGTGCTTTTTACTAGGGACTTACCAGTAAATCAAATATGCCAATCATGGATAACCAATCGTAATCACAATTTACACAGGGAGCACTTGCCCTTTAGCACTGATCAGCAGTGGTAAGTGCCCAGAGTTATAAAACCAGCGAAAACAAGATGCAGCACACAGTCAAAAACAGGAGGTCAGAAGCAAAAAGACAGGGGAAAAACACGCCAAAGATGCCAGGTCTAACACGTGTCCCCCCTAGCTGAAAGTGTAGAGAACTACCCAACCTCAATGGAGTTCTCTTCACTAAGGCGGAAGAACCTGGACAGACCATCAGCATCGGCGTGCTCTGTGCCAGTTCGGTGTTCCACCGTAAAGTCCATTCTCTGTAGGGAGATGGACCACAGCAACAGTTTTGGGTTCTCACCCCTCATTTGCATTACCCATTTGAGGGGCCTGTGGTCTGTCTGAACCTGGAAATGAGACCCAAACACGTAGTGTCTTCGCTTCTTCAGCACCGAGATCACAGCAAAAGCTTCCCTTTCAATTGCACTACACCTTTGTTCCTGAGGAAGTAGGCTCCTACTAATGAAAGCCACAGGTTTATCTAGGCCCTCTTCATTTAGCTGTGAAATCACAGCTCCCACACCATGCTCTGAGGCATAATTCTGCACCACAAACTTGGAGAAGTCAGGAGCCTTGAGCAGGGGCGCCGTGCACATGGCCTCCTTCAGGGTATCAAAAGCAGTCTGGCATGCCTCAGTCCAGAATACCTGATGTTGCTGCTTCCTTGAAGTCAGCCCTAGTCAAGGGGGCAACAATGGTGCCATACCACAAATCTGACCTCTCCTGGGCCCCCTTTGTCAATGCAATCTGCCAGTACCCAGACGTTAGATCAAGCATACTGAGGAACTTGGCAGCTCCCAGGCGATTAATGAGCTCATCAGCTCGGGGGATAGGGTGAGCATCAGTCTTAGTGACAGTATGGAGCCCACGGTAGTCCACACAGAATCGCTGTTCGAGGTGGCACTGGATGCAGCAGATTTGGGAGCCAAGACCACTGGGCTGGACCAAGGACTGCTGGAGTGCTCAGTCGCCCCTAAAGCTAACATCTTGGATACCTCCTCCTTGATGCTAGCTTTCACTCAGTCTGTCAACCTTTAATTCTTGTTCTTCACATGTTGACTGTCCCCAGTGTCAATATCATGCGTGCACCATTGGGTGACTCCTGAGGTAAGTGAGAACAGAGTGGCAAACTGCCCCAGCAACTGGCAACTGTCACTATGCAGCTCCAGGGTCAGTGTAGGGGAGAGGACCACACCCTTCACTGACCCATCCTGCTCCTTGGCAGACAGGAGGATGGGGAGAGGTTCACTCTCCTCTTCCACCCCATCATCATTAGCCAAGAACATGGTCCACTCAGACCTCTCAAAGTGGGGTTTGAGGCGGTTCACGTGTAGGACCCTCAAGGCGTTCCTATGAGTCTGCAAGTCCACCAGGTAGGTGACATCACTCTTGCGCTCCTTCACCTCGTATGGGCCAGACCTGTTGTCTTGTAGAGCACGGGGCTCTACTGGCTCCATTACACACACTTTCGTACCAGGCTGAATCTCAACCAGAGTGGTAGTGTGGTCGTACCAACGTTTCATGTCCTCCTGACTTGCTTCCAGGTTCTCCTGAGCGAGTTTACTGAAGCGGGCTGCCTGGTTTCAAAAGGCCAGCATGTATCTAAATACATCCTGGGGTAGCTTCCTATGAGCTTCTTCCCAGCCCTCCTTAATCAAACTGAGAGGTCCTTTCACAGGGTGCCTGTACAACAACTCAAAGGGGTTAAAGCCAACCTCCTTCTGTGGTACCTCTCTGTGAGCAAAGAGAAGGCATGGCAAGAGGACGTCCCACTTACGCCTCATGGGTTCTGACAGACCCCCAATCATGCCTTTTAAGGTAAGTTTGAATCTCTCAACCAATCCATTACTCTGGGGGTGGTAAGGAGTGGTGAATTTGTAGTTCACCCCACACTCCTTTAACATGGCCTTCATGTATAGCGACATGAAGTTGGTACCCTGGTCAGATACCACCTCCTTGGGGAAACCCACATGGGTAAAGATCCCCATTAGTGCCCGGGCCACAACAGGTGCCATCACTGTCCTCTGGGGGATAGCGTCCGGGTACCTGGTGGCATGGTCCATCAATACCAGGATGAACCTGTTGCCCATGGCTGTCTTGGGATCCAGAGGCCCCACATTGTCAATTCCCATGCGTTCTAAGTGATATCTAATCAGGGTACAGGATCTACTGAGCACTCCATCAGCGAACGCTTTATGTACGACATTCTCCAAATTGGTGACCCCTACTGGCCTTCAGCACACCTAACCAACTGACTGGGCACTATTGTATACGCCCACCTAATAAGTAATATCTAATCAGGGTACAGGATCTCCTCATCTCCTGGCACTGTAGATAAATGACCACTACATTCAGCCCCATGCTTGCTCTGATCTACTGAGCACTGTGTCAGTGAACACTTTTATGTACGACATTCTAATAGGGCTTTTACACCATCTGGCCCAGTACAGATAATGCCTATACAGTGAATTACCCCATTTGGGATGCCAATGCTCCTGTTTAGCTCCCAATGCATTTTTATTTTTTATTTTTCATTCACTCAACTTCTGAATTTTCCTAGGCCTAGTACCTCACCTAGCACCACTCTAACATGGCGCCTATTTTTGGAATTACAACATGGTGCCGGGATGTGGACTTCATACACACCCCATCACTGCTCTCGCGTATATGATCACATGTTCTCTGGTGAACTTCATTACCTCGTCCCTTTTGGGATTCCATCACCTTCTGTGATGGCAGGACGCAGGGTATGTTCCCTACCACACGGGGATTCAACCAATGTGAATACAAGCTTGATTCATTCACCGGCATCCTGTACATCGGTTTGAGTGGCACCCAGAGTGTTTTTCAAAAGCCTGCGCCCTGCCTACTTTTGACCATGTGGTGCGGCTTGATATAAGCAGCCCTGCACTGTCTTACTTTTTTAAAGAACCCTAGCGGGGCTCACGGTCCATATTTCCATTCTGGCGATCGAACCCCGCCAGACATTCCCCCGTGGGCAAGCTCTCCCCTTTCTCCCTGAGCCCCCACGGGCTGTCTCTGCTTGGTTCCATGATCAAGATCCCCACCCAGGTTTTCCGTTTGCCTCACTACTACAGCACCGAGAACCGGTTTTATTAGTCCAAATTACCGGTTCATCGGCCATACCTGTTGCCCACCATACATGTGGTATAACAGATAATCAGGTAGAGAACAGCATTTTCTATGAATTCCACTTGGTTTGCCCTACGTCACTCCCTCCTCAATGCAATACTGTAGGACAAGCTGTGATCACCATCTATAATTGTGTTCAAACTTGCAGGTACCTAGTCACCCCAATGTACGAGCGTCCTAGCCCATGCGACACGGACCAGTAGCCCACTCCTTTAGGTAAGTCACCGCTATGTACACAGGCCATTGTTTGGCAATCAATATGGCATGATGTCAGGAGAGCATGCGCTGGGGCACACCTGCGATGGTACACCTCCACTGCCCTCGCAGTGGAGCATCACATTAAGTGAAACACCAACTCACTGGCACCGTCATTACCTTATCCATACTAATAAGAATAATTGCATGAGCGATTAACGGACGTGTTGCTGTTGTAGTGTTGTGGGATTATACCTGTTTTTAATGAATTTTTTCCCATACGTATTATTATTTAATGTTTTTAAAGTGATCTGCAACATTCTCCAGTCAAACATCACGCACCCTGGCTGAGATATCCAAGATGCCTTGATTATTTAATTGTGTCATTGTTTGTCTCCCCCTCCAGGTTCATCCATAAGGTACATTGTTTGTCTATATAAATTATATGACACTACAAGTCTAATATTTAAGGGTACAGTACTACACAGACACGCACCTACACCGTCCCTACATGAGTAGAAAAGGATCTCCCGGTCCTGACAAAATGCCAAGATCCCTCGGACTATAAAAGGCATGAAACTTGTTGAGCCCTTTCACATAACATACACTATTTTGAGCTTGAGAGACCTCGTATATCCTCCTCTAGCTACAACTCTTTAGTCTTTTGTTTTTACTATAGCATAGGAACCCATCCAACAAAGAACCCTGTGGGATTCCTATAGCTATTTTTATCTTGCACAGACCATTTCTCCACCTCTACTCATACCACTCCTAAAAACACGCCCCTCCACCCCGTCGACCTCACTTCGGCAAAAAGAAAAGACCTCCGGCAAAGAGCCTCCTGGTGGGCCACATTGGGCATTGCAGTGCCGGCCCAATGAGGAGCTGCCCGATGATGAGGCATGACACCCCTTGGGGTGAGCGAGAGCCCTTGCTCCTAAAAGAGCCACTCCCCATCTGTCCTTCTTACTTAGATACCTGGAACACAAACCCCACACCATCCTCACCCTTGCTGCTGCCATTAGTAACTGCATACCCTTGTTCTTTCAATTGATGCATTGGGGCGCATATCCTGGACCTGTGTTAAGCCCCAGTCCCTCTCTTTGTGGTTTGTTTCAAGCACTCAAAGCCATCATTGTTTTGCTCAGTATGCCACCTCAGTTGTGCCCTAGCCTTTGTAAATCAGTCTTCCTCCTGCTCCTTAAGGGACCAATTCAGCCAGACTAGGCAAGCCAGGCCCTCCCTAAACTGAAAGACAAGCAACTCCAGACTGGTTTTGCCCTAGTTATGGTCTCTTCAGCCGGGTACCGATTGTTTCCAGTGACACAGTGACCACGGGACTCACATCAGGGCATACCCATGGCACTTTGGGTGGTAGATAAAGCACACAAAGGTTGATGGAAGGCTGCTTGCAATAAGTCTAACCACTGGCAATAGCTAGAGGTAACACTCCAACCCATCGTTATTTTGCTCACCATGCCACCTCAGTTTGGACCCAGCCATATGCAAAATAGTGTTCACCGTGCTCCTCATGGGAACAGTGGAGGCTGAACTGCAAAGTCAGGTCCTCCCTGAACCAGAACACAAGCAACCCAGGAGGGTTTTGGCCTAGTTATTGGCTCATCATCTGGGTACAGCTTGGTTACAGTGACACCGTGAACACAGGGCCCACATCTGGTCATACCCATGAAACACACAAAAGGTTATGGAAGGCTGCTTACAGAGTGGTTTCAGCCTAGTTAATGGCTCATTATCCAGGTACAGCTTGGTTACAGTGGCACAGTGAGCATGGGACCCACATCTGGCCATATCCATGCCACTAAGCTTCGGTATATGAAACACACAAAAGGTGATGGGAGCCTGCTTGCACTACGTATAACTACTGGCAATAGCTATGGTTAGCACTCCACCCCATTCTTCTTTTGCTCACTATGACACCTCATTTTGGACCCAGTCATATGCAAATAAGTGTTGCCCCTGCTCCTCCTGGAACCATTCCAGGCCTAACTGCCAAACCAGGTCCTCCCTGAACTGAAACAGATGTTCTGCCCTAGTTATGGGTAGGCTTGAGCGTGAAATTCCGCTCCGCTCATAGAGTTTGCAGAGTTTTTCCAACTCTAAGCTCCGCATAGTGTGCGGACTTCTGAAAAACTCTGCCCCGCATAGCAGAGCACAGTTTTTTCCTCACTGTGCTTGCCAACGTTAAGTTGATGAGTTTTAGCGAGGATAGTCTTACTCCAGGCCACCTGTCGGTGAGATTTCTCAAAGCGTGCGGTCGCGGATGGCCGCTACTGCTCGCGTTGAGAAACATTCCGCTCACATTGAGGAAGCTGCAGCTCGAGTAGAACTTCTGCTCGAGCTGCAGAAAGAAGCAACGCCCTCTTGCTCTGTACATGGTGCAATTCGTGTTGATTTTCCAGTGCAGGACAAACACCTGGCACTAAAAATCAGCAAAAATGGCACGACCTAACGGACTCCGCCACTTGCGGTACTCCGCATAGCGCAGCAGATTTAGCCCAGGCCTATTTACAGGGTCTTAAGCTGGGTACACTTTGGTTGCCAACGTTAAGTTGATGAGTGTTAGCGAGGATAATCTTACTCCAGGCCACCTGTCGGTGAGATTTCTCAAAGCGTGCGGTCGCGGATGGCCGCTACTGCTCACGTTGAGAAACATTCCGCTCACATTGAGGAAGCTGCAGCTCGAGTAGAGCTTCTGCTTGAGCTGCAGAAAGAAGCAACGCCCTCTTGCTCTGTACATGGTGCAATTCGTGTTGATTTTCCAGTGCGGGACAAACACCTGGCACTAAAAATCAGCAAAAATGGCACGACTTAACGGACTCCGTCACCGGCGGTACTTCGCTTAGCGCAGCAGATTTAGCCCAGGCCTATTTACAGGGTCTTAAGCTGGGTACACTTTGGTTATAGTGACACAGTGAGCACGGGAGCCATGTGTGGGCATACCCTTCCCACTTAGGGCAGTACATGAAACACACAAAAGGTGATGGGAGACTGCTTAAAATAAGTGTACGGACTGACGATAGCTCAGGCTAACACCCCAACCCATCCTTCTTTTGTCAACCATGCCACCTCAGTTTGGACCCAGCCATATGCAAATCTATCTTTACCCTGGTCCTCATTTATAACTCAGCAGGGTGCAGATAAATATTCTGCTTCTTCAACTGTAAGTTGTAGTTAAAATCTAAAAAGAATGTATTATAACTAAAATTTTTACGTAAAATACACAGTTGGTCCTGCAATGTGTTTTGATCCTTAATACTTTTAAATATTCCAATAACAAAATGAATGTCACCTCAGAATTATATCTGTACATCGAAAGCGCATTGTAAAATCACAGATTATTTTTGTAGCTAATGTAAAAACTGTTTGCATAACTCTATCAGTATTGGTCTATGTTTGTATGGGAATGGAAAAAAATAATGCCATGGCAATGTGTGTACAGCTCAGTTGGGCTTGTTAAGTTGCATTCTACTAGTTGATGTTATCATATATTTAAATGTTGTCTCTGATCGCCATATGCTGTCAATAAAGCATCCAGTACATAACATATAAATGGTGGTTTTCCCTTCTAATCCTATCCTGTATTGGTTTACAGGGTCATATATGACCTTGAATATCACTGAAATAGTTGTAGGTAGAGTATAATATTCTACAGTCTAGTCTATTTCCTATGTAGTGTGCCTCTTTACTACTGGTTGGGCTATGTTAGTAGGCCAATGTAACATATTACCAATCACACTGTTTCTTTCATGCATGTAAGATGATAAATAGTATGTAATTGGACAGGGTGTGTATGCCAGTACATCCATGTTTCAGTTTCCTACATTCAGTCAGTGTTTCTTGAAGGTTTGAACTACTCTTCAAAGAAGATGGTTCTTGTGTGGATCATTGGCCACAGTTATATCTTTTGGGCTCTAAAACATGTCATGAGGTGTGGAATTGAGCAGAATTTATGTTTACCAACAGTAAAATCACATGGCTGGCTGAAAGAGGTTTAAGGTGGAATAACATCCTACCTCTTATTTCCTCTCTTACTGATTCTGTGCATCTCCATTTTATAATTATTCATAATATTGTTCACCTCACTGGTGTTCAAATTAAAATAGAGATGAAACGGACATTTGCATCTTTAATGGCTCTATTTCCTCACACCCATGTTGTGTTTTCAAATATTTGCCAAAGGATATAATGGAAGTACTCATTAGTAAATGCAAAAAAGTATGAGAAAATGTGTCGACATATTAACAAAACGGTGTCTGCCTTCCATAGAGATCACAGCATGTCTTCGCTATATCGCCTAAACATTGTCTTTTCACAAGCTGAACTATGTTGTGCCGATGGTGTATAGTTTACCTCCGATAGCAATAATGTGTTCATTAACAACATCCTGTAATTCCTGCTCAATCATATGGAAATCCAAATTACGCACTTGTAATCAAATGCTCTTTTAAGAGCCAACATAAGAGGATGATGAGGAAATAGAAAAATATCTCGGTCTTTTAAAAAAATACTTTTGCGGTACTGCGGTATTCTCTAGAGACTCACGCAAAAGTACAGCGGTACTCAAGTTTAAAAAAAATACCATATAGGCATTTGGACATTTTATTTCCTTCATATCAGTACTATAGTAAACTAATACTACTTAACAGTAGAACACAGAGATTGATTTTAAAGTGATTGTAGAGGTGTATTTCAAAATACAGGCAAACTGCTCCACAAAACAACATGGCTGCCTTCATGGTTTGTAAAAGAACACATTAGCCAATCAGGATAATCCCTTGTACTGCGGTACTACCATGGCCATAGAAATGCCTAAAAATAAATACTTTATAGCTTAACATTTATATCCTCTACTTACCTGCACTACCACACAGAATCATCTACAGCCCCTTCTATGCAATACTTCCAAATTTCAGAAAAATTCGCTGACGGTTTTTGGTGCTATGAAAAATACATAATTCTGTCGAAAATGCATTGGATTACAAGCCAGTTTTGGGACAACCCTTTTTTCTTGCACCCCTTTGACAAAACGCTGCAAAACTTTCAGGACTCCAAGAATGTAACAAGGGCAGCAGGTCTGCAAACTTTAGGGCACATTCGTCAAGCGGGTGCAAAGTTAATAAGGGGAGAAAATCTGAAAAATCCCTGTCTCTGGTTACCCTAACTATAACTACAGAGTTATAACAATCAAACAAAGAAGAAGACATGACTAAGCCCAATTGCTGGATTCCACTTCAAAAGTGCAAACAACAACATGTAATCCTCGGATCTTTCCTGACTGTTTCGACTCTATCACTGAGTCTGGTTCACAGGTGTGCGAGGTTACTACTTAAAGTGACCATGTGCATAAATACGAGCAATTATGTAATTTTGGAGTTTATTAAAACATACAATCACCTGTATGCATTTCGAATATAATATTCAGTACTTTTCCCTTACAGTGCATATATCCATCAAGGTTGAATACCATCAAACCACTGCATTAAATATAGCGTTGCTGGCCAGGTAGAGTAACTGCCTGTATAAACAGTAAAGTCCATTTCAGCACAATGTTGTCCAGTCTCAAATAATGTTTGCACACACGAGGGTCCAGAATGAAAAGGAGGCAGTAACATACCTTAAACATAAAATTTTGGGAGCGAGACCCACTTGCCTCACCTTCAAATAGAGGATTTTCCCAAGATTGTGAATGTGCAAGGTGAGCAAGGGATGATGTCATCAGTGATGTCATTTGAGATGTCATCAGTGATGTCATCAGTGATGTCACTGACCATCTCATGAGTGATGTAATAGGTGAGGTCATAATCAGTGCATTGCGGGGGCGTAAGTTATAGTTAGCTCAGGTAACTATAACAGCTGAATTTCTATGGTTTTTGCGAGCAACATCTGAGCCTAACTATAGCGTCCCTGCAAACTTTGGTTTTTCAGTGAAAAAATATATATATATATATCTAGATATGTATATATGTATATATATATATATATAGCTATATATATATGTCTATATATATCTGTATATATATCTATATATATATTCACTGAAAAAACCATAGGTTTTAGGGACAGTTATAGTTAGTTGGACATTGCACTCGTACAAAACCCGTGAAATTCCCCGTTATAGTTAGTTCAGCTAACTATAACTCGCGCCCGCAATGCACTGCTGATGACGTCACATATTACATCACTCATGACATGGTCAGTGACATCACTGATGACATCACTGATGACATCTCAAATGACATCACTGATGACATCACTGATGACATCATCCACGTGATAATCTAATGCACCTCCTCACACCCTAATATAACCTTTGATACACCCACTCTAAATTACAGACTGCCATTCGCAAAACCATAGACACTCCAACACCAATAACTACATACCCACTCACTGATTCTTAGGTCTACACACACATCCACTCACTCACCCGTACAGTCACTCATACTTACGGTCACTCAGTACAGGACTATCATATGCACTCATAGTCCTATATAGACACTCAAACACCGCCACTCATCCATAGAGGTACTCACACACCTAGTCAGTCATGCAAATAATTAAACACACTGCCATTTACTCACCTATACAGTTATACACACACCAGCTCACTTACTCATACAAATACTAGCACATTCTTACGCTCTTATACAATCACTGATACAAGCACACACTCATCCATACAGTCACTAACACAATCACACACTCTCGCTTATAGCTATTTATATACTCCAACACACATATATACTGCCTTTCACATATGTAGTTACTCACACATGTACCACTGGGACATACATTCACTCACTAACACACTCTTACACACACTTACCCACCCATACAGTCTATCACAGATGCACTCTTGAAACCATCCACCCAGTGAATCACCCACTCACACATCTATGCACAGAGTCGCACACACCCCACCCACACAAACACTCAGGCACCCATACAGATACTCAGACAACCAATCAATAACTCATATAGACACTCATGTAGCTATTCACAAACCCATGCAGCCACTTATACAGCAACAGACAGACGGATACAGACATTCACCCAGTTTAGTCACTAACCCATGCATTCAGTAAGATACGTTTAATCACTCACTTATAGAGTTAGTCACGCACCTACTAAATCATCCATACAGACACTTATACACCCACTCATTCTTCAATACGCCTTTTCCTATATATATTAAAAATATTTAAACTTTACAGAAACACACAGTCACTGGATGATGTCATCAGTGATGTCATTTGAGATGTCATCAGTGATGTCTTCAGTGATGTCACTGACCAAGTCATGAGTGATGTAATATGTGACGTGATCAGCAGTGCATTGCGGGGGCGCGAGTTATAGTTAGCTGAACTAACTATAACGGGGGAATTTCACGGGTTTTGTACGAGTGCAATGTCCAACTAACTATAACTGTCCCTAAAACCTATGGTTTTTTCAGTGAATTTGTAAGGTTTTTTAAATGCTAATTTCTAACTATAACGTGCCTGAAACCTATGGTTTTTTCAGTGAATTTCAAAGGTTTTTTAAATGCTAATTCCTAACTATAACATGTCTGAAACCCATGGTTTTTTTCAGTGAATTTCAAAGGTTTTGTAAATGACAATTTTTAAATGTATTAATTGTTATATTTATTTTTTTGATACTGATTTACTACATTTTTTTAAACTATTTATTTTTAGATATTTTATTTTTTAAATTACATTGTAATTACATTATACATTACATTACAAAATATACTTTCTCAGAATGAATTACTTTAGTTTAAATACTTTGCAAATAGGCAATAGACTTTTAAGTACAGTAGTTACAGTTGTTGCAATGGGCAACACAATTTCAAACACAATGCAACATTGAGCTCAATGTGAATTTCTAGTTAAATGCAATTAGTTACTTTATGGATTACTTTCTAACCACAGGACTGGATCCTAGATTCAGTCCTGCGACATCTCCTGTAAACAGTTGAGTAAAAGCGTTTTGGTTACAGTAGTGATTTTTAAGGAATATTATTGTATTTTTAAAAGTTGACACTTAGAAACTTTTTCACATAGAATCACCAATGTTATCCTATGGGAGGAAATTCACTTAGCAGGTAAGTAGTGTTATCATTACTTTTTCTTACTCAGTGGTGGATCCTGGATCCAGCACTGGTGCATCTCCTATAAACAGAATGCGTTTAAGTCATACAGGCGATTTTTAAGGAATATTTGTAGTTTGTGAAAATCGACACTTTGAAACTTTTCTGCTGAAAACCAGACAATGGATTCCTATGGAAGGAAATACAAGTTACTGGTAAGTACGGTTAAAATTACTTTTCAGGATCAGTACTGGGCTCAAAGATGCAGCACTGAGGTCTCTCCTGATAACAGGTGAGTAAATCGGAATTCGTAGTTCTGCTGATTTTAGAGGAATATTTGTATGTTTCAAAAATCGACACTTAGAAACTTTTTCAGCAAAAAGCAGGCAATGATATCCTATGGAAGGAAATACAAGTTACTGGTAAGTACGGTTAGAATTACTTTTCAGGGTCAGTGCTAGGCTAAAAGATGCAGCACTGGGTTCTCTCCTGATAACAGGTGAGTAAATCGGAATTCGTACTTCGGCTGATTTTAGAGGAATATTATAAAGTTCCAAAACTCCACACTTAGAAGAATTTCCAAGTGAAACCAGTCATTGTTAGCCTATGGAAGGAAATTCAAGTTACTGGTAAGTACGGTTAGAATTATTTTTCAGGATCTGTACTGGGCTCAAAGATGCAGCACTGAGGTCTCTCCTGATAACAGGTGAGTAAATTGGAATTCGTAGTTCAGCTGATTTTAGAGGAATATTATAAAGTTCCAAAACTCCACACACAAGAATTTCCAAGTGAAACCAGTCAATGTTAGCCTATGGAAGGAAATTCAAGTTACTGGTAAGTACGGTTAAAATTACTTTTCAGGATCAGTACTTGGCTCAAAGATGCAGCACTGAGGTCTCTCCTGATAACAGGTGAGTAAATCAGAATTCTTAGTTCGGCTGATTTTAGAGGAATATTTGCACAATGGTGAAGGAAGGGGGTGGGGCCTAAGGTGACATGTCTGCAAACACGCCCTGTGGCGCGTTTTAAGTTGGAGAATTAATTCCTCCTCAATGCCGAGGGTCCCTAGGGGCCAACTAGCCCACCAGATACCTCCAGTATGCGCCAGAGAGCTGCGTTGCAGAGAGGTGTTCAGAGGCCACGCCCCTTTTGCACCTCTCTGCAACGCAGCTCTGTGGCGCTCTGGACGTACCTGGTGGGCTAGTTGGCCCCAGGGACCCTCAGGATTGAAGGGGATTTAATTCCCCATCTTAAAACGCGCCACGGGGCCTGTTTGCACACTTGTCACCTGAAGCCCCGCCCCCTCCCTTCACCACTGTGCAACGCACCCCGTGGCGCGTTTTAAGTTGGGGTATTAAGTCCCCTTGAATCATGAGGGTCCCTGGGGTCCAACTAGGCCACCCTGTACCTCCAGTATGCTCCAGGAGCTGCGTTGCAGAGAGGTGTTCAGAGGCCACGCCCTTTTACACCTCTCTGCAATGCAGCTCTGTGGCGCTTTCTGGACATACCTGGTGGGATATTTGGCCCCCAGGGACCCTCAGGATTGAAGGGGATTTAATTCCCGTCTTAAAACGCGCCACGGGGCCTGTTTGCACACATGTCACCTTTAGCCCCGCCCCCTCCCTTCACCACTGTGCAAACGCGCCCCGTAGACACGGCTACAGCCCGAACTGCTGAACGGAATTGCACAAAATTTGGCAAAGAGGTAGTTCTTGGTTCAGAAAGAACCCTTTTTGTTAAATGGTGTAAATCCGATCAGTAGTTGCTGAGAAAATCAAAAGTAAAACCACATATATATCTATGGCCGCGGTGGATCCGCGCACCTTGAGAGCACCCTCCCGATCACAAGCTGTATGCAAATTGGCTGTCAACACTCCAAACCAGGAAGTGTTGGTAGCCATCTTGTGCCTCGGTAGAACCGAGGCACAAGAAAAGAGAAAAACAAATGCGCAAAACGCAAAAAAGGGGCAGGGTAGAAACACCCTACCCCCTAGGCCTGCTCAGGGGGTCCCACAAGGACCCCCAGGGCCAAAAACATTTTTTTTTTTTTTAAATCGGCGGGATGCGCTTAGGATGTGCGGATCCCGCCGTGAAAAAAAAAACGAAGCGCGGGCTCCCGCGCTTCGTTGTTAATTGGCCCCCAGGTGGGCCAAGTCCCGGGGGCATGCGTGGTTTATTAAATATATGTTGGGGGGCCTCTAAGGCCCCCCCAAGCCCTGGGGACCGCCACCCCTGGGGCTTTAAATAACAAATGGTGCGGGAGGGCACTTGGCCCTCTCGCAGCCCCGGGGACCGCCACCCCCTGGGGCTTCTTTTTTTTAATTACAATTACCTGTGTGGGGGGCTCGAGCCCCCCCATGCACCCAGGGGACCGCCACCTCCCCAGGGCACTAAATATCAGAGCCCCGGGGACCACCACCTCCCCGGGGCTTTGAAGCTGTTGGGAGCTGGGCCGCGCGGCCCCCCTCCTGGAGCCAGTGATGGCCCTGGGGACCAGTGCCGGCTCCTGCAGTGTCCCGGGGTGCCCACCCCCGGGACACTGCTGTTTGCTATGACAGGACGGGAGCCTCATGGCTCCCGTCCTGTCATAGCAAACTTGCTTTGAGTTTTGGAAGAGAGAGTAGGAAACCTGCTCTGTCTTCCAAAATTCAAAGCAAATTGCTTTTCCACACGGGGAGCTGCATCTAAGCAGTTCCCCGTGTGGAAAAGCAATGCCGGCTCCCGAGGGACACGGGGAGCCGGCGGGACTGTGGAGGGATTGGGGACCCCCCCATGGTCCCCAACGGAGAGGGCCAGCCCGGGGGATGGGGTCCCCGGGGCTACAAGTGGCTCGGGATGGGGCCGCGCGGCCCCCTTCCCAAAATTTTGAATAAAAAAAATTACAATTAAAAAACAAAGGCCGGCTCCGGGGGATGGGGTCCCCGGGGCCATAAGTGGCCTGAGGAGGGGGGCAACGCAGCCCCCCTCCAAAACATTTAAAAAAAAAAAAAAAGGACATGCCCCGGGGGATGGGGTCCCTGAGGCCGATTAAGGCCTCGAGAGGGGGGCCACGCGGCCCCCTTCCAAATTTTTGTATTTAAAAAAAAAAAATATTAGTGGGCCGGCCCTGGGGGCTGGGGTCCCCAGGGCCAATAAATTAGAAAAAGAAGGGGGGCCACACAGCCCCCTTCTTAAAAAAAAAAAAATACCGGCATCGCGCCGGAGGCCACGCCCCTCCTGTAGCACTCTGCAAACGCGCCCTGGCGCGTTTGCAGATGGGGAACGAGTTCCCCTTGAATACTGGGGTCCTGGGGCCAACTAGCCCACCAGGAACCTCCAGTATGCGCCAGGGGGCTGCGTTGCAGAGAGGTGTTCTGAGGCCACGCCCCTTTTTACACCTCTCTGCAACGCAGCTCTGTGGCGCTTAATGGAGGTAGCTGGTGGGCTAGTTGGCCCCAGGGACCCTCAGGATTCAAAGTGACCTAATCCCGCAACTTAAAACGCGCCACGGGGCGCGTTTGCACAGTGGGGAAGGGAGGGGGCGGGCCTGAGGTGACATGTGTGCAAACACGCCCTGTGGCGTGTTTTAAGTTGGGGGATTAAGTCCCCTTGAATCCTGAGGGTCCCTGGGGTCCAACTAGCCCACCAGGTACCTCCAGTAAGCGCCACAGAGCTGCGTTGCAAAGAGGTGTAAAAAGGGGCGTGGCCTCGGACCACCTCTCTGCAACGCAGGCCTGTGGTGCTTACCGGAAGTACCTGGTGGGCTAGTTGGGCCCCAGGGACCCTCAGGATTCAAGGTGACCTAATACCCCAACTTAAAACGCGCCACGGGGCGCGTTTGCACAGTCGTGAAGGGAGGGGGCGGGGCCTCAAGTGACATGTGCGCAAACACGCCCTGTGGTACACGCCCTGTGGTGCGTTTTAAGTTGGGGAATTAATTCCCCTTGAATCCTGAGGGACCCTGGGGGCTAACTAGCCCACCAGGTACCTTCAGTAAGCACAACAGAGTTGCGTTGCAGAGAGGTGAAAAAAGGTGCAACTCAGCTCTGTGGTCCTAACTGTAGGTACCTGGGGGGCTAGTTGGGCACCAGGGACCCTCAGGATTCAAGGGGACTTAATCCTGCAACTTAAAATGCGCCACGGGGTGCGTTTGCACACATGTCACCTCAGGCCCCCCCTCCCTTCACCACTGTGCAAACGCTCCTTGTAGCGCGTTTTAAGAGGTAGTTTTAATCCCCCTGCCCTATTATGTACTAGGGACTTACAGAAGAGGTCATGCTAATCACAGGGGTACCCCAACGCATACTGTTCCCTAGTGTATGTAGGTGTTTTCACTGTATTCTAAGTGTCTTTTAGCATAGCACTGGCTCTGGTTAGTCAGAGTCAGTTACCACCAGTACCCGTCTGAAAAAGTTGTGGGCACAGGATGATTTTGCAACAAGGCCTCTTTCTGCTCCTCTGTTGGTTCTTTCTGCACATCTTTTGCTTCTTCCTGCACTTTTCTTCGTCTTTGTGGACTTCTGTTGCTTCTTTCTGCATTTCTTTTGCTTCTTTCTGTGCATTTTTTCTTCTTTCTTCACATGTCCTACCTCTGTAGGCATAGTTAGAAACTAGCATTTAAAAACCTTTGAAATTCACTTAAAAACCATAGGTTTTAGGCACGTTATAGTTAGAAATTAGCATTTAAAAAACCTTTGAAATTCACTGAAAAACCATAGGTTTCAGACACGTTACAGTTAGAAATTAGCATTTAAAAAACCTTTGAAATTCACTTAAAAAACCATAGGTTTCAGGCACGTTATAGTTAGAAATTAGCATTTACAAAACCTTTGAAATTCACTGAAAAAACCATAGGTGATGTCACTGACCATGTCATGAGTGATGTAATATGTGACGTCATCAGCAGTGCATTGCGGGGGCGCGAGTTATAGTTAGCTGAACAAACTATAACGGGGGAATTTCACGGGTTTTGTACGAGTGCAATGTCCAACTAACTATAACTTTCCCTAAAACCTATGGTTTTTTCAGTGAATTTCTAAGGTTTTTTAAATGCTAATTTCTAACTATAACGTGCCTGAAACCTATGGTTTTTCAGTGATTATATATATATATATATATATATATATATATATATATACATATATATTCCCTACTGGCGGTCGCCAGTAGGTAGTTATTATCCATAGGAAATTTGTAACATTCTTTTCCCAATAACTTTGGCGTCGTTTGATGAATCTTCGCGAAATTTTCAAAACTAGTGGGCGCTCCGGTCAGCTCCTGTCTTGAAAGTTTCTGGGTGATTTGGCAAGCGGGGCCGAGAAAAAGGGGGGTCCAAAAACGTGTTTTCTCCATGTTAATTCCCATAGGAAACTTTAGCCACGGCTACAGCCCGAACTGCTGAACGGAATTACACCAAATTTGGCAAAAAGGTAGTGCTTGGTTCAGAAAGCGCCCTTTTTTTTAAATGGTGTAAATCAGTTCAGTAGTTGCTGAGAAAATCAAAAATAAAAGTTTCGATATTTAGAGGCACGGAGGATCCACGGACCCTCCCGACCACGAGCTTTATTCTAATTGGCTGTCAACACTCCAAACCAGGAAGTGTTGGCAGCCATCTTGTGACTCGGTAGAACCGAATCACAAGAAAACAGAAAAACAGTCACGTAAAACAAGAAAAGGGGGCAGGGTAGAAACACCCTGACCCCCCAGGCCTGCTCAGGGGGTCCCACAAGGACCCCGAGGGCCCAAAAAAGCATTTTTTTTTTATAAAGCACCGAGATGCGCGGAGGATCCGCAGATCCGGCCGCAAAAATAAATAAAACGAAACGCGGGCTTCCGCGCTTCGTTATTAATTAGCCCCCGGGTGGGCCAAGTCCCGGGGGCATGTAAAAAAATGTGTGGGGGGGCCCCAATCCCCCCACGCTGCCCCGGGGACCGCCACCCCCTGGGGCTTTGCACAAATATTTGCGGGGGCACACGGCCCCCCCGCAGCCCCGGGGACCGCCACCCCCGGGGCTTTCATTAATAAATTTGTGGGGGGCACATGGCCCCCCTGCTGCCCCGGGGACCGCCACCCCCGGGGCTCTTATTTTTTTAATAATACCTGTGTGGGGGGGCTCGAGCCCCCCACATGCCCCGGGGACTGCCACCTCCCAGGGGCTCTAATTATTCAAATTTGGGGGTCCGTGACGGACCCCCAAGCCCCGGGGACCACCACCTCCCCGGGGCTTTGCCAATGGTGGGAGGGGGGCCGCGCGGCCACCCTCCTGGAGCCAGTGATGGCTCTGGGACTGCCACCCCCCAGGGCCAGCTCCTGCAGTGTCCCGGGGTGCCCACCCCCAGGACACTGCTGTTTGCAATGACAGGGCAGGAGCCACGCGGCTCCCGCCCTGTCATTGCAAACTGTGGTTTGGGTTTTGAAAGCGAGAGCAGGAAACCTGCTCTCGCTTTCAAAAATCAAACCAGATTGCTTTTCCACACGGGGAGCTGCATGTTAGCAGCTCCCCATGTGGAAAAGCAATGCCGGCTCCCGCAGGACGCGGGGAGCCGGCGGGACCGTGGGGGAATTGGGGACCCCCCACACTCCCCAATGAGAGGCCAGGCCCGAGGGATGGGGTCTCCAATAATTTAATTTAAAAAAAAAAAACACTGGCCATGCCCCGGGGGATGGGGTCCCCGGGGCCCCCTTCCATTTTTTAAAAAAAAATAGGGGTGAGGCCCTGGGGGATGGGGTCCCCAGGGCCAATAAAATAGGAAAGGAAGGGGGGCCACACAGCTCCCATTCTTAAATTTTTTTTTTTTAAAGACCGGCATTGCGCCAGAGGCCCCGCCCCCTCCCTGCAGCACTCTGCAAACGTGTTGTAAGATGGGGAACTAATTCCCCTTGAATACTGGGGGTCCCTGGGGGCCAACTAGCCCACCAGGAACCTCCAGTATGCACCAGGGAGCTGCGTTGCAGAGAGGTGTTCAGAGACCATGCCCCTTTTTACACCTCTCTGCAACGCAGCTCTGTGGCGCTTACTGGAGGTACATGGTGGGCTAGTTGGACCCCAGGGACCCTCAGGATTCAAGGGGACTTTATCCCCCAACTTAAAACGCGCCACGGGACGCGTTTGCACAGTGGTGAAGGGAGGGGGCTGGGCCTGAGGTGACATGTGTGCAAACACGCCCTGTGGCGCGTTTTAAGTTGGGGAATTAATTCCTCTTCAATCCTGAGGGTCCCTGTGGTCCAACTAGCCCACCACGTACCTCCAGTAAGCGCCAAAGAGCTGCGTTGCAGAGTGGTGTAAAAAGGGGCGTGGCCTGGGCCACCTCTCTGCAACGCAGCCCTGTGGCGCTTACTGGAGGTACATGGTGGGCTAGTTGGACCCCAGGGGCTCTCAGGATTGAAGGGGACTTTATCCCTCAACTTAAAATGCGCCACGGGGCACGTTTGCACAGTGGTGAAGGGAGGGGGCGGGGCCTGAGGTGCCATGTGTGCAAACACACCCTGTGGTGCATTTAAAGTTGGGGAATTAATTCCCTTTCAATCCTGAGGGACCCTGGGGGCCAACTAGCCCACCAGGTGCTTCCAGTAAGCGCCACTGCGCTGCGGTGCAGAGAGGTGGTCCAGGTCATGCCCTCTTTTACACCTCTCTGCAATGCAGCTCTGTGGCGCTTACTGGAGGTACCTGGTGGGCTAGTTGGAACCCAGGGACCGTCAGGATTCAAGGGGACTTAATCCCCCAACTTAAAACGGCCACTGGGCGTGTTTGCACACATGTCACCTCAGGCCCCCCCCTCCCTTCACCACTGTGCGAATGCGCCCCGCAGCACGTTTTAAGAGGTAGTTTTAATCCCCCTGCCCTATAAAGTACTAGGGCCTTACAGAGGAGGTCATGCTAATCACAGGGGTACCCCAACGCATAGTGTTCCCTAGTGTATGTAGGTGTTTTCACTGTATTCTAAGTGTCTTTTAGCATAGCACTGGCTCTAGGCCTGGTTAGTCAGAGTCAGTTACCACCAGTACCCGTCTGAAAAAGTTGTGGGCACAGGATGATTTTGCAGCAAGGCCTTTTTCTGCTCCTCTGTTGGTTCTTTCTGCACATGTCTTGCTTCTTTCTGCACTTTTCTTCGTCTTTGTGGACTTCTGTTGCTTCTTTCTGCATTTCTTTTGCTTCTTTCTGTGCGTTTTTTCTTCTTTCTTCACATGTCCTACCTCTGTAGGCATAGTTAGAGACTAGCATTTAAACAACCTTTGAAATTCACTTAAAAATATATATATATATATATTCACTTAAAAAACCATAGGTTTCAGGCACGTTATAGTTAGAAATTAGCATTTAAAAAACCTTAGAAATTCACTGAAAAAACCATAGGTTTCAGGGACGTTATAGTTAGAAATTAGCATTTAAAAAACCTTAAAAATTCACTGAAAAAACCATAGGTTTCAGGGGCGTTATAGTTAGTTGGACATTTCACTCATACAAAACCTGTGAAATTCCCCGTTATAGTTAGTTCAGCTAACTATAACTCGCGCCCCCGCAATGCACTGCTGATGACGTCACATATTACATCACTCATGACATGGTCAGTGACATCACTGATGACATCACTGATGACATCATCCATGTGAAAATGTCATGCATCTTCTCACACCCTAATTTAAGTTTTGATACACCCACTCTAAATTACAGACTGCCATTCTCAAAACCATAGACACTCCAACACCAATAACTACATACCCACTCACTGATTCTTAGGTCTACACACACATCCGCTCACTCACCCGTACAGTCACTCATACTTACGGTCACTCAGTACAGGACTATCATATGCACTCATACACCTACATAGACACTCACACACGCCACTCATCCATAGAGGTACTCACACACCTAGTCAGTCATGCAAATAATTAATCACTCTGCCATTTACTCACCTAAACAGTTATACACACACCAGCTCACTTACTCATACAAATACTAGCACATTCTTACGCTCTTATACAATCACTGATACAAGTACACACTCATCCATACAGCCACTCTCACAATCACACACTCTCACTTATAGCCATTTATATACTCCAACACACATATATACTGCCTTTCACATATGTAGTTACTCACACATGTACCACTGAGATATAAATTCACTCACTAGCACACCCATACACACACTCACCCACCCATACAGTCCATCACAGATGCACTCTTGAAACCATGCACCCAGTGAACCACCCACTCACACATCTATGCACAGAGTCACACACACCCCACCCACACAAACACTCAGGCACCCATACAGATACTCAGACAACCAATCAATAACCCATGTAGACACTCATGTAGCTATTCGCAAACCAATGCAGCCGCTTACACACCAACAGACAGACAGATACAGACATTCACACAGTTTAGTCACTAACCTATGCATTCAGTAAGATACGTTTAATCACTCACTTATAGAGTCAGTCACGCACCTACTAAATCATCCATTCAGACACTTATACACCCACTCATTCTTCAATACACCTTTCCCTATATATATTAAACATATTTAAACTTTACAGAAACACACAGTCTCTGGATGATGTCATCAGTGATGTCATTTGAGATGTCATCAGTGATGTCATCAGTGATGTCACTGACCATGTCATGAGTGATGTAATATGTGACGTCATCAGCAGTGCATTGCGGGCGCGAGTTATAGTTAGCTGAACTAACTATAACGGGGGAATTTCACGGGTTTTGTACGAGTGAAATGTCCAACTAACTATAACGCCCCTGAAACCTATGGTTTTTTCAGTGAATATATATATATATATTCCTCCAAAGTTGCCCGAAAAATAAGATGCACTCGATAGCAGGTGAACTCTCCAGAGTTTTTTTATTAGGAAAAAAAACGGCATTTACAATCAAATGAATTTCTCCTGCCTGGGTCGTTTTGTTCACAGGCCATGGGGAAATGTAGCAGTTGCAAATGTGCCATTGTCTGCATGTATTTAAAGATTCTTGCCCCTTAATTGGACCTCACAGGTGAGTCCAATTTCAAAGTGCTGGAAATGGCCCTTTTTGCAGGGTTATCCCCAAACCTTTTGCTTCTTCCTCCTATTTTTTCATGACCTGTGTTTGTTGGCTATAGGACTCTGGGCACTTTACCACTGCTGGTCAGTGCTAAAGTGCATATGCTCTCTGTGTAAATTGTTATTGTGAGTGGTTATCCATGATTGGCGTATTTGATTTACCAGTAGATCCCTAGTAAAGTGCACTGAATGTGCCAGGGCTGGTAAATCAAATGCTACTAGTGGGCCTGCAGCACTGATTGTGCCGCCCACATGAGTAGCCCTGAAAAGATATACCCAGGCCTGCCACTGCAGTGCCTGTGCGCAGTTTGTTAACTGCCATGTTGACTTGGTAAGTACACCCACTTGCCAGGCCCTGCCCTTCCCTTCTCTTACATATTGGACACCCCTATGTTAGGCCCAAGGTACCCCCCTGGGCAGGGTGCAGTGTATGTGAGAGGTAGGACATGTACTGGTGTGTGTTACATGTCCTAATAGTGAAATACTGCCAATTTCGTTTTTCACTATTGAAAGGCTATCTTGCCCCATAGGACAGAATGGGGAATGCTTTGTAACATTTTACAAGCATATCTTCCCATAGGGATAAGATGGAAAAATGGAGTTTGGTATCCCTGAACTCAGGATTTACTAACACATCTTTTAGTAAAGATGGTTTTTAAATTGTGTGTTTGAAAATACCACTTTTAGAAAATGGCTATTTTCTTGTTCAACCATCCTGTGCACCTCTGCCTGTTTGCAGATTGACTGTCTGACTTTGGAGTGACAGGGGCTGGGGAGGTGCAGTGGCTCCAGGAGTCTAGATGAGTCAGCACTAGGCTGAATAAGCCTGATCTGCATTTGGAGTGGTGGGAGGAGTAGCACCTGTACCTGAATAGGGCTGTGCCTGCCTTCCACAATGCTGGCTCTGCCCCACTGTGGTGTGTCTGGAGCCAAGGCTCACACTGACAATGGATATTGTTGTGCACTTGCAGAGTGCCCCCCAGAACTGGTTTGAACTGGGCTCAAAGCCCCTTGCACAAAGAGAACAAAGACATTTTGGGGTATAAGTATCAGACCCAAAACCCCAGACTTTAGATCATTCCTGAAATGCAAGAGGAACCTTTGCCAACAAGAAGTGCTGGAGAGACTAAGGAGAAGTACTGCCCTTGCTGTGTGTCATTTGAGAAAAATTTGATTTTTTCAGCTAAATTTGAGGTTTGCAAGGGATTCTGGGTAGGAAAACATTGGGGGATCCACGTAAGCCATACCTCACTGGACTTCCCAGGGTGTCTAGTTTTCAGAAATGCGTGGGTTTGGTAGGTTTCCCTAGATGGCCGCGTGCCCGGGGCCAAAAAAGAGGGGCCCCCCCTGCAAAACCAGGTTGTTTTATGATAGGTAATTTTGAACTCACCACAGTACGATTTGGGCCATTTCCTGTTGCAGACACTATTCCTACCCACACAAGTGAAGTACCATTTTTATCGGGAGACCTGGGGGAACTGGGTGGTAGGAAATTTGTGTCAGCCGGTGATCCCACAACTTTCCCACACAGAAAAATGAGGAAAATGTGATTTTTTTCAGCTAAATTTGAGGTTTTCAGGGGATTCTGGGTAGGAAAACGCTGGGGGATCCATGCGAGCCATACCTCCCTGGACTCTCCCAGGTCTCTAGCTTTCAGAAATGTGTGGGTTTGGTGGGTTTCCCTAGATGGCCGCTAAGCCCGGGACCAAAAACTCATGTGACCCCCCTTGCATTCATTTTTGCGTGGGATCACCGTGCCGGCACAAATGTCCTACCACCCAGCGTTCCCCTTGTTCTCCTGAGTAAAATGATACCTCACTTGTGTGGGTGGGCCAAAGGCCTGTGACTGGGAAGAGTCAAAAACATAGGGATTAAAGGTATAGCCCCGCTAGTTCTAAGCGCTACATTTTTTTAAAAAAATACGTCTTTAGCTGATTCTGATTGGACAGCCACACAAGTGAGGTATCATTTTACTCGGGAGATCAAGGGGAATGCTAGGTAGTAGGACATTTGTGCCGGCACAGTGATCCCACACAAAAATGTGAGGAAAAAGTGATTTTTTCAGCTAAATTTGAGCCTCGTGGGCTCTCTGCCCCCCTGGGGGGCAGATCGGGGACTACTGCCCCCATCTGCCTCCTGGGGGGGACAGAAAGACTGTGGCATCTTTTTTGGTGGGGTGGGGGCATTGGCATACCCATTCTGGGCAGCCCCATCCCTGAATTTTGAAAAACATTTACCCCTGGTGCCTAGTGGGCTTTCTGCCCCCCCGACAGGGCAGATAAGGGGCTATTGCCCCCATCTGCCTCCTGGGGGGGGCAGAAAGACTGTGGTAATTTTGTGGTGGTGGGGGCATTGGCATGCCCATTCTGGGCAGCCCCCACCCCTACGTATAAAAAAAACAAATCCCTGGTGCCTAGTAGGCTTTCTGCCCCTTCAGGGGCAGATCAGGGGCTACTGCCCTTATCTGCCTCCTGGGGGGGCAGAAAGACTGTAGCATTTGTTTGGGGGGTTGGAGGCATTGGAATGCCCATTCTGGGCAGCCCCCATCCCTGAATTTCGAAAAACATTTACCCCTGGTGCCTAGTGGGATTTCTGCCCCCCCCGGGGGCAGATAAGGGGCTATTGCCCCATCTGTCTTCCGGGGGGGGGCAGAAAGACTGTAACATATTTTTTTGGGGGTGGGGGCATTGGCATGCCTATTTTGGGCAGCCCCCACCCCTACGTATATATTAAAAAAAAATCCCTGGGGCCTAGTGGGCTTTCTGCCACCCTCCCCCCTGGGGACAGATCAGGGGCTATTGCCCCCATCTGCCTCCTGAGGGGGCAGAAAGTCTTATGCCTTTTTTGGGGGGGTAGGTTGGGGGCTTTGGCATGCCCATTCTGGGCAGCCCCCACCCTTGGCCTATAAAAAGAATCCCTGGTGTCTAGGGTGCTTTCTGCCCCCCGGGGGGAAGATTGGGGGATACTGCCCTCATCTCCCCCCCAGGGGGAAGCAGAAAGGCTGTCTGGCAAAATTAAATGGGGGGAGCAAAGGCCCTTGCCAAAGGGGCCGCTCCCCCCTCCCTGGTGGCTAGTAGGTGGATCTCTGCTTGGGGATCGCCCTCCTGGGGCAATCCCTAAGCAGGGATCCACTAGGGAAGGGTACCATTGGAAAGGGGAGATTCTCCCCTTTCCAACGATACCTCTCCCAAGTGTTTCGGTGCTCGGGGGCTGAGATAGCCCCAAGAGCACCGAAACATTGAAACTGAAACTAAGTTTCAGTTTCGTTTTCAATGCAATGACGACAGCGCGCCATGCGCGTGATCGTCATTACATTGAAAATGAGCAAAGGGCCTCGGGAGGTTGGGGAAGCTCTTCCCCACCTCCCGAGGCCCCCCAAAAAAAATGGAAATCCCTCTGCTGTTTGCAGCAGAGGGATTTAGTGCCCTTGTCCTCATGACGTAATGGTTCCGTCATGAGCACAGGAGCACTGAACAATTACCAATAATAACATGATTACTCCCGCTCACGTAATTAAGAGTAATTTGGGGTGAAAAATCGTACTGCAAGAGCACATATAGAGAGCTCAAGTGGCAGCTCATGCTGCTGTTTGTGTTCTTTTGCGTTTTGTGCTATTTTTCTACAGCAAATGCATCCTCACATCCATTTTGGACATGAGGGTCCATTTTGCACTGAGAAACTAGTGCTAAATGACAGGAGTAAGTTGGGGACAATTCTACGCTAAGATCACACTTAGCGAGCGAGAGTTGCTGCTCAAGCTACAATTCATTTTCTCTTACATTCAGCATTATTTATTAGCCTAAGATCCATTCTCACACATTTTGCATGTGAGGGGGCATTTTGGTGCTAAGGAAATAGCGTTAAATGCAAAATTACTCTTCTTGTGCAATAACACGTGATCTCGCTGAACTTTTAGGTAATTCCATATGATTACGCTACACAGAGTTACACTGGTTATTGCCACCCCTAAAAAAAACTCACTGAAAAAATCCAAAGGTTTAAGTGAGGTTATAGTTAGCTGAAACATAACGTTTTAAAGTCTGAAACCACTGAAATTCACCACTTATAGTTAACTGAAGTAACTGTAGCTCACACACTCGCCATGCAGTACTTAGGCCCTCACATATTACATCAGTCATTTTATGTCCTATGACATCAATTATAGCATCACTGATGACATCTGAAATTACATTTATGGCATAACTGTGTATGGCGGGGGCATTCGTGATAGTTACCTCATATAACTATAACTGGTGAATTTCAGTGGCGACATTACGCTGAATTCACAAGGGTTACATTTGACATACCATAAGGAAGACATGTTTTGGTCTTTTTTTAAATAATTTTGGTGTTCTTCTATGAATCTGCACTAAACCTTGCAGAAAAATGTATTCACTTTGACTCCTTCATGGAAAGTTTAGCGCTGGTCGGTCAACCAGCTAATATCAAAGGGGAGTCCCAAAACATTTCTTTTCCATCTTAATACCAATGGGAAAATATACTCTGATACAGAAAAAACAGCTGAACAGAATTACACTAAATTTGGCAGAAATGTACAACTTTACTCAGAAACTGCGCTTTTCTTTATTTGATGTAAATCTGTTCAGTGGCTTTTGAGGAATACAGTTTTTACATAAATGTTCGGAGTAGTAAAAAAAGGAGTTAATTTCCTAGAAATGCCAGTGATATCAGGACTTGTGGGTCCCACTCAATGGGACTAAAATTTGAAACAATACTCGAATCCTATTGGCTGAGGGAGCATTTTCTATAGTCCTGGGTAAATTAAAATTACACCAGTGTAATTTCCTTAACTTTGGGAATTTTGTGTTATGCTTGTTATGTGAAATCAACAACATTACGCCATTAAACCACATTGTGTTATTACTTGACAATCACAGTAAAAATTTACCACGAATATGCCTTCTGCAGTAAAAAATTGCCACAAAGGCACAGAAGCAATAGAACGCGAGCAGCTTTGGTTTGTGGTGCTTTTATCCCCCTAAAACACATCCTATTGTCAAAATTTGATGAGAGGATGCAATTCCCACTAAAATATAGGGCTAAATAACGTATTTGCATTTTCGTAATTACATATAATTCCATGCAATTTTGTCAAGATTTCACATAATTATCAGACCCAGGCATAATTTTATTTACGCTGTAGTAATCAGGGTAATTTTGATAAGCTCACGATACTCTTTGATGCTGAATTACCAATAAAATGGTTAATCCTGCTCGAGTAATTAAGAGTTATTTGGGGTAAAACAATCCTAACGCAAGAGTACATTTAGCGGCTGCGAGCAGCTTCTGGTGCTTGCCATTTGTGTTCTGCTGTATTTAGCGCTATTTCTTAATGCAAAATGCATCCTCTTGTTTATATTAGATGCGAGAGAGCAGTTTGCGCTATGAAAATAGCACTACATGTTGGGAGTAAGTTGGGGAATATTCTACCCCAACAGCACATTTAGCACTATTTCTTAGCACAAAATCCATTCTTGTGCCAATTTTGAATGCAAGGGGGGCATTTTGCGATAAGACAGTAGCACTAAAAGCCGGGGTAAATTGGGAGAAAATCCTACCCCAAACGCACATTAGGCAAGCACGAGTGGTTGTCCGCGCTTGCTTTTTGTGTTATATTGCATTTAGCAGTATTTCTTAGCACTAAATGAATTCTCGTACCATTTTGGTTGCAAGGGGGGATTTTTGTGTTGAGAAATAGCACTAAATGCAAATTTATTCTTCTTGTATAATTATATGTTATATCGTGGAATTTTTTGCTAGCATGATTATGCTACACTGAATTACACAAATTATGCCCACCCCTAGTAATTATGAGAGAGCAAATTATGCAAATATTGCACACCCCTATATTTCCTCTGTCGGTAAATGTGGCACTGTGGTACCCGGGACTATACTGTAGTACCTTGTGTTCTGAGTGGCCAGGCGCAGTACCGTGAGAAATGTTATGGCTGAATACAGAACTCAGGGATTCGTTCCTGTGACCTGAAAAAGTTTCAAAAAAAGGACTTAATGGGCAGGGTGACCCCCAGTAACTTGTGGTGGGGGGAAGCAGAGAGACCAACCAGAGGCCACAATTAAAAAGAAATAATTTGGGCATGGGTATCCCGGTACTCCCGTGGAATCCAGATCGGCCTTTCCGAGAGGTATGGAGGAACTCCAGCGGGAGCTGCAGTACAAATTCCAACCCCAAAGCACCACAGTGCCATGCAAGCTTCCTCAGGAAAGCCTGCCCAGCACTGCGGTGCCATAGACTGCAAGCTTGCATGGAAGGTAGAGGGGGAGTTCCGCAGTACCTCAGTGTTGTGCTGCATTGAGTCTAGCTGGAGTACTGCGGTATCTGCAGCTCGAAAAAAAAGGGACAATAATGTAGCTTGGGGGTTTGTGGAGGGGTGGACCTGGCTGAAGGGCACAGAAGTTATAGTTATAGGTATAGTTTTACAAAACTATGACTGGTGTATTTCACTGCTTTTGTTTTTTTTTGTAACATTTGTTCATATCATTCAAATACCTAACTAGAAATCATTTTAACCTTTGTTTTTTAACACATATATATAATATGTGTGTGTGTGTGGGTGTGCGTGGGTGTGTATATATTGTTTTAAATTTGTGTGTTTCCATAAATATTTATATTTAAAGTGAGCAGTGTTAACAAAAATCTGTTCACACAGTATTTTGAAGTCTGTCAGTGTTTATTGGCAAAAACAAAAAAATAGTCTGTGAATCACAGAAGCGAAAAGTGGATTCCCCCCAGTGCCTCAATTAGCATAAATTGTCCATGCACACATTTATTTGTTTTCATATGTTGCAAAGTCATCCTGTGCCCTGGGCACCCCCAACCTTTTGCTGGCTGGCACTGGTGATAACTAACTCTGACTGACCATGGGCTCTGCCTAACCAGGCCCAGGGCCAGTGCTATGCTGAAAGAGACACTTAGAATACAGTGAAAACACCTACATACCCTAGGGTACGCTGTGGGTTAGGTTACCCCTGTGATTGGCATGACCTCCCCTATAAGACCCTAGTACATATAGGGCAGGGGGATTGAAACTACCTTTAAGTCCCTAATATAGAATAGGGCAGAGCAGTTTAGAGGCCAGCAGCCTTTTCTGCACTTGCATTGGTGCACTGCTGGAGCCTGAGGTCTGTTTAAAAGCAGCCCTGTGTTGCAGGACTGTTTTTAAAATGCAAATTGTGCCCAAACTCTACTTTGGAGTCTGGGGCACTTACAAAATGGATAAACTATAATATTTGGGCATGCTAGGTACCCCCAGGGTCTCCCCTAGGTGTCCCATGGGTAGAGGGTCAGGTACTTATATAGAGAATCCTTATAAAAAGGTTTTTATATGCCCTGGGGTTAGTGAAATTGCACATTTCATTCCCCACATTGTAGTAAAGTGCTTCCCAAAATTGACTTTTGTGCTAGGAGCACTGTGAAATGAGGATCTGCAATATGTTGATATATTCAGGACACCTAACGTCTTTCCTAAGTGTTCCAGGGGTGAGGGGTCCTGTAGATATAAGCTGGGTCCTTAGAAAAACTGTTTTACAGGCCCTGGTATTGGAGAAATTGCCCAGTTAATTTTTCCATTGCAGACCCCAAGCCCATAGGTTAACATTGGAAGAGGTTATTAGTTCAAAACTGGAGAAAGAAAAGCCCTAAAACTAGGATTAAAGGACTCATTAGAATGGCAATGATAAATCCAACAATATGGTATTGTTGAATTTCTTCTAAAATGTACAGACAAGAAGTTATAAGACTTTCTTGTCTGTAAGTCAAAATTCAACCCTATCGTGCTCTGCCCTGATTGGTAAAAGATAAGTGGATTAGCCTGGATGCTTTAAAGAGGTGATAAATGACCCTTGGGGTTAGGTAGCCTTTCGAGGAGGAGAATTTGCTGGGCATAGGAATGCCAGAGCCAGGGGGAGGGGTAGTAAATAATGCTCTTCAAGGGAAGGAGGAGACAAGCTATAGAAACCAGTTTTCCTTTACACCTCTCCCCTCTGCACCGCAGTCAGATGGGGGGATTAAGGTGGAATTCACAAATGTAAGTGGAGTAGACCTATACAGATGAAGCCATCCTATGGGCTGGTTTAGTTAGTTCTGCTCCCTCTGCTGAAAATTCTGACATATTGAATTTTGGAGGAATAGTGCTTTCTGGGTTAGCATTGTGCCACACTTTGGAGGAAGTGGTCATGCTCCGGGGTGTTGCCCTGCACCTCATTGAACAGGAGTGCCCTCCTGCTTGATCCCAGAGAACACTAAATAAGTATCTGAGAGGAGCATTGCCTCTCAGATCTACTTTTTGAAACCTAAGAGAACCAGAAGGGCCCACGCTGAAGAGTTTGATGTACATTCACCATGCCCTGCATTCTGAAGATTGCGCCTTTTGCACCATCTGAAACTACAGACCTGTGGATCAAACCTGCTTCAAAAGGACTAAAGAGTGGACTCCCTGCAAGCTACAGGTTAACAGAGCTCATCTGGACCATCACCACAAAGAATCCTCAGCCTGGAGTACTACCAGTGGATTTGTAAGGGTTTTGTCCGAGTGGATTGTGGGAACTGAGGTCCCAAACTTTCAAGGACCCTCTTGGAGATTCCAGACCCTTGGATTGAGCTTTGGACACTTTGGACCCGCAAGAGGAACTTCCGGAAGGAGTTCCTAACAGGATTAAGCCTGCTGGAGGAGGCTGCACAAGTCTGGTGAGAAATCCTCAAGAACAATTGCTAAAAGTGAATGTGTCCCTGTCATAGGCAACCAAATGCCCAAAAGTGGCACTGTAGATTTCTAAGCACTAGAAAGTGACTAATCTTTAAATTCATATCTCTGGTTCCTACAGTGGATTTTTTTCATTTTGGTGTCAGTTTAAAGATAATAATATTTCCTATATTTATAAATTGTGTTGGATTTTTATTGTGTGTTGTACCTTAATTAATTACTAAATTGGTGTTTTTAATTGCTTTACATACATTTCTTTGAAGTTAAGCCTGCCTGCTCGCAGCCAAGGTACCAAGGGTTGAGCACAAGAATAATTTTCTAAGACCTATTCTGAGCCCTATATCGTGTCAGTGGTATTATTGCCAGTGGTAAATGCATATCTGCCACTACTAATAATCCACTTTCCAACACCCTAGTGCCCCAATTAGCATAAATTGTCCATGCACACATTTATGTGTTTTCATACATCGGGTTTGGATCACTGACAGAATATCGACAACAGAAATATCGACCTACAGAAATATCGTGACAAAAATATCGTTGTAAAAAATATCGACCTCTTATCTTCATAATAGTAAGTACAAAAATATCGAAAAAAATATATTGTTGTTAAAAATATCGAAGTAGGAAATATCGTTTTTTTATATGTATAAAAAATAATGTAAAATAAATTTAATAATACATTTAACTTAAAAAAATATTTAGATTTATTTGTATATTTTAACAATTATAAGTAATAAATGTAATGTAAAAATAAATTAAACATACATATTTAAAATTTAATATATATACATTTACTTAAAAATAATTAGTAAATAATAATTTTAATTAATTATAAAATGTTAGAAATATATTAAAATGTATAATTATATATATATATATATATATATATATATATATATATATATATATATATTCATACACCTGTAACATAAAAATTAAAAAATTAAAATTATATTATAAATTAAAATATTAAAATATGTAATATTTTTAAACCTACACTTTACACTACATTGACTGCAACAGTAGGGAAAGTGTTGGATAGCGGAGGAGAATAAATTACTATTCCCACTCCAGCGAGTGCAACAGTAGGGAAAGCGTTGGATAGCGGAGGGGAATAATTTACTACTCCCACTCCAATAACTGCAATAGTAGGGAAAGTGTTGGATAGCGGAGGGGAATAATTTACTATTCCCACTCCAGCGAGTGCAACAGATGGGAAAGTGTTGGATAGCGTAGGGATAAAAATTACTATTCCCACTCCAGCAAGTACAACAGTAGGAAAAGTGTTGGATAGCGAAGGGGAATAATTTACTATTCCCACTCCAGCGAGTGCAACAGTAGGGAAAGTGTTGGATAGCGTAGTGGTAAAAATTACTCTTCCCACTCCAGCGAGTGCAACAGTAGGGAAAGTGTTGGATAGTGGATGGGAATAATTTACTATTCCCACTCCAGCAGGTGGAACAGTAGGGAAAGTGTTGGATAGCGGAGGGGAATAATTTACTATTGTCAAGTCGCACCGGAGGGGCATCCGTGGAACACTGCAGAGACGGAGGTAGCACCTAGAAACGCCACGGAACCCGGAAGAACTACATTTCCCATGATGCAATGGGTGTGTGACGTCGCGGACGTCATCCCATTCTAGGAAGGAGTTGCATTTAATCACTTCCTGAGAACCGGGTGGGTGCCGTTTACTATTTCTTCTGAGCGGCGGCAGAGTCGTAAGAAGGTCCGGTAAGGGTGCTCCAAGCACCACCTCTCCCTGGTCCTGTTGATTACTCGTTGAGCACTCAGTGGGCAGTGGCCTGATTTCTCTGATGACATTCTGGCTGTTAGTTCGCCCCGTTGGTTGAACCATACTTCCCGGTTCTTGCGGGGCAAACTTGAGCAGCGTGTGCTTTTTCCTGACAATAAACCCAGCGGTACTATATGGGGAGAGGCGTATACCTCACTCCAGTAATTGCAGTCCGCGGTTGGTTGGCGGCTGCTATTACCAACTAACAAAGCGTTCTCTCGTGTTGGGGAGTTGAGTTCCAACTCGTGCAGGGAGGACGCATTCGCCAAAACTATCTGGCAACTTTTGGCTTTAACATTCTGAGGAAAGAAGTAACGTAATCCCAGGAACTATTTGGGATCTCCTGATTTGTTCTTACACGTAGTGCTTTGTCTTGGCATTGCGCATTTTGGTTGCTCCTACCAAGGATTACAAGGCTGTCTAGATTATTATTGTTTGCCTTGGGATAACGGAGCCACAGATCAGAAGCGTGACATCAAACTATCTACATAAGGGTGTGATGTTACACAAGGATAATTTTGTTTACATGTTCCTTTTGGTATTACCACCGTTTTTGCACCATCGTTAATAGTGCTGGGGCACGTGTTTCTTTGTGTTCTTTCACAACAGGGGTACTTGAGCATCCCGTAGTCAGCTCTTTACCCCTGTTACGATTCACTCTACAGAATCCTGGGTAGGAGATGTTTCACGAGAAGTGGGGGGTTTGCCAGGAAAGGTTATTAATATGTGGTTCCATCCTTAGATCTAAGTGGAGTCTTCCACCATAAAAAGCTGACAAAGAATCAGGAAGAATTTTGCTTTACAGGTATATTAGATATTCAATTGGAGATAATAGGTATCATTGTGCATGTATTGGTGTATTGCGATCTAAAAGGTTCTTGCTCTCATTACAGGTCTCCTTCCCCGCTGTTCCCATCCTTCCCTTCCCCCGCTTGATCACTCCATTGAGTCTGTATACTTAATCAGACCTTGGGGCTATCAGGAGGTGGACCATATAGAGCAACATACAATCCTGAGGATTCAATGCCACGACAGAGTAAACAGCCCAAGTATTATAATCCTCACGATCGTAAGTTGAGTATGGCTACCTTAGAGGACGTTATAGCAGCACTGGCCATAGTACAGACAGAACTAACGGCCTCCAGAGCAGAAACCGCAGCCTTACAGGCTACAGTAGATAGGATACAAAGAAACCCGTTTAATGCAGGTGTAACGCAGGCACCCCACACAGTACCCATGGTAGTGGAGATACCTACACCCATTCCGCTGGCTACACCCGAAGGATTCCATGGGGAGAGTAGTAAGGTACAGGTATTCCTTACCCAGGTAATGCTACATTTTTCATGCAAGATCAAGGCTTTCACCACCAACCATGCCAGAAAAGCCTTCCTAATATCGTATTTGGCAGGGGATGCAGCACAATGGGTGGTGCCCCTAGTAAAGAGAGACGATCCCTTATTATACGATTGGGATTCATTCATCAGGGAATTTGAAAAAACATTCAAACGCAGATCGGCAACGCTCTCCGCGGACCGGGATTTGCTGGAGTTGAGGCAAGGGAATCGGGACCTCATCACCTACCTGAACTACTTCCGCAGACTTATCACTGAAACTGAATGGCCAGAGGCGAAACAAGCAGCTATTTTCCATCAAGGGCTTAGAGAGGAAATGAAAGATGTGTTGGCCCAGATTGACCCACAACCTGTTTCATGTGAAGATTTAATAAGTCTGGTGTTAAGGCTGGATCATCGCCTCAGTGAGCGAAAAGGAGAACATAAGAGACGGGATAGAAATCTAACTCGTTTCGAGCAACCCCGACATTCCGACAATAACCAAGCAACCAGGTCTGAACCCATGGAGATCGGAACGGTGCGTTCGTCTCTAACTGCCGATGAACGTGAGTACCGGAGAAAGAAAGGCCTGTGCATTTATTGTGGAAGGAAAGGGCATTTTATCAAAGAATGCACCTTGAGACCAAAGTATCACCAAACGGAGTACAAAAAGGTATTGTCGGTAAACTCCGCTCCACCGGCGGGAAACGAACGAGCTTGAAGAAAGAAGAAGGGACCCCTTCAAGCCCGAAGTATATCCCTTCATTGGACGGTGATCCCCTTTGTGGCAAAGATCATTTCTTCTTGGACATATGCCTACTGATAAAGGAAGAATGGTGCCAGGTACAGGCTATGTTGGATTCAGGAGCAACAGGCTGTTTCATAGATCACGAGCCAGCTCGGACATTGGGGATCACATTACAGGAGAAAGAAACCCCTGAGGCAGTATATGCTGTGGATGGAAGACGTCTTGACGCTGGACCCATTCGATTTCAAACTAATGACTTGGAAGCTTTACACGGAACAGACCACTTGGAAAAACTGGTATTTAATGTAATACAAGCACCTCAGTATGGGGTTATATTAGGATTGCCATGGCTAAGAGTACACAACCCGCAGGTTAATTGGGTGGAAAAAACCCTTTTGTTCACCTCCGATTTCTGTTTACAACACTGCATCCAAACAAGTGGCAACCCTGCTAAAACCTTGGCCACATGTCTTCACATCGCTACCGCTGCCGAACATAGGGTACAGTTACCAGACGACTACAAGGAGTATGCAGAGGTATTCAATGAGACGAAGGCGGAAACGTTACCTCCACACCGGCAATACGATTGCCAGATTGACTTAATACCTGGTGCAGTCATACCATCAGTGAGGGTGTATGCGTTAACCGAACCCGAAAACGTCCATCTCCGTGCTTGTTTGGACAAGTATCTTGCATTAGGGTTCATACGCGACTCCAAGTCACCAGTGGCTTCCCCTTTATTTTTTATTCCCAAGGCGAATGGGGAATTACACGCCTGTATAGACTTTAGGTCACTGAACGCAATAACGGTCAAGAACAGGTACCCGTTACCTCTTATCAATGTCTTGCTGGAGCAGGTAAAGAGGGCCGTCATTTACACCGCCTAGATCTGAAAGGAGCCTACCACTTAGTTCGGATGCGCAAAGGCGACGAGTGGAAGACGGCATTCAAAACACGCTATGGCCTATACAAATACCTAGTGATGCCATTCGGCCTATGTAACGCCCCCGCGGCGTTCCAATTCTTCCTCAACGATGTGTTACGGGAGTATTTGAATCGGTTTGTGGTGGTGTACATAGATGATATCCTAATCTACTCGCCTACCGTTGAGGTCCACAAACAACATGTGCGCACTATCTTACGAACTCTACAGGATCACCATCTATACTGCAAGATCAGCAAATGCGAGTTCAGCGTCATGACTGTTGAATTCCTCGGAGTGATGCTGACCCCTTGAGGGCAAGAAATGTCGGAACGGAAAATAACAGCCGTGAAGGATTGGCCCACTCCAGCGAATGTCAGGGACATTCAGTGCTTCCTGGGATTTGCTCATTTCTATCGCCGGTTCATCGGTCAGTTCTCACGACTGGCAGCACCCCTCACACGTTTGTTGTGGAAGAAGGTTGTGTTCCAATGGACGGAGGAAGCTCAAAAGGGGTTTGAGGCTTTGAAGACTGCTTTTGTGTCCGCTCTGGTGTTACGGCATGCTGATCCTGAGCGACCGTATATAGTAGAGGCAGACGCATCGGAATTTGCAGTGGGAGCGGTGCTTTCGCAGCGTCATCTTACTAAAGGCCAATTACACCCGGTAGCCTTCATGTCAAGAAAACTCAACCCTGCTGAACGCAACTACACGATTGCTGAAAAAGAGCTGTTAGCCATTAAAAACGCATTCCAGGAGTGGAGGCATTTTTTGATGGGGTCCAAACACATTGTCACCGTCTTTACCGACCATCGCAACCTCCAGTTCATGACGGCAGCGAGACACCTAACGCCTCGACAGTTGCGATGGATGTTATTCTTCGCGGAATACAACTTTCTTGTGACTTATCGACCAGGGAGTGAAAACAAGAAAGCCGACGCCTTAACCCGCCAAACCACTCCAAAACCCCCTGAAACACCTCCTGAGAAGGCCCTTGTTGATCCCAAGAACGTAATATGTGCGACAGTCATGGAAAAATTCCTTAGGGGCGTTTCAAATAATATCATACACGAAAAGTGGAAAGCGTGGCTGGAGAAGAACAAGGACTGGAAGGTGAAAGAGGGACTACCGGTACGAGGAAACCAGCTGTTGCTATCTATCTCTTCGCTGCGAAAACAGGTGTTCAGATGGTGTCACACATTACCCAGCGCCGGACATAATGGCATTGAGAAAACCACTGAGAGAGTGCTGTGCCAGTTCTGGTGGCCCACCATCAAGAAAGACATAAAAACATGGGTTAGGGAATGTGAGATATGTAGCCAGATGAAAACCTCACATACCCGACAGGCCGGATTACTACAGTCGCTCCCTACACCTGCACAACCGTGGGAACACATATCTCTAGATTTTGTGGTAGGGTTGCCTCCTGACAAAGGACACACGGTCATTCTCGTAGTGGTGGACTACCTAACTAAACTGGCCCACTTCATAGCCTGCAAACAAATACCTACAGCTGGTTGCTTAGCCCATCTTCTTTTGGTACACATAGTACGGTTACATGGTCTCCCTCGGGTGGTGGTTTCGGACCGTGGCTCGCAGTTCACGGCCAACTTTTGGAAGGTGTGGTGTTCTGCCCTAAAGATTACCTCGAACATGTCCACTAGCTTCCACCCCCAAACAGATGGCCAGAGAGAAAGGGTAAACCAAACCTTAAAACAATACCTCAGATGTTATGTGGATGTCACTTCCGAGGCCTGGGTTGATAGCTTGCGGTTGGCAGAGATAGCGTATAACAGCGCACTTCATAGTTCCACTAAACACACACCTTTCTACTGCACTTATGGGTTTCATCCTTGTTTTATCCCCCTTCGGCATCCTTTAGGTCATGGACATAATCCCGAGGTAAAGGAACGCATAACACACATCCAGAACACACTGAAGGAAGCTAAAAGAGGGTTGAGTAACGCTAAGGCCCAATACAAAGCATATGCTGACAAACACAGACGCCCAGGGCCCACATACAAACAAGGAGATTATGTGTGGTTATCCACGAAGAACATTAGATTAAAAAAGTACAGTGTCTTTAATCCCCGATACATCGGCCCCTATAAGGTTGTCAAGCTTATCAACCCGGTGGTGGTAAAACTGGCCTTACCCTCCAATTTAAGAATACATCCTGCTTTCCATGTCTCGTTGCTTAAACCCTCACATACCGGGGTCAGGAAGGGACAGGCACCTGTCTTAGTGAATGAGGAGGTAGAGCATGAGGTGAGGGGTATTCTGGATTCTAAGATCTATTGCACCAGGTTGTGGTATCTGATAGCTTGGAAAGGGTACGGGAATGAAGAAAACTCCTGGGAACCAGCTATAAGGGTTCACGCACCTCGATACGTTCTCCAGTTCCATAACCGCTTCCCTCGGAAACCCTGTCTCTGTCAGTGTTCTTCGGGAGAGGGATGTACTGTCAAGTCGTACCGGAGGGGCATCCGTGGAACACTGCAGAGACAGAGGTAGTGTTAAAGATTGCAGGAATCGCTGTTAGCATGAGCTGAAAGCCATTTTGTACTTGGCAGCCATTTTAGTTAGCCATGTGCTCGCCATGTGCTTTCTCCCTCTTCCAGAGTCTTGCACATGCTCAGAGAGGCCTAGCTGGTAGAATGCACCTGCTCCTAGTATAGAACTGTCAGGCTATTCTTACTCATGTAAGCAGTTTAGTCTCCCCTCCCACTTTGTGGAGCAAGCAAATTTTGTATACCCATATTAGTCAATAAGCATGCTTGTATGTGCTAGGACCTCCCCTTGATTTTATGCTGACTATGTAACAAATACATATATAAGGACCCTGTTCTCTGCACTCATTAGAATGCCTCCTACAGTGGCCTGCGGGTACCGTAAGATGCAATCTCCCTCATCTGAGGTTAATAAAACATGTTTTTTGATATTACAGCTTCTGTGCCAATCTCTTCTTTGTTGGTCTTAAGGACCAGATGTATCAGTGAACCCCTAAGAAGGTTTTTATTTCTACAAATGGCGCCCGAATAGGGACCTCATCTGTGCAGCGGCTATCCAAGGGAGTGGTCTTGAAGGGAGACAGGAATCTACTGAGGAGTACAGGACAGGAATCTACTGAGGAGGTACCCTGCGCACGGAGATTGTTTGTCTTCCAGCCCAGTATATTTCTGGTCTTCCTGATCTGATCCTCCAAGTGTTTGCCGCTCCCGACTGAGAACTTCTTTGGCGTGAGTATTTTAAAACGACCGTTAGGTCACTCAGAACTTGGCAGTTGGAATCTGGACACCATTTGATTGGTAAGAGCCGTTTTGCGGCACTTGCTGTTGGTTTGATGCCTTTGATTGGTAAGGTAGTTTTAGTAACACTTACTGTGGCTTTGTTTGTATGATTGGCCAATTTTGGAATTTGTTTTGTAATTATATATGCATTGCAATTCATATAGGCAGGTAATGAGGAGATTTTTCTCTAACTTTGAAAACTTGAACGGCACACATTGTGTTAAGTGTCACTTGGAGTATAATATTATATATGCTATAATATTCTTGACATGCCTGCTTCTAGCACACTTTGTTGAAAGTGTTGCTGTTTTGGAGGTACCGATATGGATTTAGTAATTACTTAGTTGACTCCCCTCAGAGGGGATACCTAAATAGGTTTACGTATAGTAAAAAGATATTTCTTCCTTGGTGACTAAGTACCCCATGGAACTAAATATGTACATAAAAGGATCCGGATCTGCGCACTTAGTAACATTCATAAGTGGTGATATGCAGAGCGCTTTTTGAGTGTTCTACCAGCCAAAACTGGCGAATTTGGTGTATTTTGGCTTCTTGACCATGGAACAGTTTTTTGGGCTACTTTTGAGAGCTCTTCTTGTAAATATGACTTACAATTAGTATTTACAAATAGGTTGGTCTTGCGTACACTTTGTAAGCTGTCCTAAGTATTGATTTGTGGGTTAAATATGTGTTTCAATGTCTATGTGGGGTTTGTGGTTTGACATTGGTAATACTTGTGTGAGTACTCTTTGTGAAAGAATGTCTAGCTTTAAGCGCGCTGTGTTGTGTGCTCTGCGTGTATGACCCCCTTCTGTAACTGTCTGAATGAGCTCAATGAGTTTGTTTATGTTTTTTTGCTGTCATCATTCTGTTATGCAAAATGTCATTTAGTTACTTACATATTAAATAAAAATCCAGAAATGAATTATATAACATACGCTAAACAGCTGCATGTTACTATTAAATTGACAGAGTACGACACTGTACATGTGTGCAAATTGCCACAATGCTAAAGATAAAATTAGAATTCATATTCAATAGGATTAAAATAGGCCTCATACAGAGGAATAAAAACGAAATTGTGTGTTTTGTAATCAATAGACTAAAATACATGTTACAGCATTTTCCTTAAATACATTGTATTAGACATTAAAAGGCATGCACATCATATGAGTGAATTTGGTCGTTGCTGAACTAAATACACATTATAGAAAGATAGATTTGACTGCATTGAAATGCCTCAGTTTTTAAATAGACTGTGACATGCTTTTCTTTCAACACCCGAGAAAAAGCTTTCCAACAGCTGTGTTTAAACTGACTAACTGAAAAGAAACTGTTTGACACAGCAAATGGGGATTTAACTCTGTCAGGGTATTTCAAATAATAAAGGGGTTTTTTCCTGAGAAAGGCGTGAAAATTCGACGCCTGCTGACAAACAACAGCTGCATAAATAGCATATGGCTATTCCTGATCACGGCCACAGACAGGAATGCTGAGTCAGCGAAATTTTAAGTCAGTGTAAAACTGGTATAAGGGCCTGCATTATTTTAAAAGTTTCAAAAAAACCAGTTTCATTATTTTGGATAACAGAGAACAAAATTGAAAGTAGGGATTTCCTTTCTTAGGGGCTCATTACGATGGCGGGCGGAAGCACAACCGCCGTGCTGGCGGATGCAAAAACCACCAGTTACCGCCGGCACGCAGCAGTCCACACGCCCGCCCAATTACGATGCGAAAAGTAGGCCAAACACCGCCGGCAAGCCAGCAACACCGTCCGCCATCAAAGTGCGCCCGTTCACGTAGCGGCGCAGCACAACTGACACACACCGTCCGACGAAACACGTCCCGCCCGGCGCATAAATTACGATGCCGCAAACAAACGGCTCCCACGGCCAAGAGATACCGTACGACAAACCGAGCGGTAACACGGACGCCGAGCACGGACAACGAAGAAGCGGCTCCCCGAGCATGAATCCAGCACTGCAGGCCCTCCCCATGCTCCTGCTGATGCACCACCAAGGACGCAACGTACCGCGGAGACGCAGGTAGGCACACACACAACAAGTGCACGCAAACAGCGCACACAGTGCAAGGGCGGAAAAAGCGGACAACCCCCACCAGCGCGTGTACACTACACATCCACCATTGCATCCACATATGACACACAGGCCAAATCGTAACATCGCGTAACACATGTGTACACACCACCTGGGACTAGGAACCAACCACCCCGTCACGGCCCCAAAGCGCCGATGACGCCGCCACACATGCGCACAACGCAGAGGCCAACCGCAGCGCCATGCATGCGTCGCACACAGACACAGGGACACAACCAAGCAGCACACACATCAGCCCCACCCCGAACGCACATGACACGTGACAGGCCTGCCACAGACATGTCCCCAACGCCCAATTCACGGACAACACCCAACGCCACACAACCGACGCACACATGTCAGTGAAGA